>OY728157.1:769087122-770342485 GCA_963277665.1 Viscum album | reverse complement strand
CACTCCTCATCTGATTCCGTCATGGCTTATATCGGTAATTTTCTTGTCAATGCATCAGCAACCACATTTTGTTTCCTAACTGTATATGAAATATTAAAATAAAAATTATAAAATTATTTAACCTAAAACATCTATCACAGATTCATATCCAAATGTGTAATAACATATTTCAGGCTCTTATGATTATGTTATAATATAAAATTATCCCAAACCAGACAGTGACACCACATTTTTAGTGTATGAATTACATCCACCTACTCATGATCATTGATAGGGTATTTGATATCATGATGTTATATATTGAGTGAAAAATTACCAACCATATATATCCCATGCACCCAGACACATCCCAAAAATAAATTAGATGAATAAAAAAACAATCATAATGCAAAAATATTTTTATAAGATTCAAAACTCTTTCTGAATTCAAACTTACAATAATCTCCTAAAATATTCTCTAACAAATTTTATTCCTTACAAATATTACACCATTATAATTTCAATCTATCATTTGTGATTAGATCATTTCTCTTTCATAAAAAAACCATCTATAATAACCATCCATCCAATAGAATATTCGCATCTCAAACACATTTATTTGTCTAATAAAATGAAATAACTAATATTACCTTTTCTAGATCTACACATACACACCAAATAGATATAACGTTCCCCCAAAACATCTATCAGTGGATGAGGAAATCATATTTAGAAATCATACCATATATTTTATTTTATTGAAAGGATCAATGAATGATATGATAATGGTCCATTTTCTCCTCCACTATCATAGAGTATAACAAATCATCATCCACGAACACAACAACAATAAATAACAAAATTGGATTATTTATCTATTTAATCGAATCCATAAACACAATAGGAGCATTAGAGACATTGAATGACATAAAATGAAATAAAAAAAATCCAATATCACCACTTAAATTCTATCATATGTATACACTCTTCTCATTATATTACCTGGAGGAATCTTGATTGAAGGTCAATCATATAAATCCATAGATCAACTATAATATTATCCAATAGATAACTATTACTCAAAAAAGTTATTTTTTCTAAAAGTCACCCAATTCAATATTTAGTAATCAATTCAATCTTGGAGGTTCCATATATATATATTAGAAAAGTGGATAAGAGAATCCAATGCAGAAAAACATGGGAGAGTGAATAGTTTAGTCTATATGATCTCATTCTATAACCTAAAAGCACCCAAGTAGCATGTTCTATACAATAATAAATCAATGGAATTTGATGCATATCCTGAAACTGGTCAACAAAAAACCCATCCAATCAATTAGCTTTTTAATAATAAAAATCACATGGATATGTCATTCAGTATTCAAAGACCACTGTTTTAATTCAACCACCGAATCATGGGACATCTACATCAAGAAAAATCTTGTTAAAAAATTATGGTACCCCAACATAAGGAAAAATTTTCCATGCCCTTCCAAATATAGTATTTCACTCACCCAAAAAATTATAGTGAATCCATTGGTAGATATGAACTAAAATAAGTTGTAATATTATTCTATCATCTCAATAATACTGATCATCCAATCCATGAAATTAATCAAGACTAAATTTCAAGATCATGAAAAAAATTCCCACTACAACTATCATCACATGACACAAGGGATAGCTGAATCAACGTTGAGAGATATTTTAAAATGTAATTGAATAATATAATAAAAATTTCATATGTTCAGAACAAAAAACCAATGTGTCAACAATATTTTATGACATAAATGATTGAGTTGAACATGCATGAAACAATGATAGACACTAAAATAAATGACAAACATCAATGATCTTGAGATCCCACCAACCATGGTAGTATATTCTAGTTCATGAAAACCCACATTTGGAGTAGATACTTCAATTCTAAATAGATATATCTGTGAAAAAAAAAGTTCTTATGGATTGATCGTCTGTAGAAATGATATGATAAAAGATTATCTACAAAATTAGGCTTCACATGACCTCACATGAATATTATTACTAGAAAAACTATGGTTTCTATGAAAAATCTAGTAGAACTAGCTCGGTGGAAAACATTCCACTCTTACACTACATTTTCTGTCTAGAAGATAACATCTTGATAAAAATTAAACCTAATTAATCTCACCTGATACCTTTCATCCCTAGAATGTCAATATAATCCAAATATTCATTGTAAACTAGCTCCATAACGGAATTAAAGAACATGTGTATCAACATCAACATAAAATCTATCCTCAATCCCAACTAATGAATCTATGTCTTAAGGTACTCATTAGTGTAATGATCATGTTCTAGATGCACGTACTCATAAAAATGTGATAAATAAACAAGTATAGTATGATGTAGCTATACTATGATCTCTTACACTGTAGTACCCCCTGTTTCAACTAAGTAACACTTCATTTATACCATTATGTTTTTTAACTATATGGGTTTGGTTTTCAAGAGGTTGGGGAATATTTTGAGAATTTTTGTTATTTTATACATGTGCATGGTTTGGGAGAAAATGAATGACCTTCCAGAAATGAAGAACAATTTGATACAAGCTAATGGGAAGGCACAAAAGCATCAGAGGGTTTGTCCAAACATTGTGAACACTATGAGAAACCGTGAAACAAGATGTAGTGGGATTTTTCATGAATGTTATAGTATATAAAGAGAGTGTGATCCCACCATGAAAATATCATCCTTGAGATAATTTTTGGTTCACATTTATTGCACAGTTTGACTAACCATGTGACTAACCATGCACAAGATAAATATGAGATCCCAAAAGTGTGGATCTCAAATGTTTTCTTCTCTAAATCCTTATTTTATCATCATTTGTAGTATTAAGTATAAATTATAAATTACCAATAGTCAAGTATGATTTTCCCATTGATACAAGGAATATATTAAGGCTTTCCTTGGTGTTTTAATTCTATAACATCATTGAAAATTATATCCATGGTTGTTTAGGGTGTGTTTATTAGATTTACTTATCTATCAATCATAACATCCAATATCTACACCATAATTGGATAGATATATGGTAGTTAAGGCCAAAGAAATTGTATTTTTCAATGTAGATGATAGGGGAAGAATTTATGCCATGTTCCTAGAGATTTAAGGCAATAGTGTTGGAAATTTTCAAGTTGTTTATCATTTTAACCAAATCTCTTGTGGTGGGGGAATTAACTCTCAAATCCTCAATTTAGTACTAGAATTCTTGATTGAAATTTTTTATTGATATTTTTTATGAAATTGATTTGAATTGATTCATGAAAATTGTATTGAGTTATAATTTGGGAATTTTTGAAGTTAGTTGTGTGGGTTTGAATATTTATTTATTGATTTAATTTTAAAATGGTGATTTTAAAATGTATAGTTGGTTTTTCTACATGAAATAAAAAATTGAAAAACAAATTGGTTATTTAAATTTGTATGAACACACAATTTTTTGAAAACAATTCATGATTTCATATGAATTGGAGGGATATTTGTGTGAAATACCCTCATCAAAATGTAAAGACGAATTTTGGTGTGAAGGCCCACTGTAAAAGTGGTTCACAAAGTGAAATATTATTGAAGCGATGAATCAAAACATGTGATTATTGGGAGGTTAATGTTCTATAAATGGTTTTTTGTGAGGTTATCTAGAAGATAATGTGTTATTTGGAAAATGGAAATTTTGAAAAAAAATTATAACATGTTTCGTTTCATTCCTTGGAACATGATATTGTCATGAGAAATTATTTTTTGTATTCACTTGTTTATATTGTGATATAAACAATTTAAAAATAGTCTTATAAAACTATTTTATAAAAATATGATTAAATTTTCTATCCTATTGGCACAAGTGGGGAAAAATTTAGTGCAAATAATACATATTTTTAGTACTTATCCCTCCATATAAATTTTGGCACTTTTACATATATTGATTATTATGACAAGGGGAAAGGTAATGTATCCCAAATATTTATATGTATGTTGTGAAACATGGGATATATTGGAAATGGGTCATGGGACATGTTTGTATCAAATATTTTTCATTGGAGTCCATTAGTTTTATAGTATTCTACCATATACTTCGATATTGTATTCTTTTTTTTGAAGTATTGTTATATTTTGGTCTCGATTTCAAGTGTATTTAATTTATCATATATACAATTTTATCATGAATGATTTATTAGATATTTTTGAGGTGTTTATTTGGGTTATTTTATTTTCAAAGGGTAAATCATCCACCAATTTCATTGAATCTTTTTCATTTATTTCATACCTTTGGTGTCTTAGGGGTGTCTCTTGAGGAAATTTAATGTTTTCCCAATATTTTCATGATATTGAGAAGAAGTGGGATGTAACAAAAACCCATGCAATTGAAACACATAGTTCCGTAGGGTAAAAATGATGCATAATTATTTTCTTGATTATAGACCAACTATGATCATCATGGAACATATATTTAACAATATATCCCCACCATCTACTTCTTGATACCAATATCATATACAAGTTAATCACCATTGTGGATTATACATGAGTCTTCATGATGCTGAATGACTTATGTAGCCTCAAAAGACACTCCACATATTCCATAGGATTATTGTCCCCATAATAGATGGGTGGATGCTGATTATTAAATTCAAATCCATTATCCACCAAATGAACTAGGTTCCCAACACCCACATGGATCATTGTCTGAAAAGTGTGTATAAAAACATCTACTAATGTGTGATCTACATGATGAATTTACTATAGAACCTATATAAAAAAATCATATATAAAATTTAAAGATATGTTATCATAAGAATTAGCTAACAGTCATAAAAAACAATTTTTCATGGGTAAATTAAAAAATTAAAGCACAAACATTTGTTTCTGATACAAAATATTTAAAAATTATGAATTTAATGAAACCAAAAAAATATTTTACATTAAAATAAATGGGAAAATTTAAATACTCATCCAATAAATTTCATTAAAATCACCTAAAACCCCATGTTTACATCTCGGTAAATGTCTCTAACTGGCCATGACATATTGAGTTCAGTCACAAATTTATATTAGCCAGACTGCTTTCATATAATTTCTATATAAATTATGATGGCCCTTATTAAGGTCCAGGAGAAAAATATTAATGAATATTAGATATATTTTCCCTAGATCAGGAAGTCCATCCCTTTGAAACAAAATTGTGACAATCATTCCTGATATAACTAGTAAAGACTCAGGAATGTGCATATCACATAGAATATAAAATATATGAAAACATAAATCAGTAATGAATATATCTAAATAGAATAATTTTAGAGTTGAATGAATAAGCTGATGAGATAACACCAAGACAAACAATCCAATATGAAATAGGAGAATTTATAATTTATATATAATACCCATTTGACTAGTGGGTCACCATCAAACCATCACAAACTGATGGATGAATCAATAAGTGAATCCACCATTATACAAGATAATATTACATTTTCATGAATCCTATACTAAATCATATAGAAATTACAAAATCAACAAGTAAGTCGTTAACAAAATCAGAGTAATATTCCAACAAAGTTTCTATACATATTCTAATTTCATAAATGAAACAATTCATTCATTTTATAAAAAAATTACATATATTTTTCTGAAAATAAACAGTATTTTTAATCATTTTACCAGTTTTTTTCAAATAATATCTTTATATATTCCATTAATATATTACACGATTAATTTATAAAATAGAAATGAATATCAATTCATAAAGAGGTAAAGATTGATGGAACCGGGCATGCAACAGAAGCCCCAAACATGTGGGTTTTATAATTTTTCCACCGACGATCGACGTAAACAAGTTGACGTCAGTGAAGAGTAGCCCGGTCTTAGCCAAGGACCACACATGGATGATTTTAAGAACAAAAATTAAACTGTAAAATACTTGAATTAAATCTAAAGCCACGCACGACGTCTGCTCGTGGTTAGTGATTGTTGCTCGAGGAATCCGAAGTAGAATTCCTCTAGATCGTCCACAAGCACAACAAGTAATCTACGGGAGTTCCATTCATCATAATCCAGGTGCTAGTGCAGATTTTCAATGATTCCTTCGACACTCCAACGACCACCGCATCACATTGCTAGTGATGCCCGAGAGAGAGCTCCATCTGAGCTCTTTGGATCCAGAACATCTCTCTCTAGAATGTGGGATATATGAAAGGAGAGAAAAGCTCCATGAATAGTCTTTTACAGGTTCCCCTCCTCTTCTATTTATAGTGCTCAATTAAAATACCCGGTATCGCCTCACCGTCCCCGAATACTTAACGCACTATAAATTACATTTATGACTACTAAATTGAGTCATAAATATTATTATCATTTACTTCTAATATATTAAAATATACTACATGATAATAATTGAATCATTAACTCAACCGGTCTCTCCCATAAATATTAATTGAACATTTAATAATTTAATATTCGTCAATTAATATTTTTTCATGTATTCAAATGAAACATGTTAAAAAATTTAATAAATTAATTACTTATAATTCTAAACTCAAATAATATGAATTTATTTATTGCATTGATGATTGTTTATCTTTGAAAAAATCCCAAACCCCTATGGCGGGGCCCACCATGTCCAAAACTCATATTCGACCGAATATGGCAGATTCTTGGACATGCTATTGTGTGTGACCATCAAGGCCCTTATTTCGACAACCATGAATAGTATTCATAGACCAAGAGTGGGATCTAGAAACCCATCATGGCCCCAGAAGAAATAAGAATTGTCACAGCAGTGACAACAAGACTACGAACATGCACTGTGTAATATAATCTCTTTGTCCGTAATATCTCATAAAGCATAACGCACCCATGTGTGATCGCCCTTTTCTTGAATTATATTTTGATGATTTAACTGGATGGATTTACCCTTGACTTCCACGGCCATGGTATTATAAAGGTACTTCTATCCATATCAACATGGCCTGAGATATATTACTTCCATAACCAGGAAGCGACAAATCCATTCTTGACCATTCAACCAATGTGATTCCACCAATGACGCACCCGACACAAACTACCTCGCCATGACTTCATCACCATGGTTTTCATCTTGCATCAAAGTAAGCAATCAAATGACATAATTTAGTAATGATATCATGTTAGGAGACCATTACACATGATCATAGATAAGAACATCCAATGACACCAAAAACATGTGGAGTTCTTATTGGCGGGTCAGTCCTCATGATCTCACTACTAGAGATTACCAAGTGCGAACTTCATGAGAAGAAGTCTCAATTCTTATGAGCCCCCAACAACTGATGGACATACATCTACTATGTCCAATTAGTAAGATGTATCTAGACCATATAACATATATTTATGATTTATATCATAGTATCTAGAGGTTCTCATTTTAGCCTGGGAACTACTATAACCTTTCTATATAACAATTAATCTTTGGACATTACCATTTCAACAGTAGACGTAGAAAATTATACACTGTAATAGTACGATGACATCATTCATAGTTTACTCTATACACGACATGGTATTCAAAAACACATAATAGTTGGGTTTAGGGCGCCCACAATTTCAACACTCCCACTCGCACTAGAGCCAACTTGCTAACCATACTTGTTAGCTACTCACATGATAAGCATCGTGTTTCTGCTGAGTAAAGTACTTAGATACTATGTCCGCCACGGTTCCGCCGCGTGGCTATTCTACTATAAAGACCTCATATCATTGATTAAAACTTCTCAATAGATGGTATCCTGAGTATATCCCTTTTTTCCATTTTCATAACATGATATCGTGTCTAGTAGGAATATAATAATTTAGATTATGATAATACTATTTTTACCATGTGTGATTCTAATAACTATAACAAATTGATGCATATCTACTTCTCAGCTTCCTTAGAAGCTGTAACGTACTCGGTCTTGTAGGTATGTGATAGAGAAAATATTTTCAATTAATTTATATTGAATATCATTGTTTATACTCCGAAAAAAGTGTTATTGGATGGGTAATTGTCATGTTTTTAGGTTTTAGTGTTATTTTGAACCCAAATGTGAAAAAACGACTATTTCTGGATTTTTGACAGATTTTAAGTCAGGGGTATTGCGGTCATTTCTAGAAAAATAAAATTCCAAATTTTCTGATTAAATTTTTTTTATAATACTTATTTTATTTCCTTCATTTTTGTCTTCTGGACCAGGAGATTATTTGGCCATCTAAAGGGTCTAAAAATTCATTGAAGTTGGGAATTTTTCCGGGCGGACAGCATGGACCCACCCAACATAATGGACATCAAACTCGGCCTACAAACATCTAAATGATGTGTTTCCACCTGGGATATGACGCGGACATATAGTTCCGACTCTACAAGAAATTTGGGGAAGTTTGAAAGTCATTAAGGAGTCCATTAAACGACATACATTTGGAGGAACCATCCTGGAAACTTCTTCCAGAAACAGAAATCGAGAATGAAAAATTCATAACTCCTCCATCCGGTTTTAAAATGAGCTTAAATTTTGGGAAGAGATGGCCAAGTTAATTTTGAACAACATTCAAGAAGGGTGGAACGCGTGAAGAGGTCATTAATGGGGACTAAAACGCTCAATCTTTCGGGGGTCAAATTCTGCCTATAAAAGGAGGAGAGCTCCTCCCCCTCAATCCATCCCATTCTCCACCCCATTCCTTCTGGGGCACCAAGGAGAAGAACTTATCAGATTTTTCTTTTATTTATTTTGTTTTAAAATGTCTCTTCTCTCCCGAATTATCTCGTTTACCCCATCCATGGAGGGGTAGTTTCATTTGAGTGATCGGAAACAGGGGAGGCTGGACCTATGTGTTGTGCTTGAGTTTTGTGCTTGAAATGAATAAAATTTGTTCTTATTTCTTATTCTGGTTTAAATTCATAATTCATTATTAAATTCCGAATGCGGTTGTGTTAAGGTTTTGATTCTGAAATTATAAATTTCTTTGGTCGATGATCACATCACCCTCCACCCAATTCTAATCTGTATACAGGGGAACATGATTAGGGTTGGGTGGTGATTGCTCGACGGTTGTCAAGCACGTGTGTAGGATTGTATGTCGAAATCTTGGTTTATTAGGGAACAACAATTCCAGGTCTGGGATTTCTCTAATTAATCAAGATACCTTCTACAACCCTAAACACATTGGAAGGAGGATAGACCAATCTAAGCTTTTAGAAAGGAAAATTCTCATCGCATCCCTCTTACCAGTTTAAGGAAGAAGAAGATATAAAATTTGGAAACCATGATGGCACACCACTAAGTCTAGCCGAACCTAATCCGATCACCGTCTTTATAATTTGTTAAAATCAATCAATTTCTGTTTTTTGTTTCTCTCATAGTCATTCATATTAATTAAAACCAATCTTTTTAAGAAAACCAAAACAAAGTGACAACCTTTGTTTTTTGTGAAATCCTCTTCGAGAGACTACCTAGGATCAACTGCTATATTATACTTAGGTAAATAAAATATTGTTTTACCACGCCCCATGACAGGCATGCGTCAAACATGGTGCCGTTGCCGGGGAGGCAGTGCCTCAAAGCTTTTTTTTAAAAGAAATCTCTTTTGAAAGACCCGTAGTTCAAATAGAAATTTATTAGAATTCGATCCAGAAATTGAGCGCACAATAACCAAATTGAGAAATCAAAATCTTCCAAAAGATTTCGAAGAAATAAATCTCACTGATTCAAGTGATACCTTGAGTGGATACTTTGAACCTTTAATAATGGCTGTAAATCCCAACCGAACCCTACGTGACATCTGTGCACCTCAATTTGTCAATCAAAATTATCAACATGCAATTCCTGCCTTAGAAAATGATTTTGAATTGCGAATTAACATGATCCAAGTGATTCCTAAATTTCATGGTCTTGTAGGTGAAGACCCAAATCGACATATTCAAGAATTCACCTATGTCTGCTCCAGCTTCAAACCTCGAGCAGTCGTGGAAGAGCATGTGAAGTGGAGGGCTTTCCCCTTCTCACTAGAGGGAGCAGCAAAGGAATGGTTGTACAATCTACAACCGAGGGAGATCAGTGGATGGGAAGATCCTAAAATATGCTTTCTACAAAGATTCTTCCCAATATCTAGGAGCACTGCAATAAAGAAGGAGATTTATGTCATCCATCAATCAACTGGAGAAACACTCTACGAATACTGGAAACGTTTCAAGAAGCTTTGTGCAAGTTGTCCACACCAAGAAATAGAAGAGGACCAATTCCTTGTGTGCTTCTACCAAGGATTGCTTGACAATGAAAGAAATCTACTAGATGCCTCATCGGGAGGAGCCCTCATTGATAAATCACCTGCAGATCTACGAATTCTGATTGAAAAGATTGCACAAAATTCACAGCAGTTTGGCACTCGAGGTACGATCACAAGAGGGATCCATGAGGTAAGAACATCTGATTCAGTTGATTTAATTAGGAATGAAATGGGTGAACTCACCAGGTTGGTGTGACAAATAGCTGTGAACCATGTGAAGGAACAACAAGGGCCGAATCAGGTATGTGGTTTATGCTCTTCTAATTCTCATTACACTGATCAATGTCCAGAAGTACAGGGGACAGAAAGTTGTGCTGCAGCCTATCAACAAAGGCAATACCAACCGCAAACCCAACCAGGGTATGGGTTTCAACAGAACCAAGCCAGATCACTATTCCAACAACCTTATCAGAAGCCCTTCCAACAACAACAAACTTCTCAACCACCACCATTCCAGTGGAAGAATTATGAACAACCATCCACAAGTTCACCGACAAATGAAGACCAACAACTGAAGACAAGAGTTGCAGGAATAGAAGATAAGATGGACAAGCTAGCTGATCAATTTGCAAGCATTATGGATGCTTTCACCAAGAACCAAGGTAGGCTTCCTGCACAAACAATTCCCAATCCAAAAGAGAATGTTAGTGCAATCACAACCCGAAGCGGGAAGGAGCTTAAACCACCAAGACAATATGAGGAGGATGAATCTAGGGAACTTGCTGAAGCTCGTCCTTTCCAACCAAAAAATGGAGTCAACAACAAAGTAGAAAGAACAAGGTTCAATAAAGAAAGACAAGAAACACCATTGCAGAAACAACAAAGGGAGAAAAAGGATATTCCAGCACCATTCCCATCAGCATTGGTTGAGTCAATGAAGGGCGAAGAAGAACGACTTCAACGGGAAATTCAGGAAACATTTCGAAAAGTTGAGATTAATATTCCACTACTGGATGCAATCAGGCAAATCCCTAAATATGCAAAATTTCTAAAGGACCTATGTACTAAGAGAAAAAGGCTAGATGGAAATGAAAGAATCAACTTAGGAAGAAGCGTCTCATCATTGATCACACCACCGATACCGCAAAAATGTCAAGATCCAGGGACTTTCTCTATTCCCTGCACTATCGGTTCATTAAATTTTACTGATTCACTATGTGATCTTGGAGCTTCGATAAATGTGATGCCTCACTCTGTGTTTTCATCTTTGCAGATCGGAGAACTAAAATCAACTCGGGTGGTGGTACAATTAGAAAACAGATCCACCGTTTTCCCAGCTGGAGTCGTTGAAGATGTACTTGTAGGAGTGAGAGGATTAATCTTTCCAGCAGACTTTTATGTCCTTACCATGGAGGAAGACCGAGCACCATCCCAATCTCCCATCATACTAGGGAGACCATTCCTGAAATCAGCAAGAACAATCATCAACGTGCATGAAGGAACCCTCACCATGGAGCTCGGAGATAGTACGGTACACTTCAATATTCTTGATACGATGAAACACCCTTCCAGCAATCACTCACTTTATGCAATCTCCCATGATGAAGGTATAGAACCAATTGAAGACTCAGGTATGCTTCATGACTTATTATCTGTGGGAGAACACTCTTCATTTGAATTTTATAACTCCCATGAACCTGAAAATTCTGATATCATGTTGGAGGATTAGGTAAAATCTGATTTTTTTCGATGATTTGTTAAGAGGAAGTAAGATTATTCCAGAGAATTCAACATTAGATGTTGTAAACATAAATGCAATATCATCCCTTGAACAACCCCCATGTTTAGAGTTGAAGCCTTTTCCATGTGACTTGAAGTATGCTTACCTAATGGAAGGAGAGAAATTGCCAGTAATAATTGCCAATAACCTATCCCATTTACAAGAACAAACATTTATTGACCTTCTCAAAAGGAATGTAAAAGCTGTAGGATGGAGTTTAGGTGATATTCCTGGAAATAACCCTAAGGCATGCTCTCACAGGATATTTTTAGAAAGTGAATCTCAGCCAGTTAGACAACCTCAAAGAAGACTCAATCCCACAATCATGGAGGTCGTTAAGAAAGAGATTGAGAAATTGTTAGCAGCTGATAACATTTACCCAATCTCTGATTCTCAATGGGTCAGCCCAATTCATGTAGTCCCCAAGAAAATTGGCCTGACAACTATCAAAAATGAAATAAATGAACTGATCCCCATGAGAATACAAAACAGCTGGAGAGTGTGTATAGATTACAGGAAGCTAAATCAAGTTACCAGAAAAGATCACTTTCCTATTCCATTCATTGATCAGATGCTTGAAAGGTTAGCTAGAAATACTCATTACTATTTTTTAGATGGATTCTCAGGTTATTTTCAGGTACCAATTGCACCAGAAGACCAGAAGAAAACAACCTTAACCTGCCCTTTTGGAACATTCGCCTACAAAAGGATGCCTTTTGGGCTATGCAATGCCCCAGGTACATTTCAACGGTGTATGGTGAGTATTTTCTCGGACCACATTGAGGATTTCTTGGAGGTGTTTCTTGATGATTTCACAGTTTTTGGCAATTCATTTGATCATTGCTTGGGAAATTTGGAAAAAGTTTTGAAAACATGCATTGAAAAGAACCTTGTCTTAAATTTTGAAAAATGTCATTTCATGGTTGAAAAAGGGATAGTGTTGGGGCACATAATTTCACAAAATGGGATTGAGGTTGATAAATCAAAAGTTGATGTAATAAATTCCTTACCATATCCAACTTGTGTCAAACATGTTAGATCCTTTTTAGGGCATGCAGGATTTTACAGAAGATTCATCAAGGATTTCAGTAAGATTTCTCTCCCTATCTCAAGATTACTTCTAAAGGATGCTAACTTTAATTTTGATTGTGCATGTAGGGAATCATTTGATGAATTAATGGAAAGGCTGATAACACCACCAATAATGCAGCCACCCAATTGGGATTACCCTTTCGAGATACTTTGTGATGCATCCAACCATGTAGTGGGAGATGCTCTATCACAGAGAATTGATAGCAAGCCTCAAGTCATCTCCTACGCATCTAGGACCTTGGATGAAACAATAATAAATTACACAACCACAGAGAAGGAGTTCCTTGCAGTCGTTTTTGCACTAGATAAATTCCGATCATATCTTCTGGGCACTAAAGTTGTTGTTTTTTCTGATCATGCAGCTCTTAGGTACTTAATGAAAAAGGAGGATGCTAAACCACGGTTGGTGAGATGGATGCTACTCTTACAAGAGTTCAACATGGAAATCAAAGATAAGAAGGGGACTGAAAATCAAGTGGCTGATCATCTGAGTCGACTACCCCACACCTCTGAATCAGAAATACCAAAGCAGAACCCACTTAATGATGAGCTTCCTGGAGAACAACTCTACATCATCAATAGTGAAGTGCCATGGTATGCCAACATTGTCAACTATTTGGTAACATCTCAGGTACCCTCTCATCTAAGCTCTCATCAAAAACATAAGCTTAAATATGAATCAACATTTTACATTTGGGAAGATCCGCTTCTGTGGAAAATTTGTAATGATCAAATCATAAGAAGATGCCTGCCAAGAAGTGAAATTGAATCAGTGTTTTAATTTTGTCATAAATTATCTTGTGGAGGCCACTTTGGACCTCAGAGGACTGCCTGAAAAGTTTTAGAATCTGGACTCTACTGGCCCACCTTTTTCAAGGATGCATATGAATTTTGTAAAAGATGTGAAAAATGCCAATTTTCTGGTAACATATCCAAACGACATGAAATGCCACAAAAACCAATAACCTTTTGTGAAATTTTTGAAGTTTGGGGAATAGATTTCATGGGACCATTCCCAATTTCATTTGGAAATTCATATATTCTTTTGGCTGTACACTATGTTTCAAAATGGGTGGAAGCAAAAGCAACCAGAACTGATGATGCAAAATTTGTTTGTGATTTTGTTAGGGCTAACATTTTCTATAGGTTTGGCGTGCCACGAGCAATCATCAGTGATCAGGGAACTCATTTCTGCAACAGGAAAATGGAATCATTACTGATGAAGTATGGGGTACATCATAGAACATCTACCCCATACCATCCCCAAACAAATGGCCAAGCAGAAGTCTCTAATAGAGAAATCAAAGCCATTCTGGAGAAGACTGTTAAACCCAACCGGAAGGACTGGAGCCAAAAGTTAGATGAAACATTATGGGCATAAAGAACGGCCTACAAAACACCGATAGGGATGAGTCCCTATAGATTTATCTATGGAAAGAGTTGCCACCTTCCTGTGGAGTTGGAGCATAGAGCCTACTGGGCGGTCAGAGAGATGAATCTGGACCTTGAGAAAGCTGGGAAAGAAAGAATATTGCAGTTGCAGGAGTTAGAGGAAATTAGAAGGGAATCTTTTGAAAACACAATGATCTATAAAGAGAGAACGAGGATGGCCCATGACAAGATAATTCAACCAAGAACCTTCAACCCTGGAGATTACGTGTTACACTTCAAATCCAGACTTAAGCTTATGCCAGGTAAACTTTGTTCCAAATGGGAAGGACCCTTTAATGTTACTCATGTATATCCCTTTGGTGCTGTGCAGATTCAAAAGGAAGGAGGAGGAAACCCATTCACTATAAATGGGAAGAGGCTGAAGAAATTACATGGGACCGTACCTCAAGAACCAGTGGAGGAGATCACACTCCTTCATCCTGAATCCAAATGAACACCTACCAGGTTGCATCATTCCTTTACACTTGATTAAATGTAGTAACTCCAACTTTTTGAGACATACATTTACATGCATTGAGGACACTGCATAAATTAAGTGTGGGGGAGGAAATCTTTTATTCCAAGAGATTTTTCAAAAAAAAATTGTTTTGTTTTGTTTTGTCGAGCCAACGACATTAAACAAAGGCGCTACCAGGAGGCAACCCGCATTTTCCCCCATTTTCCACTTGTCTTCTTAGTCATTTACCAGCATGATTGAACGGGCCTGCACTATCAATTGTTTTCATTTTTTTTCAGGTCCATTAATGAAGAGGGTGTTGTGGGATTATACGTCGTGAAGAAAAGGATCCATTTGACAGGGGAGTATGAGTTTCAATTCTATATTATCTGACTTTATTCCCTACTTTTTTTAATATTTTAAATAATTAATCAGGAAAAGGCATTCCCACGCTTGAATTCATGTTTTACTCAACTTATCTAGGAGACATGAGTTTCTTAGAAATCCAGTGATTCTATGTTTTAGATTTCAATGTTAATGAGATTGAATGATTAAAATGGATAATTGGATGATTAAAGTGAAGCAAGGATATTGAAATAAGGACTCTTGATTTAAGGGAATTAATTGATTCATGTAAATGAAATTTCCCTTCCATTTTTCATTCATTTAATTTCTGAAATTCATGTGAATTAATTTGTTATTATTAATCATGCCATGAGTGATTGTCCAATATCATATTCTCATTCCTGAGAGGATTTCTAGACCAAATATTTCCTATTTTATCTTGTGCATATTTCTTGAGTGATCTTGGGACGTGCCACCTGCTAGAACTTGTATTGAAACTTGTCAAAGCTATGACTGTACAAAACCACATTTAAAATGATTGAGGCATCTCTTTGGCTAGCCAAATTTTATCCTAAGACCCACATTTACATTTATCCTTCGTAAGCCCTTAGATGCCATGAATTTCCTTATAGGTTTAAGCCACATTACAATCCAATTTTTTCTTACCTACCTGCACTTTTTAGTATTTTTTCATGGTTATTTCAAGTTTGAGTGTGGGGGAAGGGCCTTTCGTGTGCGTTCCTTGGGATATGTATCATTTTTGGGTGGTGTAATGTGTGCGTCGTCATTTTGGGAAATGTATTATTAGAAAATTGGGCATGAGTCATCATTTCATTATGCTTCTTTCATTTCATCCTGTTCTCCATAAAAAAAAGAAAATAAAGTTGTGCCTTTCTGGAGCGTTACAAAAAAAAAAGAAAATAAAGAAAATAAAGCTGTGCCTTTCTGGAGCTTTACAAAAAAAATAGGGAGAACTTGGATGATATCATTCTATGTAATCATTTATTGACTCATGACCCAGGTCATTAAAATGGGAGTGGTGTTGTGATTCACATTTCAAGGGGATTTGAGTGAGGTTCATCTTGTGTTTTCACTTGATTAATCATGCATTGTACTTAAGAGTCAAACCTCCTACTTCTGGCGTTAAATTATTTCAATCATTTTCCCACCAACCCTAAGCCACAGAGTCATTTGAACCTTTATTGCAAGTCCTCATGATTTTATGTGTGTTTTGTCTTTACAAAGTGGAGAAAGTAGTTACTTTACAAGCCTATGGGTAAGGAGCATGTTCTCATGATATGAGCATAACTCCACTATTAATTGTATCATGAGTGATGAGAGAAAATATTCAAAGTGAGGTAGGTCATGATTTGGCATGTTTAATAATAATAAATTGAGACGCTTGAATGAATGAAAGGAGAAGATTCATTATTTTTCAAAGGAGAAAAGTAAAATGCATGAATTGATTTTTTCTTTGAAAAATGGGAAAGTAAATTGTTATTTTTGTGGAACTAGAAAATTTTATTGGACATTAATAATCATTTGATTTTATTCCATTTGAAATTTAAATATTGGTGACATTGGTGCCCTTTGAATTCCATGTTGAGATTTTATGCTTGAGGACAAACATAGTTTAAGTGTGGGGGAATTGATAGAGAAAATATTTTCAATTAATTTATATTGAATATCATTGTTTATACTCCCAAAAAAATGTTATTGGATGGGTAATTGTCATGTTTTTAGGTTTTAGTGTTATTTTGAACCCAAATGTGAAAAAACGACTATTTCTGGATTTTTGACATATTTTTAAGTCAGGGGTATTTCGGTCATTTCTAGAAAAATAAAATTCCAAATTTTCTGATTAAATTTTTTTATAATAATTATTTTATTTCCTTCATTTTTGTCTTCTGGACCAGGAGCTGATTCGGCCATCTAAAGGGTCTAAAAATTTATTGAAGTTGGGAATTTTTCCGGGCGGACAGCATGGACCCACCCAACATAAAGGACATCAAACTCGGCCTACAAATATCTAAATGATGTGTTTCCACCTGGGATATTACGAGGACATATAGTTCCGAATCTACAAGAAATTTGGGGAAGTTTGGAAGTCATTAAGGTGTCCATTAAACGACATACATTTGGAGGAACCATCCTGAAAACTTCATCCAGAAACAGAAATCGAGAATGAAAAATTCATAACTCCTCCATCCGTTTTTCAAATGAGATGAAATTTTGGGGAGAGACGGAAAAGATAATTGTTCACAACATTCATGAAGGGTGGAAGGTGTGAAGAGGTCATTAATGGGGTCGAAAACGCTCAAACTTTCGGGGGTCAAATTGTGCCTATAAAAGGAGGAGAGCTCCTCCCCCTCAATCCATCCCATTCTCCACCCCATTCCTTATGGGGCACCAAGGAGAAGAACTTCTCAGATTTTTCTTTTATTTATTTTGTTTTAAAATGTCTCTCCTCTCCTGAATTATCTCGCTTACCCCATCCATGGAGGGGTAGTTTCATTTGAGTGATCGGAAAGAGTGGAGGCCGGACCTATGTGTTGTGCTTGAGTTTTGTGCTTGAAATAAATAAAATTTGTTCTTCTTTCTTCTTCTGGTTTAAATTCATAATTCATTATTAAATTCTGAATGTGGTTGTGTTAAGGTTTTGATTCTGAAATTATAAATTTCTTTGGTCGATGATCACATCTCCCTCCACCCAATTCAAATCTATATACGGTGGAACATGATTAGGGTTGGGTGGTGATTGCTCGACGGTTGTCAAGCACGTGTGTAGGATTGTATGTCGAAATCTTGGTTTATTAGGGAACAACAATTCCAGGTCTGGGATTGCTCTAATTAATTAAGAGACCTTCTACAACCCTAAACACATTGGAAGGAGGATAGACCAATCTAAGGTTTTAGAAAGGAAAATTCTCATCGCATCCCTCTTACCAGTTTAAGGAAGAAGAATATATAAAATTTGGAAACCATGATGGCACAACACTAAGTCTAGCCGAACCTAATCCGATCACCGTCTTTATAATTTGTTAAAATCAATAAATTAATGTTGTTTGTTTCTCTCATAGTCATTCATATTAATTAAATCCAATCTTTTTAAGAAAACCAAAAAAAAGTGACTACCTTGTTTTGTGTGCACTCCTCTTCAGGAGACTACCTAGGATCAACTGCTATACTATACTTAGGTAAATAAAATATTGTTTTGCCACGCCCCACGACAGGCGTGCGTCAGTATGGCCACCTCCTGATGATATGAGTTTTACTTTCTCATCGCATTTAGCCTAACAGCAGTACTAGATCTCATTGATCTATGAAAGACTAGTTCATATCCCCAAAAACGAGAATCCATTCTTCTCCACTTACTAGGAACATATCTTTTGTTCTTGCCAAAGTATAATTAGATTGTTCTAACTGCATCCCTTGAAGTCCCTTTGGATATAAATGATATTTTCCTATTGTAAAACATACCTTGGAAATATCAGTTATTGTATATATCATGGCATACATGATTGATCCATCGCTCCGACGTATGGATTTCAACTCACCGCATTTATCTCTTCCCATGTCACAGACAGGTCAACATGGAGTTATTATGACCTCTGACAAAGGCAAAAAATCATCTCTTGAATTGTTCAAACATGTATTTTTCAATACAATTTTACTATATGTTTGATTGACTAAGACCAAGAAAACTATAGATATACCTTAGTAGATCATGTTCCCAAGAACATAGGTTTCTACTTTAAGTCAATCATTAAAGAGTAAATCTCAGTTTAGTCCTAACTAACTATCAGAAAAATGTGTGTTTTCTATATGTTACCAAACATATTTCTTATTGTAAAACATTTGCACTCCCACTAAACTCTGGTAGACACATGGAAAACATTTGTTTTAAATGTAAATACTATGGTCATTTTTTTTAATTTAATCCTAAACAGGATTTTAGTTACTTGCAACCTTTATTAGCATTCTGTGACGTGACCATCCCTTTGTTGTTGTGTCTTATAGACACCATCCAAGATTGGATGTAATGACATCGAATTCTAAATAAATTGATCATAGATATTAGCTATGAAAAGTAAAATTCTAACGGATTTAGGCATAAAAACTTGGTAAAACCAATTGAGCCTTATTGGTAATAAGCTCATAGCATCCATGTATCAACTCACTTGAATACCCACCACAATAATCAAAATAATATCCCCTTTTTTCACTTTGATACATGGAATCCATTAATTGAATTTTAGTTGGTCTTATCAATTTTAGCTAATTTCCATACACTGCTTACTTGTAGGACATTTTATTCACATTGAATAATAGATCACTGACAGTGGTGAATATAAAAACCATCACCATGGTCTTATCCTTTCTATGCAGTATGTGTCTTTAGAACATACTTTCTTCACATGCGGTTGTGGAACTAGTTCCTATGCCAACTACTTGTGCATTTGAGTATTGACTAAACACAAGTCAATATAGCTCTCACTATCTCAGATAGAGATGTGCACACTTATATATAAGTTTAGTATTATTGATTGACTACCTACTATACTATCTTAGAGATTTAGGTAACATCCTAAGCAATCGTTAGGATAAGTACCTTAGATGAACAATGTGTTCATCTTGATGTAAGTTTGTTTGTATCCAAACAAACTATTTGCATCCAAACACATGTCATTATGACATAATGGATTTCTATCATAAAATGACTCGTATGATATCCATTTTTCATTATATATGGAATATGGTTGTGGGATGTCGTTTTTATTTACAAATAATTTCATGAAATATAAAGGTTTTTTTATTGTTGCAACATGGATATTACATACATAAAAATTTTTATGTATTAAATGTGCGTTTAGATATTACTCCACGCTACATTTTGTTTATCAATGTTGATCTGTAAGACTTCCTCATAAATCCTCCCCATTAACATAAATGTTGTGTTGTCGATAAGGTAATGTGCATTTAGGAATTCCTCTATGCTACATTATCAGGATTGATGAATGCTTGGTCGAGATATTCTTCGGTATCCCAACCTGAAGCAACTCATATCTCTTGACTATGAATATACATCACTTTGATATTCCTTAATTACATAAAATAATCTCATGAAGTATATATACATCTATCTTATACTTGGAATAGTTCACACTTTCATGTTGAACTATTTCCAAAAGCTTTGTGATGTACCTTTATTTCTAAAGGCTCCTTTGTCTAAACTAAAGGCATCGATAATACCATAATTATTTAGCTGTGCCAAGCATAAATACCCTACTTGGTATATTCAAGATGTCCATATTTAGTATTACTTGACAAAGAATTATCCTGTCACAACTGGGTATAATACTTACATTTATATTCACCAATAATTTCCTATGATTCATGTATCGCTGAACTAGTGATTGAGTATACCAAAAACAACATTCATTGTAGAAAATGAAATAATGTCTCCCTACATACAAGGACACATGATATTAATTATTGTGGTTAAACTCAATAATAGTTCAAAATTAATCTTTCTCTTGTAAATTAATGAAGTCGTGAACTCTCACCACTTGCCTAGGTATCACTCTTTCAGAGCCACATGAAGAATACACATGACTACTATTAATGTTTCTATACGTACATGGTTATTGTATTTAAATACACATATATAAAAATCTTATAATATTAAATACCCATGTAGTAAAAGGAAACATTATATTGATGAATATGCCTGATGTATAAGAAACAACATGATTCTATAAATCAGTTTATTGGTTTTAAACATCCATAGTATTATTTTACAATATGCAATGCAAATAACCTCTGTTAATACCTCACTAATTGAAGGACGTTACGAAAATGTTATTGGCATTAAATACCTTTGACCTTTTTCACATTGTCATTCAATTTATCTGCCACATGAATTAAATATTAATTATCTATTATTCTTATTCACTTGGAGAAACTTACCTAGATAGGTAATGATGAGTTTACTCAATACTTGTTTGTTTTGTAACATAAAACGAGACTTGAGTAATGTGGTGAAAATGATATTTAAATATCATGATCAATCATTAAATTTACACATGTCGGTGTAAACATCGCCTTATTCATATCATTTCTTTACTTTCTCGTTGCAAACTTCTCGGAGATGAGACTTTATGTTATATCATCTATGTCCTGGTGTATTGACCGCAACTAACACTGGACGTTTATGAAGGAATAATCATATAACTATCATATGATTTCTACATTATTATCCTGTAAGCAATTTTTACCCTCTCAATATGAGGTCGTTAGATAGTGTTGGGGACACTGAAACCATGTGTTTTCTATATCATAGTACTATGCCACTGCACCTATGCTATTCATGGATACTCATGTCATTATGGACATTTACTTTGTCCATTATAATATTTCAGTTTTAATCTTGTGGTATAACTTCCCATTTTTCTACAAAAAAAAAGAATTTTAGCAGATTAGTTCCTTTTATCTGGATTATCGGATTATATATTTTTATTAATTACAGAAATCATTTAATGTCTCCCACCATTTTATCAAATTCTAGGAACCCTCTGTTCTAGAATCGGAATACTCTATCTCTTGAGTATTCTAGTGGCAAGGATCCTGAAACCACCCCGCATAGTCTACAAGCTAAGACAACGCCACTACTTGGATAGTTATAGGTAGGCTTTTGGCTGGCTGGCCGCTTTAACTTGTGGTTCCTTGATCTTTTGAATGAAGTCCTAGCATATTAAAATAAAAATTTGATTTAATCAACATTTTCCTCTAAAATGATAGCATTTTATCTACGGATTATCCTTAATAGCACTTTAGTTAAGTCGACCCATCATTCTTATAAGGACTCCCCAGTAGTAAGAGGCACCGTCAGCTAAGGCATGATCGGCACCTGAAACAGTTGGTTTTGTCCAAATTTTAATGACGGAAGGCTCTTTAGACTTAATATATCTTTGAGTGTTTTATTATTTCTAGTGTGACGAATGAAATACTTTTATATTTTTATAATCACGTACTATGTTATCTCACTCAGAACTGACCGTGGACGAAATAGAAATTTCATTGCATCACATGTTCATTTTATCTTGCATGCTTGCTTATTATTTTTCTGTGTGATCGCGCTATACTACACATTCACAAAATAATAAAACCATGCAGAAATAAAATGATAAATCTGATCATGATCCGGTACTATTGGTTGATCCGTTGAGTGAATAGCGGACCAACCAAAACCCTAGGGGTATGTACCTTTAGTCGCATGGCTCTCAACTTGAATAGCATTGTCTGCTCTTCCAATGCATCTGACTTCTATCTGGTGTGTCGCCGTCAGTTGGCGCGAATTGCGTCACTGGTCATCTCTTCATTATACAATTGCACTCACACGCATGCGAGGGGATCTCGGGGAGTAAAATTATAACTCTGAGAATGGGCGTGCATGCCCTTATAAATATAACAACAATGAGACGACATGCAGATCACCTATTTATTTAAAATAATAATTACAAAACCACATGCAATAATTAAATAAATAATTAAATAAATAAACAAACACCCGACATGAATTGGTCAGTCTCAGCTCATGATCAGTACTATATACATTAAAATCGTGTATAACAATTAAATACAGAATAAAATTAAACTTCCATTAAAAATAAACTTGAGGGCATTTTAATTGAATTAAAAATTTCACACTAATTTTTAATCCAATAAATACGTCGTTCGGTCCCGTTTATTTAATTAAATTTTAAAACAAAAAATATATTAATTAATTAATGTATTAGAAAATAAATTATTTACGCTGATTTAATTTAAACCATTGTTAATATTTAATTAATTTAATTCTGACCTGTAATTAAATTAATTAATTTAATTTACTTCTGATTCAAATAAAATTACCTGAGCCTCATTTACCCCATGCAGGGTCTATGTGGGTCATGGAGAACTTGTGCAAGCCCATCCCGGGCAGCGCCGACCCCGTGCGTTTAGCTTAGGACAAATCTCGGGCCCCTATGGTAGGCCCCACCATGTCCAAAACTCCTATTCAACTGAATAGGGAAGATTCTTGAACACGATATTGTGTATTACCCTCTAGGCCCTTATTTCAATAGTATTCACAGACTAAGAGCAGGATCTTGCAACCCATAATTTCCCCAGAAGAAATAAGGATTGTCACAGATGCGACAAGGAACCTACGAATACAAACTGTGTAATATAATCTCTTTGTCGAAAATAGCTCATAAAACAGGAAGCACTCACGTTTCATCACCCTTTTCGTGATTTATAGTTCGTTGACTTAACTGGATGGATTTACCCTTGACTACCCTGGCCATGGTCTTATAATGGTACTGCCATCCATATCAACATGTCTTGAGATATATTACTTCCATAACCTGAAAGCGATAAATCCTTTCTTGACCATTCTACCAATGTCATGACACCAATGACACACCCGACAGAAACTACCTCTCCACGACTACATTGCCATGGTTTTCATCTTGCATCAAAGTACGCAATCAAATGACATACATTGGTAATGAACTCATGTAAAGATACCCTTACACATGATCGTGGATAAGAACATCCAATGACACCTGAAACATGTGGAGTTCTTATTGGTGGGTCAGTACTCATGATCTCAGAGCTAGATATCACCAAGTGCGAACTTCATGAGATGAAGTTTCAATCCTTATGAGCCCCCAACACCTGATTGTAAGACATATACTTTTTCCAATTAGTAATTTGTATCTAGACCATAGAAGATATATTTAAGATTAATGTCATAGTATCTAGAGGTTCTCATTATATCTTGGGAACTACTCTAACCTTTCGATGCGACAATTAATCTTTGGAAATTAACATTTCAATAGTGGACGCAGAAAATTCTACACTATAATGGAATGATGACATCATGCATAGTTTACTCTATACACGATATGTTAATCAAAAGAACATAATAGTTGGGTCTAGGGAACCCACTATTTCAACATTGATATCAATGAAAAGATCTATCATGTCATGTTATGTTATAAAAAATCACATGAAAACTATGAGAAACAATCAATTATAAGAAAATTGATTAATAACCATAAATGAAAAAAAAATTCACATTTTGGGTCAAGAAATTGGGACACTATATTAAAAATAATGAAAACCCTAATGGGACATACCATTGGACCCGGTCGATATTGAGTCATGGTAGTAGATATCACACAAGGTTTCCTCCTTATGGTACAGGGATAACTATGTCTAATAGTGTCTCATTTCTATTACACCCATGTTCCATAATGTGAAAATTTTCAATTTCATTTCAAAACCATGGTATAAATTTACAAAAAAAATTAAATAACAACATTACCAGCTCCATTGATTGAATTGTATTTCTATTCCATGAAATCCTTGAAAAAAACATATGACATTTAATAACAAAATAAACCCAAAGTAATTTATAAAGAACAACATTATATTCAAAATATTATCCCATTTTATTGAAAACTAAACCTAAAACTAGTATAATGAAAGAATCATTGACAAAAATGATAGGATATATAACATATCATTACTGATCTATAAGGTATATTCTTATCCTCGTTGTAGATTTCTCCTCCTTTGAGATTGATAGGATACCGATAATGGTGAATTTCATATATTTGATGGACTTCCATTAATAATTATTATTTTTTGAACGCATAAGTAGGATTACATGTCATGTCACTAGGTTACACACCATGTAACTATTTATTACTACAAGCACTGAAATGGGATTTACACTGTCAAAGTTTACCCATCTTGAAGAGTTGATTCACTTCATGAGTTTTTTAAATAATGGATTTTTAATCTGTTGTGATTGAATTTTTGGCATACTTGTACACTGTAGATTTCACATAGTGTAAATGTATTACACCTCATGAAACGAACCACATACATTTTTTATAATATATGTATAATTGTTTTGGTTCAGGTTTTTCTATGCCCCTTCATTGTTCTAGACCCATGGTTGTTTCCATGAATTGTTGAGTGTCTCCTCCCCATATAGATTGATCAGATCAACACTCGATCTCCATTGAGATTTTGATACATAATTCATAGTGATTTAACTTTCTGCTTCTTCATTTCTCTTGATCATGATAGTTCCATTAATATGTGTTATCAGATATGTTGATCAATATTGGTGTTTACTATTCTTTTCTTCAACTATCCTTTTTTGAATCTCATTCTAGAGGTATTTCTTTATTGATCATGGGGTGGTGGGATTTCATTCTAGTGGTATGTGGTTTCCTCTTCTCCTCTGACCCTTAACATTTCCAATTAAATCAATCTTAATATGAATATATTTGTTTCTAAAGCCTCTACAAGTTTTTTGGGTTTATTTGTTGGTGGATCCCATTCTGTGTATGTTTGACCAGAGTATTAAGGTGGGTGGTTCCACCTCTAGCTTACATTGATGATCCTTAAAGTTCATTGTTTATAAATTATTTATAGATATAATTAGAATGAATGTTATGTTTTTGTTAAAACAATTTTTGAGGATAAATGTGTATTCCCAACTTTTTGATAAATGTAATGTAATGTGGTATTTTAAATGCATCACAAATGGAATTCAAAAATGATTTTGAAATGGGTTTTTAAATAATTTGATAAAATTGTGAAAACAAGCTCATGGGTTTTCATTGGTAATTAGTTTTAAATATTAGTTAAATGTAACATTACATGTTTTATGATTATTAGGAGGTTCTCTCATGGGGATTTCTTCTCATTCCTAGTCTTGTTGTTCTGGGGATAAAATTTGACATTTTTGGAGGCTTAACTAATTGGGTATTACTCTTCTTAATATGCCTATATTCTAGGAACTGGATTCTGAACATGATTTATTGTGGTAGTTGTAGTGTATTAGTCTGGCCTATAGTGTTACTTAGTTTTAATGCACGTTTCTTTAGTTTCTGTGTTGTGCTTTTTGGATTTTTGATAGAGCCTTGATATTCATGTAAGACATACTTTAGTTCAGAGCAGTGAAAAAGGAAAAATTTTAGCTTGATTTTTATAAATTTGATTTAAATCATATCATAAATGTTTTTATTTAAAATAAGAATACATGAATTTTTATACTAATACATGATATAAAACACCAAGGTGGATCCTACAGAGCCTATTAGCTCATACCCTACATAGCTGTTCAGTGGTTCATGTAACATTTTATGTCATCTAGGGTAGGAAAATGAACAGTGCCTCAGTAAATCATTGAGGTTACATGTAAACCGATTTCAGTAGATTGTGGAGAGATTGTGGAAGTCCATTAATGCCATCACAGAGAGTATATATTGGTTTCAGTCCTTTGTAGATGGAATTTTCCTTTACTATTTTTGATTACTTTTTATTTTTTTTATTTCCAAAGTTTTGATCATTATTATAGAATATATATTAATTATCATTCCACTGATTAATTCATATATATATATATATTCAGTTTGGCTATTTGGGTTAGGAGAAAATGATCCATCTATTGTGTTGTTAGATGATGTTATCTCTTCAACAACCTGTAGGGATCAGGAACACCCTTCTGGTGTATAATTGAATGGGTTGGTTTCCAGGTTTGAAGATAACCTAGGAAGGTTCGTAATATGTTTTTATCCGAGGAGGTATTTAAACAACTATACTTGTTTTGGGACATCTGTTATACTAGATATAGGATTGCCGAGACAAGATATGTATTTTTTTATATGTTTTGGGACAGCTCCATTCCAAATGAGATTCATGTTTCCATTGGATGTTGGGACGTGTGTATTTTAATTTGTAGTGGATTTAAATCTAAGTTTATACTTATGGGTATTCTAGTTTGAAATGAGATTTTTTATCTGACTGTAATTATGTTTTGGTGTACAACATTATTCCTTTGATAATTCTTTTATGAGTTCCACATGTGGGTTCATCTAATTCTCCTCAGATAAATCAACCCATATTTCAAAATTTCATCTAGATAATTGTACAAGAAGATCATGTTGTTGATCAGGATATACCATGGGTTTAGAACATTATTGTTGAGGTAGAAACTATAAAATTGAGGTGAGAGAGATAAATCATTGGATTTATTTGATTATAATCCATCATCCTTTTTAAAAATTATTGAACATCATGATTTAGAGAAATGTCTATATTGAATCGATCAGATAATCAAATTTCTAGAGATACATGAGAATATCATATTAATCTGGTTAGTGTTAAGGCTTGTGGGATGCAGTTTTTGATGGTGGGATTCAACGGTCGAGGCTGACAGGAATGTGGTCTTGGATTCGAAGGGTTTTAGACCCTATTCATTGAGTAGTTTTATCCAGATTACATGCTTCTAGAAAAGTCTCCAATGTTCCTGTATTTACAATACGATAAAAATTCAATGTCAACAGACACTGAATATTTTTCTGAGATTGTCCTTTTTTCTCTAGACATGGTGTGGAATGACAAGATGAAGGCTTAGTTGTACCTATATGGGTTTGGACTGGATAATATATTTAAGGTGTTTATTGTTAAACATTCTACCGATTGAAAGATGGAAGACATAGATATTATGGATGAGATGGTTATGAAAATCAAGTATTGTTTCCCCACCAATTCATCCATCACGTCGAATAATCAATGGTGTGAATGGGATGAAAAGGAAGTGGTATGATCATCGTAGGGCAGTAGAGGTGGGTCTCACTAGTGAACCTCCTCTGCACCATCTGTTGTAGTAGGAAATGTGCATCTGACATGCTATAAGTGTGGCAAGGATAGACAAACTATAAGTTCGTGTCCTATTCTCGATAGGATATGCAATAACTCTGGATGCATTCATCACATAAAACTATTATTTTAGATTGTAACTATGAATCATTATGGAATAGGTTTGTTGGCTCCGAAGGATAATGTGGGTCAATTAGATGCATCAATGACTACAGGGCTCTAGAAAAAAGTATACAGAGTGATGCATTTTCTTGTAGTTGATGAATATACAGTAGAATTCTATACATTTCCTGAAAAAGTGAGAGGTACTATCATTATTTTATATTTACTATAAATACCTTTTTTTATATTGTTTTATCTCACTCATTTATATCAACATGTATTTACGATATTCTAAAACATACAACAGAACGTATTTACTTTTTAATGGTGTTAGTAATGGCTCTTGCTATGAGGAAAAAGAAGGGGTTTCAAAGCTCCTCTTATTGATTAACAATTATTGATAAAAATTTGGTCTATGATTTTGACGTTGTTGATCATGATATTTTGAACGCCACTATATTCATGGAATGTCTTGTCAATCATTGAGATATTGATAATTTTTATCATCGTCATGTCTTCATTATTGCTGGTGATGGGATCTCTCGTGTGTTTAAAATGAAGGGGGACCTGATGTTTTTTGGTTCAAGACAGTACCACCCAGATATCAAGAGTATATTGTCTTTTGTTTCCTTTGATCTTGATTAAATATCTACCTTCCTTGACCTTCCCTTCATAATTCAGGACATTCTGATGATTTCCCATAAGACTAATCCAATATTCCTCTTGATATAGAGGTAGAGATTACGATTGAGCTGGTTCCAAGTACGAAGCCGATATTCATACCTTCGTTTCCTATAGAAATAGTAGATTTGAAATAGATCATGGTTCAGTTAGATGACTATTGGAAAGGTGTTTTTTTCTTCCTATAATTTCACCTTGCGTAGCCCTTGTTCTATTTTCTATGTATGTAGATGGTTCAATTCAGTTATGTGGGGACTATGAGATGTCAAAACGGGTTACAGTTGAGAAAAATATAATTTTCGTCATGTTGGTGATTTGTTTGATTTGTTAAATTGGGAATGGTGGATATCAATTATTGATATTCTATTTGGTTATCATAGGATCACCATTCGAAACTATGATATAATGAATATAAATTTCATGAGCAGGTTTACTAGTCTGGACCTATATAGTAGATTCCATTACTGAAACCTAGTGTTTGGAGTGTTCTAAGTGGTCATGGTGACTCATACACAATAATTTGCTATTTTTTTTTGTTTTTTTAATAGTGTATCTTCGACCGGTGAGTCAGAAACAATGAATCAAAAATGGTGAGTTAGAAACAATGAATTAAAAATAGTGAGACATCTAACGGTGTCATAAAAGGTGTTTTCAGAATGGTGAGTCATTTTCCTTTTCCAAATAACTAGTTTTTTATAAAATCTTATTGTCTCTATTATTTGACATTTTATTTGACATAAAAATAATTCAATTCCTTATGTTATAGGGTTTAAAGATGAATAAATTCCCATAATTCCTATCTAATTTTTAGTATTTTTCGGGAAGCCTTTACTCAGTCAAAATGCATTATCTTTGACAGATCTGATCTTAATGGAAAATCTGGCATATCATAAACCGCTACTACATTAAATATTCTAAAAGACAAGATATATTTATCCCTTATTCATCCTTCATATTCATTGGAGTGAGATACTCTAACCTTTCATTGTTTTCCTATAGGAGTCGTACGTAGTTCTGTTGACATGGATCAAATTTTTCTATGAGTTTTATCCTACTACTTTCTCACCCCCTGTTTTAGGGAAATCAATAATTTTTGATCTGTCATTTATATAAGGTATGTTATACCACTATCATACCGAGTTCCTAGATATGATTCTTTCAATTTATCCCTTTCATTGTTATGTAATGTGTTCTCTATGTTCATAATAGTTCTTTTTGGGTATTTGGTTGTGGTGGTGGTGTCTCTGCATCCTCGAGTAGATGCAATCTTCCTGGAAAGGTTATCGTGATCCACTTTGTTTGCTTGTATCTTATCCAACTGGATCACAATGCAATTGACATAATAAATATATGATCTTTTTAATGAATTTATTTTGATTGTATGTTGTAGCCTCTTTTTTTCATGATTGTTTGTTATCTATGGTTATCTATTTATCATGACTTTATCAATGGAAATTGTTAAATAAAGTAAAATGGAATTAATTTTAAATTAATTGGACAATGATATAGAGGAATAAAATTGAATCTGGTATATGTTTTAAATTTTATGTTAATGAAATTTATGATTATGTGCATGTTTAACATAACTCATTAATAAACCTGATGCAAGTTGAATCTTTTTTATTAATCTAATGTAAAATTAATTGATTAAATATTTTTTGATAGATTTCTGTATTGTTTTCTCATAGTTGGAAACATAAAATAGTGAATCAGTGAATTCACGATGGATTAAATAACTTATTGTGTGATAAATGATAATGAATAGTAATTAGCAATCAATCCCTTATTCTTTTAATGGGATAGTGGCATATTCTATGGAGTTGTGAGTGCTTGTTGTGTGTGAAGGATGAATGCCTTGTTTAGAAACAAGATTCATGTTGTTGTTGTTTGTTTTCGACTACTTTTTTTGTGGTGTGAACCAATGATGGATGAGATGAGAGGGATATTCATGTATATTGGGAAATAAGGCTTGTTGTTTGTAGTTGCAGTTGATGATTAGAGTGGTGAGATGAATTTGTTTAAAAATGATGGTGTAGGGGAGGACACGAGAGAAGATGAAAGGAGGTGGATGTGGATGATGGATTCTTGTTGAATCTGGCTTTTTGTTTATATTATTTAATTTATTAATTACATGAGGAAGATTTTTATTCTTACCCTCCATCTATAAGATTAGATAAAACATGGTGTAGTCCATTTGATTTTTTCGTATAGCTACTCGAGGATGGATGGTTCTATAGTCCTACTATGGTTGGTAATGATTCAACGGGTAGTTCAGCTACTCACTAAGTTTATCCCCATGAGTTTTGAAGCATAGAATTTTGACTTTGAATATATTCCAATATAGAAAAGTGTTAACGTGGTTATTAAATTATTTAATGAATTGTGTTGAACCCATGGGGTTGATGCACCCTTGAGTGCATTGTTGAGGATATACTTCTGAGAAACCATGGACATGGTTTGTTTCTTCAGGAGGGAAGGGAACCTTGTTTTGATACTAAATAAATGTAATGAATAAATGTTAATGGTAAATTAATGAGAAAATATTTTATTAAAGTAATGTGAAAAAGATAAAAATAGATATCATGATTTAACAAAGATCTTTAAATTGTTGTGTGTTAATAAGATATTTAGTCTTAGTAGTGGAAACATGGGTTCCGAGAGAAGTTGGATGTACATGAGTCTAAGAGAAGTTTTTTCCCATAGAGTGGTTCTAAAATATAGTATATTCTACAATTTTTGTGTTTATGTATGATACTCCACCTATTATATTAGTGAAACTAACACCCTCAGTATTCTGAGCCCTGAGGGGGTGTTTTCCCCAATATTTTGGGGGATGATGGATGGATGACTACACACATTGGCCCTACACTCTTCTATTTGTAGTTATTGTGCTATTAGGCATGTCATTTTCCCCATATAAGTGAGCGGAGGGATGTAATGACTTTTGGTTATTCATACATATATATTCTAGAAATAGTTACTTATGGACTACTATAGGTGTTACATGAATAAGATATGATGTCATGTGGATCATTACATGGATTATGTGCTATAATTGTTTAAGGTATAACAACTAACATTTGGTACGCGTTATGTTAGATGTGTTGTATCCTGGAATCTATCTAGTAACAATGGTTTTGTGGGTGTAGTGGATCTATTTCATGACTATCAAGTTGTGGTGTTACGCCCTAGTGTCAGCAGGCAAGCCTTTTTTGATCGAGATGTATAAGACATGTGACACTGGGGACAAGCGGGAAACTAGTGAGGTAGTGGTAGTGGGGTACACATGATTTTAAATTTTTATTATATACATTTTTATGTGATACATTTAGAGTGTATCTGTGGTGAGGGAGGGAACATAGAATACATGCTTAGGTAACGAGTAAGTTTCACATGTTGTTCATTATGCTTTAAAATGCTCTCATTAATTTTGAACATGATGATATGAAGATGATCCTACAAAGAATACTATGTTACTCATACTATGTTTTATAATTTTTTAGGACACTAGAATAAGGTTGAGGAAAGGCATGCAATTACTAGATTGGGGTTTACCGGAACTGTTCAGGCATTGTGGCTACTGCAATTTTACATTTATTTTATACTCACAGTTTTACCTTTAAATTGCACTAGTTATTGAATAAAATTACATATGTGTTCTTGTGTTTATTTTAATAACGTATTATGAGATGAATTTGGTTGGTGGTTGTCTTATATATCTCTCTTTCTGGTGTCCTCTTAACGGGTAATGCCTCCAATTATTTTATAATATACCCTTGGTTCTAGTCGCCAACCCGGGTCCTACTAGATGCAGGACTCAGGTGTCACTATATCCTTTCTCACATTCCCATCCTAGGAGAGTTATACATTATGGGGAGGGGCTCATGAAAAAGTGGTATTAGAGGTCTGATTGAGGGATATGATGGAGTTTGGAGTTAAACATAGGTGATGTTTTATGGGTGGTAGGGAAACAATTTCCTTCATGTTTATTAATTGTTGTAACCATTGGAGAATGGATGAGGCATAGTTATTTAGGCCCCCGTATGATCTAATATGTGGACCATTATGGTTACTGTGGATACAAAATGAGGTGATATGTGTTTCATTGTAGAGATCTTGGAAATGATCGTGCATTGTATTTTTTTCACCGGTGTTTGAATGGGTAGACCATAGGATTGGTTAACATAAATTTAATAAATGAACAAATTAATAAATTAATTTTCATTCATTCATAATATAGTTTTATGAGATCTAACAATTCTTTATATTGAATTAATGTCTTCAGTTTGACATCCTAGTTAGGTTCATGTAGAAAATGTACAGCAGGTTGTGCCAGTATATCACCATAGTGTATAGGTTGAAAATGATAAAACATGGAGGAGGACAAGGGGAGAGTTTCATCACTAGAGTCAACAAATGTGTGAGGGAACCATTTCAGATACAGTCAGAGAAGACTAGTTAAAAGAGGTTTATATAGCCTTCCAATTGATTTGTGCTTATATAGAGCATTGAGTGTCATTGGATTTGATGATACTATGTTGTGTAGTGAGAAAGTGGTGGTTTTTATTCCTCATGAATTGTGATGAGATGGATATCTTGTGGTAGATTTTCCAAGAATAGTTCATATCCGAGTTTCCTAATTAAATTGTGAAGTTGTCCAATCACCATTCACTACATACCCTTTATTTTGGTATATAAATGTAGACAATTTTATAATTTTTATCCTCCCTCATTGAGAATACCTTGAATCAAAGGGTTATATATTTTAGCATGTGAATTGTTTTTAATTTTATTTAAATAAAACAACTATGAATCCTTTTGGAAAATAATATTCACCAGTTAAAGAGTATTATTTTCACTAAACATTTGGTATGTGGTGAATGGGGGATAATTACTAGTAATGTCTATACCTGTAGAGGAAATGATGATTCAGGTTGTCGATGTTGTCAAAAAAATACCCACATCCCTATATTTTGTAACTTTTTCGAATTACCACTAATTTATTCTAGGACACTAGATAATTTGATCACCTAGGTGTTGGAGATGTGTTAAAATTTATTTTATTACTACATTCTAAGGGTTTTTCCAATAAGGATTTCATTTCTAATAAAAAAAGTCATATTTATGTGGATAATTTTTATCTATTCGTGATGTAAGTGTAATGCCTACTCATAGTGGGATTTTTATGAATTAATGATATAACATATACTATTGGATTATAGGTATCCTAACATGTGAATGTTCCCCTTATATAGAGAATACATATATAGGACCCTACCAATAGGCCACTCTCTCTACTCATGTAATTATCATATCATTCAGACATGTTGAATTTCTTGGATTGACCTACTTTCTTGCATATTATTCACACATGTGGAATCTCTAATAATAATGAAATTATTGTTTATAAATACTGAATTACATTTAATTCTTGATATGAAAAAATTTGAAACACACATTATACAACCCATCATCTATTCCACAAATCTAATGTGGCATTAGAGATTATATATAGGAATGTTAATCAGGTATGGGAAATAAATACATTTTATTGTGATTTATTCCCTAAACATTGGTCGTTATTCAATAAGAATATAGTTATGTATATTTTATTTTTATCCAAATTCAAATAGTTTTTATGAACCTAATATCCATGATAATAGAGGTTCCTATCATTCATGAATAGAATCATGTACAATAGGTTGTGGAATGTAAAATTCATTCACTCCACCTATAGACCATTTGGGTTGACATAGATTGATGTGGTGATGTTAGAGAACATTTTTGAGTTGTATTCATGGCCATATCCTTCCATAAATACAATTCATATACATTCAAAATAGAGGTATATGACATTACACACTCTTTTCTAAATGGTAACTTTCCTATAGATAATACTTTCAGCCTCTATGAATAATTTATTTTGGTTGAAAATATTGGTTTCGAACTAAATGAGGATAGTTATTTCTATTGGATTACAGGGAAACACATATTTCTAATCATCTTCTATGTGTGAATGTTTCTTATATAATTATTCTTGTAAATTCAATTGTGATATATCACCATGTGGAGGTTTCAAATGGTAGATTTGAGGGGTAGGACCCCCATAATAAATATCTTTTACACAATAAGGAATAATTTCATGGTAGCTGTGTCCTTATAAATTATGTGGAGATTCGTATGATCCATGAAATTAAAAAATTATGATACATATCTTTATGGTTCCAAGAATATATCGGGGATGGAATATAAATATTTCCATACATTTAGGCCATATTATTTTAACCCATCATTGAGGTTGTGTTTTAATATGATACTTTTGTATATCAAGCACTGAAATATTATAGGTAATATCATACACTTATGGTATTTAGTACCATAATTTTATTTTTTAATCAAATTCAAAAAATCTACCTCGATGATTGATTCGATTTTTGAAATCCTCTATATGGATTTAAGAATGTGTTGACTACCCTTATTGAAATGTGATTATGTATCCAATTTTGATACTAATTCGACATTTTAACATAATATTTATCTTTTGGAATGTTAGAGTATATATCTTCCCCATATATTAGGGACTAAAAAATATGAGGACTTATTCTTCTATGGATGGGAAAGTAACATGCGTGTTACCCCTATTATATATCAGCATATGATAAGAATCATCCGAATTTCCTAAAATGACATTGGTCATCCCTGATTGGAATCACAAAATATTTTGAAGATCATTATTTTGTGTTGGAATGTGATATCATTCACATAATTACATTATTGAATGTTTTTAACTCCCTTTTATAGGTACATGTTACTAAAATTTGGGTACATTCCAACTAGGTTGAAAATCACTTATCAAAACCTAGATATATTCTCAATCCTAGGGATGTTGTGTTATATGCATATACGAAATATCCTCTTCTATGTGAGTAGGAATATAAAAATTCTCCAATGTTTATATATTTTCACACCAATTTTAAAAATATACTACATTATATATTTGAACATGTGTTTTTGAATGGTTATATATCATTGTTTGAATATTCCATTGGATCTTCTCTATAGCTTCCTTAATATATTGTCCCTTATAAATAGTGTGGGATGAGAAATAGTCTAGTATGTTTTCTATGTATAGGATATAATACCAGACATCATTTATTTCATTTGATATATATTCTCATTAGTCGCCACTATTTTATACCAAGATATACTAATGAGATCGATTTCTAGGGGAGGGTATATGATCTTATCCTCATTTTGTTAATCAAATGTACATGAATACTTGCCTTCTTTGAATATATATATGAGACTTCTCAGTATTCTCAGTCTCCTAATGGTGGTAGGAATTATATATAGAAGTGTGTATATAGATCACTCACTATGATATGAAACTATTGAATAAATAGTTAATATTTTATGTTATAGTATAAGATTGTTTTATAAGGTGAACTACTAGGAATACCCACTACTAAGAAGATAGTGACTCATAACTAAATGATAATACTAATCTAGAAAGTTGTAAGGGTAACCCATGGGTGTGTTTTTATATTTTATTAATTTTTGGTCGACATAATAATACAAATACCAAATATAGAGTAGGTTTTCATTCTATTACATATTGGATATGTTCTACAAGAGGATGGTAGAAGAAACACACATTGAATTATTTCGAGATACAGGCCCTATGTGAGTTGTGTGGCCATGGATCTTGTCCTAGAGACTCATATGGATCAACTAGTGTAATGGGATTAACCCATATTTCTAATATTCCCTAACTATTATATTATATAACTATTATAAGAATAACTGGTAAGGATTCATTGTCCTTCATTTTTAGAATGCTGCAACTCTCATAGTATAAATAGTGGAAAAATAGATTTCTGATGTAAATGTCATCACATTGGACTCATAGGGATTTTTTTGTGAAATTATTATATGGACAGAAATATTATAATAATAAAATAATAGTTTAGTTCAATACCATAATTTTTAATCAATCATAATTATATATATATGGGAAACAGTATTATTTTGGTCTTTTTAGTTAATTATTAAAATACGTCTCACCATTATTATATCAAATGAAAATAATAATAATAATTTTGATGTGTAGTCAATCCATTAAATTTTTTAATAATTAATATTCTCTTAAAAAAATTTCATAGCATATGAAAACAAGAATTACTCAACTTGTGGTCAAACCATTTTTTTATACTGAACAACTCATATAATGATAATTTTTTTGACTATATTATATATGAAAAACAATATGTATCACCTTGGGGTCAAACTAATTTTTTTGTTATTGAATGATTAACAATAGTTTTTCATTTTTCTCGATCATGTTATTAATAAAAGAATTATTATTTATAGACCCATTTTTTTATTAATGGATGATTCACATCGAGATCACTATTTTTTCAAACTAGGTTGATGTAACAGAATGATTTGGGTTCTTAAAAGGACAATCAACACTCTACAATACTCATATTGAGTATTTAATCTTTATAATATGGATTAAAATTGGTTTAGAATTTTCCAATAGAGTGTCCATGTAGTTCAAACATCCATTATAATTGATATGAATGATTTCCAAAGGCAACAGGTAACTGGGGTTCATTATCAATGAAACATAGGAAGTCATGATGTTTGAGAGGAAGGGAGGTCAAGTATTCCACACCATTTTATAAGAACTTAATTTATATATTGGGACCCGCTTTATATATTTATGTCATGTTTTTGAATTGTTCCTAGACACCGAGGCCTGGCTAAATAACAATGAATATAAAAAATGATTATTCCAATCTATTAATATTAATTCCCATAAATATCAATGGAATCCCATTATATAAAAACATATATCTATCCAAGGTTATTAATAAATTACACTATTTAAAAAAATTCAGTAACACATTCTGGTCCCCATTTGAAAAAAGTGATGCTAATTTGGGGATTACAATGACGTAAATCCATGTGGTTAGGTCCTACAGATTTTACATCCAATAAGAAAGTAAATATGTAATTAATTATTTGGGATTATACCCATTATGTGGAATCCGACATAACATTTTGAATGGAATCTGAATGCATTTACTTTGGTGTGATGTAAAGGAACACATGTTACCTTCTACGTTTCTGTGATATTGACTAAATTATGTATTTTAAATCCATTTCCCAAGGACAACTGGGAAAAAGATATTTAAAAATGGTTTTTATGGACATATACATGAGAATAATTTTATAGTTTTTCATTGAGGTGAATATGGCCAAATAGAAATGTGTTATTTTGATATGGATTTTTAATGAATTAAAATAGAGGTTTTATGAAATATATTCTGATATGTATAATATGATAGGACACATATGGTATATAGATATCTATGTGGGGTAACAATTATATAGGAAATGTGGAAATATAGAATATTTCACATATAAATTATTTCATTAACATGTTTTCCTCCCAAACACATGAGATTATATATAGCAATGAGACAATTATGAATAATCTCATGAAGGATAAAGCCTACCTGATTATTTTAGGTATGAATTTGACCCCAATAGAGGGTACATCCATACTCAATGGTGTATAAATAGAATTTAATAGGGTGTTAATGTATTCATTTGGAAACTATAGGAATTATAATGATGATTTAAGGTCAATTGTGTTGCGTCTGATCTAGATGGTGGCATCCATCAAGTCCCATTTTTATGCTACGATATCCATTATGTTTACTTTAAAATGTTGTTCAATAATTTTAATGGTAATGGGATGATAGTTATATAAATACAATACAACATGATTCACTCAATGTGTGAGAAAATAGAGATTGATGGATTCCAAAAAAATAATGACAGAACATGATTTTATTTATATGAGGAAAACACAATGATGATAGCCTAACAGAAATAATTTTATCCATAAAATTAATAATATATCTATGTTAGATAATGAAAGATATTTCACATAAATTATTTTAATGTGACTTCAATATGGTGGAATTATCGTAATCATATAAAATATGGTAATGTGGAATGATATATTTAAAATATTGGATATGGAGATCATGCCATTGATTGTCTTAATGAGTATCTAAATATTAAAAAAATTCAATGTTTTGATTGTTTATATAATCATCACCCATTGTTGGGTAATGAATGATTGTTGAACTCATCGGGTAATTCAAAAGTTGGGTAGAAAATATTGGAATATTAGGGTGTTACCCCAAGATGGATGTTCATGTGGGACAATAAGAAAACAGAAACACGGAGTTACAAGGGGAAATCATCGAATCATGGTGATTAGTTGATGGTCATAGGGACAATATCTTGTAAGAGGGATATATGGGTCATTTTATTGTAGAAATCAAGTCATGCATTGAGGTCTCGTGAAGGCAAGAATGTTATTTGATTGTGTATCTAGTATATGTATTGGAGATACTGCTAGAATATAAAATATGCAAAAAATAAATATATGATAATGTGATTGGGGGGTCTTCATTATCTCGCATGAGTAATAAGCCATCATGTGGCTATATTTTTCACAAGTGGACACAAGTCCAAGAATCAAATAGATTATTCAATTTTATAGAAAAATATTAATTAATTTTAATACTTTCTACAAATATTACTAAATGAGTGATCCAAATGATAGGTGTCAATGATTGGTGATACTTTGTTTCTATAATTCTATTTATTGTACTTATATTTTCTAAATATTAATAACATAAAATATTTTTTTCAACTATCAATAATATTTTTATAGGAATATCTGCACAGATCAATGCCTTATAATAATGTTACTGAGCCGCACACACCGATATATTGTATTCAATTATGACTATTTATTTCAATGTTAAATCATCCACCACACTTGACTATACCCAGTTTAATCTACGGTATCAACATGTGCATCTCATAATAAAGTGAAATTTTGAAATCAACAAATTGTTCAAAAAATTCTCTATATATTGATTTATTTATTATTCACATATGTATCCCATACATGAATCACATGATAAACATCAACCACATGTATTACACTTTAATGGATGTATTAATATATAGTGTCTAGGTTCGTATATTGATGGAGACATAAATGAATCACATGAACCCTTGAGGGTTCAGTGATCATGTCTCTTAGTCACATGGACTTCTAGTGGTCATGGAATCTTTTAATAATATGTTTCATTTATATTAAATTGAATAAAAATTCCTTATTCTTGGGGTTTTTAGCAACATTTTTTTACCAATTTTAATCTTCAAGGAGTCGAAAATCACACATCTAGTCAATGATAAATGTCATAATCATGTGTTTAAAACTAAAACATTGGATATTATGAATGTAGTTAAATAAATATTCCCTCCCATTATTTTTAACATTAATAATTTTTGTGGAAAACAATTCTTCAATAGAGAATTAATAACAATACCATTTAACATAGATAATTCAATTTCCATTTATAACAATCGTGTGGAGTAGCTAATTATGAACATAGAACCAATATAGTAATAAAATTATGATACATTAATCGTATAAAATTATTATACATCAGTAATATATTATTCTTTATGTGGTAGGGTATTAATATAGGTGTTCATCATTTGAACGCCATGTTAGTGAGTTTATTTATTAAAACAGTCATTTATATTTCTCAAAATTAATTTATCATTCCACATTTGATGGTTCTAATTAAAATTAATTTATATGAAATATTTTATATTAATTTGATATTACTAACATTGTTTTTGGATTAAAATTAAAAGTTCTTTTTAAATAATTGTTATAATACTTAATAAAAAATATTATTTTGTGCAATACTGAAAATTATTTTTTACGAAAACATTAGAACTTTTCAAAATATGAGTAAAAATAATTACATGAAAGCATATAAAAAATTCATCAATATATATAATATTTATAGTTAAATTATTGACATAGATAGTGATTGGTTAAATATTGAAAATATTTTATTTACATTTCATTAACTAGTGTTTTACAATCTATAAAAGTAAATGAATTTTTTATTTTATTAAAATATTAGATTCAAAAAATTATCTTTAGATATATTTAAGGTGACATAATAAGAATTTGACTTATTATATGGATGTTTATAACATGAATGTAAAAAAACAAATGCAATTTACTCATACACAAGGATTTGACGCTAAAAATACACATTTTAATAATAAGGCTTTTGAAAAATACCATATCTTAATTTTAAAATTAATATTTGTTACACTGTATAATTTTTTGAAAGTTATTTTAGTAATTATTGGATAAGGTATTCATGACCATAAAAATTTTCCCCAGTCCTTTTTTAGTAGTGATCAACATTCAAAGGAACAAAATTCCCCCATTATATTAATGCGTTATATTAAATATAATAATTTTTCATTCACCTATAATAGGATCCATGCAACTGAGAATTTTATATTATTAATAATGAATTATATAACATATAACAATGTTATTTTCATTAAAACCACACTATAGATTATTTATTTTCTTTGTAAATTAATGAAGTCTATGTATTGAGACTTATATTGTTTAAAAAAACATAAAAATGGAATGGAATGGTTTGAAACTAGATCGACATAATTAATATCCCCTTATACCATATCAAAAATATTTTATCCCAATATGAATGATAAAATAATTATTAATAAAAATTTAAAATTTTATTTTCATAATTGAATATCCCTATTCATTATTACAATATATAATTTCAAAATATGATGATTTCATCATGTATAAATGAAGAACACCAACTCCAGTAATAAGGTGATTGAATTTTTTATTATCAAAATACATAATGTTTTTTCATAAAATATTTAATAGAATAATGTTTGATTTATTACATTATTAAAAATATGAAATTATGAAAAATTTCCATATTTTCCTCATAGTATATGGAAATCATTCACATAGTCATTGTAAACATGTGGAAATGATTTTACAAGAACCTAATGTATTTTATTTTCCATTATACAATTTGAATATTTCATTAACTCTATTTAGAAAAGATTATTTAAATTTTAAAAAATATATATAATGTCATTATTCTTCGTTAATAATCAATATATATCATTCAAAAAACATTCGTAACTATACCCATATTCTTATTTTATATTATTATGGTGTGGTCCAGTTTAACCACATAGATGGAAAATGATACACATATCTGTAATGGATAACATATGAGAAAAAATAATTATTATATTGGAAGATAATATTTACGTAAGGGATATTGTTTGGAATGATACTCTATTTATCAAACCCATTATGAAGATTCCTCTTGACCTTTGTCAAAATAAACAAAATAATAATTTTCTTTACATCATTTTCACAAATGAAATTTAAAATACATAAATATGATATTATAATATTAAAAATAATTTATTCTATTAATTATAATTATCTCTATATAATGATCATTTAATAAATATATAAAAGTTTATTGAACAGTTACAGAACTTCTTCCAATAAAACAATTATTAATTATGTCATGGGTTGAAGAAAGTATGATATAACTAACAAATAAATATCTATAAATGATTATAAATGAATATTATAATGTATTATTGGTACAAATAATCTTTTTAAATTGTTGACTATGATAGTTATTTTATTTATATGTACGTTATATAATGCGTTGATAAGTGAGATTAATGCTTAAGGGATTTTATAGATTCAACTTCTATTCAATATTATTTCATGGGATTAAAATTAATGGTTTTCATTAACCACATTGTAAAACCCGATGATTTTATGATATGTTTTTTTCTTTTAATTTATTCGATATCATAGGTTTCACAAAATAACAAACATAAAACAAATATAATATACAAATTAATATCATAATTATAAAACAATTTTTATAACATAGAAGTTATATTGGAGGGAATGAATAATATTATAAAAATATATAAAGCACATATTTAATAAAATGATTACAAATTCATCCAACACATTTTTAAGGGAATTAGAAAATAATAAATTCAATTTTACTTATAGAATATATATATATATATATATATATATATTAATGTAGTTTTACCTCCATTTAGTGAAATTTTTTTATTAAATATAAATTTTGGCGCTTTTATAATTTATATATTACAAAATAAACATTTTTTGAAATAATAATATCATAATTTATTTTTTTAGGTTGTTGGTAATTTTCAAATAAGATTCAATTTTGAATAATTGTAATTTTTCAATTGGATTAATTATATAACCATTAAGAATAAAAATATATAAATTATAAAAATAACCACTCCTATAAATGTATAAATAATATATATGTATCTGATAAAAGATAATATGATATTTTTATATCATAGTATAAGAAAAAAAATTATAAATTATTAATTAAGGTTTGATATTTTTAAAAAACATCAATGTTTATTTTTAACTATATAATTAATATTTTGATATAAATAAAAAATTATATTCATAAAATTTATTATAAAAATAATAATTTGTTTTCTGATAATTATATGATAATTTTTTGAGACGTTAATTAATTTTAAAATGGGTTATAAAATCATATATTATTTTAAAATCAGTACTTTTCCAACAAATGATGACTTTAATTAAAAATTAAATTTAACATATTTATAAAAGTATTTTAATAAAATGGAGTTAATTTATTAACTTTAAACATTAATAAATTTATTAAAGTAATTAATGGTATTTATTTAAATTAGTTAAAAATTCGGTGAATAGTGAAAATGGTAATTTACAGTATATGAACATTACATGTAAATACATTATTACACGAGTCATGAATGATGAAAGAACCATTTTTCAGAACTCACATTAACTATATAATGAAATTATTTATATGCATCTAGATATTTAGAGTCTTGTTCTAAAATAATAAATAAATGAATATTATATTCAAGAAACACATATATCCTCCACTTTATAAACCACCCATTATCCACACCCATTCTAATATTTGATCCATGTATAATTTATGCACAATTCCCTTCTTAGGACCCCTCTCCATGTACTATATCCTTTTTTTCTATACAATAAAACAAAATTAATCCACTTAATGAGGATATCATGGAGGATAAATCAAGAGGTAAAATACCCTTTATTTTCATTTATTATCTTTTTAATTTTTTTTTATATTTATATACTTCCCTCAAATTCCCATTAACAAGTATTTAAATAACTTCCATTTATTTTATATACTATAATTATATCATTTAATTGGTATAACCATATTCAAACTCTTATCTCTATCTCTCTCTTGATATATAAATTAAAATATCTCTCGCGATGTGTCAATTTATCGACATCATGGAAAATGTATATTCAGTTTCCATTAAATCAATCCAGGATAGTAATAAAACCATTTATGGGAAAAAAATAAATATATATTTAATAAAAAAAAATTATTTTTATGGAACCATTATATACACATGTTGTTAATTAATATATGAAAACTAATCTGTGATGATCGAAAAACTGCAAAAATTATATATATGATTATCACTAATGTATTATCAAATGATTCATCCTCACTGAAAAAATAAAAATTAATTATATAACTGTTTAATCATATAAATTTTAATTAAGAGAATATAAAATAAATTTTGGATATATATTCCAATTTTATAGGAACATCTGTACTCAGATAAAAGTAAATCGATCATGAAAACCAAGGAAATGGACACACTGAAATGATAAAAGCGTGTATTATAACTAATAAAAAAGTCAATAATTGAGCTTAATAATATTATTTTAAATCATATAACTATATTAAACATTATTATTTAATATATTAATTGATTTAATTTCTATATTCAAGGAATTATGTTCAATTTAAAAACATTTTTGGACAGAATGTATGTGTTTCTTCAAGAGCCTGCATTTTCTATCCCAGTTAAGTTTCATCTCTCTCCCTACCCAAATTTTGTTCCTCGTTATTTTTATATAAATGATAGAAATTCTGTATATATGATAAAAACTCATGCATCCTTATCATTTAATTATTAATTATGGTAGATTACATTTTTCATGAGGTTCTATTTTAAATAACTCTCGATAAGCTAGCCCGAGTTAAGAGAACAATCCAATTTCAAACCATTTTCGTGCACCAACCCTATGCTTTTTTACACTACTAATATTTTTATAAAATAAAAATTTGTATCATGAAATATTTCCTTTTTTCTATTATGGTATTATAATAAAAATTATTCTTTTTTTCTGACATTTAGACACTATAATATTTTCTTTATATTTCATTAAAAAATCTCATTAATAAAAATTCATAGACACTCTATTTTCATTTTTTCATTTCAATTGGACATAATTTTTGAATCCAATATAAATACATTTTTTCCCTATTTTTGGGATATACATGTTTATAATCATATTTTATGACAAAAGAAAATGATTTTCTTAAATAACGCTTCTTTCCAAATAAAAAACATCTTCTCTCGTCTCACATTTGATTTTTTGAGATATATTACTTGTTAAACACTTGTTCATTATTTATGATCAATGTAACACCCTTTTATATGTCATATAGTTATTTTTAATTCTCTTATGATGTTATATATTATATTTAATTTTTTTCATTCATAATAATTATGATATAATTGATTCCAAGTTGTTTTTTGCACATTAGAATGTTTATAGGTTATTTTCCCATTGAAATTTTCAATGATTTTATTAGAGTATTTTAATATATGATTAGGATTAAAATTTTTCATATTGGTATGAGATTATTTTATTTAAATATATATTTTAATTATACATATTTGTAAATCGTTATACTTAATATGTGATAGGTGGGGCTAGCTATAGCCTCTCGATGTATCAGTAGGTATCAATTGAATTAAAAGAAATGGATTATGGTTGATGCTTTAGCCATTAATTTTCCGATGTCTTGGATGTGTCCTCAAATATATGTTTATGATGTAGAGCTTAAGAATATACTCATTATTACATTAGCAGTTGATAAATCATGTGATTATTCTATAAGTAGAATATCCATGGTTATGTGTTATATGATTAATTGTATGGTATTATCTGTTCATATTTTATTACTTTCATATAATGTGGAAGATTTTGTTTTGTTAGCATGAGTTTTAATTATTCACATCCCATTATTTTCTTTCTTTATGATAGATCTTACTATATTATTTAACAATATCCATCTTCTAGGCTCAACAATTTATTATGTTTTTTCCCATAGGATGTGAAGATGTATATAATGAATGAAAAATATGGATAATCAATGATTTATGTATATTTTCAATGGATTTTATATATTTGATTTCATTTCATGTCAATATTTTTTGTTCAAGCATGTAATATAGTAACCAAAACTATTAAGCTATTAAATCTTTTAGGATGAAAACAAGTGTCCATAATACCAATGTATTAAAGTAAGGCACCAGATCTCGGGTAATAGGTCCTAGTTTATTATATTTTGTATAAGAGGATGTTCAGTAAACCATGTAAATGATATTTTGAAAATATTAAATAGGTAACAAAAAACTTATATATACATTTTGGATAAACATAAAATAATGACATAGAATTTTGTTAAGGTAGATATTATAGGGTTTTTATTTGCAATAAATCCCTTTCTAGATACATCAAGTGGACATGGTTTTTTTATAGATGTACAAAGGGGTAAAAACTCCATAAATATATCTCGGCTCAGACTTGAGGTAACCTGGTAACCAATAATAGGACATAATAAACATATATTTTTACACTCAGGGGGGTTATGCATATAATAATTAAAATTTTACATAAAAAAATTATGAAGGATTTATTTTTATAATTTTATTAAAAACACAAGATGTTGATTATGATATTATATATGAATAAATTTCCAATTTTTGTTAAATATTTTTCTAGATTGAGATAATTCATTATTATTCATAACTTAATATAGTGTGTTAATTTTTTAAAAAAATTTACCCACACAGACGTAATGAGAACCTCTACAAAAAACATGATCTAACATGTAGTAATGATCAGATATAATAGGGTATTAGAAAATTGTTTTGAAGGGAACAACTCTCCAATGAATTATCTTATGAAAAGGATATCAAATAATGTGATATGAATTACATAGAAATAATTATCCATTTATTATGACTTATAAAGGATATAATATAATAATTGTATAATAAGAGAAATGATGGAAATTTGAATGAAGAGATAAATGTGTTTTACCCGTGTGATAATTGTGCAGAGAAACACCATGGTACTTTCATGAATGGAATGTGATTTTTCTAATTTTGTGGAGAGAAAGGACATTGTTCTTGTGATTGAAAGGGTGTGAACCAGATATCCAATGGGAAATGCCTCAAACACAAAGAGATGGTATAGTATTAAAATCAATATCTTGAAAATAAAAGAAATAAATCCCAAAAGGGATAACAGATCAAGGTCAATCTTTTTCTACCACAATAGATGAGGATGAAATACTTTTATGCAAATGTTTGGAGTGACAAATTGGGTTAATTGATTACATTATAAATAATTTCCTATGTATATAAATCATAAAAAATATAAGTTTTTTTTCAATGTATATATTCTTTAGATATTTGGAAGAAAGCATGTATTCTATATGATTCAATGTTTATTAAGGTATCAAAAATAATTTTTACGGGATAATAAGAAATGCATTAGGTTTTTTTGGAAAATATGATGTTATGCATGATTTCTTCTCAATATATGGTCTTCAAATTTGGAAATATATATTTTGGGGGAGTCTTATGTTTAACTACTTATGGAATTGATTAGGGATATTATTTATTACATTTAATGAATTTTTTATCATATTAGATAAAATGTGAGAAGAATTTTTATTTCAAATATCATTTAAAGGCTCAAGAAATGAAATGTGGATATGATGATTCATAAATGTGATTCTTGCATAAAAAAGTTTCATGAATATATATCTCTATATTTAATTAATGAGTTGGAGATATATATAAGAACAATCTAGGGATAAAATTATAAAATTAATATAATCTAGTAATTTTATTTTCCCATGTTTATATATATATAGAGAAAGATAATCATAACAACAAGAAAATTTTTCTGAAAAAAAAACTATTTAATTTTCTTTAATAGAAATATATGGTATTTTAACCAAATAAAAATTATGTATTTCTGATTGTTACCATTCTAATGACCGTGTTATGTATCACTATCCCTATGAAATTGATGATTAGAGTATTCTTTTGTATACATATTTTCAGTTATCACAAATGTTTTGTTATTCAGATTCCTTGTTTTATGGCGACCACTCCATTTTATTTTCCCTATTATTAAGATTATATTTTTGTATTGATACTTCAAATTTAGATTTCTCATAACGAAATTCCACATGGTCAACATTGGATTTTCTTTCAGAGTACACCATTAAATGTTAAAGAATAAATTTATTGGTGGAGGGAAGAATGTGACACTCATATATTTTATGATATTTGTTTGATTAGTTTCATATCAGTGGTGACATAGGTTTCACACAACACTAAGATTAAATAGACATTTATTTACAATTAAATATCATTCTTTTAAAATGGACTTTATAGAATAGTCATTAAATTGGGAAGAATGTATACTATTAATGATATATATATATATAATCAAATGTTTTTCCATTCATCTATAACATTTTTAGAGGAATGATATATTAATAAATAAAAAATTATAGATAAAAAATCTATAAATTTCTAAATTTAGTGTTTAAACCATTTAGAGTTTAACTTGTTTTAAATAAAAATTTAAAAACTATTATTTATTTTATGTGAAATAATATTATATTTTTCAATGAATAATACTGAAATTTACATTGGTTAAATGTTTTGGGATTTTTCTGATAGGTTTAATTTTTTAGGAATAGTAAATTGACTATATGAATAACAATATAACCCTAATGAATAGTAATATAGTAATCATATCAATAATCCCACTTATAAAAGTATAAATAAAATTTAATCATCTTTTATAAGATAATATGATATAATTATATCATATTGTATGAAAATATGTATTTATGAAATTATTAATTAAGTGTTGATATTTTTATAAAACATATTTTTTACATCATATTAAATATAGTGATTTCAATTATATTTTTTATTCATAAATGTTATAATGAAATTATTAGTTTTTTGTCTTATAATTATAGGATTATTTTTTTGACCATAATTTGTTTTTCAATGTGTTATTAAATGTGATAAAATTGTAAAATCAGTATTTTTTTAATAAAAGATGATTTTAAATAAAAATTATATATATCATATTTACAATATTATTTCATAAATTACAGCTCATTTTTCTATTATAGTAATATTAAAATTGTTAGGTTGATTTTTTTCATGTTTTCAAAATTAGTTGAATTGTTGGTGAATAGTGAACTATGATAATTTACGGTATATGTACATTATGAGTATAATACAATACATTTGAGTCATGGATGATGATATCACCATTGGTCTGAATTCAATCAAACTATATACTGTAATTAGTCAAAATTTTCAAAAGTATTCATAGTAATGGGCCTAAATAATAAACAAATGAATAAAATATTAAAAAAACATTTCTCTCCTCCACCATAAATACCACCACTCACCACCCCATCTCCTCACACCTTACAAGATTTGAGACCTGAAATATTTGTTCCAAATACTGTTCTAACGCCCTACCCTCCCATAAAAATGAAATTGGTGATAAAAAATCCCAAAAACTATCCTTGTTAAGGAGTTAATCAAAGATGAAAAATCAAGAGACCAAAATCCTCTTTCTTTTTGTATTTTGTTATTTCTTTTATTATATGATCTTTCCTTCAGCTCCCCATTAAAAAAAGGAATAATATATCTATTATCATTTATATACTTTAATTATGTCATGTTTATGTAATATCAATCATAAAAATCCTTTCAATACCTCTTTGTTTCTATAAATTTAAACATCACCCATAATGTGAAAAGTTGCTGACATCAAGGACAATGCATTTTATTTTTCCATTAACATAGTAATTTATGGTCACAAAAACCATATTTATTGTTAAATGTTATAATATATGTATTAAATAATTTTCTGTTTTTCAGATCCATTATATACACATGAGGTTAATCATAAATTAAGAACTAGTTTTTCAAGACTAAAAACCCACTAAAATAATCTAAATGATTATCTCGAACGTCTTATCTACTTAATCGTCCACACCCCAAATATAAAAATAAAATATATAAAAATTTAATATTATATATGTTGACTAATATAATATAACATCAATTCATGATATTAATTATATTTATACATGAACTTCATTACTCATACACAAGTAATCTGTTTCTGAAAACCAAGGAAACTAATCCCCCCAAACAATATAATTATATCTTATAACTAATCAAAAAGACCATAAATGATCAATATGAAGTTATATTAAGAATATAAATGTATAAAAATTACTAATTATCAAATTAATTTGTTTTGTTTTATTACCCAATATATTAAAGTCATGTATATATAACTTTTGGACAAAAAATTAAGGGTTTCTTCCCGAAAGTCCATTTCCAATTCAGGTTATGCTTTTTCTCAGTCTTCCCCAAATGTAGTTATTCATACATTATATATAATTATTATAAATTAATTTTATATGATCCAATATCATATATTAAAATCTTTTATTCTTTCTTAAGGTTATAATAAACATTATATAAGTTTCTCATATAAATACCTCCAGATAAGCTAGCACGATTTATGGGAACAATACAATTTCATACCCATTTTCTAAAACCACAAATTATTTATATTACGCTACCAAAATTTATATAAAATCAAAAATATTATAATCAAAAATAATATTTTTTTTATAATTTTATGAAACAATTATTCAATTTTATGTCTTAAAGACTCTTAAAAACATTCCTTGAACCTCATTAAAGAGGTTCGTTACGGTTGTTTCTTAAAAACTCTTTTTCATGTTTTTACTTTTTTTGGTCATAATTTATCAAATAATAATAATTTCAGTGTAATCACATCTTATTTTAAGGTATATACATGTTAAATATCTTATTTAAGGTAAAATATATATTATTTCAATAAATAATTCATCTTTCCAAAGTAAAAAAGGGTTTTCTAATATCATTTTTTACTTTAGTAAAATATATACCTTATTCGCCACATATTATATGTGTGTAATTTATGTAATACCCATTAATATAAAATAGAATTATTAATATTATTATTATGATATTACATGTTTCATTTAATGTTATTACTTCATAGTAATTATGATTTAAATATTATAGAGTGGTTTGGGACACACTATAATGTATAATGATTATTTTCCTCAAAAAATTTATACATGATTTTATAAGAGTATTTTAATATATTATTATGATTAAAATATTACATTTTGTTATGGTACAAAATTATTTAAAAATATAATTTTATTATACATATAATGAATTCATTGGACTTTTTATGTTACGAGTATGGCCATCTATAACCCCTTGAGGAATTTGTAGTTCTAATGAGATAAAAAAATTTATTTTGGCTAAGGACATATACATTTATTTTCAAATGTCTTTATCAAGGTAATGATATTAATATGGTGATTTATATAAGATGTTTCCCTCACCATGATATTACCAATATACATGTCATATAATTATTTGACTAGTTAAGTACACATGGTTATATTCCATGTGATTATTTTTATTGAATTATTTATTAATATTTTATTCATTTTATATTATTCTTGGGATTATGTTTTATTATCAATAGTTTGATTTATTAACCTTTAAATATTAATTATGTTTATGATAGTTTCATCTCTATTTTTTACCTTTCTGGAGCATCTGTGCTCCCCAATTTTTTATATTTTCCCCAGGATGTGAAAATATATATTATGAATGACTTGTATGGATAAAAAGGGTGTAAATTGTTTTTTTCATAGGAATTTATATACATTACTTCATTTCATGTTTTATGGTATGGTTCATATATGTAACATAGTAACCCAAATTGCTAAACTATTTAGTTGTTTAGGATGTGATTATTTTTCATAGTACTATTGTATTAAATTACGGATCCAACTATAGGCTATTAGGGTAATGTTCATTTAATTTATAATCTGTTTTCTATTAATATAAACATAATTATATCTAATATAAATGTATTTTTATTCCATATCATTTTAAAAATTTCACAAATTTTTTAAATAATTTTATATACCAACATAAAAATCATATATGAAATGATTATTTTTTATGACTTAATTCATTTGATTTATTCTAAATTTTTTATGAATGGTTTTATGATACCCTGTTAGGATTGATTATTTAATTTCAATAATTATTTCAATTATAAATGACAATGTGATGATGTTTTTTTCTAAGCACTCATTTTTGTGGGTTCAGGTCAAATTTACTATATAATGATGTTACTCAGACGGAGTTATGTTTAAGGAATAAATTTCGATAATTTATAATGAAATTCAGTTTTTATGTGATTTAATTTTTTTATCAATAGACCGACTTTGAATATCTTGCTTTTTATTTCTTTTGGAAATTATATGAAGATCATTTTATTTTAATGGATAATTATAATATTTCAAGTGATTGATATTTTATATGATAAAAATATATTTATTATAAATGTGGAATAAAATATCATATCAATTGAATAGGTTTATAAATTTTTACATCATCATCTAATTTATCATGGGCCTTTATAAACATAATCCAAAATTATATTTTTGTTCATCTGATGTTTTATAAAATAATAATGGGCCTACAGTCTTTAATATTATCACAAAAAGATGGTAGCACATGCATTAATTTTTTATCGGTATTTTTTATATTATGATTTATTTTAATTTTCATGACCTATGTTTATTTATATTCTATGTGGATTTGTTTTAATATATATTTATTTAATACTAAATTTTCTATGATTATGTCTCTTGATTTGAGATTTTATCTTAATCTAACAAGATATATAGTAAACTAAAACTGTTCCATGTGAAATTTAATAATATTCTTCTCCCCCGTAAATGCTTAATGATATTCTTATGATATGACTATTAGTGGAATGTTGATGAGGTTTTCCTATTTTTTATTTTTTATATCTTGTATTTTTTTAACACCCTATGTTTTTTTGATTTATTTCCCTTGAAATAATATATCTTTATTAACATTAGATATAAGCCACAATGTCTAAAATTTAACTGTAATATAGTATAAGAATAAAAAATATTTAATGTATGGGTGTTGAATATAAGAATAATATAATTTTTTAAAAAAAATATATTTAATATCTTATATAATGAAAATATATTGAGAAATTATTTCTTAACATTTGATAAATTCTTTATATGTATTAAAAATAAATTTTCCCCAAAGTTGTAATTTTTAAATTTTATGTGAAAATATTGAAATTCATTGCAAGAAATTTTTTGAAACATTTTTCTAAAAATATAATTTTTCTTTTTAATAAAAACATCATATATAAATTTGGGTTAATGTTATGGATTTTTTAAGAATTGGATTCATTATATAGTCAATAATGAAAAATAATTATATTTTCAATGTCGTCATTTCCATCAAATAGATTATGTAATTTAAATGGACAATTAATTTTTGGATTTCATATTTAATAAAAACATAATATGTTTTTCAAATAATAATATAATTAATTATTTATAAATTTTATTTAGTCATGATATTGATATATTATATTTTCTATGCTTGAAAAGTGATTTTACTAAATAGAGTTTTTGTTTCAATTTACTGTTTTTTTATAACTGATTTCATCCACTAATATAAATGAATGCTAAAAATGGATAACAAATTCAGAATAATTAGTTTCATATTTATTATAATAGAAATATTTGTTTGTTGGTAATTATGAATTTTAACAATGGTATATATCTAATAATTCAGTAATGGAGAATGTGTAAAAGATGGTTATAACCATGGGGAATAATATTAATATCACATAATCAATTAACATAATTTCATTGAATTGAATAAAATTTACCACTGACGTCCCAAAATAGAATATATTTTATTTTAGTGCAATTTCCAACTAATAATGAAATTTATATTATTTGAATTTATGACATAAAAAATTTCACTCTTTTGAATACGATATCTCAAAATTTTTAAATTCTGTTTAAAAAGAATATGAGTTTAATAATTAATGTTTAATTGAAATCTAAATTAAATTTTTTAATGGAATTATATATTTAGTTTTTAATTATAGTAAAAATCATTAAATTGTTTACACAACAATAACCCAGTACTTATGAAAGCATTAGAGAAATAGATATTTTTTTCTGAAAAAAATTAAATGGTTGTAATTTTTTTGTCAGTTGTAGTGAAAACTGAGTTTTATAGATGAATGTAACATATTTGGATGGATTTAATGATTTTTGTATGAATTAAATTTTTATCGTCATGTAATTATCTGTACGTTATAAAAATAGTCTAGAAATATAATAATTATATTATAAGTTTATTAATAATATAATAACATTATTAAAATTTTATTATAATAAATAAATAGAAATATTTTATTAGATATTAAATTTTATCCTTTTTAAAATAATTATTTGTCGTTTAATATGTATGTTAGGTAATGAAGCTTTAATATTGAATTTTATTGGCCTGATTAAAGTAAAAAATTATTGAAATGGGATCAAACCAAATCATATTGTTTCAAAAGACACTAAAACACGATTATATTTAATTTTAGGAGGATATTTAAAAATTAGTAAGTCCTTCCCAATTGAAGTCAATTTTTAATATTGATAAAGTCAATTTAATTATTTATATTTTAATATTTTTTGTATGTGAAATCGTGTCTTTTCACTCCCATATAAATTGACAATACAATAGTATTTCATCTAAACATCACTGATCTATATGGATCAACTCAACCCATACCATTAATCTTATAAATATCTATAAACATGAATTATATGTTATTTCATTCTTTCTTTAACATTACAATGACCATTATAGAATGATCAAAAGGATACAAACATTAGAAGAGGTAGTAATCATACCCGACTACGTTGAATTTATTTATTCATTATCTTATAAAAACTAATTATTAATTAAAAATATGAAATTTGGTATAATACACTAGTGTATTTTCTATTATTATTAAAATACCATAATCAACCATCTCTTCCCTCAATTGGGAAGTGAATGTATTGGACACACATAAATGAAGACTACCACATCCACAAACAATTCATTTTACATCATCATCATTTGTGGGTTTTTATAATAGTAGTATTGTTACATGTATATGATATAAATTATTTAATTAATATTTTGGAATTATTCTATCATATATACATAATTTCAATCATATTTATTTGAAAAATAAAACCTTAGTTCTGTATACAAGTAGTCTACCACCACCATTATGTAATGTGATTTGTTTTTTATTTAAAACATGGATTTAATAGTAATACTTTTTCATAAATAAATAATATATATATATATATATGATATAATAATGATTCTATAAAGGTAAATTATTATTTTCCATCGATTTTTATATGAATAAAAAAGTTAAAACAAAATAATTTATATAGAAGGGATACCATATATATGAATGGTGCAATTAATGTTTTCCCTATAATTAATGATGAATATTTATATATATAATTATTAACTATATATATATATAATATTTATGACAATTATAACATATAATATATTTTTCATATGATGTAATTATAAATTATGTAAAAGGAAAACAACTATCAAATCCAACTATAATCAAAAAAATTGAAATTGTTAGCATGAAGATATGACATTGTTAATTTAGAGTAAATAAAAAATAGGTGTCAAAATGTAGAATGTGGGTCCTATATGATATTAGGTGTATGTAAATGAATATGGAATATAATTATAAAAAAATATAATTTTAAAATATATGTGGTTGTAACACTTTTTAAAAATTATAAACTCATGTTAAATTTGTTATAGTTCATTATTATTTTAATATAATTTTTTTATGAGTGAATTCACATTGAAAAAAATTATACGATCACATCATAATAACCACTAATTTACAATCTTTGTTACATATATGATATAATTATTATTTTTTACATTCACATTTATCACATTACAGAATAAAGAATGTGATATAATATTTTTAAGGAAACAAGACATTATATAAATCATCGTTCGAAAACCCTTTTTATCCAATATTAATGTTTATTGAATATTTTTGAAAATTTAAATATTACTTCATGATTACTAAAAATAATATTTAACAATGATTTAAGTACTAAAAAATATTTAAAATAAATATTCATTTCATTTTAACAACATGGTACACTTGTCAATGCATATAAAAAAGGGAACATTGTTTTTATTTTAATGAAAAAAATCAATTTAAATTAGTATAATTTTTTAAGGAATGTTTCAAATTAAATTATTTTCTATTATAATTGAGAAATATTTATATTTTCATAGGTGTTTTAAAAATGTAAATCATATTTTCCATATGTAACATTCCAATGATATTTTAATATAATTTTTTTCATGGATATAATAATTTAATTTAAATTTATAATTTATGAGATTAAAATCATATTGATATATTACTTTCTCCTTCTTATAATTTTTTTATAATTATGATAAAAATATATCGATGAAATGCATTTTCCTTTCAATTGGTTATATAACAAGCCAATCTTTTGTAAACTGAAATCCCTTATTTTAATTATCAGTTATAGTATAATAACAATATGAAGCACAATGGCATATAATGATATGAAATACTATATGATCACTAAGAATTTTTTTTCCAATTCTATGTTTTGAATTTAGAAAAACTAACATACAAGGTTGTGATCTGTAAGATGTTTGGAGTCTAATAGAAAAACCTTAATTTTTGCTGAATAGTAACATACACATATAAATATTAATATACCCTTATGAATATTAACCTCCCCTATGATAGTTTATATGTATTATTCAATTGAATGCCTGATGTACCTATTTTTTGGAAGAAGTAATGATATGATTTTGAAAATGTATTTTTCAATTAAATTTTGATTTTAAATAAAAATTAAATTAATCATATTTAAAAAATAATATTTGAAAAATGGAAATCATTTTTGGATTCAACACATCAATAAATGGTTTGGGTAATTTTTTGGTATTTTTTTGAAATACTTGAATTTCTGGTGAATAGTGAAATACATTAATTTACTGTATAAATACAATATCATTTAAGCACATTATTCCTGACATTACAACTGATATAATCCCCCCAATTATCAAACTCACATGTAATCACTACTATTCATGGTCATGGAATAATCATTGTCTCATATCATGGTGGAAATTAATAAACTAATTATTAAAATATTAAGAAAACCCATCTCATTTACACTATAAATACCACCCTTAGTACTATCATTTCCTCACACATCGAAATCATAAATCCTTGTCTAAAATCTGTCCTAGAATATTCCCAATCCCCTCTCTCATGTAACAGATTTAATGGTATCATCAAAATACTGATAATAGGTTCTTTTAGGAGGATCTGAAGAGGAGGATTCAACATGTAATTTCCCTCTCTCTATTTTCCTTTAATTATCATTAACTTTCATGTTCTTTCCAAAATATCTCCCCAACTATCTTCATCCTCATGGTATTTTAAATCCATTATCTCAAATATATGTGAATTTTATGAATGTAATGGGACATAATATCATTAAACCCCTTCTCTTCTTCTTTTTATTTTAGAAAAGAAAATGTTGTTCGTGAGGTGTTAATTTATTACCTTAAAGAATGGATAGTTTTCTATTTTTCTTATACCACATTCAGATGTGGCCATGAATCCATTTTAATGGATGAAACAGATTATATTATATCTATAACATCCTATTTCATGTTATGGAACTATCTTATGGACATATTACTAAATGATTATTGAAAACAAAGTTGTTGTGGTCGAAAGATCACACAATTTTACCCAAACGATCATAATTCAATATTAAATAATGATTTATCCACTTCGTATATAAAATAATTAATTATAAGATCATTTTAAATCATTTAATTTCATTAATAACATTTAATATTTTTTCTGGATGTTTCCCATGTCCAACACGAACTTCTATTCATGAATAAAAGTGAACCGTTCAAGAGAAACAAAAAAAACAAACATTATCTAACAATGTATTTAAACCCTATAACTCATCCAGAGGACCGTAATATAACCTAATGAAATCATAATGAACCATATTTATTTCAACAAGTCTCTTAAATTGTTAATTAATGAATCTAATGTGTTTGTATAAGACATTAATGGGAAGAATGCATTCTGATACAAGGTAAGGGGAAATTCTCGAACACAACTTTCTTTCATTGTGTTCTCACACTTTCACTATTTTTTTGGTTTTTCCGCTCCTTATAAATAATTTTTTCATCATTACCTTCCCTTTTCTGGGATATACATGTTTTCCAATAGATTTTATGTCAATCATATGTTTTACAAAATAACTCTCCTTTCAATAATACACCTTCCATGTATCACAAAAGGTTGATGGTTATTGTATGAAGTATGTTATTCCCACATTCTTTTGGGTACCCAATGTTTATTAATTTTTTCTTATGATATGAATCAAATTCCTTTTCATGGGTTTTTATGATCATTTTTTATATATTTTCTTTATGGCACGAATGATAATGATGATGTTATAATGTGATAGGTGCCAATGAAATTATAAATATCAATACAATTTTTTAAATTTAATGGGTGAACCTTAAGTTATAAAGTGCTCCAATGCATTATGTAAAGTGATTAATTTCATGTGTCTAATTGAAATGATTTTTGAACGAGTTTATTTCCTTGTTCACAAGTAAGTTTTCTATTTAACCACTAAGACTTGATGTTTCATTTTTTATGCATTGAGACATTTCAAGTCTTTTATTAATGATTCCTCTCATGTTCATGTTCATTTTTCTATATTATTATAATGCTCACCCATTAGTATATTTTTCGTATCTATCCTCATACAAGGATTTTATCTCACCCCTTTTTGATGTATATTCTTCATGTGACTAAGTGTTTTATTGAGAGGCCAAGAGCCTATAAAAATCAAGAGAATAAGGACATAAATTAATTTTTATTTTTGATATTGTAAATTTTATGTAGGGACTAGTTTTTCAAATACACTAAACTTCAGGGTCATCTATGTTTAATACTTTAATGTTTTTTTTCATTATAATGATATTTTAGTAATTTAAAAAATGGAAGGCTCACAGTAGTTGGTATCAGAGGAAATGTTTAGTTAGTATTGTTTTTAGGATTAGTGAACCCTAGAGAAAACCTACAGTATAAGTCTCAGTACAAATATTCACCCAAGAATATTTATATAGAGATCCAATAATTTATGCATTTAGTATAAACTGTACAAATGAATACGTTAATTATTCATGAATTGATGTTTTATGGTTTTCTCTGACAATTTCTATTTTTATAAAATAGTGGGAACCCTGACAAACCAAGAAAACAACCAGTGTGAGGGACAACGCATCAATTGCCAGAACTAGCTCCCTAATTAGTTGGGAAGTTGAGTTAAAACCATTATAGTCATACTTATGAAAATATCTCAGTTTATGAACTATAATAAGAATAATGGGGAACTTCTTCCTTCACCAATGTGGGAGAAATAGGGTTTCTATTGTTTTATGCAGCAACCACCACTCACGTTTATTGATCACCTGATCCACTAGTTACCAAATAGTGGGTCATCTTCATGGAGAAGATATTTTTTGAGATTTACTATTCTGTGACGGAGAATTTGAAACTTGTTGTTTATCTTTTAGATGGAGTAGTGGATCAATGGTGGGATTTGATTAAGAACCCCATGCCTAGTGATGAAATTGGAGAGATGGAATGAGAATAATTGAATATAATGTTTCATAGCATTTATTTCCGAAGAACTATTCCCAAAAATACGAAGATAGAATTAATAGTGCTCACGAAAAAAGGAAGGAGAATATTTCACAACCAATGAATCATGTTTCACAAGGATTTCAAGGTACACTTCCGGTTTTGTTATCAATAATGATTGGAAAATATATAGATTTGTTAGTTTATTGAAACCACACCTTGAAATGGCCCTTTCAATTCGAGACTTTAGGAGTTGTAAAGCAGTTTTTTGGTGTCTATCAATATACAGATGGAGTTTGGAGATTGGCCCCACGACTCTGGCGGTATGGAATGAAAGATGGATTTTCAAGTCACCGGATCAAATGATAAAGGTGGGATGAAAACTCAATGACTCCCATACTCAAAATGTGGGAATTTCCACCACTATAACTTCTTCAAATGGTTAGGTAAATTTTTCATGTGTGCGAAAGAAGGACACCATGCATAAGAGTATCAAAAATAAAAGATAAATAATGAGAATGTGGTGTATGAAATCAGAAATCCCCCCATTGTTTAATTTTATAACTGTAAGGAGCATGGGAACTATAATACATAGTGCAGTAAACCATGATTCATTGATGGTAGTTAGCATCAGTATCCACCAATGCCAATAGATCATGGGAAGCCTTATTCCATAACTACTATGTATTTTGAAGAATATAATGAAGTTGTACGCATTACTCTTCATATTAACTACTAAATGGAAATGTCTTATTCGATTCTTGTTTTATTAATTCCATTATATCTTGAATGTTTTATAGAACTATATAATCGAAGCCCCAAAACCATGAAGTAGATATATCTATAGAAACACTGAGTGGTGAAATAATTGATTCCAAATTGTTTTACTCTTCTCCTATTGGTGTATGTGGGGGAGATTCTTCCAGATAATCTCATAATACTTCCTTTGGTGGAATTTGATGCAATAATTGGAATGGATTGTCTCTCATTATATAGATAACGTATTAACTGTCGAGAGAAGAAAATATATTTTCAAATTACGAACCATCAGACACTTCTAAAAAAATTCTAGGATTATCATGAATCTCATTTGAAATATCCTTCCACAATATGGTTGTTTATTCCATATGAAGAAGCATAACTTTCCCAAATAGTTGAGTCAATGGAAAGTTCCATCTTTTCCAAAATTCCCCTAGTGAGGGAATACAGTGATGAATTTTCTGATGAGTTAGTCGGGCTTACACCAGATTGTTAGTTTCTGTTCTTAATAGAACGCATAATCAGAGCTACTCTTATCTCAATGTTTCCCTATAAAATGGCCCATATCAAACTAGATGAGCTAAAGAGGTAGTTAGAAGATCATTTTGACAAAGGGTTATTATTCCCAAGTGTATCACCTTATGGTGAGACGATGATATTTGTGAAAAATAATTGTGGAATAATGTGACTATGTATCGATTATCAAAAACACAACAATATCACCATCAAGAACAAGTATCCCATTCCATGGTCAGATGAATTGTTCCATCATTTAAGAGGAGCATAATACATATCAAATGTGGATCTTCTTTCTGGATATCATCATTTAATGGTGATGAAGGAATATAATTAGAGGACTGCCTTTTGTACAAGGTGTTGCAAGAATGAGTTTCTAGTGATGCCCTTCAAATGGACTAATTCACCTACAGTCTTCATGGATTTGATGAATAGAGTCTTTAGAAATTACCATGATAAAATTTTGACAGTGTTTGTCGATGATATTATCGTATACTCTATGAGTAAGGAGGAAAATGAATAACAACTAAGGCATCTATTAGCGACATTGAGAAAGTATAAGTTGTGCGCCTTTTTCGGAAAGTGTGACTTTTTTATGATGAAGGTCACATTATTTGGACATGTGATCACAATTGATGGAATTTATGTAGACCCTTCAAAAACAATGGTGATTGAAGAATGGACATGGCTCTCTAGTGTCATAGAAATCCATATTTTTCTTGGATTATCTGGGTATTATCGAAGTTTTCTTGGTATCCTTCTCATGATTTTCAAGCGTGCTAAAATAGTTAACAAGTAAAAGGGTAAAGTGTGTATATATGGGATTATGTGAGGGAAGATTTATAGAACTAAAGAGAAGGCTGGTCACTTCACCTATACACAGACCACCAAAAAGTGGAAAATGTTTTGTGATATTGAGTGATTCCTCAAAGAAAGTATTGGGTAGTGTACTCATGATAAATGATAATGTGATAGCATGTGCCTCATGGTAGTTTAAGATCAATGATAATAAATACCCAATGAATGATCTATAGCTGGAAACCATGGTTTTTAAAAAAAAATCTGGTTTCACTACCTTTATGGTGTGAAGTGGGAAATATACACCAACCAAAAGAGCCAAAAATATATATTCACACAAATGGAGTTCAACATGAATCAATAGAGACAATTAGAGATAATAAATTATCACAATTTCCTGATTCTATATAATCTGAGAAAGGTGAACAAGGTAATTGATGCTTTGAGAAGAAAAGAACCCACTACTAAATACATGTTACAGATTAAGAAACACCCTATCTTCTTGAATATGAAAAAGATGGATTTGGAAATCATAAGGTTAAGGGATACATCATACATTTCAAAATTTTTTGTGAAAACTTCAATCCAAGAGACGATTAACGAGGAACAATGGAATGATTTGGAGTTACAAAAGAAGGTTAATGAAGTAATTGAAAGGAAGCTGAAAGAGTTCCATTTCAAATAAGATGGTGTGATTATGTTTTAATGCCAGATTGTTTTCCTTCATCACCCTAGATAAATAGGGAATTATTGGAAAATGAACATAGCTCAAAATTCTATACCCATCCTAGTAGCACCTTGATGTACTGAGATGTCTGTGAAAACTTCTAGTGGGATAACAAGAAAAAGGAGATCATAGAATATATCTCAATGTGCTTAGTATGTCAGCATGTCAAATTAGTTAAACAAAAGTCTAGAGGGTTGATGCATCCATTGTCTATACCCATGTGGAAATGGGATAATTTCACTATGTATATTTCCATGGGTCTCTAGAAGGCATCGAGGAAAAATAATGTGATATGGGTATTGGTTGACAGACACACCCAGACTACCCATTTTATCACTATTTTGAAAGATCGGTCACTTGAACAACATTCAAGGATATATGTGAAATATGTGGTGAGACTACATGGTGTTCCGCTCTATATTTTCTTTTATTGTGATCCATGGTTCACATATAAATTTGGGAAAATTATTTTTCATTCCTAGGGTATTGAATTGAATCTCACCATGACCTATCACCCCCAAACTAATGGCCAATCATAAAGAGGAAGCCCGATTCTTCAAGACATGCTAAGAGCCTATTATTTGGAAATCAAATGTGGATGGGATCAATATCTCCCATTGGTTTTTTCACATAAAACAATAGATTCCACTTGAGTATTCCGATGGCTCTATATGAAGTTTTGTATGGAAAGAGATGTAGGACTCTATCCTGTTGTGATGTATATGGAGAATGAAAATAGGATGGATATGAAATTGTGAAAGAGATGATCAGGATGGATAAAGTAATCCAGAAAAAAATCAATGCGTCTCAGAGTCGAAATAAGTGTTAATATGACAACCATCTAAGGGACATAGAGATTGATATTGGTGATATTTTCTCCCTTAAAATATTACCATTGAAAAGATTCATGTGGTTTGGAATGAAGGGGAAGGTAATCCCATGTTAGATTTTCCCCTTTGAGCTCATTGATCATGTAGAAGTCGTGGCCTATCAACTTGCACTTCCACTGAATATGGCTGATGTTCATGATGTGTTTGATGTATCACTTTGAAGAAAGTACATACCAGATCCCTCACAGGTACTGAACTCAGAGGTGGTATATATTCAAGTTGATATCTCCTATAAGAAGCATCCAGTAAATATTCTTCATCGGAGAGATAAGGTTATACAAAAAAAGACAACCCACTATGTACATGTTTTTTTAGAGAAACCATATGTTTGATGAATTTATTTGGGAAGTAGAAGAGGCAATATAGGAGAATTACCATCACATGGTTATGTATAATTAAATTTTGATCGATAAATCTCAGAAGGGGGGGGGGGAGAATGTAAAGACCAAATGTTTTTTCAATGGAAATCCCTTATTATAATGATTTCTTATAGTATAATCTCATAACAAAGAACAAATAAATATTTGGATACTAAATACTATGTGATTACTATACATAATTTTTCCACTCCTATGTTTTGACATTCGAAAGTCTAACATACACGGTTGCGATCAATAAGATGTTTAGAGTCTAATAGAACAAACAAAATTTTTGGTGAATATTAACACACCCATATTAATAGTAATTTTATCATTATTTATATTAATATACCCTTATGAATAGTAACCTCACCTATGATAGTATATATGTATGATTTATGTGAAAGCATGATGTACATGAATTTTGGGATAAGTAAACTAATGTATCAAAAATTGTATTATTAATGTAAATTAAAAATTTATTTAAAAAATAAATTATTCATATTTATAAAATTATTTTTAAATAGTGGACTTCATTTTTGGATTATACATGTCAAAACATGGTTAGGGTAATATTTTGGGATTTTTCTGAAATACTTGAATTTTTTGTGAATAGTAAAATACATTAATTTACTTTATCAATACATTATAATTTAAACCCACTATTCCAGACATCCCAAGTGATGTATGAACTCAAATATAGAACTCTCATTCCCTATTTACTATTCTTGGTCATGTAATCATCACCATTTCTTATCTTGGTGGATGTTAATATACTAATGATTAATATATTAAGAAAACCCTCTCCCCTCCACTATAAATAACACCCTTTGCACCCTCTTTTACTCACACCTCTCAAGAATCAATCCTTGTTTAATCATTAACCAAGAACATTCCCAAGCCCCTCTCCCATGTTCATGTGCTTCTGGTCTCGTAAAAACTCTAATCCTAGGTTCCTTATGGAGGATCACAATAGGAGGATTTAAGAGGTAATTTCACTCTCCCCCTTTCCGTTAAATTTCCTTTCAACTTCATGTTCCTTTCATAATATATTCCCACCAATCCTTATCCACATGGTATTATAACTTCTGTATATCACATATACTGGAATGTTATGATAATAATGGTATTTTATATCATATATCCCCTTCTCCTCTTCTTTTATTTTAGTAATTAAAATGTTGCATGAGATGTGTTAATTTATCACCCTCAAGAAAAACATGTTTTATTATATCCATTACCACCGTAAGATATAGAAATGAAACCATTCATATTTTTGAACCAGAATATATTATATGTATTATATCCTATTTTATTTTATAGAACTAACATATTAACATATTAAAAAATTATTTAACAAAAAAAGTTTGTTGGGGTCAAATAATTGCCAGATTTACCCAAACAATCATCATTAAAGTTTATCTAATGAATCGTCCGCATGGTATTCAAGATAATAAATTATAAGAAGATTTATACTCCTAGGATATAATTAATAACATATAATATCAATTCTGGATTTTTTCTATGTTCTATAGGAATTTCCATTCAAGAATACAAGAGAACCATACAAGAAAACCACAAAAAGTATTCTAAAAAAATGGATTTAAACTCTATAAATCATCAAAAGGGCCATAAAATAACCTAATGAAACCATAATGACCAATAAACATGTAAAAAAGTTTATTGAATTTTTAATTAAGTAATCAAATGTGGTTAAACATGAATTTAATGTGGATAAAGAATGCAGATAAATTGTAAAGGAAAATACTCAAACCACACATTCTTTCTTGGAGTTATCCAAATTTCACTTCATTTGTTGTATTGTAACTCTAAAAAATATTTTTTTTTCTTATTTATCGTATCATTTCTAGGATATAATAATTTTCTACTAGATTTTATTTCAAACAATTTTTTTCTAAAATAACACTTCCTTCAAAAACACACATTTTATTTCTCACTCAAGGTTGATGGTTATTGTATCAAATATGTTATTCTCACTTTCGTTTAGGAACCCAATGATTATGAATGCGATCTTATGAGATAAAACCCATTATTTTCCATTGGTTAGTAACATTCAGTTTTGGTATATGTTCTATGTGGAATTAATTATAATGATAATGTTATTATATGACAGGTGCACCACGAATTATATAGCGCTTCAAAGCATTGAGTAAAGTGATGAATTTTTTCTGTTAAAGTGAAATTTTGTGGGAACAAGACTCTCTATTTGTTCACAAGTATATGTGGTAGTTAACCACTAAGTCATGATGTTTTATTTTTTATAGATTTCCAAATTCCCTGTATGTTATTAATGATTCTCTTCATGTTCATGATTCATTTCCTAGGCAATGACAAGGCGTGTCCTTTGTAATATTGTTCATATATATCCTTTTACAAGGATTTTTTCTGACCCCTTTTGGATGTATATCCTCATGTGACTAAATTTACTATAGAGAGGTCAAGATCAAATAAGAATCTAGAGAATAAGGAAGTAAATAAATGTTTATGTTTGATTTTGTAAATGTTATGTATGGTCCTTATTTCCCCAAGAGACTAAACCGTTGGATCCTTTATGTGTAATACAATATATTTTTTTTCATTATAATGATGTAATATTAATTTAATAAAATTTTGGTTCGCTATAAGTTATCTTATAGTAAATTTTTTATAGTTTCTTTGATGAGATTAGAATGGATTAAGGATTATGTTATAGGATCTAAAGGAATTATATATCATTTTGATGAAATGTGTAATTAATAATGTTCTATAAAATTAATGGGTACATGATAGTTTCTCCCAATCCTAAATATGGAATATCTAGAGGTTTGGACATTCTATAATGATGGTAAATATGAGGTAAAAAAATAATTAAGTAGGTACGTAGTTGGTTATCCGATTTATAACTTCATAAAAATGACCTAGAAGGAAGCCTTGACTTAATATTAATAAAAAATTTATTATTGTTCACATTATTAAACTCATTAATAATATTATTTACAAAAAAAATTCTGTTATAATGGATCATTTTATTTTATTCTATTATAATTAATGTCATATGAACTTGCATGATTCATTAAATGATTCATTTTTATAATAAATTAATTGCAGGGGATATAATTTAATTGATAATATTTGGTTACTATAAAATTTAAGGAAATGTCATATATAAATGATCATTGATATCTCCCTCATGCATATTTACTGATTAGAAGATATCACCTTTTTTTAACGCTCTATATAAATTGATGACCATTCGTATATATGTTCTGTCTATGAAGTGCATGAATTATGAGATACTTAGTGGGACAATGTATTGATCTCTGATTAATATATTTTTTTTGTATATAATATTCATTTATACTAATAGTATATGGTGCCTCAAATTGGGATTAATATAATATAATGAATATTCATATGAAAGTATGCAATTTTTTTGTATGAAATGAATGGATATCTATGGTTGGTATCATAAAGTTTTTTTGATAACTGTGAGAACTATTATGTTTAAATTATAATGAAAAACCATAGGATATTCTTATGTATGGGATAATTTCCTATATTATGTTAAATAATGGTGTGTTGTTTTCCCAGAAAAACATCATTATCTAGATAATTTATGTGGATGTTTTTATTTCATATATGCATTGAGGTGTAATTTAAATTAAAGGATTGGGTTGATTATATCTAGACTACTATAATATTTTAAAATGGTTGTTCCCTCTATAAACACATAGTTTTACACTACATGGGAGGATCTATCTATATGTTTAAGTTATATTTGTCGAAAATTTGGCATGTGTGTGTAATTGAGGAAAAAATAACATGTGTTGGAATTGGGGGAAAATAATTATTATGATTAATCATATGTACATGTCAGTGGCACCCATATAGGTGCTACATGTCTCTTGGGAAACCATTGATTCCTGGCGATCCACACCTCGACAAGCATGTTACGGTGTCGTAATTTTTTCAATCAAATGAGTCTAGATGTTACATTACAATATGAGTTGGAACCCAAAAATAAGAAGTGAGGAACTACCTACATTAATATTTATGGAATATAATGATAGCGTGCTTTTATAAATGGGGTAAATGTAAATTTATTGAATAATAACGTGTTAAAATAATAAATGTTACTTCCTACGTCAAAAAGGTGTTCATTATTTTTGGGATATTAAATTATTAAAACTATATAATTAAGACTGATATTTCTGGAATAGTGAAAACTATTTGGGACCTACATTGATAATTATAATTTTGTCTGTGATTGGGGGAAAATAAGACATAAACAACATGTGTTGGCCTATAGGGATGGCCATTATTCTAATTACCTGTAATAGATGGTTAGTGGATAATTGGTAGAAGAAATGGTTACTATATAGAAATTGGTGGTTCCAATCATTCCACGTATTAATGATAATGTTAATGTGTTGTGTCTATGATATTATCTTGGAACTCTTGTTACACATTAATCCATTTCTAGTATCAAGGACAATTTTGTACTGAAATATTATTTTCCCTAGAATGATAGTTTGAAAACATTTATATTAATTTGATTATTGATGATATTTTCATAATATAATAGATAATATGATATATTATCAAAATTAAAATCTTGATAAACCCTCAATTAGATGTTTCCCAACATGAAAATAATTTTTTCCCTAAGGATTTTTCTTATGAAGTGTTTGAAACATAATCGAAGGTGGTTTTGAAGATAATCATTATATATACATATAAACGAGTGGATACTATATAGTTGATCATAAAAATTTAGTAATAATATTCCAGAAATATAAATTAAAATTCAATATGCATATTAAAATATTCTATAAAAAATGAGTTTCTATAATTTATATAATGAATTAATATCCAAACTGATAGAATAAAATTCAGGAGACGAAAATTAAAATGTTCAGTTAAAATACTACACTAATTTGAATGGATGTACTTGGTTGAAAAATTAATATATTCAAAAAAATTTAAAAAATATATTCACATGATACAAGAGTTATATAATTATCATAGAATCAACATTTCATATTATAAATTATGAAGTGTTTATCATCGATGAAATAACATAATGTACTTAGGATGTGTTCTTTTATATAATTTAGTCCAAATAAAATGCATGTGAAAGTGAATTCAACCATTTCAAATAATATAGGAGTTCACGTAGTGACATTGTAATGTTTTTATTATGAAAATATCTAATTTTGTTAGAACATATTTTCCCATAAATTTTGAAGATATTATAGATTTTTGATATAATGGAAGTGTAAATTCTAATTGACAGATATGTACAATGACTATGAAAAGATTTAAATAATTTCAATTATGTGTTAAAGAATTTTTAATGGGAAATACTTTTCATATATGATTGATTTATATAGTATATCAAAAAATGATCATATTACAACAATTGCCTTTCTGAAATGGACATTGGTATATTTTTCGATATAATGTTTACATTAAAAATATTGTAATAACTAATGGAAGTTTTATGTTTTAATTTTTGTTATAGAATAATGGTTGTTTACAAACATATTATTTCACCAAACATACACCATGAAATTACCAAATGTTTATTTGTATTATTTTTTTCCTAAATAAATGTATTTTATACAATATTATATAATATTATGCTCATAAATATATATTATAAACAATGAGGACTTTGATTCATTAAAATATATTTTGAAATTTATTAGAAATGAAACTAATTTAAATTATAAATATTAAAATAGTTAAAATTATAAAATATAAAATATAAAATGCAAAAATATGGATCACCATAATATATTATAATCTTCTCTCCCAATTAAAAAATTATAGAGAAAAAAATTATATGCAAATCAAACAGCACTATAAAATATAGAAATATAGATCTCTGAGATGAATTGAGATAAATTTTGAGTGAAAGAATGAATTAGAATTTATATATGGTAAAATGGACATTGTAATATTATTCTGATCCTTAGAATAGTTACCTATCCACTAGGAATAGTATACTCACCATTTAGAATAGTAAGGCCCACATTTGTAATAGTAACATGATAATTAAAATAATAATTATACATCAAAATAATAAATTGTAATAAAAATTGTCAGGTCCACTATTATAGATACCATAAGAGGGGTGGTAAATAAGGGTATGACATACTAAAATGACTTCCCCTTTTGATCTTGATTTTTTTTAGAAAAAAACCTATACTCTCTCCTTCTTGATGTAGAGTATGAACAAACCATAAAGAATTCACAGGACACAACGATTTTCACTTGGTTCCCCTTCACCGGGCTACATCCAAGAAGCATACACCAACAATGTGTCGATGTACCAATTCCATTATCAGCGCACTAATGTTTATAAGTTCAAAGAGGACACACTATACCTCTTTTTTTACAACCACTGACAATTTGAGAGCTCACTGCTCTCTCAAATGAAGTGAGCTCACTGCTTTTTTAGAAGATCCACTCACAGTTTATAGACCTGTATGTATCTTCATTACAAGTAATGAATGAATCCTCTACTGTATATTTATTCTCTATTGAAGTCAAGATTTCATCCACAAATTAATACCCCTTTTCCCTTGAACACTGGGAAATTCCTTTGGAAAAACCTTTGCAAAGCACCATACTTCACGAGACTCCAAATTTCACGAAGCTCAAAAAATACATCGCAAAGCTCTTGCCTTATTGTGATGAAACCTCACAAAGTACTCTCAAAAATCACTCTCACGAACCATGATTCATCCCAGAGTGACTTCCCTCACGACTCTCACGGAGCCAACACGGAGCTTGCAACTTTCATGGAGCTAGTTTGGCCACCATAAAGATCTTCTTTTGTGAAACACACTACCTTCACGAACCGCCTTCGCAAGCCGAGAGCTAATATTTTTCTTCAAGAAACACTACAATTCTCTCATGGTTTCCGAGGCCTATTTCTATTCCATTCCACAAACCCTAGAAGCATCCGCAGGAAGTCAGTACCACATCATCACAAATCATGAAGCTCCGAAATTCCTAGAAAAATTATCTCAAAATCATAAAACACCACAGTAATTTTTCAATCGCAGAGCTCAGCTTAATCACGTGGCATATTGTCAATTCCTTTGCACCTTTTCCATAAAACTCCCTCACAATGCCCTTCACCGTCGTGATGCACTTCAACGTCTACCGTTCATAAAGCTCGTCGTAATCATGAAGAATCATCGTCAACATTCTGTAGGTCTTCATAAAATCCAAACCATGAATCATATCTTCGCGAAATTCATGCATCTTCCATATTATAATGAGATCTTCACGGATATCCAATTTTTGTGATGCTCATAGAACTACAAATTTTGGACCGAAAAATTTGGCAAACACTTGAAAACAACGCCACCTTTCCCTACACTTTTTGTACACCCTCTAGATCGTCCATTACTTTACATTGGTTCTTTGTCCACATGTGTTTTCAACAACATCTAAGGAACAAGACAATTCACCATGGAAACCTGCCTTTTCAACAGACACAATCAACCCAAAAATGCTTCAATGTTACCTTGACATATTTTTTCCCAACAAAAATAATATTCATTTTGATTAATTTTTGTAAATATAAAATTTATAATTCCAAATGAATAAATATCATCACATGAAACCCAATGGAAATTGAATTTTGTTTTCATAAAACTATATTTTATTTTCATTTTTAAACAAAACTAATTTTTATTTAAATTTAAAATTTTATATTTTAAAATTTTATTTCAATAAAATTTATATCAATTTTCAAATCATACTTCACAAAACATCCAATATTCACATTTTGGGTAAATTTTTCAAATACATAAATTAGTTAGTGAATTGTAAAAATACTAATTGCACATAATTGGTGTATGTAAAATTACATCATTTATGATGTAATAATTTCATAGTCATTTTTATAACTAGTGGTTCACCCATGAAATATTTTATTTCATAATCATATCAATAAAATATGATAATAATAATTTTCAATCCTAAACAATGCAATCCAAAACATATAGCAAAAAGTAATTCTTAAAAGTATTTTTTTTAATTTCAAAATACCTTTTTATTAATATAACTAATTATAACAATAATGGGGATTTAATTTCCAAATTTATTTATATTATATTTTTATATGATTTATGTTATGAAAAATATCACAATTCAATATTTGACCATTTATTTATTCAATGTTTTTTTTTCTAAAAATACCCTTCTCCTCAAGTATAAATATCCCCTCCCCTTATCCTAGGAAAAACACTCATCCCACCCATTATATATCAAATTATATACCAAATATTCCCCCTTAATACTATTTTAATACATAAGGAATTTCTGGAGTAATCAAACTCAAAAAAGAGTTATAGTTTTGTACAAGAGAAGATACACTAAGGAATGAATGTTTTTTTTAAACTGTTCACTAATTTTATTTTATCCTCTCTTTTTTCAAAATTATCTAATAATAAAATATTATTTTATTTATCTAGGTATAATGTAAAAATTATATTTTTGATTTAAATGTGCTGTAAATATTGTAGATCTAATGTATATATGTTTTATATCTATTTCATGAAAATAGTAGGGGTGATATTAAATTAATGTCCATTAAATAAAGTTTCATTATAGTTACCTCTTATTCATGAGTATATACATATTTAAAACTTGGTTCTATGACAAATACAATGATTTTCCCAAAACAACACCCAAAACACTACTTGAATCTTCTTGAGATTATCTTTTCATGACTCAATATTGTTGATTCTAATAACATTATTTTTTTTCATTTTTCATTTTGAAACCCCAATATTGATTTATGAATGAATTATTTGTGAAATTAATAAGAAAATCCATACCTTACATGAGTTATTTTATCCATTTGATTGGTATACATTCTATGTGGCAATCATTACAATATAAATATTATGATGTGATGGTTGGACTTAGGACTATATATCCCTATAATGAATTGGTTTATGTTATGTACCTCATGATATATTTGTAAATATTCATGATCATTATTCCATATTTATTAAAAATTATTATGTTATGATTTTGTTAAGATTACACACATTATTTATTTGTGAACATGATTCTAGGATTGTTCAGAACTATGTGTTGTATTTGACCACTAAGGCCTGATGTTTTATTTTAATACATTTCCTCATTACATGAAATTATCCATTATTTCCCAAATGATGATAATGAAAATAATATTATTATTTTCAAATTATTGTACTAACTCATGTTATACTTACTCTTTTCCCTTATTGATCCTCTTACTGGGCTATTGGGTCACCCCTTTCATTGATGTATATCCAAAGGAGGATACCTATATATAGAATAATTAAATGTTAACTATGAATATATAGAAAAATTAATTATATATTTTTTTTATGATTTATTATTTAGATGTTATGTATACACATAACATTTCTAAAAAACCAATCATTTAGATCCAATATTTGTAATGAAATTACACTGTTTATCATTGAAATTATTCAACAGTTATTGAAGAAAAAGTAGGGTGGAAATACCACATAAGATAAATGATCATGTATGATCCATTACATGGTTCCCTAATAACAAATTGATAAAAATATAAGTGAAGATCATTTAAATGAGTGTTTAATGATTGAACATGGAGGAAATATCAAGTAAAAAATATAACTGAAGGTTTACAAGGTATTGATTGAAAATTTTGTTACTAAATAACATTATATGATGTACGATTCTATGTAAAATTCATCATACTGATGATTACATGAATCCAAAATCTGTATAAATTGATGGGGTTTTACTAATATTCCTTTTATAAAAGTTTATAGATGATTTCATTGGATGTAAATTATTACAATGATATCAGATTTAGTATAAGAAATTCAACTAATATATTTTTATAATGTAAACATAAATAATAATTAGATTAGTTAATTTATTTTATTATTTATAAAGAAAAAAATATGATATATCTGTGAGATAAATTAGTGAATGAACATATTCCCAAAATTAATTTTGTATAGAAATTCAAAAGGATGTTCAATTTGAGTTTTCAATTGAATAAATTTATAAGAAGAAATTATTTTGGAAATATTCCATCATACACATAATGTATTTTAAATGTATGTACATTGATATGATCCAAATCATTAATAAAATGACATCAAACACTTTTTTATAATATAAAATAAAATTTAAGGAATATGATTTTGATAAATAATTTGATTGAAAACAGAATGTCAGAAATATTCAAAACCTATTTATGTAAATGGTGAACTAAATATTTAATGCTTCAATAATTATAATGGGATGGTATAATTCAAAAAATTTAATAAATTACTAGTCTTATTTTTAATATTTAGAATATTTTAAAGAATTAATGTGTCTTTTAGGGATCTGAAATTGAGTATAAAGTATAAAATTCATATCTATGCAAGATGATAAAAATTATTTTATTTCCTATTCCTTACAATTATCATGACCTAGTATATTAGGTCTCAATTGTATGCGGAATTGGGTGTGGGATACTATTCCTGTGAAGAGAAGGAAGACTATTAATGTATTTCCACAGTAGGAAGAAACTTACTATTAATAGTTATAGGTATTTTCAGTTGGGTTTATCATTCATGAAAATATTATTTAGAACAATAAAATATACCCAATGGATCTTAGGAAATAAAAATATACTAAAAAACTAGATGACTGAATAATAATAAAAATAATTCGACATGAAAAATTCCAAATAAATTATCAATTTTTATTGGGAAAAGTGGTCAATAATGTTATATTTGGTGAAAAACCAGTAGATGTACCAGCATCAAGAATATAGTGTCAGATAAAGCTATCTAATGTACATTATATTGAATATGTGATAATAAGGGAAATGAATAATTAAATAAAAGGTAAATCTATCATAGTAAATTATATAACTAAACAAATACCATTGGAGTTATAATAATAGATATACATCATTGGATTATTTAATTAGAAATAATATTTATATATTGATGAAAGAATGGGTATGAATGTTTTTTTCACACTATAAAACATATAATAACATGATGATGAATGAAGTAAAAATTAGTCAATAATTATTATGGCCATAATATGACTCATATTTTTGAATAATTTCATAGCATTAAAATGTATTTTAAGAGATATGAGAAGAAAATAATCTAAGGAAGTTTAATGATCTAGGGAAGAGCCTCATACTTGAGAAGATTATGTCCAAACTACAGAAGATAATTTTTTTGTCCCTCTATATCATGTTTAGAGACGCACCCATGGATAATTATTCGATATAGCTAAACCATTGTACATGTTATTTGATTATTATATTGAATATATGTAGTGTTCATTAGCAAACATGATATGGTCTATCTCCTCAAATTATGTAATGGACATTGTAAAAATATTTTCTTACAAAATTACAAGATATCATTTAATTTCAATTAATATTGAAAATATAATATTAGATTCAAGACTCGATGAAGTCTTTGTGGTGATGGGTTAAAATGTTATAAATGTTTAAAAGTCTCTGAACCCTAATTCATCAATTCACAGTTTCAAACATATGCCAAATTGGTCATATTAATTGGAATGAGATCCATGGTTCTCATATAATGGATTGAAAATTATTATCATAAATCCTTTCTATGCATGTGAAATTTTATCCTCTATTAATAATAGAGTGAAATGTTTGTGAGGATTCAATTATATTTAATTATAATTATTTATATTCCAATACCTTGGGGAGTAGGACAATGAAAAAGAAAAAAAAATTGAAGAAGGGATCATAATTTTATATGACATATAATTTATTAATTTCTCCATTCAATTTTTAAAAATAATTTATAAATATCGTGGTATGTGGTGAGAACGTAGCTCAATTTATCATTACCCAATAAAAAATAAATAACAAAAATAAATCAATAATTTTATAAGATGTAGAGGCATGCCAGAATATTATAATTAACATTCCACAAGAATATTATCTTACATTAAGAAATAATATTGATCAATATATAACATTTCAGTATATACATTTTTATAGATGATGAAATGATATGTATAGTGTAGGAAAATAAATAGTGTCTCATTTTAATCGATTAAAATAAATTATGTATGGAGATATCACCTAACTAAAAATGTAATATAATAAAATACATAAGGCTTTGAAATATATATTTCTAGTTTTTATTAGAATATATTGACATGTTGGATCCTATGATGCATGGTATGTTGGATATTGAAATTAATTCCACATGATTTAAATGTATTTAGCGCTATGAGGATGATAAATAGATGAATTCAATATGTTTATATGGGATTCAATCCATTCACTTGAATGAATGTTAAAAAATATATATATGATATCCAGAATATTCCATTTAATGTGAAATCTATTAAAATCAACTAACACCAATCATTGTTAAAACACATCATGAAATTGTTATAAGAGGAAATAAAAAAGTGGAATTTTTTTTAAAGAGAAGGTGAATATGAATAGTTATCAAACAAACACAATATGTAATTTTTATAAAAATATGATTGATTAGGAAATCATGAGAAGACATATGTTTAGACCAAAAAAGAACAATAATGTTGATGCTACATTATGATAGAATTTTGTTGTTTCTCATTTTATAAGTGCACCGAAATGAAGATGAAAAGGCATTATAGTGTTCAATGATATATATCATGAAGTTGTGAAGAAATACCTACCATCCTTAAAATAATGTAATTAAGTTACCTAAAATTATTACGTGCACATTATCGGTTTGAAACATAATCTTATACATGTTTGGATGATGAATATTGATATTATTTGAACAACCATAAATTGGATGGATACATGAAAATAGTATTGAATAATCATTATAATAAAAGTACCAAACTATTATAATGAATACCAAGAATATTCACATATAACATAAAAACAACAATGTTTATAGGGACATGTTTGTATTGTAACTGATTTTGGAATTGTGAAATTTTGTTTTAATATTATCATTTAAATACAAGAGCCTAAATATTTACCATTTCAAGGATTATATATCAATAAATTATGATGAAATAAAAAAATATAAAAATAATAAAACATAAAATAAATTTACTATTTTTGATATATACATTTTTGGTCAAAAATATGGTGGTCATAATAATGGTGCCCAAAAATGTAGATATGTAAGAAAATTTGATAATAAAGTAAGATAGAATATCATATAAAAGGGTGATAAAACCCAATACGAAGATAAAAGAATAATTTATCAGAAATTGTTTATCCCTAAAAGGAAAATTGAAGGGTCATTCATTCCAAAACAATAAAATTGATGAAATATGTAGCATTGAAAAATGATGAGGAAAAATAATAAAAAGAATGATGTCAAGAAGTCCCAATACCAATGTATTTAATGATATTATAGTATATAGGCTATCTGGTTTAGAATTTTTAAGGGAATTTGATGTATTACAAGATTATACTTGTACAACAAATAATATACATGGATCTAAATGACTATTATGATGATTTTTGTGCCATATGTAACATGAATGGTGACACACTATAAGTTTTTTATACATAATTGAATACATAATAAGAAAAAATTAATTAGATGAATTTTACATCAGTTGATACATTTTTCTGAATATACATTGATTAATAAAATATCACAGATAATAAAATTAAGAAAGCAATAAGAACCATATAAACTTGATAATAACTGATATTTATATGAAAAAGGATGAATTATATATAAAATAATGAATCATGGCGGTGGAAATCATATCATCCTTTCAGTACATAATGAATTTAATTTAAGATTCACATTATTACTTTTTCATTATTTTAATAGTTATTCTAAAAAATATTTAATTAAAGGTTAATTATTACCTCTGAAGGAATCCTGGATAGAATGAATGATTGGTAATCATTTGTTAACCATGATAATACAATTCAAATACATTAATGGGTCATATGTTTTATCATAGAATATTTTCATTAAAGGGTTCATAATGGTAATGATGTGGTAATGGTTGATTATTGATGTCCAAATAATAAAAGTTCTATTTTAAGCCATGATTACATGTCATTTAAAAATATTATGATATAATAATATTTATAAATATAAATAACATAAAGAGGGGCTCTTAAAGGTGGGGAAATTTGAATGAAAAGGTTGTTTCTCACATAATTGTTTTATCATAAAAATATGATAATTTTGTAATGTTCCTGGTGATAATTTAAATAAAAATTTAAAAACATTTAATAAACCATTATAAATTTATTCACTAAAATGAAAAAATTAAAATTGGGGGATTAGTTTATATATTATATGAAATAATAAAACAAAAATTATTAATTTCTTCCATGACAACATATCCGGCATGGTTCACATGATTTTACATTTTATATTTGTTGAAGTGAGTGGTGAAATAATAATTTATTATCACTTACTATAGTTCATTTACTCATTATATAATGTTTTTAAAATAATGTTGGATTTATGATCCTGATGTTTATATCAGATGTTTCAATATCATTTACAGGTACTCTATTTTCTTTATATTGAGTACATATTGTTTGTGTTTTATCATGGGTGTGTTTAGGTATAAAATTTATCTTTTATGAAGGCTGAAGGGTAGGGAATGTTTACAATGATATTTTACAAAAAAATTAACCAAATTCATGAAAAAATTATAAAACATATTAGAGGGTTTTCACATGGCTTCATCATGGATTGTAAAATAAAGTTCTCTCTTAGTAGTAGTTTTGAAACACACTTGGGAGAGTCCTATAGTTACAAAAATTTGTGTGGCCCTTATATGAAACCATGAACATAGAAATGTAATCCCCTGATAATTATTTTTATAATACTCAACCCCTCATAAATAATCCACAATCACCCGTATTCAGTCTTATGCTCATTATAATGAATTTGAGTGATTACAAGATTAATTAATAGTCTATAAAAAAAGAATGTGGATAATTGATGATCTATTGAGGAATATTCACCTCTATCAGTATGTTGTTTCATTCCGAATATATATTTATCTCTCTCTCTAACATCCTCCTTTTTTTAAAAATTGTGGAAGGTTTTCCTCTAGTTGTGATGGGATTACATATATGATTGATGGATCATGGTTATTTTTGTCTTGAATCGAGGATTCAAATGTAGATCTAATTCATCATCATGTTCATGATAGATACACTTAAATTGGGTATTTCTATTGGTGATCATTTGATAATCATCATAGGTTACATGGAATAAATTCAATTAACATAGTCATCATTCCAATTTTGTATATGTGTTATCATATTTGAATGGGAATGTATGGTAATTAATTAATGAATATAATTAACTAATTGATTAATTATTTTATGGAATTTTGGAATTTGGATTAGACAAAAGGATAATTAGTTAATGGTATGTTTTGTTAATGAAATTGGTTGAATTATATTAATTAATTGTTATATTGATGATTGTTTAATTTTTTTAAAATTGGGGACTTCTTGATTGGTCCACTAATTAGAAAAATATTTATTTTTTAGGGTTATTAAGGGATGATTTAATTTCCATAAAGGATTTTTTATTTATATGATTAATTGATGAAAAATAGTTTAATATAGAATTATTCATGTTATTCCTTTTGAATTAATATCGTGGAACATGTTTTTTGATGAAGTTTATAGGTATAACATGATGAAAATTGTTGACAAAAAGGGTTATTGTTTATTTACAATGAATTATGTGTATTTTATATAAAAACGATTAGTGTTATTTTATATAGAATGGTGAAATTTGAAGATAATGCAGGTTAATTATGATTTACCATGAAGGATATGATATATTTGATACATGTGTGTTATGTGATATATGAGTGTGTGACTTGGATTGTGGCTCCCAATACCCATTTGTGATAATTATTGTATGGGATAGGGACCGTGGCTCTAAATACCCATAAGATCTTATATGTTTTTTACATGGACCGAGGATCCAAAAAGACAAATGAGACCTTGAGGGTCAATTAAGTAATGAAGATGTGAATACCCATGTTACATTGAGTTATGTAATATGGTCATAGGTTCCACATACCAAAACAGTGCCAGACACGACATTTAATTCCTATGAGATTGAAAATGAACTATAGATCCAAGTTACCATGCTATGAATTGAATTAAAATGGTAAATGAATGAACACATGTTTCAAAATATTGTCCATTGAATATATATTTTGGTTTAGACTATGACTAGGGAAGAATTAGGTATTAAGGGTTCTTCTGTCTTTGGGAACCCAGGGGGTAAGTGGTCAAATAAATAATAAATAAATATAACAAATCATTATGATATTTCTATTATTTTTTTATTTATACCATTTTATAAAATATTATTGACTGTAAATTTTCTCAAACATTGTTAATGGATGCATTCTATGTTTAACTCACACCATATATGGGATATTAGAGCGGTATCAGAATTGACATCATTTTTTGGGACAAGATAATGGAAAGTGCCCTATATTAGATGACTTAGTTGGAATGGATCATGGACAAGGAAACGTGACATGGTGTCAGTAACCACTGGGATTTTTTAGTGTTTTTAATATTTTTCATTAAATTATTTAATTAATAATTTTTACGTAATAAAATATCTAATTTTTTGTTTGGATATTTTACATATGTTTTTGTTCTGCAGGTGACATTGGCCTATTTCAGTTGTGGAATTTATTTTTTGAATTTTTCGCTATTTCATATTTTGTTACACTTTTATTCTACATTTTTAGAGAAATTATGGTCTCCTAGTTAAATATATTATATCCTCGTTCATTTTCAAAATAAACTACAATACAGGGTGGTTCACATGAGGTCATGAAACTGACCACTAGAGGGCACCAATGTGTAGCACATGAGTAGGGATGAAAAAAGTGGTATCAAATAAGTTTTCATTTATTTTATTTTTTATTAATATTTTTGATTAGAATATAAGAGAGTAGAATGGGTCAGTCCTTGGTTATGATCGTGAGGACGTTAGAAGATAACCCATGTATGATGGTATAATGAAAGAAACCATGGTTGGATTATTGTTTTTAATGATTGTTGATATAGTTGTATTTTATTCACCTTGAATGATGCACTTGTTTGGCGAGGTGATTATGTATAAAAGTTTTCCTATCATTTTCCTCTAATCCCGATATGTCATTAGAGTGGATTATGCATACATTATTCTTTCCACAGATAAATTTATTTGGAATGAATCATTTTTAGGAATATATATGAAAAGGGGGTTTGGGTTTGTTTTTTGAATTTAAATGTTTTTCCATTATTCTTAGCATAATTAGAAAAGGTATATAATATTAATTGAAAAATGTAAAATGGTGAAAAATGTGAACAAATGGGTTTCAATTGTGAAACTCAAATAATTTGTTTGAGTTTATCCTTGATAACCATTACCAATATATATGATGTGTATGGGTAATAATAGGACCTCATTTATGGTAGTGTGGTTGAATTTGGGGGAGGACATGTTATGACATGTTGTAAATACATATAGTAAAATTAGTTAATGGTTATTTACGTATCATGTGAAATATTGTTGGAATTATAGAGTTATGAATCAATAAAAAAACTTATTGATATGATGAAAAGAGTAGAATTCTAGAAATGATACTTCATTTGTTGATCCAAATTCACATATACTGTCAGTAGAAGGAGCTAGAGAGAAGTTCCATGAGAAGTTTTATCACTTAGTGAATTTTATGGGGAGATAAACAGAGCGGGTTGTAAAGTGTATGAAATACATGACATGGGAGATTAAATTAAAACACCTACCATATTTAACTAGATGATGGAAATCAGGTCAAAAATAAATGGATTGATTTATCCATACTTTACGTTACCAATTGGAAACTATTTTTTAAAATATGGTTAATTTATTATATTATAAATTATGAGGATCTGTGAAGTGTTGGGGGGTTGTTCATTCCTAAATAGGTTATACTGATGGTGTGGTATGGTAGTAATTTTTGGAGATGTTCCTAGAGAAAATTAATATAATTCACTAACATAAGAGAGATAAGATGAGTTCATGTAGTTTTATTAGAGAAGTATCTCCTAAATAGACTATTATTAACTATTTTTAGAGATTTAATTTTGTGATACAATGTTATAAGAGGGTGATAAAGCTACTGGAAGGCATTTACAATATGTACATAAATGGTGATTAAGTCATAAGATAAAATTTTTCGGTTAAAGATGTATGATTAAGTGGTGGTTCATGCCATCATTTATATGGGGAACCTAAAAATGGATTTATTGATGGATATTTTTTATATAATAGAAAAATATAAATATCATATTATGAGCGTATGGATTATTGTTATGAGAATTTTGACCTGGGAACAAATAAAGAGCAGCATGGGGTAAGGATTACTTACTCTGGATCATACCTGGGTGCACTTACACTAGTGGGGTATGCTGGGTAACATTTATTGGCATTTTCCATCACCACCAGTTGAGTGGAAATCATGTAGAAGTATGGTACATTTACACAGGATCCACATGAACCCATGATATAAGGTTAATGATGTAAAATATAGGCACAATTAGTATATGGGAAGGGGGTCTTCAACACCATATCACTAAGAATGTTAATGTCTTTCTAGTTATTGTGGTAGATGGACGAGATTTTATGTATAAAGGAAAGAGTTGTTATATGACTAGACTATAGTAGATTTGGGAGCTCATACATCATCATAGAGGATAGGGGTAGTACTTGTTAAGTCCATTCAACCTAGACTGGTGGATATTGAGTAGGGACCATCGAATGTTATTGGTTCTGTTATTAAATATTCTATACTCATTATTTTGTTATTTTATTATGGTGTCTATAATTCAATCATATATTCACAAATATTTAATTTTTTAACCTTTTTCTAGGGTTTTTGAGTTTAGTCATGACAATAGATACACACTTTGGAGTGTAGTTAAGGGAATCCTCTTTGGGATAGTGGTGTCCTATTGATGATGGGTAGTATTATATCCATTGTGATCTCTACATCATTGAAATCTAAGGATTTTAAAAAATTATGGTTATAAAATGTTTAGTATCATACAGATCCCAAATTTATTATAACAACATGAGAGTGACAATTACATTTCATGAGGGTGTAAAATATATTCACCATGGAGAGTGAGATATAATAGAAGGCTGAGAATGGCTATATCATCATCAGTCGGGGGAGAATACAACCCAAGTGGCTAGTCTTCAGCTAGATGATATAGGATTAAAGAATGGTGTATTTCAACAAATAGATTACCCATTTAAGATTTATTTATGGAATCCTTGTAGAAAATTTTCCACCAAATAAAGATGTGTAATATAAAAGTGAGCTTATTCCATGAGAAAATCCAATTTCAATTCATCTACATAGAATTCAACAAATAAAAATTCCAGAGCTCAAGACTAAGATGTATGTTTTTATGGGATAGGGTTTTAAATATCCATGTATGTAACATTGGTGTTCCGTTGATTAGTTTTCTAAGAAGGTTTATTAGACTCTATTATAGAATATTGATTTAACGAGTTTGAATTAGTTGATATTGAAAAATCAGTACCCTCTTCCACCTGTAGACCCATTTTTGGGTCAGTTACAGGGCACTGGTGTCTCTTCCATGATTCATTAGAGATGGGGGTATCATTAGTTGAGGGTTATACCTTCTAATATACCTCATACATAATTTATAATTCGGTTTTTCCATTATGAGTTCATAATAATTATATTTGGGTAGAATAATTCTACTACTATAATATTGTATTTGATTAACACAATCTTCCACCCATACCTATATTTATTTTTAGTTGTTTTTTTAAAATATATATTGTTTTACTCTAGGTACCATGAAGATCATTGAAAATATCTTTACATTATCCAAATTAAACTGAAAGAGAATCAACTATATGATAAGACATCAGTGTGATAGTTTTGTCATGATCAGGTACACATATTGGGTCACATAATCTAGAGGGGAGGTGAGTAAGTAGACCTAGAGAAGGTTCATGTTGTGGTTTGATTGGGGTATCACAAGATTTTATAAGATATTAATATATATATATATATTGTTATAATTATATTTATAGGGGTTCATGATTGAATATTCCCATTTGGAAGCTCCACTTTTCAACTAATCCAAAAACGGAGCAAAATATTGTGTGGTTTGGAGAATTTAATAATTCTTTATCGGAGTTGAATAATAATTTATAACATCACCAATCATATTCCTACATTATCCATGGGAGGTCTAAATAGAATTTTGTGAATTTTTTTGTATAGTTATTTAAGCATATTTGAATTCGGGAGATTGATATATGGTTTAGTGGTCAGAACTATTCAGGCCACGTGATTGGAACAACTATATGCATGAACTCTGGTTTGAAGCATTTGTTTAAGCATTTATGTTTTTGTGGAATTATATACAGGGAGAAAGTTTTACTTTTTATACTGATCAGAATACATTATGGTATATAATTTTATAGTGATACATGACTCATCAGAATCAGAGGTCGGTGGAATATATCCTGTAATATGATATTGTTGTAGCATATATGATTGCTATAATAAAAATGTCTCTAGAATTATATGCATGAAAACACATAGTCATGCTATTAATGATTCTATTTCTTTAAGGAAAATGATAAAATTTCTAGAAGAAATTCATGTTGTATTTTAGGAGAAAAAATATTAGATGGCTCTCGTATCAGTTTCAGTGGAGTACAAAATTTTTTATAATTATTATAGATAGAATGTATGAAGATATGATATTTTTTCCCAGATTTAAATCCTTGATTTTTGGGATTCACCATCATATTGGACAAGATATGAGGATTATATAATCTATATAAGGAATTAAGGTATTCCTATGATCATGTATGAGGGTATTATTCATGAATTTAATTCAACATGTTGGGCGTAACATCCAGAGTTTTCCAAAATGTATCGTGTCCTATAAATCCTATACTGGTGGATCCGTTGCCTAAGGTAACACATTTGATGACAGTTTGAGGTATTTTCTCAGTGGTATAGTTGGATTAATTTTATGTTTGGGAGATAATATATCTACACTAGGTCCGACATAGTATAGGTCACACCCTGATTGGCATTTTACGTCCCACTTATAGAAGGTTCTGCAACGTAACTTTTTTCACATTTTTAATTGAGTATGGAATTCCACCCACATATAGATGGGAATTTGGAGTGTACTATATAGTTGATTTGAGAATATTAATTTATACTGTGTCCTTGACATTCTTAGTTCTTGTATTTTTCACATTTCAATTGAGTACTTTTACTACAATAACATTTATTAGGGAAATATAAAGAAGGAACAATATGAAGAACATTCTGGACAGCCACATAGATCACCTATAAGTTTGATGGGGGTGGGTGATTTGGAAATTTTTGGATTGAGTTTCATGTTGCAGAGTATGAGTATTTTTGAATTGATTCAGATCTGTATGGTAGTGGCTCAGATTAGAAATATGTCGTACACTAATATATATCGATAACTGATAGTGTTTATATAGGATGATCATGTGTTCCTTTAAGTGCCTCTAATATTGGATCATCGTAGGATTCAGAGATAGTTAATGATAACACATTGGTTTGATTGATAATTTTATGTTGTGAGGAGAATGAGTACGGTGGTATATCCATTAGCTCTTACACAGAGGTATACTACTATGCTTGACATTATTCATGCATTTCAACTTCGTTGGTATCACCCTTTAACTTATCATGTGATCAATGTGGTTGATGTTTATCATAGACCAATTCATCAACCAAGAAGCATCTCAAACGTGTGTTGTATCGTAGTGATAAAGTGTTGATGGGAAGGAATGTTTTTTTATTTCATGTGTTTTGGAATCATGGTCATGTTCAGGAGAAAACATGGTAAAGACAATCCGATAATCTGGATTAGTGGCCTAAACATTTTGATCTAGAATCATAGTGATTCTTGAGACCACAACTCAAAAATAGTCTTTTATATGGTGTGGAAATTATATGATCTTGAAATTTATTCGCGATGTATCAGGTTCATTTGAAGGTAATATCCATCATTTTATTGTGTAGTTTTAGTTTGGGATGTATTTTTGGTTTATTTATATAAAAATAGGATAATTATGGAAGGAATTGGATTATTAAATGGTGTTCCTATGGTTTTCCCATACCGTTCACCCATCATAGAAAATACTTTAATCCCATATATAGAGGATTCACATGGAAAATGCATTATTTATTAAACCATTCAACCTCTTATTAGTAATTTTTGATAACCCTTGGGTGAGTTTCATGGTAATGAAATACAATTGTTTCAATGTAGGAAACCATTCCAACAGAAATTTAATCCCCCAAAATTTATTCTTAAAATCATTAACCCCCTTTTATTAATAAATATACACATATACCTAGACAGAAACTCATTCGGATTAATTTTGTAGGGTTGTAAAAAAAATTTAAAACCATTCCAACATCAATTACTAGTGAATTTATGATCTTTTATGGGATATTTACCTCTCCCAGCCTTCTATTCGATCATGTTTTTGTTTCTAGGTCACATTCTTCACTATGTTCTTGATTATTCCACTTCAATTGGGGATTTTCATTTTAGAGGGCTCAACAGAGATCTTAAGGTTAGTGGTCTCAAATATTTCTCATAATCATGATTCCAATTGTGTGTGTGCATTGATATAGATTAATAGGAACATTTGTAAATTGAACATTTAATATAAAAAAATTATAAATTTATTATTATATGGAAACAGTGAATTTTGATTAATTAAATGGTTTCTTTATTTGTGAAATTTTGATGCTATTCACGTGGAAAAATTTGGTAAATTAATTTCTTAATTAATTAAAGGATCTTTTTTTTTTAATTGAGAAAAAAATTGGGGATTTTATGATTTTATAATTTGTTAGATAAAGAAATAATTTTTAATGTTGATTAAGAGATATTAGTATTAGCCATAAATAATTAACCATTTATGGGATTAATTGTTGATAAATTAATTAATATTGAACTGTTCATATCATTCCTTGTGAATTAATGTGTTGAAAATTTAATGTTTATGGAATTTAATGGTATAAAATTATTTTAATTGTTGATAAGAATGGATAATTTTAATTTTATATGATTTATTGTAATTATTGATAATATGGTTAATTTTGATTATCTTTGAATGATGTATATTATTAATAATAATGGTTAATGTTTATTTATAAGGATTTATGAGATAAATTTTATTAATGTGTGATATTTGATAAAAATTCTTGGTAATGGGACTGAGTATCCATATACTCATTAGTTATAATTTGTGTGGGAAAAGTACTAAGCATCCAAATAACTATATAATATAGAGAGTGTGGGTTACAGACTGAGGTTCCTAATGTACACATGAAATTGATAGTGGGATATGGATAAAGGGTTTAAAAACCAATTGAGTGTTAGACGTGATGATATATGACCGTGGGATTTGAAATGATGTATGGTTCCGCGTGGTCATGCTGTGAATTGAAATGAAATGTATGATGAATTCCCATGTGTTACAATTAATTATGAATTGAATATATGTTATGGTTTAGAATCTGACCGGGGCTAATAAAAGTATTTATGGTTATGATTTCATTAGAAACTATATAATTTATGGGATTAGTTAATGAATAACTTAATATAAAATTTTTTTCGGATATTTCACGTATTTTATTCATTATTAAACTATATACACTGATATTGGATGGAGATTATTATTGAAACCATTAGTGGTGGCCAATGGAGTTTTTCTTGCACCCTGCTCATTCATTCTAATATGAACATAAATAGATGTTTTGTTTTCATGATTACATAAGAGAAAGAGCCTTGTGGTATATTTCTATGTCATGATTGAGAATTAATCATGGGACGAGACATTATGCTGGGACCTATAGGAGTTGTTAGAGTGTCTATATTTCATATTTTCATTAAATATTTGTCACATATACTATCATAAAATATCTAATTTTTCATTAGGATAATATATAACTATTTTGATATAATATGTCACATTAGACTATTTTTTATATGGAATTCAGTTTCTATAATATTTTTGTAATTTTTTAATTTTTTGGATCATGTTTATACCTTTATAAATTGGGTATTGTTTCCACATGAAATATGTTAGAGCCTTTCCACTAGTCTACATCCTCAATGATATGGGTAGGTGTGTTTGAGGTCAAGTAAAAAACTGGCATGTGGAATCAGTGTGTACATCTTATCTGATATGTTACAGAGGAAAACTCTTTTATTCATATTATAGTATCACATCCTTCTTCATATAATGATTTCTTGATAAGGGATCACATAATATTCTAATTAAAAACCACTAGTTTTCTACACCAATCTTATCTCAGTTAGTCATATAAAGAAATAATGGATTGAAAATTTCTTAAGGATGATCAGATATCCTTTTACCCATAATGATTTTACTTCATTTCAATATAGGAAAAAATATGAAATAATATTTTTGAACTAATATTAGTGTGAGAATATTTGAATAACAAAATTTGTATAAATATCATATATTTTAATATTAATTTAAATGTAATATTAGAGGTATTGAAAATAAATACTAATGGGGGAATTAAGAGAACAAATTGTTTTAGGGTTTAATTTATTCTTTTTGGATCATTGTTTTCATTGGTTTTCAATTATATAAAATAATACCATTAATATAAATTTGTTATATTGGTTACAAAGAAGAAGATTTTGCAATGTTCATTTAATGTATTCAAGTTTCATAACAATGTTGATGATGTTATAGTTTTTTGTTTTTTATGGATGATCATCTGAATATGTTAAATTATTTTTGATTATTGGTTATATTTTCAAAAAAAATCAGAATCATTTTTATTATAATGATTACATGGTATATGATGTTTCTCTAAGAAAGGCCATAAGATAAATCAAAACAGATAAATTAAGGGAGTTCACTATGGATTTTGTGAATTCAAGTGGATTGATATAGTGATGACTATTAGAAAAATGATAGTAGATAGAGATGATATTTGGAAATCAATAATAAATATATAATCATGTCAGTATAATCATATAATGGAATAATGATTGTGGTTTTCAAATAATTCCATCAAATAGAGTTTCCATCATATGTACAAATATGAAATGTACCAATGAAAAAAATAATATTTGAAGAGATAACTAGAAGAATGTATGAAATAATATCAAATACACCTGAATTGAAAAATATGAATTAGAATCAAGGAGAAACCTATTGTTGGACTAATTTTAATAAAATCATATATTGGATAAATAATCAAATAGAAATATGATAAAATAAATTCTATGTAATTTGTGATACATTTATAAAATATTCATATTCCATTGGGATATGATTCATGATAAAAACATTTTCAAAAATAAAATTCATTTTAATGATAATTTAATTTTTTAAATTCAATGGGATGATTAAATAAATAAATTGAATTTTTTTATTAAGAGTATATTTAGATTTTTTGGAACTCCATATCACAAATATTTGGAAGAGAAAATTGTTTTTTATAAAAGTTATGAAAATTCTATCAGATGGATTTATTAAAATATCATGATGTGATGTAATGAAGTAGGAATAAGGTATTGAATAATCTGTATTCCGACATTGTCATTAGATAAAATATATTATAAAATCATCAGAACGATATCTATAATTTCATCTGAAAGTGTTATATAAAATCACCTGAAAAAATAGAATGAGTTGAATTATATGGGTTTAATATCTATGGAAAAATTATAATCTTCTATGATCCCAAACAATGGAAGGAATACGAAATTAAATTATGATTAACTAACATTCAAATTGATGATGAAATAGATTTTTCAGTTCATATAATTTATATAAATCAAATTTTTTAATCAATTATTCATTTAGGGAAATAATCTGGTGAAATTTAATTTAATTTGTTACAATGATGTAATGAAGGAACACTGGACAATGATTCACCCTATAAAATATATTTTAATTGTAAATTTTTTAATGAAAATCAATTTACATCATGATTTTTTATGTTTCAGTAATAATTATAGAAATTATTAATTGATCATTCAACATAGAAATGTATTGAAATTCTATTTTTAGATCTTACATGGTTAGGGATGTATAAGGATAATATCTATCTCTTGAAAAATAACAAAAAAATTATTTTTTCTAGGGATATTAATGTGAGAGGAAAATTTTAAAATCTTGTTTATTATTTTTGAGAAATAATATTTTTGATCCAAAACAATTATTTTTATGTACACCATTATAAGGTAATGTATAAATAGGGAGAACTATGTGTGATATATAGTCCATAATCTAAGGTGAAAGTTTGATAATGATCTATTAGGATAATAAATTAAATACCATAATGGGTGATATCAAGTGTTACTTGGGTATGTATTTGCAGAAATTATTAATAAGATTGAAATTTGGTATTAGATAGACTAAAATAAATCAAATGATACAGTATCACAGTTTTATAGAGGAGGATGATCTATTGTTCGACATGAATCCATGAAATAATATTATAATTTTCTATGAGATGAACACTTTGATAATGATAAATCAAATTAACTATCATCAAAAGAATCATTGATAGAAGGAAAGTATGAAATGAAGTTATCATTTGAAAAATATATTGTTAGTTAATGTTGAAGGAAGAATAATAATAATTTGAGGTTTATTTGTTTTCTCTATTTAGAACATAACATCACTAATATCATAAGATTATGGGAATATAAAAAAATAATTAGGATGGATGTTAAGATGGACTAGATCCATATAGACGATGGAAATAGTATGAAATTATCATCCATGATACTATTCAAGGGACTATGTGTTTAATAATGATTTTATAGGTATTGAAACCAAATAAAATTAAATAGAATTATAATTAATATGGTGGAATACATTCATGGTGTTACAATGTAATTTATGAAGAAGTTGAAGACAATATTTATAGGCAGTTGATCGAATGAGGAAGGGGCAGCAAGCTAGATAAAGCTATCATCAGTCACTATAAAAAGATCATTTTCATCCCCTCAGTCATTATATATGGATTAAAACCATGATAGTTATTTTATTCTAACAAAACAATTGTACATGGAATCTAATTATAGTACAAAATATTTATACTTTTCTTTAACAATCATGATAATGAGTAGGAGGTCATACTGAGTATGAATCCCTTTTAAATGTTTTCTTCTGTATTTAATTTCAATAATATACTTCTATACCATATAGAAAATTGAATATAACAAAAAATATTCTAAATAGGGAATGATTTAAATTGATAAATAGTTATAAAAGGGGAAAATGTTCAAAACATATATTCACCCCACTACATAGTTTAAAGGATATCTAAAAGTTTTCCACTCACCAAAGGGTTAATTTGGTTAATATAGATTTTATTAATTAAATAAAAAAATGGATTGGAATTGATTATTTTCATGTCTATATTTGGTTATAGGTAAGGTGACAATGATGGAAAATATTGAATCCAAATATAGACATCCAATGGATGTATTTTTCATGATTGATCACATGACTAAATTATGAATGATGGTTAATTTATCGATTTTTAAATGAAAATGGATTAAATATATAACAATGAATATGTGGAAGTGAAAATTAATCTAAAATATTCAAATATATTATTTTAAGATATTCTTTTCAATAAATCGAAAACTATCCAATATGGTAATTTCTTATCACCAATGATGAGATTTTTAATATTCCATGAAAAATAAAACTACTTTTATGATCACATCCAAGGTATATTGTTTTTAATTCATTGGGGAAAAATGAACCTAAAAGATATATCAATTCAATTAGATTATGATTATGTTTTTTTATAATAGACTCACATTCATCCACTCAATCATGACATTGTGGACTCAATAGAAATCATACATGTTTCTAAAACTATCCCAATGATACCATATAGTATGACCCATATAGACTTGTAGAAAATGACTAATCAACTCCATGGGAATCTTGAAAAGTGATTTGGTCAACTCTGTGCATTACTATAGGGTACACATATTTTTTATTAAGAATACTGATGGCTCAACACACTGTTGAATTGATTATTAAGAACTCAACATGTTCAGAGTCATGAAAATATGACATCGTCTCTATAATAATGATTTTTTTATCAGATAATAAATGATATATATTTTTTACTATTTATCATTGATATAGATATCATGCATTAAGGGAAAATGTAAACATATACGATATAATCCTTTTCATAGAAGGTAAAACACTATAAATATATAGTGATTAAATGATTTTATAAAACAATATATATCTTCGTCTGTGGATATAATTAATATATTATTTATAAATTACAACGATATTTTTATATTAGTTATTTTTTATTTTATTAATATATATTCCAAGATTATGAAAGATAATTAATATCACATTGGGGATAACTTTTTTTAGAAAAATGAAAGGGAATCCAAAAAAATTAAAATCATATTTTTTTGTTATAAAAAGATTAAATTTTTTGTTTATATTGTCCCAAAAGATAGTATATCTATGCATCCCTAAATGATAAATGTTTTTCTATGATTTCATAACCCCACCACTTTGACTTATATTTGTAAATCACATTGACTGGGAATGAGTTATAGATACATTGGGCATAATTTCACATGACACTATTATCCAACAAACTAGATTCCATGAATGGGGCCCATGATCATTTGAAAATATTATTGTGAACTGAATTTCATGGTACTCAATAATAGGATAGTCTATAAAAGTTTTTAATTTAATACCTTTAAATAATTATATGGTTTAAATCAATATTGTTTCATGAAAAAATGGACCAGGATACATCCTCATGAATAATGATATGGTGAATTATTATTCATCATTCAAATTTAGTGTTCATATGAAAAAATACCCAACTCATTATACATATTATGACGCATTAGTATTGGAACTAATTATATTGAGGGATTATATTTATAGATAAGTATTTAATATATATAATAATCATAAATATGTAATAATATATTCACTCAAAATGTGTTTAGTATGTACCATGTCATATGTTTAAGGATAATTAATGAATATTAATTCTATATATATTACCATGTTTGGAAAAAGAACAAGGTAGCGTAGAATCTGATCATAATGGGTCATGAATGAATATATCAAATGTCGTTTGAAAATGGTCTACAATTTCATGATTTTAAAATAATTTATCATGAAATTTTGATATAGGGATACAAAAATTAATTTTCAAAAATAAGTGTTCATCTTTCGGTCGATGTGAAATGAACATAAGGATGATGAATAATTACAAAAGAAGTTTGGAAATTTTATAGATTTAATCCTTTATTATAATTTAATTCTAATGTACTATAACTATGAAGGTTTCAATTTAATACCAAAGTTTATGAAAGTTTCATTGGAAGAAGAAAATTCTTCCTCATTCTCCAATCATCCAAAAATTATAAATATTTACATTGAGATAAATGATTTTTTAATGTAGTATAACAAGAAGAGAGATGTTATATAGTATTTATATATACTATATGTATTTCATGTTATTATTTATTATATATATACTTATAATGGGATATTACAACCAATACCAATACCATCATTGATATTGGAAGCATCAAAAATTATTTTTCATGAGAGAGCCCAAATGTTTTTATGTTTATAATGTTGTTTGGGATGTAGTCAATAACCATACACATCATCAGACATAATTTGCATTAGAGAGTATTTATGTCCAGATTATCATTTAATAATATATATTTATAAAGTGTTTAAGACATATATAGTATACCATTCGATTTTCTCCAAACACATCTCAGGATTAACTCATTATTCAAGGTAGTCTTCAGTATTTTGTGGACACAATGTTGTGCTTCAATACTATTTGTCATCCTCTTAAAAATTTTAAATCTAATATAACCATTAAAACTATATAGAATAGGATGAGATATAATTATAAATATTTTATTGGTCATAATAATTAATACATTTACCTTGTTGAGTTTTCTTACAACTATATCATTCACAATAAAATTGAGAAGGATCATGATAGATCAATATAAAGAAACATGTCTACAACTCCAATGTGGTGGGTAAAGGTATTAAAACAATGTTTTTGGTACATAAATTATTATTTCTATTGGTGAAAAATGTGTAACCCATTATTACGTAGATCATTGTATCTCAGTGTTAATGAAAATTAATTATACAAAATAATTAGTGAAATGTGATATTTGACATAGGTGAGATAGTATCGCTCGAATTTTTTAAATGGAATAATATTATGTGATTCATAAATAAAGGAAATATCACCACTTGTTATATTGTACCCATTGATATTGATGATCATATAGGGATGGTATATTATCACTACAAACATAAAAGAACTCATTATCATGTTCATGATGCTTTCCATGTATCCATCTTGATGAATTAAATTCATAATCCTTCTCATATACTAAACTATAGTTTTTTGTTTTTTGTATGTGATATTTATATTGAAATATAATATGTATCGATATTACATAATATAGTAAATGTTAAATTCTCAATAGTACGGACTTGTTTAGAATTATATAAAAGAATTAGAAAGTACATAAATTTAAATATGAATACAAATATGTGAGGGAACTGATATATCCCCATTTTTAACAATGAGAGCTATTTTGAAAGGGATAAATTAATTTTTAATTAGGGTATAATGTAACACCTTGAGATATTATTATATATTTCCAATCAATTATATTTTCCAATATAGCTTGTAGTTCACTAAATTATGAGTCTAATTGAATTAAAATACAATTTTTCCTTATCACCTACAATATAATTATTTTCAGTTAATTGGAAGACAATATATTTTAATTTTTTTACAAGATTTATTAAAAAAATATTGACTAATAATTTTTGAATTTTTTTGGAAATTTTATTACACAATTTAAGATTCCTTCCCTAAAATAATTTTTTTTAATTGTTTTGAAAAATCATTAAATTATTTTCATCAAGCAATATGGAAATAATTTCACAAAATAATAATTATTTATTAAATATAACAAAAATATAACATTCAATGAAATTTTAAAAAAATAAAAAAAGTTATTTATTTTATTTATTTTATTTAGCCAATCGTAAAAAATATTAATTTTGTAAACTATATAATTTCTATTTATTAAATAATGTAATTAAAAAAGGAATTATATTATAGATTTGGTTTGGAATTAGAAAATGATACAACTCATTTATATTAAAATGATTATTTTTAATTTAATCTATAATATATAATTTTATATATATGTTTATTATTATGGTTGAGATGATTTTTTGTAAATATATATTTTTTGGGTTTTGTTAATATAAATTATAATTTATTTATTTCTATTAATGGTATTCTATAATGAAATATTGGTATCATATTTGGAATTATGAAGCAAAAATTTGTTAAATAGTTATATTTTTTATCTTTATAAATATTAATAGAAACTATGGAAATTTTTTATCACCTCAGTAAGTGTAAAATAGATAAAACCATGATAAAACCACAAGATATCATCCCAAAATCATCCCAAAACATTACATTATGTAATTTTAGGGATTAAATTCACCTATATTTATAAAAAATTATATTATATAATATTTATTATCCAGATTCAATTTTTTTAAAAATATATTTAATTTTAGTTGATGGAAATTATGAAATTTCACTCTATTGTATTTTATTTATCCAAATTTTATATAAAATGAATGTTCAATGATATGTAAATTTTTTATTTTTTATTTTTAATATGAATTAATAGTTATACCTAAGTAATTTATTTAATTATTTGAGGTATGATATTATTTCCATATATGGTTACAAAACACAAACATTATGTGTGGGAAGTTATATGAAATGTCATTAAAACTATAAAAAAACTACAAATGTAAAACAAAAACTGATTATTAGAACTTCCCCTTGAATTTGATAGATTAATATTATATGTGATGTATCTTTTAGAGGATAATATTAAAATTAATCATCATTAAAATAAAATAATGGTAATGAACAATGTAATAATCTCATAGATGATATTTTATAATAAATAATATTTTAATCATATAGTTTAAATATAATTAAAATCAAAAAATATCATAGGAATGATGGTAACTAAGTGAGAATTTCTTCAATCTTACTTTTATAGCCTAATAGTTAACATATATGTAAAATTATAAACATTCAATATTGATAAATCATTAGATACAATTAATGATAAAATCAGTTAACTGGGGGATAAATATAATAATATTGTTTAAAATGACACAAAACCATATGAATATTTCATTGAATAGTGTTATTTATAACATGGTCTATTATTCATAAAATTATTATAAATATAAATGATGTATACTTGTGAAATTAATTTATTATATTTAAAACATTATTCTATTTCAAGTTTTGTCATTACCATCCCCTATAAATTGACATTGATTATCTCTATTCATTACACTATATCGATTCATATAGCAAAAATGATCCCTAACCAATACTATTATAAAATTATTTATCCCTTAAAAAGTGGTAGTGGTAATCTTGAATGAATAAATCATGGTATATAAATGAGGACCCTAAAGGAAGTATATTGATGAGGAGTAAATCATTATACCCTATATCATTCAATTTATTTCATGCTCATCCAGCTATTTATTTATGTTCTTAAACAAAAGCTAAAAATTTCAATGTCATAAAAAAATTGAATTTTTTTATTATGAAATTAATATTTTCTATTATCATTTATATAAAATTATATTTGAGTCTATCACTCATGTATATTCATGGACTATAACCTCCTCATAGTGATTCAATTATTACGCTATTTTCAAAATCAACCTTCCATTAAAAAACTTATAGTTCATGAATAGTTTTTCCAAAATATTAGGCTATATCCAATAGCATACTTCCAACAACAACCTTTTTTCCTTTTCCAAATTTCTAGTTCATAAAATATGTTTCCGGAACAGTAGGCTTTTTCCAATAGCAACCATCCAACATCATTTTTTTTCCTTTTCCAAATTTCTAGTTCATGAATAGTGTTTCTGTAATATTAAGTTATTTCCAATAGTAGCCTTAGAATAACAACCTTCCAAAATCCATCTTTTTCCTTTACTAAATTATGTATTTCATGAATAGTGTTTCTATCCCCCTACAGTTTTGGCCATGTGACATTTCCTTTGAAGTAAAATTCATTTAAATTTTCATTTTAAGAACTCTAAGGCTAATTGAAATCCCACATATTTTGTAATTTTCCTATTTATAGATATCCTTTTACATGGTCAAACCGTGTGGTTTAAAGTGATTCATTTTTAATGGAAATTCCAGCATCTCTGAAATCGTTGCTCAGTTAAATCATAAAAATTAATGAGATATTTTTATTCCTTTATTCATCCTCCTTGTTCTCTAGTGACAGACACTCAAATCATTCATTTACCCCATATGATAGGTGTGATTGATCCTTAATCCCCATATTTATTCCCGCTAGATGTTTCATCCTACTGCATCTGCACCGTTTTTGGGGTAAAAGTAACAAGTGTCAATCCTTCATTTATAAAATTTATGATCTTCATCTATTTTTTTTTGTTTTCATTAATACTTATCCTCATATTTCTCATTTACATGGTATGTCATGTGATCTCCATTCTTCTAAAGGATGCTTCAAGGATTTCAGATGGTGCGGTCGTGCAACAAATTCCTCAGGTGGATACAAATATCACGTGGGCGGAGATAGTAATCTGTTGTGTGGGTCATTCCCATAAAAAGAACATCAAAAACAATTTGAGGTAGGTTAATCATTGCTTCTCTATTATTTTATGTGAAAATGTATAGTTATCTTTCTTTAGACCACATGATCACAATGTAATTAACATAACACACATTTGAATCATATAAATCAATTGATATCAATCTTATGTTATTGCCTCCTATTTTTCTAGATAGTGTAATATCTATGCATTATCTATTTTGATTTTAACTCATGAAAGAAATTGATAAATAATGTAAAGCTGAAAATTAATTTATAATTGATTGTCTAATGATAATGATAAACGTAAAAGATTTTTTTTGTTGTTATTGTTTTTGTAATTTGAGGTTAATCAAATTGATGCAGTAAGAATATTTTAATAATTTCGGATATCTATGATAGCTTAAGGTATATGTTATCCATAGTTGGAAGCTACAAATAATAAATATGATAATTCTAGATTGATTAAAGAACTATATTTTTTATAAAATGATAATTACTTGTAGGTTTTTGAGTAATTCTCATACTTATAAAGGCCTAGATCCTTATACGTGGAGTTGTGGGAGCTCATTTAGTTTGAATGTTGGATACCTTGTTTAAGGGATAATAACCCAATTTATGTGACGTTCTTTTCTACAGCATGGGTTGTGATATGTGGGGGCAGGGAGGGATACTGGTTGTGGTAGCACCTAACTCCCAGGGTGGCGAGATGCATTAGTTTATAAATGTGGGTGTCAGATAGGACACTGGAGATGATGGAACATGATGAATGTGAATGTATGGATTCTTGTTGTTTCATGTTGGCAGTTTATCTTCCTTACGTTCCCAACTTCCCAAGCCATCTGGTTTTATTACCCTCTTTTCAAAAAGGGTTAAATATGTGTAGGATATGCCATGTGATTTCATTTTTTAGCTTCCTAAGGGAGGATGGGTCTACGCTCTTACTATAGGAAGAAAAGACTATATGGGAAGTTCAACTTCACACTGTGTTGATCCCCATTATGTTTAGTAGTTTCGAGTGTTTTTATAAAATTCATGGGAATATGGGATTGTAATAATGTTGTTAATTAATGATTGAATAAATTATAATGACCCATGGGGTTGGACCTTGCTGTGATACAATGTTGTGGTTTCAATTTTAAGGTATAGTGGTCTTTGGGTGAGATTATAATGAAATACAATGTTGAAATTGTAAGTAGATAATTAATATTTAAAGAATTAATGAACGTATAGTGAAACTGACAAAAAGGGAATGAAGTAAGGTAATCAAGATATTTTAATGGTTGTGTTCTTATATGATACCTAGTATTATAAGTGTAAGTCGGGAGTCTGATATATGTTAGATGCAGTTGAGTCTAAGACTATGTTATGCTCATATTATGGTTGTGATGTAAAATATATTCTGTAATTTTTGGGTTTCTATACATTACTCAACCCTATAAGTTATGGAAAATGACACCCCAGAACATCTGTACCATGGAGGTTGTTTTCCACAATATTTTGGTTGGAGTATGGATGGGTGAATACCCCATTTTCCCCTACATTCATTTCTTAAATGTTTCTTGTGCTTGTAAAAACGACAGTTTTATTTCCCCATATATGTCTGTAGAGGGCTGTAATGAATATTTTTTATCCACACACATATATTCTGGATATATATTCCAATGCACTACTACAGTTGTAATGCGTATATGCATTGATGGCTTGAGGATCTTTACTCGGTGTGTGGGATTTAATGTCTTGAGGTATAATGGCTGACGTATGATACACATTATGAATGTTGTGGTGGATCTTGGATTCTACATGGTCATTTTCCAAACATGGATGTGGTGGTTGTGTTGCATGAGGTGCATTTTTTGGTTCTTCTCCTAGGTGTCTATTGGAAAACCTATTTTGGATAGAGATTCTTATGACATGCAACGTTGGGAAAATGCGAAAAACTAGGGGGAAGTGGTAGCTGGGTACCCTTGATATTATTTATTATATTATATAATCTTCAATGTGATTCTTTGTGAGATAAGCCATGTTGAGGATGTGATCATAGCATACATGTTTAGGTGCCGAGTTTGTTTCAATTGTTGTTCACTAAGCTTTTTCATGTTCTCAACACTTTTACATGAGTGGCTCCAGAGAGGATACTACATATTATAATTCTATACTCACCCAATCTATATAAAATATTTTTTCTGGTCACTCCGATCATGTTGGATATCATGCTGGTTCTACTAGCTTTGGGATGCATGAGCTGTTTGGGCTTGTGGTTGCACCTGTTTTAACATTGTTTTTGTACATACAATTTTTATTTTCAGTTGTAGTAGGTTTTTAGGAAATTAAATATATATAATTGGTATTTTATTTTATATATCTGTAAAATTTTGAGTTGTTTTGTGTTTTTCATATCTCTGTTTTTTTCATGTGTTCTCTTAGAGGGAAATTCATCCCCTTTTTGTGATTAATATATCTATTGTTCTAGTCTCCCACCCTAGGCCTACTAGAGGCGGTACTCAGTGGTCATTATCTATATTCTCACATTTCCGACCCTGGAATGGTACACCATGTGGGGAGGTGGTCATGAAGAGTGGTATTTGAGTTGCGGTTGAGAGATATGATGGAGATTAGGGTTAGGCACAGGTGAGGCTTCTTGGGGTAGTAGGGAAACCATATTAGTCATGTTTAGAATGAGATGTAAACACTGGAGACCTGCTGAGACATAGGCGTTTATCCCCCCCCCATGATCTGATGCATGAACCATTATGTTTACAATGGATACTAAATTAGGTGGTACTAGTTTTAGGGTATATACCACGGAAATGATCATACATCAATATTCTATGTGCATGTGTTTGAATTGACAAACCATGGTATAGGTTAACCTAAAATGACTTAAATAAAACAATTATTTAATCAGTGTATAGTGTTCCATACTCTCAGTTTAAGGGCTCTAACAATTTTTTATTTTTCATGTATGGATCCTAGTCGACATCCTCATCAGGTTCTTACAGAAGAAGTCCTGAATGTTGTGCCTTCAAATATCCACAGGGTAGAGGTTTAAGATAATGACACATGGAGGGGGACACTCTGGGAATTCCAGTGCCAGAGTCTTTAGAAGTAGATGGGCTACGTTTTGGATGCAGTCACAGAAAACTGGTTAGAGGAGGTCGAGATTGGATTCAGTTCGATCTGTGATTGGAAGGAGCATTGGGTGTCTTTGGTTGTGATGTTGTAACATGGATAATCAAGGTATTGGTGGTTCATGTTCCTTAGGTATAAAGTGGATTCGATGAACTCGTTAGAGGAGTTCCATGACAAGTATAGAGTTGAGCTTCCTTCTTCAACCGTGAATTATTCCAGTCACTAAGAGCATCATACACTTCAACATAGGAGCTCTAGTGTGGGAGAGTTTGGAATTCATTTCAAGAAGCTGTTATGATATTCTTTCGACCTATTTCTATATGAGTAGGTAAGGGTGAGGAATTTCGAGGAGGCTTTTCAAGAATAGATCCCACGTTAGGACACCACATTAATGCTGAAGACATATCTTGAGGTGCTGTCAAGGGAATAGGTCATTGAAATTACATTGACAAGAATTGGATCTTCATGAGAAAGGACTCATCATGATTCCTCATTAAGAAAATTTGTGGTCTAAGGTTCATAGTTTTTAGGGTAGAAGAGTTTCTGTTCTGGTGGGGATATGTCCTCGCCCTCAGTATCTCATTTATCTGGGGGAGGTAACTATTAGGAATATTCCAAGGGATCATGAATATTTTTTATTTTTGAGAGTGAGGTCATCAGCATTGAGAGTGCCTTATATTTCAGAGTGGTCATCGTGCAAGAGGTGTTCCACTCTTGATTCCTCCGTTGCGGTAGTTTCAGCCGAGGTAGTAGTATTAGGTTGCACTGACATTGGGTTAGTAGAGAGCAGATGGGGTAGGGAGAGGACAACCTCATAATGCTCCATATCCTAAGAGAGTAGAGTTCAGCCATGGTGTCAGTCATCATTAGTGTTAGAGAAGTAATGGAGGAGGTCACATTCATCTTTATTCATTATCATTTCTAGTGCAAGGTAATCCATAAATCGTTCAAGGATCCCTTTTCTTGTTTTTTATATGGAATATGACTTGTTTGATTCAGGAGAGATACACTCCTTAATATCACGTGCCATTTTCCAAACATTGGGACATGGAGTAGAGAGGTTTCTAGTTCCCTTGGCGTCGACTACGCTAGTTGAAGGTTTAGGTAATTTGATTGAATCCTATAGATATTGTGAGTTAGTGTTGGGGAATCACCACTATAGCAGACAATTCTTATGTTTACCAATACAACCAAATGATGTCATCACTAGGTTGGATTGGTTGTATTGGGTGCATGCTATTGTGGATTGCTTTAGGAGACAGGTGGTGTTATTCAATGTAGATGGATAGATAGAACTTTTTATTGGCTAGTGAGAAATGCATTTGTGTTAGAGTTTTCATTCGTCCTTATCATCCATGGTAGAAATGATGATGTCTAATTCTTCAAAGGCAATATAGTTGGCATTTCCTAGGGTCATAGAAGGGAACCATGTTGTTTTATCCAAATTGGTTGTAGCATTACTCCCTCGATGATAGAACGAGTTTGGGGTTGGGAAACAACCACCGACATATTATATCTCTGTGTATCCATATATAATGGACCCTTAGGAGATACAAGGGCTACATATACAACATGATGGTTTGTTACAGTTCTGTTTTGTTTCTCCAAGTGTGTCACCATGGGCAGCCCCAGTTTTTGTTGTGAAGATGGTTGATGGTAGTTTGTGGTTATGTATTTATTATCATCACTTAAACAAAGTGAAAATGATGTATATCAATCCTATTCCACATATTTATGATTTATTCGATCAACAAAATAGATCAAGGTTTTTCTCAAAGATCCACTTATGGGCATGATACCATCCAATGAGTTTGAAGGATGAGGATATCCCAAAGACATCATTCTGTTATCTTCTTGGGTATTATGAGTTCTTTGTAATGTATTTATGTGTGATGAATTCTCTATTTTTGTTCATGGGATTGATGAATGTTGTCTTCCATGTGTTCTTGGATATGTTCTTGGTTGATTTTATCAACGTAATCATTGTGTACTCCATGTTTTATGAGGGGAATGTGAAGCATCGACATGCCATTTTTGGATTTTTTTCATCAACATCAGCTGTTTAGGATGTTGTTGAAGTGTGATTTTTGGGATCCAGAAGTCCAATTCTTGGGGAATGTTTTTTTCCAGCAGGGAGTAGATGTGGATCCATCGAAGGTAGGAGCATTTTTCTCTTGGGTAGCCCCCAAGATAGTGGAAGAGGTGAAAAGTTTCCATGGTTTTATAGGCTACTACAAGTAGCTCATGGTCTATTTCTCTTAGTTTGAGACTCCTATGACAACATAGAAGTAGAAGGATCTCATATTCTTGTGAACTAATTAGTGTCAAATAGATTTTGAGTATCTAAAGGATATGTTATTAAGTGCTCTATTTTTTGTATTCCAGTAGAGGGAGTTCAGTTTGATGTCTTCCTTAATTCTTTTCATCTAGAGATAGGTTGTGTTCTGATGCAGTACAGATGAGTTGTTTCTTATGTGTCTCAAATGTTTTGTCCCCATGAATGTTACTATTCTAGTAATGATCTTGAGTTTTCATTTGTGGTGTTTTCTCTGATGTTGTGGATACATTACCTCGTTGGTGAGTGCTTTTTGGTTTTCACCAATCATAAGATTATGAGGTATGTTTTATCAATGTGTGACATAAACTTAAGGCATTGTTAGTTGATAGAGTTCTTACAAAAATATGAAATTGAAATTTCATATACCCCTGTAAAGGGTAATGTTGTAGCTGATGTATTTATAAAGATGTCACTTAGTGATGAAATGCGTGAATCCGGTGATTCCTGGAATGTTATGGAAGAACAATGAACATTACATATTGATATTGGAGAATTTGGTGGTAGAGGTTGTCTTTTTTAGATGACAATGTTGTCATATCTAGAATAGAAAGTGGAAGAGTCCTAGTTAAGGGGTTCAGAGATAGAGGTCCGGAGAGACCGATTTTTTTTGACGAGGACACTAATGGTTGGACTAAGTATGAACATCACCATTTATTGTATCACTGAAGGATATGTGTTCCTATAGAGGCATGCAAGATAGTTCTTTATGGAGTTCCAGAGTTCTCCATTAGCAGTGCATCAAGGAGTGAAAAGGATGTACCTAGCCATGAGAAGACAGTTTTGGTGGCCTGGGAGGAAGAGTGAAGTTCCAATGTTTTGACACGTTGTTTAGTCTACCAGAAGGTCAAGGCTGAGTACCATTTTCCCAATGGATTTCTCCATCCATTAGATATTTCTCAATGGAAGTGGGAGTACATCACAAAGAACATTATTCCTGGTTTACCTCGAGCACCGAGAGAACATGAATCTATTTGAGGGATAGTGGACCGTTTATCAAAAGCATCACATTTATAGCTATCAAGGATTCAAGATTAGTGGATTTTTTTTAGGGCAGTATCTGGAGGAGGTGGTTAGACTTTAGGGAGTCCAGAGGATGATCATTTCTTATCGAGATCTGAGTTTTACCTCTATTTTGTGGAGAGGTCTCCATCATTCTTTTGGTTCATAGATATTCCATAACACTAATTTTCTTCCTCATATGGATGGTCAGACATAACAGAATATCCAAAATCTGGAAGACAAGTCATGCTCTTGTATTATTGATTTTGGAGGTTTGTGGATATGGAACTTACCCTTCGTGGAGTTCCCCTACAACAACAATTTTTACTCCACCATCTATATGGAACCATTTGAAACCTTGTATTCCCGAACTTTCCATTATCTGTTGTGCTCAACCAGTGTTAGAGAGTCAGCAATTCTCGGACCATAACTAGTGCATAATACAAAATAGATGGTTCGGGAGATTCTTAAGAGGATGAAGACATCGCAAGATAGCCAAAAGTCGTATTATGATCTTAGTAGGAGACCTTTGGAGTTTGATATTGGGGATCCCATGTTTCAAAATGTGACTCTCCATCGTGGGAACTGATGGTTTGGTCTCTTTAGTATTCTTTATCTCTGATTAGTTGGCGCTTATGAGGTTTTGGCTCATTTTGGATCCATGACATATCACGTTGAACATTCCCCATAGATGATCCAGATACAGGATGTTTTCCTTGTATCACAGCTTCGTCTATAACATCATGACGACTCACACATCATCAGTTGGAGAAAAATCAATTTTGATGAAGATGCGACCTTCATGGAGAGGCTGGTTGAGATCCAGGACTACAAATAGAAGGTGTTTCAAGGGCATTCAATTCCAATGGTTTATTTCTTGTGGGTACATGGTTGTGTTGAGGAGAGTATATGGGACCGATGTCACAGATTCATGTCAATACCCAGACCTATTTTAAGATTATGTGCTCAATTTTTCTTTTATGATACCATTTTTGTACATTTCGAGGTGATGTTATTCATGAATTGATTTGATATGGAGTTTTTGTTCCATTTTTATTTGGATGTGTGTGATTTGTCTGAATGTGTGGGGAAGGGAGGACCGATCTCCTAATCTGGATATAGTAATGTCGATGTGATTAAACCCATGTGGGCAAGTCAGTACTACCCAAAGCAGATATTATTATGACATGTAGAAATGAACTCCTAGACCCATGTGTCAGGACAGTGTGATATTTTGGGTTAGTGCGGGTGTTTAAATGTGGCAACTCTTGGTGTAGTTTTCTTTAATTTTGATGTTTTGTTCCATATTTCAAACAACATAGGGTGGTTTCCCCTCGAGAGGTATCTTATGGGGTGGATGTTTGGACCCCTCTTTTCTACTTGGTTTGTTTTAAATTATCGTAGATGATAATGTTTTGAGAGGTATATAATGTAATGGCCATGACCTCTCATGTCTGTTATATTGATCAAATTTTGTGTTAGTGGTGTTCTGGGATATCATGGGGACTTATTCACCACACTTTTCTAAATTTCTAGTTCATGGACAGTGTTTCCATGTTAGTAGGCTATTTCGACCAGCATCTTTACAACAGTAGCCTTCCAACTGCCGTATTCCAACAATTTCATTCCAACAACAACCTTTTTTCCTTTTCCAAATTTCTACTTTATAAAGAGTGTTTCCATAATAGTAGGATATTTCTAATAGCTGCCTTCCAACAAAACCCTTTTTTCCTTTTCCAAATTTCTAGTTCATGAACAGTGTTTCCAAAATAGAAGACTATTTCTAATAGAATCCTTCAAACAAAATCCATTTTCCCATTGAAATATTTCTAGATCATGAACAATATTTTTTGAACAGTAGGCTATTTCCAACACCATCCTTCCAACAACAACATTTTTTCCTTTTCCAAATTTCTAGATCCTGAAAATTATTTCCAGTTCAAAACATTTTCGTCCCTCTCACATTTCGTGTGACGTAAAATCCATATAAATCCTCTTTTTAAAGAATCTAGTTCTGATTCAAAGTCAATAAAACATATATTAATATTACATAAGGCTCGAGATTTATTTATTTGTTCAAACTATGTGGTTTTATGTGATCCCTTTTAATGGAAAATTCAATATATCTTAAATTGCTCTATTAAATTCTCTATGGGGAGGATATATCTTCCTCAATTGTTCTTACTCATTGTTATTTAATTAGATATTCTGAAACCATTGTTTATTCTCATAATAACGGTGTGATCTAACCTTAATCCCCATATTGTTTCCCCCTTTAATATTTCTTCTACTTCTTGTGCATCCCATTATTAGGTGCTAGTAGAAACTATCAATCCTTCATCGATAGAAGGTATGATCAACCTATGTTCTTGTTTTCTTCTTCAATCCAACTCCACTTGTTTCTTCTTTTCAGGCACCATAATGTAATCTCCGTGCTTCTAATGGAGTTTAATTAGCAGTCAAATTATGTGGTCATGTTGTGTTTTCCTCAGGTGGATACATTTGTTATTGCGGAGGAGATCGTAATCTATTGTGTGGAACGTTATCATATAAAGAATGTCAAGAAGCATTTGATTTTGGGGATTTGTTTCTTCTCTATTATTTTCTTTGATAATGTTGAGTTAGAATGTTTTAGACAATAGGATCACAATGGAATTGACATAGTAAATATTTGAATAAAATAAATAAATTTATATATATTGTACGTTATGGCCTCTTTTTTTATAGATAGTGTGATAACTATGATTTTGTGGTTTATAATTTCATTCTTAATGGAAATTGGAAAAGAACGTAAAGACAAAAATTAATTGATAATAGTTTGGATAAAGATAATGAAAAATGTAAATGAATCTTGTTATTTTTGTTTTTGTTTTAATTTTATGTTAATCTAATTGATTCATTAAGAATATGTAATCAATTTTTGATAGCAAGGATTGATTTTTGTTTACATTACACATAGTTGGAACCTAAAAATAAAAAATCGGTTAATTCTAAATGGATTAAAGAACAGGATGTTTGATAACATGATAATTCTCCATAGGGTTCATTGTTACCATCTTGAAAGTAATGAAAATGAGCCTTATGTAGGGAGCTATGAGAGCTCATTGCGTTAGAAAGATGGATTCTTTGTTTAAGGGCCAAAATAAAAATTGATATGATTTTTTTTGTTGATGATTGTTTTGGGATATGTGGTGGAAGGGAGGCCTATCAGTTGTGGCAGCAGTTGATGACTAGAGTGGTGAGATGCATCAGTTTATGCATGTGGGTGTCGGGGAGGACACCATTGATGATGGAATGGGATAGATGTGAATTTTTGGATGATTTATATAATTTATTGGTTGTTATTCATCCTTACATTCCCCCGATGCTCAAGGAATCTTGATTTCGTTCCACCATTCCTAAAAATGGAGATGATTCGTGGGGTATGCCATGTGCTTTATGTGTTTAGCTTACATACAGATTATGGGTCTACGCTCTTGCTATAGGTGGTAATGACTCGATGGATATTTCATCTACTCAACGTGTAGATCCCCATTGTGTTTAGTGTCATAGAATATTTTTCTCAAATTCCAAGGAATATGAGAAAGTAATAATGTTGTTAATAAATGATTGAATAAATGATGTTAACCCATGGGGTTGGAGCTTGCTGGGCTGCAATGATGAGGTAGTAATTTAAAGGAATAGTAGACATTGGGTGTGATTATTATGAAATATAATGTGGAAGTTGTTAATAGTAAATTAATTTTTAATGATTTAGTGAACGTAAAGTTAAAATAATAAATTGGGAATGAAGGAATGTAATCATTCTCTTTAAATGGTTTTGTGATTATAGGATACATAGTTTTAAAACTGGATGCTAGGAGTCTAAGAGATGTTAGCTGCAATTTATTCTAATACTAGGTTATTCCCATAGTGTTATTGTGATAAATATAATATTGTGTAATTTTTTTTGTTTCTAAATGCTACTCCACCTCGTAAGTTTGGTTTAATTACACCATGTCAGTTCTAAGTTGTAGGGTCTGTTTTCCCAAACATTCCTGTGGGCGGATGGATGGAAGACTACCCCTTGTGGCCCTACCATCTTCTCTTGGTAGATTCATGTGATGGTAGGCACTGCAGTTAGTTTTCCTTATATATGTGTGTAAAGGTATGTAATGGATTGTGCTTATTCACACACATATTTTCTATATATTGTTTAATGTAGAGTATTAAAGGTGTAATGTGTATAGGATATGATGTCTTGCAGATCCTTAATCATTGTGTGGGCTGTAACGACTTAAGGTATTGTTCCTGACATATGATACACGTTATGAAAGCTATGGTGGATTCCAAAAACTATCTGGTTTCTTTTCTTACGCGGATGTGGTGGTTTTGTAGCACGAGTGGGATGTTGTAGTGCTATGCCCAAGCGTCACTAGGCACACTTTTGTTTGGAGAGAGATTATTAGGATGTGCGAAATTGTAGCAAAGTGATAAAACAAAGGGAGAGTTGTCGTGGGGTACACATGATATTCATTATTATATTATATACTCCTGTATGTGATACATTTTGAGAGTTTACATGATAAGGCTTGTAACATAGTTTTCCTGTTTAGGTGATGAGTTAGTTTCACTTTTTTCACTATGCATTAGTATGTTCTCTTCACATTTTCATTAAAGGCACTGGGAAGGATCATACAGAGTATAATTTTATACTCACCCTATATATATAAACTATTTTTTAGGTCACATGGAGTAGTATTGAGATCAATATGGTTTCTAGTAGCTTGGGGTTGTTTGAGCTGTTTGGGATTGTGGTTGGTGATGTTTTTACTTTGTTTTGGTACTTGCATTTTTTCTATTCATGTGCAGTAGATTTGTATGAAATTACATTTGTGTGCTTGTGATTCTATTTTATATTTCTTTCTGAGTTGGTTTTGGTTGGTTTCTATCTTATCTCTCTCTTTTGCATCTATTCTCTTAGTGTCTAATGCCTCTCATTTGTGTGTTTACTATACCCTCAGTGCTAGTCTCTAACCTAGGGCCTACCAGAGGTGAGACTCAAGGGTCATTATCTCAATTCTCACATTTCGGGCCCTAAACGGCTACACCTTATGGGGAGGGTGTCGTGACATGTTCATTCAAAAAATGTTTAACATGTGGTCTGAGATTTATCTTTTAGTCTAATTTTAATTGGGAATTTTTTTCTTCAATTCACAATAAAGAAAATTATAACGCCATTTCTTGCTGATTAAAATTAATTTCATTCCCCACTATTTTTCTCTTGATAATACATGTTTCCAAATTTATTATGAGCATCATTAAATGATGAAACTAAAATAATGTTTTTATGGAAGACTATATTTATATATCTCTTCTTTATATAATTAATTTTCATACATTTACATTATTTTGAATCCTATTTTAATATTTTTTATTTTTATATCTGACTATTTTACTTAATATTTTTTTTATTATAAAATTTACTAAAAAATAAAAAAAACTATATAGTTCTTTTTTTAATGACACACTTTTAAATATTTTAAAAAAAATGATTAATGAATATTTATTTCATATAATTGTCTTGAATGAAAAAACAACTTCTATAAAAACATTATGCTTCTAACCTCGTAATTAATGTTTCAAATGACTATTTCATTATAAATGTATTACACAATTTTTTTGAAATTTTTTTATTTTAATATATGACTTAAAATAGAAACTGTTATTTTCCTCATGAAATATTATAGTGATATTTTATAGGAATTGTTTTATATATGATGACATCATTTTATATTACATAGGATTTACTAAGAATAAGACCCTATAATACTATATAAATTCCTTATTTTGATATATTATGGTTAGGATTATCAAATATTAATGAAAACAATATTCTCAGCCACATTCTAAATTAAGATGAATGTGGTTAGGATCTTATGGTACCCGTATGAATCGATTTTTTACAATTTGATTGATGGGACAAGAATTATATAGCCCTCCAACCAATTGGGAAATTATCATGTTCGATGTGATAAATTGATATATAAAATTGTTCTCTCATTCCTGATATTGGGTAACAAATGGATATACCTAGCTATATAGACGGTTTATTAGTGGTTATACTATTCCGAAATCATCTACAAGGTTTGTTATTCCATGTATTACTTGTTATGAATAGAGTGGAGGAAAACAATGCAATAATAATTATTTAATTTATATAATGTTTTACATTATGCAATTATATTCTCTAGAAAAAAATTGTGAAAGAGAAGCGCTACACCTTTATCAGCGCTCAAAAAAGCGCTGATAAAGGGGGCCTTTATCATTGCTTCTTTTAGTACCGCTGAAAAAGTGGGGCTTTATTAGTGCTAAATTTTTTTCTATTTCTAAAAGAATTCATGAAAAATATATTATTGTTATTTAATTAGATTTATTCTTACATAAATATAATATATATTTTTTAAATATGTTTTAGATACGTATAAATAGATTATTACATTTTTTATATAAGAAATTTAGTGAAGATTGAATAAATTATTTTCAAAAAATATTATTAATTAATAATTGCATAATTATTATTAATTAAAAATAATTTAATAAAAATTTAAAGACAGAAAAAATCAAAACAATTAAAAAAATATCTAAAATAATATGAAAATGTATATCAAACATCAAACGACCATAAATTTTGATCCGGGTGTCCGTTCGAGCTCTACAGCATATCAAATCGAAGCCTACGACGAGATCTACACAGGAATAACCCATGGAAATATTCTGTCACATTTTTAAATACCATAAAAGTCACAGAATCCCTCCAAAACTGAGTTTTTAGTCGGGATACCAAAAATTATTAACATTCAAACAAGTATATCTTCTTATCCGGATGTCAGTTAAGCCTGTACCGCATATCAAATCGAATATTGTTTCATTTTCTTCAATTTGACTAGTTGTAGAGTTGGAATGGGATTCTATATTATATCTTATGGTCATTTTAACATTCAATGGATTTTTAAATACACATATATATGTATTTATTCGTAATTATAAATTTGAATCTGTGTGTCTGTGTCTGTGTGTTGTATATATATATATGTATTTATTTATTTATAAACACAAATATAAAACTTATTTTTTAGTAAATGTATTTAAAACTAATCATATATGTATATATTAATATACAAATAAATATATGAATAAAAAATTATAAATAAAAATAAATATATGAACAAATATAAATATATAGTAATAAACGAATGAATATATATATACTAATATATGAATAAATATTTTTATATTAAATTGAGTATGTATGAATATATGAATAAATATAACTATATATATATATAAATAGAAATATCATTAAATAGAGAACAAAATGAAATGTCTTAGTGGTAAAGGTGTAGTCGTGAAAGGGGGGACGTCACAGGTTCGAGTTTGGGTGGAAGAAAAAGGGTACATGCATGTGAGGATGCGTGGGAAGGGAAGTGCGCCGCCTAGTGCTAAAAAAGGTGGGGTCAAGCACTGTTAAATGCACTCCCACCGCATTTATAAGTATTTTTTATTTTATTCATTTTATTGACTTTTATCAGCGCTAAAAATCGTTGATAAAGGTATATTTTATCAGCGCTTTTTTACCACTGATAAAAGTTACCTTTATCAGTACTTTTTAGAGCACTGATAAAGGGGACCCCCTATATTACGGCTGATCATTACAAAGATTTTATAGCACTGTTAAAGCCCATTTTGGGGGCTGATAAAGGGCGTTTTTGTAGTAGTGATTTTTTCATGATCTGATAATATTATTATGTTATCATGGATATTTTTTTGATATGTGTTTGTTTCATGTGTAATGAATTTTCAAGGATTATACAACAAAAATGGTTTATTATATAATAGTTAATTGATATTTATTTCAATGATGAATCTCATTTTACCACACCATTTATTAGAAAGTAACATTTAAATGATCATCATTATATCACATTACAAAACATAATGAGTATCTCACATCACCATTAAATAGAAATTATTTTCCACAAAACATGAAAAATACTTTTATGTATACTATATCAAACTAAAGTTCATGTAATGACGAAATGGGGGGATATTATGTAGTTATCTTATTGATAAGATCATTATGTAACCCGGTTAAAAACATTTATTCCATGGTGGTTCAAAATGTTATATAATTAATATTCATATAATAACATGTAATATATATGTTTCAAAATTGTGGTTCTCTATAAATTTGATGATTAATATTAACAATATTAAGAACACAGATATAACTGCAATGCTATCTCAATAGGAAATTAGTTCTGATCAATTATTGTTAAATGTACATAAAAGTTGTAAAAAATTATATATATATATATATATATATTTCTTTAGGATAATAAATCATTAATTTTAATATTGTTTTTCAATTTTGGGATGTAATTTTTATATTATATAAATCATTATGTCGGATCATCTCCCTTTTTATAGAATCTTATTTTTAAAAGTTGTGTTCATAGCACCAAACCCATGGTTGATATTTTATGGAACCTATATTTATTTCATGATTATCCCTTCTAGATATACAAAAATGAAGTAGTATGGTTAAATGAAGTACCCCACATACAATTTATAAAATATACATCCCATGAATTCCTTATTGATATATATATATATATTAAAAAATATATCCAGTGATAATATTCAACATTTTCTATAATCCATATTATCATGATAAACTGAATTGATAAATAAAATTATAGAGGATATCATTTTAACCCAATCAATGATTTTTAATGAATGATTGTATAAAACTATTCCCTAAATAGTGTTCTATTATAAAAATTGGGTCCATTATATAATTTAAATTCCCTAATACAGGTCATTATTATGATCAGGTGTTGAACATAAATATATTTATATGATATTAGAGAGGTCAATATTTTGTGAACAATATTTTATAATAAATTTTATAATAAATTTATACCATTTGGGGGTTTAAAAACCCTCTCTACATAAATAGATGTTTTTTGATGATTTTTTTGTGATTTATGGTTTATGAACCTCTAGATAATGAATTCATTCAAAATTCAAAATGGTGGTGGGTTATAAGATTTAGTAAATTTTAATATAAATCTAATAATATATTTCTAAAAAGACAATTGTGTCTTTTTAATTATAAAATCATCCTCTACTTCTGTTGAACTACTCTCATGTTCATGATGTGTTCGATGAATCTCAATTTCCATGTATATATGTGATATAAGACATCTTTAAATTTAAATGTATATAAATATAAAATATTTGTAATCATAAGATTGAACAATTTAAAAAATGTATTATTTAGATATTACACTATGATAAAAGAATACTCACTTAGTTAATGTAATATTATTAAATCATAAGGTTGGGGGTATAATATTTTACCCTATTTTGTATTGATGAAGAAGTATCATCATTTATTTCTATAATCGTAATGAAATTTTTAGTGATATATTATTTAACTGTGGTATCATGTGACTCATCGTGCTTACCATAGTCACTTATATATTAAATAAGATATGACATATTAAAAACCTAATTAAGATGAATTGTGATAAATTAGATTTGAGAAAAAATATTACAATACAATTAAATAATTAATATATTTTGACAGTAAAATATGAAACTCTATTAAGAAATATTTATGTTGTGTTGATCCACATGTAAATGAAGACAAAATACATGAATTAATAATAATATTGGGATTTCAGTACAAAACAATCCATGATTGAAACTACTAACATTAATTATATTATTTAAAATATAATTGAATGTTTTAATGTTATGTAATCAAATAGTATAAATAAAACAAAATAATATGGTAGGATAATAAATACGATTAAAATTTCATTGTTGCATACAAGGTCATTAGAAATTTAGTTTTTTGATATATATTCATTCTATTTCAATGTATATAAAAGGAATATTGATGTTGTGTATTTTTTTTAATAAACTGAAACTAATTTAATTCGTCTTTTTATAATGAATAAGAATATATTTTGTATTAAATTTTATTATTCAATTTTTATTCCTGCAAATAAATCTTTTATAATTTTTATTTTTATTACTAAATATTTATTTATTATGTTTAAATAATTAATAGGATTGTTATAATACTTGTTTATTTATTAAGTTAAATTATGGAATAAAATTAATTAAATTTAGTATGTTATGGTTAAAATTATTTAAAATAACGAATATAATATTTTCTTTAGAAAATAATTTTATGTATATCATATTTGGGTCATAAAAATATCAATTCATCGTTATTCAATGATGAACCTAATGTTTTATTACAATGTATTCAAAATAGAAGATAAATAATTTAATTTGTTAATTACTATCAATTTAAATCAGGGAAGCATAATCTTTGAAAAAATAAATTTCTTGAATAATTGTTTCCCATTTATATTTTACATTCATATTTTATATGAAATTATAATATTAATAAATTGAATCTAGTTATATAATATACGGTTTTTAATCAGTATGTAGTAAATAGGTAAAATGAAAAATTTCGGTTACTAGTAGGAGTGGAATCTACTGATGTTATGAATTACTTCTGAAAAAAAGGTGAAACATATATAAATAAATGTTAATGGAATAAAATTTCATGAAATGACATTTAAAAAATGTTATCTATAAGTCTGAATTAAATATTCATAAGTGTTTTTCTCTGTGAACTTAATCCAAAAAAATTGAAACGACCACCCCCACCATGTTATGATCCACAATAATGATTTTTTTCATTTACTATAATAAGAATTTTTATCATATTTCCTCATATTTCTATAATATGATTCAATAAAATCCATTTTATATTTGAAAATAATTATATAAAATAAAAATAAGTTTAAAATTGTAAATAATTAATAAAAAACTATAAATTCTCATGTGTATACAATCTCATTAAATTCCTAGTTTCAATATTTTAAATTTATATTTTATTACCATTTCATTTTTCATATATAATCCTAAAAACAATATTGATCATTCATTATATAAAATCAAAATGTAATATATCTCAAATAAATTGCATTCGATTATTTAAATTTTTCTAAATAAATTAATAAATCATAAAATTAATATTTGTAGTATTTTATTTGCATTAGATATTATATTTTAGGAAATAAACAATATTATATTTCAATAATTATTATTTTTAGATCCTAATGTATGTATGTGGGTGTAAATTTCGTGAGAAATATTAATATTTTAATTAGATTAATTGAAAAAAAATTCCAAATAGAAAAATGATATTAAATATGTTGTTTTGACAGAATTGATTTATCTAGATAGATAATGATTTTGAGGGGGTATATCATAAGCATGGAAGATCTATGGAGGTGTTGGCTGTTAGCTTCTACTATAGCTATAACAATCCATGGTCCAACTATTGGACATTTTAGTGAATAAAATAAAATTCAAACACGAGGTAGTTTAGATGGTGGATAGTCCATAATTTGTTTTAAAAAATTGGGGACATTGCCTTCTCCTTCTCATCTAACTTGATTTTGGGGGCACGTTATGCTATTTTTATAATGATTAAAGGCATACCATTGACTCTTATAGTCCCTATATTATTATATTTTAAATTTTTTTTTATTATTATATGGTCTTGATTCTATTATCACAAGATTATATTAAAATCAACCAAATTTCAAGGACAATATATTCGACTTCAAAAGATAGGTTCATGACATTCATGTTTCACGTAGTTTCCTTATAATTATACATAGTATAACAGAAAACAGAAATTATTTTATCATTTAACAAAAATAAATTATGTTATCTATTATATTTTAAATATATGATTGATATATGGTAGGTTTTACTATTAGTGGTATATAGGGAAACTCCCAGGGGTGTTTGTTCATTATTACGACATATAATGAAATTATGTAGTAAATTTCTATTATATCCCTATTTTAAATGAAATTATATATATAATTTAATTTTATATAATACATGTTTTTCATCTTAATTTCATTCCATAAGATCATGTATGGTGACCGTAATTGATATAGTGTAGGAAAGGACCTTGTCATTCCATAGAATATCTTTCATCAATTAATGTTACTTATGAAAAAAATCCTTATATTATGTTGGTTGTATTAGTACTAACCATATGCCTATATACATTCTACTTATGTACATTTTTTGTTTTTTTTTATACTAATGTTAATGCCCATTTATTTGGATAAATTATTTTGATTAACTTAAATATTTTAATTTTTATTAATTGTTTATACACACATCACCCCCATTTATTAAAATAAATAAGGATCCATGTCCACTATTGTAAATTTTCACCAGCATGATGGATCATTCATTCAGGGATGGGGATTGAAGTTTTCACCTGGCACGACTCATAAACACATTGATTGGTTTTCAGTAAATTTATGGTAGTAATGAGAATTTCGTAACCTTTTTATATATAATTACTTTTTAAATTTGTACATCATTATTATATAATGATAATGGAATAAAAATTACAATCATCAAGAAATCCAATAAATGTGTTTATGAAATAGTCATTCCCAGTATATATATTAATACAAAATTTAACAAATATATAAACAACTCTAAATATAAAGTTTAACAAATTTAAAAAACTTATATGATAAAATGACAACCAAATTATTACTATATGCATAAAATTATGTAAAAATGTAAATAATAATATTTTTCATTAAAATTTATTACTATGGGTAAACAATAATTTTCAAGCTAAAAGTTAATTAGGGAAAATTAAAACATATAACCAAAGAGAACTAAAAAATAAATTATTTTAAAAAGCGGAGTAAAATTATGGAGTAATTTTATATAGACACACTCACGTACCTTTTTCCACTTTCTGGTTATTTACCCATTAATTTTAACATTCCATAATTGATATTTTATGTGCTATGCCAAAAACTAATATTCCCATCACATAATAATATAAAAAAATTACACAACCTAAATACTAAATTTTCCACTTTTATCTAGAAATAGTATCATTATAAATATCCTTAAAATCCAATATCACATCACAAATATTTTATCCACATTTACATATCATAATTCATTTTTTATAAGGGTATATTCAAGGAATGTACAATTTAGTAAAGAGAAAAATATCATCTACATGTATTTTATAATTAATTTAATTCATTAAAATTTAATATTGATAAATTAATATAATATTATTATAATTATTTATGTTCTTTAACAAATCTATATTATAGATATTATGATTTTTAATATATCATATTTATTATGAAAAAACTTTAGTTTTTGCATCTAGGGCCTATGGATAACAAGTGCAATAAAATATGTTTCTTTTCACAAACCATTATTAGTGTTTTCTCGAATATAAAAATTGTGTAATTATTATTTTAATTATATCATTATGTTTATTTTATGATAAATCAGTAGACCAATGAATTATATTACCAATAAAATATCATCTTAAATCAAATCCTTTAAAAACAAGAATGTTATAACTAGAAAAATTTATTAATGTTATGTAATATTTGAATATCAATATATTATTCAAATGAATCCTGCAATGACTGAAGTATCTGAAAAATAAAAAAAATTAAACATTCTTTTTTAAGGTATAATTATATAACCAAAAAACAACCTCACAATCATCCGTTAATTCAAAGAATTTTGATGTTATGTTCATTTTTAACATAAACATTAAAAACACATTGAAGTTCTATCATGGATGATTATAGGAGCATAGTAAATAGTTAAATATTTAATAAATTTGTAAATAATTGATTTTTTAATAATTTGAAAATAGTATTAATATTTACTTCTTGAAAAAATAACACATCATTCAATTGTCATGATTCACAAGAAAAACTATTATTGATGTAACATTGTAATATAATGACTAAAATTTTAATAAATAAAATTTAAATTGTTGTAAAAAATTATTATTAAAATACCTAGAAGTATCATTAATGACCTATTAATGTATTAATTTGAATGAAAAATTAATATGGATGTCATTATTATGAAATTATTATAGAGGATCAATACTATGAACCCCAAAATTAAAATATATATAAAAATAATAATAAAAATATTAATTAAAAGGTTATATAGAAGTTGACATGAGTATAGTTCTTAATTATACGATTAATATATCTATATTTTTGATACAAAATCTTATGGTAAATCTATAAATGTCATGAATATATGTAATATTTTAATTTTTCAAATTCCCTTCATTGAAACATGCCATTTATTATTCCTGAAATTTCAATTATGTGGTCTATATAGTGGATAATTTATATGTTATATCATTATTTTTCTTTATTCTGGTTATTCTAAGATAAAATAGATTCAATATACCTTAATTTTATTTGATTATATAATTATCAAATATGGAATTGGGATACATTTGAAATAATATTCCCTCTATGGTACTTTTCTTACATTCACAAGGTGACTCAATTTTTAGTGTAAACATTGAAATGTAATATTTTTTACATATTATTGATGTCTTTTTTTTTGGTTTAAAATTCAATATTTTTACTGAATTTGCATATTCTATTGATTGCATAGTTACACATCTATTATTATTCTTACTCTTTTCAATAGTTAAAAAACAATCCTATATATGTGTAATGTAGTAGTGTGTATAGATTCCTTAAAAATACATCAATGTTTGGATACTAGAATTTGGAAGGGGTCTTGTAATAGATCAGCATAAGGCTAGTCACATAGAAATGTACAAGATGAAAATTGACTCAATGAACACTCACATTCAGGATGTGTGGTCTTATGACTTCACACTAGGTTACACACTCATATAGGATATGATTTGGAATATTCAAAAATTCTGAATGAAACATATATAATCTTTTCTCCAAATATATTTTCATTCTGCTAGAAATGAAACCAATTTATGCCAATTATTATCTTTTATGTATAACTCTAAACAATTAATGTACCCTCTAATCAATATTTCTTTTTATAAATGTACTATGTGTTACTTTGATGATACACACACATTTTAAGATGAATAAGAGATGTAATTTATGAAATTAACATTTATATACTTATAATGGATTTATTTGTTTTTTATATATATCATTTTAAAAAAATGATTTCGATGTGTTATAGTTTCCTTAGGAAATTGTATTATTTTTTCTTGGATACTATTATGGTGAATCGAATGGACGCAATTAGATATTAGTGAGGGCCTGAATTTTTATAATCCATTTAGGTAATATCATGAGTGACGCCTTGATTCCATCCAACATAGACACTCGACTCAGTCCATTGTAGAGCCCGAGGGGTGTTCCAATCCCCACATGATGGAATGTACTTCCATGTATCATTATAATCACTATGGGGATTGATTTTATTCTATAAAACCAAGAACACTTAAAATAAAATGATAAAGTGAAGAAACCACAATACTTGAATACCAAATAAATGTACAAATAGATTATTTTACCTTAGCATAGTAATGTATAAAACTATTTACAAAATTGAAAAAGAACCATGATACAACGATATCAATATGACCTCATGGTCACCACCAACTATAATACCGACTTAATCCAAAAAAATAACATAAACCCATATCCATAAAATGCATAAAATATCAGTTCAACCGACACCGAGTTGTATAAGTAGGGTGTGTGCAATATATATTAGTAGGAATCCACCAATGAATCTAGGCATTTACTTTAATAAAAAAACTCTACTAACCTTCAGTTTTTAATAAATTTATGTTTTATTTCAAATATTAATATAAAAAAACATGTTACCTTTTTTCAAAACATTAATGGAAATATATTTTTTTCATAATGAGACACACTTCAATAAGCCAAACCCATTCCAAATCAAAAACCAAATGGTATTAGGAAGTACAAAAAAAAAATGAAAATGTAGAATAGGGATGAACAAAACTTCTAGTGAATGATAAATAAGAAAATATAGATAAAAAATTGTAATTCATAATAATAACTACGTCGACCTGTAATCATACATAGTTCAGAACCACCTACTGACGTATAGTGAAGACCTATAGTCTATAACCAACACTGCTTCATAAATCGACTAGTACATTGGCAATGCCCACCTGGCCTCTCAACACATCCAGGGGTACAAACCCATCTAACTAGGATTGATCATAAACCAACACTTTATCTAGTAAAATACAACCATGAACCCATAGTTCACAATACCATGAATGTGGGATGCCCTTTCCCATGTGACTAACCTTTCCTTCCCTCACCGCACAATCCTACCACTAACACGAGAACGATAAATACAATAACCCATATACAAATTCCCCAATTAGAGATTCTAATAAAAACATTAATTTTTTATAGAATCATTTTATTTTAAACTATGAAATTAAGTATACACACCCCCAACAAATTTATCCAATCCATCCAAACATAACCATTTCCCAAACAACACAAATTTCATATTTCACAAGTACATTCCAAACATGGAATTACGTCGACAAAATCATTACAACATTCATAATATTTTGAAAAAATATATTTATATCACACATGATCATTGAAAATTCCAAACAGGACCTTACATTTCACATAAATTTTCACCCTCTACACCATTTCCAAGCCGAGGTCAAAAAATACGTAAAATAACAAAGGATTGAAAATCAGGCTTTAAAACTATTTATAATTCAATACTTATTTATAAAACAACCAACAGTCCATAAAAACAAATAAAATATTGAAATAAAATATTATCATTTGGAGAACATGAAATCATTTTACAAGAAAATATGGCAGTTGAGAAGGAAGAAAACATTATTAGGAAAACAACATTCAAGGGAAAAATTACTTCTAATGGAATCAATATTTTGAAGCTCATCATTGTGTGTACCCCATGCACCAATGGTTATTCCCACATCAAATTACATGACACAATTTTTATTCCGACAAACCATTTTCAAAAAAATCACATTCTTATTAACCCTATCGTAATATCCCACAAGAGTAAAATAAAACAAAAAACATTATTTTGAAACCATGTGAACCCTTCCAAAACAATTCTTTATGGAAACAACCCAAAAAGGAGTAAAAATATCACACTATCCCAAAAGCATATATTAAATGTAAATCTCCACAATATTTCAAATTGAATATTTAAAAGAAATTCTTTATTTCATCTTAATAAAATAATAAGCACACAATCAAACACATCATGTTCACCAACTCATAATAATAATTGTATAATTAGTCCAAAAGCTATTTTTTTACAATTTATACCAATCCAAAAATACAATGATAATATAATTAAATGATCTAAATGGGTGCAAATCATGTATATCAATTTATTTAAAATGTAGTAGAATCACTGACCTATGAAGGAATGTAAAAACATGGAGACACCTACTTAAAATACATACCGATGAAACATCAGTTCAATGGTTGGAAGAATAAGGCCATTCATACCAATAACACACCCTAAATCCCAAGTATACTGAACCAATCATAAACCCTATCCATTATGGTTTTTCCATGTGAGAAACCCCAAAAGGAAAACCATAGAATAATGAGATGAGGGTTGAAATAGTGGAGGAATTACCAAAACCATAAAATCATACCTTATAATATAAGTGGAGTCATCTATGGAAGAGTTGGATCCAAGGAAGTAGGGTTTTGGGACGCCTCTAATCCTCTAAGGTGACTGGGATGTATGGGGCATTATTTAGGACAGACAATGGTTGGAATGTGGATTCTATATTTTATCTTTTAATATTTCTGGGCATCTCGCACTATTTAGATGCCAGATTTATCAAAATATTTACCAACCATCTCATAGCTTTTATTCAATAATAGAGAGACCATATGATGGACCTGCAACATTTGTGTGACGGTGTGAAAACTGTTTGGTGGATTCTACCTAGAACACATACCTACTGTAATACCAGGCTTCACAGTTTTTTTGATCGTTCAGAAACTATTCGGGTGAATCTATCTTTTTTTCTGGACTAGATGAATGGGTAGCTTGACTAATCGTCACATTTTCTATTAACCATGAGGTACTCATGTGGAAGACAAAAACCCAATAGGACATCCAAATTTTTAAAAATTTCACCTTGGTCACAACTCAATCCTTAAAAAACCCAATAAAATTATAGTAGTATCATAGTTCATGGTATAACAATTCTCCCCACAATATGAATATTATGTCCCCCGCGAGTGAACCCGTCGAATAATAATCAAAACATGAGTCCACTCCCTGTCAAAAACCGGGAGAAAACATAAAGCATTTGGACAATATTCACACCACATGTCACACCCAACCAATTAATAAGAAACAAAAACATAATAATGGATGGAGAACATGAGAGGGTTCTCCCTACATTATGACCTCAATTGGAACATAAACATTTAAACTGGAACCACACCACTTAGACATAAATGAAAAACATGATAAAGGTGACCCATGAGGTCAGGACCCTTGTGAACTACCCAAACCTTTCCCCAGCAGCCATACAACACCCTCATCTTTTATTGGTACTTAGGAACTCCCAACACAACCTATAAATATCCCATAAAAGCCAAATTCCCAAAACTAGTGTAGACCCATAAAAAGAATAATGACACCATGGAACCACAAAAGTCAAACATCACCACCATCATGAAAAAAAACCAAAATCAACCCACATAAGGTCTATGAACACTCAATTAAAAAGAACAAATTTGAAGAGACACATTCATATGTTCACCACAACATAAATCAAGAAATAACAATTTCACTAATCCATTAAAATAGAAATATGTACATAAAATAGTGGGAAACAAGAATAAATAAACATCAAACATTTATATACCAACATGGGAGAAAAAAAAACCAGGCTATGGGGGATTCCCACACACCACATGATATTACTGATTATGTGCAAGATTCAAACAATGTCATGATGGTAGATCCTAGATAATTAATGCATCTCACGCCTTATAGTTAGGTACTAGTTTCTTTTGGTCAAAACATCTTCTTTTTTAAATATTCCCTACATAACATATCTATACTACATATACAACCAAAATGGTTGTAGGCCATCAGAGGGATGAGAGAAGATTACCTCAAATGCACTAACTGGACACACTTGTGGAAGATAGGAAAATGGTCCAACAAACTATTGACTAGAACCATGTAGAGTGACTCCATATAGGAATGTTCCTCTTTAATACAGTCTTTGCCAAATGGGGATCCCTCACAAAAAATTAGAGACACGTGATTTACAACTATTTGTGCTATGGAAACTCACTCAACTAAAAAAATTTATTTACCATCTTATCAAAACAAATATCCTTGGAAGAGATGACTCAATACTTGATATCTTGATAAAGACCCCAATGAAAATGGAATTCATCAAAAAATAATGCGACACCACTGCTGGGGAAAACAAAACAATCTCTTTGATATGATTAATATAGGTCTTCACCATCCATTGGCCATGAAGAGTACTCAAGATCTCTTCATTCATCTAATTCTTAACCTCCTCATGTATAACATATCTGTCAAAGAGGAACATAAAAATATCCCAAGACATCCCAACATACAATGATGTTGGGGAAAAACTCCAATTAATTCAAACTTGGACCATCATTGACACCAAATATGTTACACTCTCTAATAGATTTGGGAGTTCCCAAAATCTAGAAGGCACGATCAACTTATTCAAGCCACTCAACAACCTTTAATGGACCTAGATCATCAGCGAATAAAGGAAATACTCGATAATAATTAGAAACTAGGATTGATCTATTAAAAACATTGTGGACCATTCTGGGAGGAATATTCTGAAAAACACAATGAAAACCAATTCAATACCATCAACTAGCTGAACAACAATCCAAAAGATAACCTATAGAAAAAATAGAAATCACTAAATTCAAATAATTGAATACTCATTCAAGATCAATTTAGTTGGGGTTTGGCTTAGTGGTAAGAACCCCATAATCCTACGTAAAAAATGGGGGTTGAATACCCATTGAGTGCAGGGTACTGTAGCGGTACTGTAGCAGTGGAGGTACTATAGATCGGCGGGTACTGTAGCAGCGACAGGGCACTGTAGATGCGGCGGTACTATGTGGTTACTATCGCAGCCAGGTTACTATTCACAGAATGGCAATTTGGAAAAATAATTGGGCCTACGGGCTATGTAATGGGCTACAAGCCCACCGGGCCTTCGGGATATGTAATGGGTCTCTCTCTACCCAATTAAAAGAGGTATTTGTTTTTATATAATAATAAAATGAGGCTTTGGACCCAACCTTTAAAAAAACTCATTCAAGAACAATTTTTTTTTTCAAAAATAGATTTCCATTTTAAATTTCTAAAACACATACAATCAAGGAACCATACCATACCCAAGTTCCACTTTTTTTAAAAAACATACATATTATAAAAAAAGGTATTTTTGATTCAGTTTCGCCATTCAAACTCACCATGGGGAATAAAAATTCCATGAATTTCATCTTAACTACACATCCATGGAATCCCATGATCCATGTCATGTGTGTCCATCCAATTTATTTTACATCATCCCTAAAAAGATTCATTCATACTCTATCAATGGGTACCCACACACATGTGATTGTCTGTAATGAGTAACAAGGGTCCCACATCTCTTTTCCTAATCATATAAAATGATTTACAAAATATTTCAAACTAAAACACATTCTATTTAAAAACCCATTTTACTAATATTAAAACCATTTTAAAGTAATACTTTTCCATTTTAAAACCAATTTCATTTTAAAAATTTAGTCAAACCAACCATAACCAATACAATACTCAACATCCACCAATCTACTAGATGGAGTGACAAGTAGTCATCCCTAACCTGGAAACAGAGTAGTGGCCATGATCCAACATTGATGTGATAATTACGTGGTACATGAAAAATGTACTCAAAATCCACATGGTTCACTACTCCATGGGAGGTCACTACATAAAACTAGATTGACACTATTTTCACCCCTCAATCCAAAACAATGATAGATGACTCAATTATTTGACTATCCCTAGTAACTAATGGTTAAAAAATAGTAAGGGTTCATGATTCCCTTATCGTGCCTACCTCTCATGTCCTGACAATACTAATCTCCAACTACCATAAAACCAAAATAACAAGAACATGCTCTGATAACATTTATTCATCAAAAAATCGGGGATTCCATCTTACCTGGAAAACTAACCCTGTTAAAGGCATTGGTTGAAGGGTATTCTTAATCCTTATAAGGTGGAAAAAAGTCCCATGAATCAATGAAACCATTAAAGAGAATGATTTTTTACCATTAAACCAAGATCACATTAATAAAACAAACAAATGATGAACCCCTAGTATTAGAATCTCAAATAAATGTATAAATAGATTCAGGTACAATAGATGAACAATAAATAAACCTAAATACAAAACTAAAATTGATCAATTCTATCATGATCATTATATGACCTCTTTCTCACCAAGTACCATAAGGCTGCCATTATCTAATAACGACAACAAAAACCATGAATATTAACCAAAAAACATATCATTTTATCTTATATAAGGGTTTCAAGTTGGGCGTGAGCTAAATAGATCAGTAGGAAATGTCCAAGGAATCCATGCATTTTTTTCCAAAAAACATCCACCAACACATAGTATTATATACATGTATTAAAATAGGATTTTTCACAATTTATTAAATAAACACATTCTAATATTTTTAAAAACAAATTAACAACCACATTATTGTTTTAAACAAGGGATACCCTTCATGATCTAAAACCCATGATAGAATAGTAACCAAATGGAATAAGCCATTACAGAAAAATAAATAGGAAGAATATGACAGAAAATAAATTCAACGAATAGTAAATAGAGAAATTTATATACCAGCCATAGTAATTCCAAAAAATCCATATAGAAATATATATACATACTCGATTCTGAATCACCTACCAATGTGGGGTGACTCCCCTTAGTATATAAACAACTGGCCACCATCAACTAAACAATTAGTGGAACATTATACCTGGAATCTCAGAAAATCTAGGGGGTATGAACCCATCTAATTTGGGATGATTTGAAACCGTCACTTGATCCATTAAAAGATTCCATGTAACACAAGGTACAATATACTATTTAGTATTATCCCCTCATACATATAATATACCATACTTACAACCACTATACATTCCTACCCAAAACAAGGGGACTATCAATACGAAAACCCATATAGTAAATCCAAAATAGGTGAGACCACTATATACATACATTTATATACCACATCATCATAGTTCCAACCAGGAAATTAACAATCAACACCTCTATATCTTTATCCAAATCATTAAAAACCCATATCCAAAACAATGTAAAATTACACATTCTCATGCACATGTCAAACATGCCTTAAAATCCTCAAAATCAATTCCTCATTCATGTTATTTTCAAAAACCATGATAAAATAAAACATGATAATTGATGATTCTAATGGGCCTTTAATTTACAAAAACAATTTCACCCCAACACAATTTCAATGATATCATAGAAAACAAACATATTCTTATTAAAGACTAAAAATTGGGATTTCAAAATACTTAGCAAAAAACGTTCTTTTATAAAACACCTAACATTACATATATTCCAATAAAATAATGAAACCACTTTGTCTGATTTAGAAACCATTAAAGTATTTTACATTAATTTAAGGGATAGGAAGATATGAAGAGAATTTTCAGGAAACCAATGTTAATGGAAAGAATTATTTATAATTCCATGATCATTTTAAAGCTCATCCATGTGTGCGCTCTATGAAACCGTGGTTTCTCCCACATCCAATTGAATGCATCATGTATATTTTACACACTTCAATTTTGAAAAAAATCACATTATTTTTAAATCAAACCCAATCATCCTAGAAGGGTGAGAGTGAACTGAAAACATTATTTTGAAAATGTGTGAACCCCTACAAAACATTTTACTATTACCCTGAAACCAAAAATTCTTTAACATTTCACATTAACACAAATTCATAAATAGAAACTATGTTACCATAAGATTGTTAAGGGAAAATATCACAATATGGATTTAATTCATCTTATGAAAAAATAGGAATTTAATCAATCACATTAAGTTCTCTAAAACATAAGAATAATTGAAGAATCACCCCAAAACTAATATTTATCTATTTTTACCAAACCCAATAATCCATAATAAGATATGAATATTTACCAACGATGTGTGAATCCTGTTTATAAATTTATTAACAACGACCAATAATCACAGGAATGTTTCGAGAAGAAAAAACCCAGACAAACCATCCTAAAAGGCATACACAAGGAAAAAACATTAATGGGAGGAAGAACAAGGCCTCCCAGACAGAACACACACACTAAATCAAAAGAAAAAAACAAACATAAACCATAGAAAATTGGGTTCATACATGGGATGATACCCAAATGTAAAAATAAATAATATAGATAGGAGAGATGGAATAGATGAGTAATGTAAAAACCCTAAAATCATTCCTTAGAATCGATGTGTAGGAATCCAGGGTAGAGGATGAACAAAGGAAGTTGGGCCTTGGGACCTCTTCGAGTTTCCATTTAAACATTGATGGAGGTGTGAATTAGGATTAGAATGGTAGGAGGGTAAATAATGTATTTTATTCAATAAAATTTCTCAGTAGATCACTTCATTGGGATACTTGGTTTCCTATACCATATTCCAACCATGAAACTACTGATGTTTATAAATGAAGTGACCACATGAATAACACAAAAGGTTTTTTTGAACTAAGCATAGACTATGTGGTTGACTATCCCTAAAACCCAGACCTACCACATGACTAGGCCACACGGTTTATGTGACCGTGAGAAAACAATGTGGTAGATTTTATCTACTTCATGGAAAATGGGCACGGTACCTGGGCTGATTCACATGATTTACACAAACATTGTGGTCCTCGTACACAAGGAAAAACACCCAACAGTCTTCAATAATTTTGAGAATTTCAACCGAGTATCAACCCAGACCTCTACCAAATGATCAAGAGGTAAGAAATGAATAATATTATTTAGTATATAAGGTTTGGGTGTGACATGTAATAATATTTATCAAGAGACAATTATGTATGGTTTTGGGTACATACCAAATCCTATAATATGATACCTTATTAGAAGAAAATCCTTTATAACCTATTTTTTGAATGAATCATTTTGAATTCTATACATATGTTATGAATGATTATTGTTATCCTGACATTATTTTTATTTTTTTGGATATTTTTTTCCCTTCATCACTATTGATTTTAGTTTCTTTTTCATTATATAGTTTCAATAAACTTTTTTTGTATTTATGTTATGAAATAAATGATAGTGTGAGACTTCATAATGATATTAAAATATAATATTTTTTTAAATAATATTCCCTAGGAAATATATGAGATAACTGTATGTAATTTTCATGTTTATTATGGATGGGTTAATCATGTTTTCATAATGTGTTTATGTTGAATAATTACTGTTAATATATTATTCATTTATGTATATAGTGTTTATAAATACCATTCCATCAGGGCCTATAAATAATCTAGTATTTTTTACTTCTAATATATTATAACTAATAGATCATTGTTTCATAATAATGAGATGTTCATATTAGTACCGTAGAATATTTAGTAGAAAAAATGATGAATATATTTAGTGGAACATATTAAAAAATAGATGTTATATGAAAATATCATTTGATTTCAATGGAATACAATATGAAAACAATAACAAATAATGATACTGATTGAATACCATGAACTAATACTGATGATCATGTTCATGAGATATTGTGCCTTATGGGATGAATGGTAAATATACCCACACCCATAGTCAATGTAGAGTTATTTCCCCTAATAATGTAAGAGATTGTAACACACTGAGATTTTATGAGAATTATTCTATTTAATTTCTTTGATGTCTTTTGTTGTACGGTTCACCAAGATTATCTTTCTCTATACGCAATATTGTATTAGCATGCTGTATACGCAACACTATTCCTGGATTGTGATGCACACAATTTCATGTTCATTCAAATGAAATTTATTTTTACACAACACCAAGTATAGATTTTGATGAATGTATAACTGAACAATATTTTGAGTATGTTATTCACAAAACCAATGGAATAATTCCCTATACGCAAACCTAACTTGACTTGCATTACACGCAAGAGAAACCTTCCTCGGTAGGTTTCGTTGTACGCAATACTGAGTTTCGCTATTGAACAATATGTTATAAAAATATTATATAAACATGCCATTGTGAATAGTAATACCCTCTTTTTGAAATTTTATAAATTTTAACATTCAAAATGGACTTTATTTTTGGATTTGGGATATCCAAATTACCCTAGGGTGTATTTTTTGTATTTTTCTGAAAACTTTCCATTTTTTTATGAATAGTAAAAAACTATGAGTTATTGGTTAAAAACTAATTTTTATTTAAATAATCATGTATTGTATTTATATATATTTTAGGTCAAAATAGATACATAATACATATATAAGTTCAATGCAATTCATTGGAGCAATTTTATAATAATTTAAGATATATATATATTTTATAGAACTTTTCACCGCCTTTTACCCACCTCTTAGGATCATTTACAAATTTATATAAAACATAATTTTACTCCTTCTGTGAGTTGAATTTAGAAAATCTAAGAGACACAGTTCATATCAAGGAGTAAAATATGGTTCAATAATATAAAAATAATTTTGGTTGAATAGTATCTTTTTTCTTTTATTTACCACTTTTAAAAGTAAATAGGGTAATTAAGGGTAAAAATAATAATATTATTACCCTAACACATGTCCTCTTATTATTGTATAATAATAAATCGACCAAAAAAACTTTAGTAATAAAATATGAACCTCCTTGGTCCACATGGATTTGATTAGGACAGTAATTATTATTTAATTTAAAGAAGAGTTAAAATAGTTAAAATAAATGTTTAACAAATAAATAATTTTTAATATAGGGATATATACAAGATAAAGTCAACTATAAATATTAATTATAATGATAAAAATATTTCATACATATCGGTATTTAATTTATATTTTTTAGAATTTAAAAAGTTTAATTTATTTATGACACAATGATGATGGAGTAATTACCTCATTAAAGAAATATTAACATAATTGATATTATAAATACCAAAATATATGTAATTTGAATCTTTTTATGAATGAAACTAAATTTATAGGTTAATGCAACATATTATAGTTGGTTTGATAAATTTTTCTCTAAGTAATAATGCTGTTATTAATTTAAAGAAAAAAGTACCAAATAGTGTCAAAATTTACATAAAAGAGTATTTAAAATAAATATTATATTATTAATTGATATAATCTATCTAAAAATCTACGGTTTGACCAAAAGACTTATATAATAATATATATGACATTAATGAACCAATTGGGATTCAATTGGCAGCTTATAGTATGTTTATGACCATATATTTTTAGAATACAAGAAGACACAATAAAGCATAAATTATTTAACTTAGAGTTACATATAAATGATAAGGTTAAAATGGTAACCTAAACTTGTCTAAAAAATATTGGTTGAGAGGATTTCGACCCATACCCACCCTACCTCAAAATAAGTCACTATTGAGCCATTATAAACCAAATATGAATTTATTATAAAATAATATTTTATGTTTTTTCCTAAGGTTCCCCTCTATTCCCTTATAAAAGGGCACCTCATCCCTCTCCACTTTACACAATTTTGAGCCTTCAAGATCGAAAAAAACCATCCTATTTTTCTTATTAACCTTTCTAGTTATATCATAGAGGTTCTGGTCTTCTCAAAAGGCCAACTATAGTTCCCTACTAGGAATATTAAAAGAGTCACGTCGAAGAAGAGGTGTCTCGGACACATACAAAAGAAATTTGAGATTAGGCAGGGGATAATTATTCTAGACTCATTCTTATCCAATATTGTTTATTCGTAAGTATTTAATGGGTTTATATTTTTCATCCATGTCTATAAAAATTTATTCATAAAGTGTTTAATATTCTTCTATGTACGTTTAAAGTCATGATTACCCATTTTTTGACTTTAACTTTGTGTTATGGAAGGAATCATTCTTTTTTTACCAAACGAGGTACTTTTTGACTTTTTCTGTAAAATTATGAGGATAATTGTTTTTAAACTTATACGGCATGAACGGATTTTTACGGCATCTTATCAACTTTTTTTCATGAATGTTACACTACTAGATTTCATTATTATTTTCAATAAAATCCATTTCTTTTAAAATTGAGTGGAATTTTGTGAAAAGATAATGATTCTGAAGAAGAAAGGATATTTTCCTCAAGAATTCATTTTAAGTGTTTTGTCAAAACTATTTACTAAATATGATGAGATTATTTATCATGATTTTGTTTCAAGTATAATGTCTCTATTATTTACATGGTTTTATTTTTATTAAGATGGAATGATATCCATTTGTTTTATAGGGACTATTTCATAATGAGATGATGTTTATGAAACCCATTTTATTCATTGGGTTTTGATGAATGATTTATTTTTATTTTGTGGAACACGAATGAATGATTTCATTATGGGAAGGGTGAGACCTATATCTTCCTATAATGCATTGGTTAATGATTAATATCTCATGACATAGATCTGGCTGTAACGGAAAGTAAATTCGGTACAGTAATAAAGGGCTGGAACGATAAGTAAACACGATTCAGTAATGGACTATTTCCACTATGATGGTCATGGAAGCAATGCCTTGGATACTATGGAAATCATATCATGTGCGTAATGGTTTCCAAAATTACATTTTTTATTCTCTTTCTATTTTATCATGGTTAATGTTCTTTTATTATCTATGCCTTTTGTACTGCCAAGATTCATGTCATTGCTCAATATTTTGATAATTAAAATTTATGTTCATGTTTTTTTAAGTTCAAATGTATATGGGTTGTTTTATTTTATACATGCATACCCTTACTGAGAATTTCAGCTAACCCTTTTTATGTATACTTTTCCCCAGGATATAATGAATGGTTTTAGGTAAGAAAACGAAAGGGGGAGATCTTTATTGGAGATGTTGAGGATCGTTCAACATGATTAGAAGTTTATGTTCCATGTTTCCAAAGACACTAAACTATTATGGTACTTGGATGTTAGTTTTTGTTATGTATTATGTATTCCACAAAAGTATTGTAATGTACATGTGCGTCATGTTTGGGTCTCTACAGTTTGTATTAGAGAATTTTTTAGTCATCCTTTTGAAACTAGGATGCCAAAACATTTGCGAGATCCTTAGAGATATTTTAATGGTATGTCTAGGGATGTCCGTAAGGTTAAGTATAATTATAGGTTATAGTCCTAGAATTACGGTAACGATCTTAGAATTAAACCTCATATGTTATATATTGAAGGTCCTCCACATTTATTATGTTGTTTTCCTATCTTGATTTTTGCCTCTTACACTCTTCTTTTTGGGTTCTAAAAGATGGTTGGAACCCAAAGGAACCGTGTTGATCAATGTAATGGGAAATACAATGATTCTTCTCCTGAACAAACAATGTTTTGGGAGATGGAGTGAAAAATATTATTTCGTTACATACACAAGATATTAATCATTCTGGACTTCCAAATGAGCAGAGAGGGGAACAATATTCTATTGATTCCTTCATGAGGCAATGTCCACCTTCATTAAGTGGGTATTCTGATCCACGTTTTTTTGAACAATAGAACAATACCATTGAAATGATATCTTCCATACATCGATGTTCAAAACATTAAAATTTAATTCTGGATATTTACCATTTAGAAGGTGAAGAAAACCAGTGGTGGACTTTAATTAAGAATACAATGCCCCAAGGTGAAATTGAATCCATTAAATGGGAAAAGATCAAGAAATTATTTTTCAATAAGTACTTCCCTCATATTCTTTGAAATAATATGTAAAATGAGTTCCTTGAGCTTAAGAAAAAGGATAATGAATTAGTTGGAATATACGAGGCGAATTTTACAATGCGTACAAGGTATGCATCTTGCTTTATCATCCAACCTGAAAGTAATGTTGATCAATTATTCAGTGGCATAAAACAAAGTCTTCGAAGGTAATTAGATATAATAGACATCAGTAGCTATTAATAAATTGTGCATTGTGCTATCAAGGTAGAACCAGAAGTTGGTGTTACATATCCTTCTTATGGTTTTGACAAGAAATAAAAGATGGAGTTCAAGGAAAAATTTCAAAATAATGGTGAAAGGAAGACGAATGTTTCATTATGCTCAATGTGTGGAAAGAAGAATGGTGGCGATTGTCTTAAAGGAAATAGAAAATGTTTTAAGTGTCGAAAAGAAGGTCATAGAGTAGCTGAGTGTCGATGTAATGGAAGAAGGGTAGCAAATGATGTGAATAGTTAAAAGACTACAGAGAATGCACCACCAACACTTCAATGATTCAAGTGCAAGGAAATGGGGAATTATGTTAATCAATTTTCTAATCCAAGGGTTATCGATGATCGACATGAGCAACATCTTATAGAAAAGGACAAAGGAAAGTCACATGCGATCACTATTGGCGATGTTGAATATGACAACGATGTGGTGGAATGATTACGTATTTATGTAATGGGATTCTAAAATAAAGTTGAATATAATATCATGGAATATTGGAATATTTGTGTATTGGTCTATGGTGGGTTTCAATATTTTTATGGTACCAATAACCATGAAAAGTGATAGAAATATTTTTGGAAAGCAGATGAGATGCACATAATGAAGGGATAATAAGAAAATGAATTGTTTGATAGTATTAATGAGATCATGAATGGTATAAGGATAAAGTGATATCATGGATTGAGTATAATTTTTTTTTGATTTTGGAATGTGAAAGAGTTATCTTTTGACAACATTCATGTTTTCTTTAAAGTTCTATGGTAATTCAGGTTTCAAGAGAATATATGATTATGGTATTCACATGTTTGGAATTCGATCAACAATATATATCATATATATGGGGGATAAATGATGGTATTCACATTCTTGTTATGTGAGCATTCTAGTAATCATTTTCTTTATAATATGTGATTAGACAGATGTATTTTGGATAAGTCTAAAGATTAGAGTAGATTATGTTGGACATCAGATAGTATTGTTTAACGATAGAACTTTTTTCGATATTATTTCTATAATGTTATAATAGTGTAGTTTTAGGAAAAGGACAACCATCAGGATGGGTGACAACCCATCACGTCAGACAAGGTTGTGGGAATCGAACCCACAACCGAAGTGGTACATGCCTTTATCACCTACCTATGGCCTACAAGAGGTCCCTGGTTAGTAGAAACTAGTTTTATTAGATTGATCGATTAAGTATATGTCCATTTTTGGAATCATATATGATTAACCTCACCAGAGATGGACTTATGTATATTTGATAACTTTTGTGAACCTTTTGTTTGAGCCAGATGGAATGACCCATCATTCTATCGTATGATCTATTAAAACTTCACGAATAACAAATTCAACTTCTCTTATTTAAGAGATGAAGTGGAAAGTGTTCAAGGCATGAACAATGGTGATATTGTACCAAATTCGAGTAATTATTTTTTTTAATTCATCAAAATTAGGGAAATGATATTGAAAACCAAAAATGTTGTCCTATAACCCTCATATCCAATGAATCAGATGGTGCCTTAGATCATCAAAAATTTATGGATTTGTGATTATTTTATTTTTCATAGCCATGTTCTCTACCACTCTCTTTCAGAACATGATGGTTAAATTTCTCTTCTATATACACATTTTCACCTATATTCTCTTACGTGGAAACCCAGTGATGGGTTACATTGGGTATTCATTGTGTTTCTAATGTTCTTTTTTAAAATGATTTTTTAGTATTCCCCTTTAAGATTTGGGTTTATATAAAAGAAACTTTCAAGTAGAAAACCATTTATAACCCTGAAAAATTTCAAGGACGAATTTCATTTTAAGTGGGGTTGAATGTAGTACCCCGAGATTTTATGAGAATTATTTTATTTTAATTTCATTGATATATTTTATTGTATGCTTAACCAAATTATCTTGCTCTATACGCTACACCGTATTAGATTGTTGTATAAACAACACTATTCTTGGCTTCTAATGCACACAATTTCATTTTCTTTTTATTAAAATTTATTTTTACACAACACCATGTATAAATTTTGATCAATTTATAACTAAAATATATTTTGAGTATGTTATAATCAACACCAAAGTAAGATTTCCCTACACGCTACCCTGACAGGGCGTGCATTACACGCAAGATCAACCTTCCTCGATAGCTTGTGTTGTACGCATACCAAGTTTCACTAAACAACAATATTTTATTAAAGTATTATATAAATAAGCCGTTATGAATAGTAATACACACTTTTTAAAAAATTATAAATTTTATCATTCAAAATGGAATTCATTTCTGGATTCGGGATATTCAAATTAGCCTAGGGTGAAAATTTGGTATTTTTCTGAAAAATATAAATTTTTGATGAATAGTTAAAAACACTGAGTTATTGGTTAAAACTGACTTTTTATTTAAATAATAATTTATTTTATTTAAATTTATTTTAGGTCAAAATTGTTACATAAAACCTATATAAGTTAAATTTAATTCATTAAAGTCATTTTATAATAATTTTAGATATATAAAAATTTATAGAACTTTTCACAGTCTTTTACCCACCTCCGAGGAGCATTTGCAAATTTACATAAAACATAATAATACCATTTCTGTGAGTTGAATTTCGAAAATCTGGGAGACACAGTTAATATCAAGTTGTATAATGTGGTTCAATAAGGTAAAAAAAATTTTTGGTGAATAGTAACGGTTTTTCTTTTATTTATTACGGTTAAAAGTAAATTGGGTAATTAAGGGTAAAAATGATATTATAATTATCCAAAAAAATGTCCTAATTTTATTGGATAAGTATAAATAGACCCAAAACAACCTTATCCAAAATATATGAACCCTTTTGGTCCACATGGATTATATTAGGAAGCTTATTAATATTTTATTTAAAGAAGAGTTGAAATAGTTAAAATCAATGTTAAATAAAAAAAATATATAATATAGGTTTATACATAAGATAAATTCAACTATAAATATTAATTAGAAAGATAAAAATATTTTATACATAATGGTATTTTATTTATATTTTTTAGACATTATATAATTTAATTTATTTATGACACAATGATGATGTAGTAATTACCATATTAATGAAATACTAGCATAATTGATATTATAAATACCCAAATAGAAGTAATATGGGACTTTTTAAGAATTAATCTAATTTTATAGGTTAATATTACATATTAGGGTTGGTTAGATTAAATTTTTTCAAAGTAATAATGAGGTTATCAATTTAAAGAAAACAAAATACCAAATAGTGTCAAAATTGACATAAAAGAGTTTTTAAAACAAATATTATATTTTTAATTGATATGTTGGTCCTAAAAATCAATGGATCAACTAAAAGACTTATCTAATAATTTTTATGACATTAATGAGCCAATTGGGGTTCCATTGGCAGTTTATAGTATGTTTATTAACCATATAGTGTAAGAATACAAGAAGACACGGTAAAAGATAAATTATTTAACATAGAGTTAAATATAAATGATTAGTTTAAAATTGTAACCTAAACATGTCTAAAACCTATTTTTTGATATTATTTCGACCCATCCCAACCCTATCCTCAAAATAATCCCTTTGGAGCCATTATAAACTGAATATGAATTTATTATAAAATAATATTTTATGTTTTTTCTAAGGTGCCCCTCTCCTCCCTTATAAAAGAGCACCTCCTCCCTCTCCCCTTTACACCATTTTGAGCCTTCAAGCTCGGAAAACCCCTACCAATTTCTCTTCCCAACGTCTCTAGTTATATCATATATGTTCTGGTATTCTCAATAGACCAACTATAGTTCCCTAAGAGGAATATTAAAAGTGGCACGTCGAAGAAGAGGATTCTCGGACACAAGCAGAAGAAATTGGACATAAGGTAAGGGATAATTTTTCCAATATCATTCTTATCCGAGATTGTTTATTCGTAAGTATTTACTGGGGTTATATTTTTCATCCATGTCCATAAAAATGTATTAATAATGTGTTTAATATTTTTCCATGTATGTTGAAAGTAATTTTTACCCCTTTTTTAATTTAACTTTGTGTTATGGAGGGAATCTTTCTTTTGTTTACCATACATGGTACTATTTGACTTTTTTGGTAAAAGTATGAGGAGAAGTTTTTTTAACATATACGACATGAATAGATTTTTATGGTTTCATATCACCTTTTTTTCATGAATCATACTCTACACGATTTCATGACTATTGCCAATAAAATCCTTTTCTTTTAAATTTGTGTGGCATTTTGTGAATAGAAAATGATTTTGAAGAAGAATGGATATATTCCTCAAGAATTCATTTCAAGTGTTTTGTCAAAACTATTTTACATCTAAGATGACATTATTTAGCATGTTTATGTTTAAAGTATAATATATCTATTATTTATATTGTTTGATTTTTATTATGATTAAATTATGTCCATTTGTTTTATATGGATTATGTCACAATGAGATAATGTTTATGAAACCCATTTTATTCATTGGATTATGATGAATGATTTATTTTTATTTTGTGGCACAAAAAATAATTATTTCATTATGAGATGGTTGGGACCCATATCTCCTTTTAATGCATTATGTAAAGATTTATATCTCATGATATAGACATGGATGTAACGGCAAGTAAATCTGGTACAGTAATAAAGGGCAGGAACGACAAGTAAACCCGATTCAGTAATGGACATTGTCCACTATGATGGTCTTGGAACAAATTCCTTGGCTACTATGGAAATCATATCATGTGCTTATTGGTTTCCACAATTACATGTATTATTCCCTAGATATTTTATCAGGGTTAACGTTCTTTTATGATATATTCTTTATGTACTTCCAAGATTTATGTCTTTGCTAAAGATTTTTAAGTTTAAACTTTATGTTCATGTTTTTTTTAATTTCAAATTTATATGGGTTGTTTTATTTTATCCATGCCTACCCTTACTGAGATTTTCAGATCACCCTTCTTATGTTCTATTTTCCCCAGGATATAATGAATGTTTTTCAGATTGAAAAAAGGGGATGATCATTATGGGAAATGTTGAAGATCTTTCAACATGATTAGAAGTTTATGTTCCATGTTTCCAAAGACAATAAACTATTACGGTCCTTGGATGATATTTTTTGTTATATATTATGTATTCTGAAAAATTAATGTAATGTCCAGGTACGTTATGTTTGGGTCTTTACACTTATGTTGGTGATTAAAACCATAATATCATTATAATATAAATTTATTTGAACTAGGATGTACAAAATACTCTCACCCATAAAGAAAAATCATTTGATCCATTATTTTTTGAAAATGTACTACATGAAATTATGTGAAAATCAAATTCTTCATTAAAATTAACTAAAAACATATTGGTAGTTGATCACATGATCAAGTCACCAGAAAATATATACATTTCATTGTGATGTAGTGTAAATAAAAAATTCACCATTTGGATGTTTGATATTCATCTCCCATGCCATTTCTAGAATTACCCTTATTTCTCTGCTTATTGAAAATCATTGATTGCTGGAATATAAATCGTTATCTCTGAATAAAAAAAGAATTTGAAAAAAATAAGAGTTATAAGTATTTTAAAATGACCTTGATATATTTATTAGTGAAATAACTTTTCATCCACCAAATTATGATGTCAATATCACCATGAAATTCATTCATAATGTATGTACGATATCATAATATACAAATTGATTATAACTAGCGGAGTTGATGGATTAGAAGATGGTGCTCATATGGAAATATGTTATGTGATTTATTTACACTATTTTCCCACTGTGCGCTGACCCTATTTTATCTACAAAAGAGGACTATAATTATTTGATACTAATTAGTTATTCTAGGAATATAAATTAGAGTACTCTAAAGAAATGATGTCTATTACCACCCATGGATGGCTTATTTGAACTATGATTGTGATATAAATACATTCTAAAAATCAATATATTATATAGATAACAAATTTTATAGTAATAGATATATTATATACCAAAGATTATATTTAGATCAAGGATTAGATATTTAGACTTTATTTTACATAATTTTTTTTACTTTTTAACCTTCTAATATTTTGAATATAAGGAGTAGATTGTGAAATTATTATCTTGATGACTTTGGTTTTTTAATTAATTGTTGATATCATTATAAAATATAAGAAAAATGATGATCAGTTTAGTTTAAAGAAAATAATTTTTCAAACCATCAAACAATTGGATTATATAGATAATATAGTTACTCTAAAATTTGACTCAATAATTTCTACATTATTCACCATATTATCTCTATAGATGGAATGTGTGTTTACTATTAATAGATAAAAGATATCTATAAATGGAATAAACCAATGAAAATAACCACGATCCAATGTGTCAAGGGATGAGTATGACACCATAAACTATTTGTTCAGGATTTTTTCATTTTGGCCAATCCAATAACCTAGATCACTCATAAAGGGGTTAAAATATTGTGGTTAACTGATTGATAGTAATGTTATTAAAATGATAAGAGGTGATATATTAAATCTTCAGTTTTAAGTATATAAATTTTAAATGAAAAATTTTGAATATGTTTTTTAATAAAATTATATATACAGTTGTTTCCTTATACAAAATGATATAGTAATTTCATATGCAACATGGATGTTAAACATGTGTGAGTATAAATATCGTATTCATGGACTTGATTATGTATATATAATGATATCATTTATATTATTGAAATCTAATATCAATGGTGATATATTATATATATTTATATATATTAATATTTAAACTCTAATATTTTTATATAGATCGTCTACATGAAAGATATCAACAATAGGTAATGATGATGTTCATATGGACCCATTGAACATTATTTCTCAACACACTAAAACCATTATTAACAAAAAATTGCTAGTAAAATTTGCTGGATGTAGAACAAATTTCTTATCATGATGAGGATAATGAGTATCTAAAATTTTGATATATAATTATGATTAATATGGTACGGGTTAAAGAATACAAGGTATAATTCCATTTATAATTACAATTGATCTTTCATTACACGAATGGATAGAGATATCTCCTAAGATGAATATTCATATTAAATTGATGATTATAATAATAAATGATGGGACATTATTATAAATTATTATTGGAGATGGGGGAAATACGATTGGATTGTGTTTATATGTTCCATCCATATTAGATATGAATATGGAAACTCTAAATAAAGCACATAACTCAAAATTTCTCTATACATCATAACATAAGAAATATTTTTAGGGAATTAAGAGAATAATTCCAATAATGTGAATATGAATGGGACATTTCAGACAATACTTCAAGGTTCATAATGTTCTAGTAGGTAAAGTATTAAATATAAAATACTAAATGATTTGTACAACTTATACTGATACCATTATGGAAGTGGGAAAACAAAAAATATACTTTGTAATTACAATTTCATCTACTCCAATTAATAATGATGTTTTATTTATCATCATTGTTAATTTTTATACTATATATCATTTCAAGGGGATTATAGAATAACATCCACAAAAGAGGAATTCAGAAATAAATATTAATAAAATCATAATCTGTCATGGGTTACCATTATCATTATATCTTATTATGACCCCTCATTAACATAAAAATTCGGGAAGTGTTATCAAAGGCCACTCGATAATATGAGAAATGATAAAAATAACAATATTCCCAAATATTATTGGATTTCATAATGGGAAAACCCAATATTAAGTGATATATTGATTACTTGTTTTCTTGATAGAAATTATATGTGGGACTAAATGCTAATATTATTGAATTTTTATGCATTTATAACTAGAATTAGATATGTTAAATAATAGAATCACACTACATGTATTATAATAGGTTTCATGCTCTATATTTTTGGGATTATGTTTTCTAGAGAATGTTAGTTATACTAGTGCATTTAGTAAGGCTAACTGTTAATATACTATACATTCATAGTCATAGTAAATGATTCATAAGAATATAATATTATTCATCAAATAAAATGTTGAAATGAATGGAATTAATTTTTTTGGTTCATTTATTCCTGATGGTTTCACAAAGTAATGAATTTTGAATATTTTAGAAAGAGGATAAGTTAATCACTAGGTATATTTTTCCTTTTGAATTACATGAATGAATTTGTGTAAGAGATTATTGATTTTCTATTCTTGCTAACATTACTAATGTTCATGATGTATTCCATGATTCAATAATAAGAACACACATTCCATGTCAAATGCAGATGCCCATATTTTCAGGATAAGCCTCAAGGCAATGTTTTATTGCATTGTAGAACCCATCTAGATTCATTAAAAAGTAGGGAATATATTATAGAATCAAACCACCTGATTGGTGAATTTCCATTCAAGAAATTAAAAACCTGAAGATGATAACAGGGTTCATAAAAAATATATGAAACATGTATGCACACATGATTTAAATATATAAAATATATCATAATAAAATTTATGAAATTATATAATGTTTTATACTATATTATATATGAACGTACTAGCGAATATAAATATCAAATCCAAAACTATCATGTAATTAAATGTATATAAATCAAATATTCAATAATATATATATATTTATATATTACTTTAAAATATACCAGAGTTATTTCCTTTATGAAGTAATTATAAAAAAAATTAATTTGAATATTTGATATTTTATAAAGGGTTTGTTTTTTAAAAGTAATATATTTCTCACAAAACATGTAATTTTTATATCATTATTATTTTATGGAAGATACCAAGAAGTAAAATGTATAAGATACGCCACATTTTAAGAAATTATTGTATATAAATATAAGTTTTCAACCATAATTTCAACTTATAAATATAATTCCAATCATTTTTAGAAATAACTAAGATGGTATATTAATTAAATCAATTATCTAGAATAATTTATGTATAGTATTTTCATGGGAAATTATGTTTTATATTTCATCGTATTTCGAGTACCTTCTATTTACATTATAATAAATTAATTATTTTCATTACAATTTTTATCCAACAAAAAATTTCATTTCATATATTTTGATTCATAAAAAATGAAATATAAGGATTAAAATGTTATTATGTTTTTTTATATTTGTATTTCATGAATTTAGAAATATTATTTGAAAAAATATTTTTTAAATTGTAAATAAAATAAATCATATAATATAAAAGGGTAAGAAATAAATTATGTTATTAAAAATGAATAATAAAGATGATAACTAATTACAATATAATGGAAATTTTTTTAAAATGAAATATAATAAAATTAATATCCTTAAAACTCAATATTGCATAATGATGTATTGGATAATTTAATATTAGGCCAATATTTATTATCACCTCAAAATTTTTATATATTATCTATATTGATCATTTAATTAAACATTTACATTAATAAAATGAAATGGATTTCCTAAAAATTACTCTTTTAATGACATAAGAAATTATAAAATTTCCCCATTATGGTGACTCTTTGAAAAACTGAATTTCATCTTCAAAATCATAAATTTATCTCCCCATAATACACAATCCCATGTTTTTTTAGAGTGTGGTAAGAATCTATTATCCAAAACCATTCATTTATAAGTATACATCCAAAAACATTTGAGGTTCCTAATGAAAGTGTAATCAATTATATTATTATTTTTTAAATAAAAATAATTTATAATTAATCTATAAACACTAATATAATAATATTATAACCATTCATATTCATTAATAATAAAATATTTAGGGTACTACCTTTTTTATTTTTCTATCACATCAATTAATAAAATCTAAAATGTCATTCATTTTTACTTTTGGACATCCACCACCATTTGTAGTGGAATTCATTTTTCAACACAACCAATAATTATTGGATCCTGAAATTTATTTATTAATTATGTATGATTATTATGATATTTGTGTGGTCCAATTATCAATTATTGGGTATAAAATTAAAAATTCATTTAATAAATGATCAAAATCAATTTAATTAATTAGACGTCAATCTCTATTAGGAAAAAATTATATTTTAATTATAAAACAATCCATTATACATTAAATAGTAATAATAAACCAAAATGATTTTACATAACTATAATTAAAATGAATTATATCACTATTGTTTTGTTATAAATATATTAAAATAATACCTCATAATCAATCATTGAATTTTGGAATGTTTACGTAATGTTAATATTATCGACCAACACGATCAATATAATGAATTTGGTTCATGAATAACCCTGGGATGATAATCCCAAGTTAATATATAACATGAATGTTTGTAAAAGTTTATTATTATATATATATATATATATAATCAAAATATAATTCAACAATTAATAATTAATCCTTTTATAGATTAATTTAACTGAATCGTGTTTGTTATAGAATTTATCTTTAAGGATAAAAAATAATAAATTCATGAAATTAATTTATGACAAAAAAAATAATTTAAAATCATATACAAAAATAAATTTAATGAAATAAAAGAGATATTATTTTGAGTAAAAATTTATGTTTTCAACCATCTTATGAATCTTGTACGAAACATCAAAATTATAAACACCTAATGTGGAAAATAAGAATAATACCAATCTTGAATGTCATTTTAAACTGGTTAAAAAAATAAATTGACGTGATTATTATTTTAAAATATTTTCTTTACAACACCTATGTAGGTGATATATGATTTCAAGGTTTTATGAAGAATTTTAGGACAAGTTTTTTGGGGATTACCTCTCATATTCCACTCTTATAGACATATTTTTTATTTTGCACATAATTTTTATTACGTGGTGTATATATATTTTATTATAAATTTTAAATCATTAAATGTCATTATTCATTGGTTTGAATGATAAATTTTATTAGTGCACATTCAAGTAGTTTCCATTTAATTTATATTCATCAAATATATAGGTTTCATCAGTTCTATGTTCCTTTATTTTGGGTTCATGTTATATTCACCTCCTATTTTCTTTAATGTGGTTCATATATTTCTAGAGACTAAATATTAAATGTAATCATGAAATATAAATTACATAATATTATATAATTTTATCCCAAATTCACATTTTTATCAATAATGATTAATGAAAACCAGTTTATGAATCAATCACTTTCATGGTTTAAAACCCATTCAATGTTTTGGTAATTAACAAACATGTGTAATGTCATTGAAAATAAATAATTGTCTAGAGACTAGAATGCCGACGTGGTTGTTGTGTAGATTCAACTGTGCATAACTATCTAAAAAATTTTCAATAGAAAATTTAACAAATCATCAATATGATTCACTTTTATTGGGTATGAGACAACACACTAATCAAAATATTACCAATGGGTATTCTTTTCAATATTCAGTATCACATAATAAACAATGATGATGTATATTCCTACCCTATAATATTATCATACATTCCCATAAAACTGAATCCAATTGTTATCTCCTCTTAAAATTCCAACACATTTAATGTACCATTTCTCATATATTTTTTTTTATAATTGTATTACATGTAACAATGATGATAATAAAAATCCTCTATGATTATTAAGGGATGTTCTCCTAGACTAATATATTATTTGATTGAATAGAGATTTATATTTAATTTTTAAATCATATTATATAGATACCCTTGTTATTTTTCATCTATAATACCATTAGACAATGTTAAAAATTTTATTTATGAAATTCATATTGAATTAATTTGGAATAATCTATTAATTAGTGGTTCCTATAAATATATATGGCTTTGAATTTTCAATAAATATCGTATGAAAAAAATATCTTGTTTTTTTACTCTTCCCATTCATGGAAATTGTATTTTCACAAGTTCTTGATTAGTATTATTTGTATGGAATAATGAAACCCTTTTTATAAAATATTAATATTATCCATATGTGTTCATTTATTGTAATGGATATATAAGGGCTTTTGATTTAGTTCACTTTGGATTCAATTTGATCATTTATTCTGTAAATATTACATATACCATTATTATTTTATGAATTCATTCAAGGTAAGCTACTCATTAGTGATCATCTAAGCTCACCCACATATTTTTTTAATCATATAGGATTAATATAATACATATATATATATATTATTTACCTGGATATGATAAAATGTTAACATGTTTTACCATATTTTCAAAATGTTATATATGTATATATTTCGTCTTCTATAACTATTATATTTTGAAACTTTATGAAAGACCTATATTGTAAAAAAATATTTGTAATATAATTAATGTTTCGGTTCTCTAGATTTTAGGATATTATAAATTCATCCCACTATGTCGAATATATATTTTCATGAAATTGTGGAACTTTTCACCATGAATGACAAGGGTTGGATTAGTGGAGTGACCACATGATATCCATGATACATTGATATTGGCCATATCTAAACTATCTGGTTAATTTCCTGTGAGGTTTCTCATGTATGGGTTTGGTATTTCCTGTGTTCTTATGATTTTCCCATTAAAATGGTTCCATCTAATTGACAAGTGATGATATGATTCATAGGTGAGATAAGAGATTGTAGTCAGTGTATAGAGATATAAATAACCTTATAGGGAAATTTGATTTTTGGGGATATTAATTACGAGTTTTGGAATTCATATAACCCTAGATATGTCATTATTTTTTGGATATGGTTTATTTCCTCAAAGTGAATTTTTATAAAAATGAATATATTCATACGTTAAATCATTGTATTATAAATAGAAAATTATACAGGGAACTGTGTAATTTTTATATTTATGTGAAATGAATAGTTTTAAAACAATCTCATAAACGATAATCAAAATAGTTAATGGATATTACATTAAAATAGAATATTCAAGTCACGATAGACAATGTTACATTTATTTGGACTGTAATGGACATAGATCGATGATGATCTGATATACAATAATTGAGATTTCTGGGATCCTTCCACAAGTCTATGTTATTTATTGGCTATGAAATTAATCAGAAAAGTTCTTATGGGGAGGATAATTATAAAGTCCCTTTATATTGGGGTAACATTGGTCTATTATATGGGATGAAAAGGTAATCATTATGCATTGATAGAAACCACTATAATTTATTAAACTATTAACATAGATTTTTTTTAGAAAATATTGATTAAAATTTTGAATGGGACAGAGTTCATTTATTTGCATGGTCAACATTATGTTTTTAGAGGATTTCATACACTCGGACAAGGATAATATTTTATATTTGAATTATTTACTATAGGAAATTTTATTTTCATATTATAAAATTTTCACATTCATATTTTTTAAAATATTCTATAATTCCATGTAGAGTTGGTGGTTCAATGATTTTATTTTAGTCACACCGTAATCAAGGATCAGTTTCACATGATTACCTGAGTAGAAACCTACATGATCTAGGTAATTTTTAGGATGAGGATTGTGACAAATATAGTGGACTATCAGATTGATAAATATGATAATCCGTAAGAATAGGGTATGTTTGGGAACAAATATTTCATGGATTTGACTTATTTATTACCAATTATTTTATTATGTATATTTACCCATTTTACGTGAAGGTAATTTTTATGTATGGAATGTATGTGAATCCATTTAATTAATTTAATAAATTATAAAATTGAAAAAAATTATACGATTAAACATTAAATTAAGATTATGTCGATGAAATTTAGTAATTTTTTATTCTATTGAGAAGTTTCATCTAAGGATTTTATGATTCCAGTAAAAATAATACAGAGCCCTACTGATAGATATAATCATATGAAATTTGAAGAGGTTCTATTGATGTCTCCTGTAAAAGATATCAATTTAAAATTCAATGGGTAATCCATGATGCGATTTTTCATGGTTTTATCAGAACTATTCAATCATACTACTTGGGATATGGATGTTATGATACATATATGATGCTACGTGAGCATCTTATGGAACTCGTACAAGAATATCATCCAATTATATTAGAATGTTTATCTAGTTTTTCATGGAAACATGATTGATCCTCATTATTTCAATTAGGGATATTTATTATTTTTATATAACAAGATGCATAATTAAATTGAGTTTTTTGATTGATGAGTTACTAGAATAATAGTTCATGCACCATTAAGAAAATACTAGTTGTTGGATATTTTTATTTATTCCTATTAGGGTAGTATTTTTCTCCATTATCATATTTCTATGATAGGTCTACTAAGATATATATGAATTTTTGTTTGGCTATTTACAATAATTCATAACTCTTTCCTATTTCTGGAGTCATAAACAACAAAAGAAGTTTTTTATATAAGTCAGTGGTTGATGTATAGTTAATTTGGAAAGAATTTATATATATTCATGGTTGGTCTTATATTTTTTAAAATAATATGTATGATAATGATAACTATGATTATATCCATATTAGAGTAGTATAACATTTACTCTTAATTGATATATATAAACATATTTTTTTTATTATTTGACAACATTATGTTTTTTTCGTTCATGGTTGGACACTTAATGATTTCATAACTAATACTTTTGTGTTTTCCTATTTATTTTTTATGCAGATTATATATAACTCAACCATAAAGAATTATTTATTTGAAAAAGATATTTTCTAATTAATTTATTATTTATGATATTTTTTACTAGTGAAATGTAATTCTCCATGGTTAGTATGACTCCTTGATATGAATAAATGATGGCTTCACATAGAAGAGGCTAACAGTTGTTCGCTTCTGATGATTGTTTGTGTATATAAAAACGTTGAATTTTTAATGGAATTTGATGTTCCATATGAGTATGTGGATTACCATTGGTGTTTCCCTTAATAATAACACTACTTACACTGTGGTTTAGTATCTATGCGGGAGGACTATAATCCCTTGAGATATGGTACAAATTTTAGTATTTTTGAATGTTGTTTTTATTAAGATGGATGAACAAAAGTGGGATGGAAAAAGATTCATAATTCAATTGAGGAAAGATGTATGATTGATTTTTTAGTCCATTTTATTTACGAATATAAATTTTATATGTTGTATTATTATTTAATAGTGATGCCTGATATCTCAAGGGGATGAAAGTTCTAATGTTTTCCCTTTTGATGTGCTCCTGAGTGAGATGGGTGTGTTTGTAGACACTCTTGACTTGGGAAAATGCTTTTTTGGGGATATTTATATTGTCATAAATGGAATGGTATATATGTGTGGAATTTTGATAGAGGAATAATGGATGGTTTTGTGTTTATTAGGTATAATTTTATAGGGGAATGTCTTGTTTTAGTATCATACCATCCATGTCTTGATGGAATTCTACTCATATGAGTGTGAGTTTTTTTAAAATGTATTAGATGTACTATATCCTACATCATCGATATTTTGATTATATTGAGGCAATTCATGCTATTCAAGTGTTTTACATATTCAAATATATTTCTATTGAAGCCCTATGCAATTCGTGGGATGAATGGATTTTATGTGAGATGCTCGTAAGCATGGTGACCCAGATCATTGGATAAAAATATCAGGATAGATTCTATATATGTATGAAAACATAAATGGTGTGATGTATATAAATTATGCTTCTTATCATGGGTCAAGGATACATAAACATGTTCTCTTTTTTTCGAACCTATATATAATGTTTTGTTGGGGAGGTTTATGTTATGTTAATAATTAGAACTATAGAATTGGGTATTTTATGGAATGAACATCAATAAAAAAATTTAGAATCAATTAATTATCATTTTTTTGATCAACATATATATGGATATTGATATATTATATTGAAATATTTTGTAAAATTATCTCATAAAATGGATATTTTTAGTTGCTCCTGTGAAATGATAAATATTACAAAATTATTATGGGGGTGTGATATCAGTGATGGAATATGACCCTCATGTAAATAATTTCACAAGAGTAAGATATTATCGATTCAATAACAATTTTTGGATTTCAGTTATAGTGATAAATAGTCTATGTAAATCTAGATTTATAGATTATTCCCACATATAAATCCAAACCTCATATTGAATGATGTCCATGCATGGTAATTAGTTTCTTGATGAAATATGATAATACATGATTGATCATAATTGATATGTATTGGTGATTATGAAATATTTTAACATGATGATAGTTTGAATGGTATTGGAATCATCTTTGAAGATACAATATAAGAAATGCATGAAATTAGGAGTATGTCCGTACAACAATAAGATGCTTATAGGAAAAAAGATATCATGATCAGGTATGTGGTTACATGATAGTGGTTGGAGCTAATAAATTTAGGAATTTTCAAACAAATTATGTTATACATGTGTTCTAAAATTGGATTGGATTCATTAGACATATAACCACATGTGGAATATTTTTTAGGATATGAGGGGTATTATTCAAGAGATGATTTTAGATTATTATGTAAAATATGGGGAATGTTATGCATATGATGTTTTGTATTATCGATTTAGAAATGTAGTCCTGATATCAGAATGAGAATATATATTTAAATACTGTTCTAATGTATGTTTTGGAATATTTTATGTGAAATACTATTTGAAATTATATGAATATATAGAAGAATGTTCTGATTATAAATTCTTATGGTGGGTACTATACTGAGTTTGAATTCAAATGATTTGTTAAAAAATATTTTGTGGAGAACTGTAGTGCTGATGAAAAATATGATTAGGATGTAATCAGGGCTTCATATGGGCATAATATAGTGATAATCATAACATCGTTTATGAAATTGATATGGGTGTTTTTTCGTGGTCTAGTGAACTAATAGAAGTTGTTTACATGTTTCACATTGGAATTGGTTTAGGATAATCGAGTTCATACATTCCATTTTGAAGATGAATTGATGGGCCTTATAGTTGTTGATATGTAATTGGTTAAGAGATGATAAATCTTGTAGATGAGAGGTGTTATGTTATGGAGTTTATAGTTTCTTGTGCATATTTTTCATTGTAAATATGGAGATAAATTTGTATCATAACTAATTTTTTTATTTATACATATGAATGTTATTCAAGGTTACCAGGAATCCCACAAATATTTTTTATAGTTGTATATCTTAAATTGGTATCCCATAGACTTAGGAGATTCGGAGATGTGATATGGTGGTTGTTGAATACAGATTCCAAGAAACCACTAAATAAACTAGAATTCCTACTGAAAACATTGTAGTGTATCGGAGTTGAATAAAACACAACATATTTACACTAACTATCATGTGGAATCTTTGGGTAATAATTTGATTTATTCCCTCTTGTGTTTTTTGAAGTGTGATTCCCCCTTAGCCTCTTATCATGATCACGATATTGAGGGTTCTACCCTATTTATTTTTTACTTAAACCATATTATACAATTGATTTTCTAGTTTTATTTTTATGAATTGTGGTAAAAATATGTCACTATTGGTTCCAAAAATTATCTGCCACCATTTTTACATAAATTCAGTTTCGAATAGTTGGGTTGTAAAATCAAATTCTATATAATCATTGTTGAATCATAAAAATGAGATGGTGATTCTATTCATCTATTTATGGGGGCATATCTATATACAATATTCAGCTATAGTACTATAAAACCTATATGGTACTACACCCAATTAAATTTCCATGTGTTTCCATAAATTTTACTTATTTATATTTATGGTATTATCACGCTTTTTTAGAAAATGTTCACTGTTTGATGCCTTCCATCAATTTGGGACCTCATGTGGGTGTTTGTTCATATTAATTGTGTAGTAATATTTATGTGATATTTCTAAATATTAATTTTAATAATTAAATTTTAAAACTTATTGTACTGGTTATAAGTAATTTTTTAATGAATCTTAATTCTTTTTTAGAGATCATTTGGTGACTTGAGTAAGGACAGAAAATGGTTTTACCACAAACAAAATATGGCCACCATCAAAACTTGCACCAAAACTGGCATGTGACAAGGAACAAAGGTATTTCCCGATCCCTACGGGCTGGCACATGTGACCGGGTGTCATAAAATTAATGTTGGGAACAATTTACCTGAGTTTATAAAAAAACAACAACATACAAATGCAATACACCAAATCTTGATTTTTCAAACCAAACTGTCTTTTAAAAAATTATAGAACTGGATAACATAGATTAGAAAAACTCTAAAAGACTTTACCATTGGTATAAAACCATAAAAGTCAACCCATGAACCTCCTCAGGGAAAAGTCACTTCCATCTAGCCATCTCCACAACACGACATCATGAAGGACAACTAAACCCAATCCATTGGCACAAAAGATGTGCACAAACCTACAAATAAAACCATGTTTACTTACTCCCAAAGGTGTAAGTAGGGTGTGATCTAAAGACTAGTAGGATACCACCACAATGAAATTACATGTGATAAGAATTCAGAGATGAAAATATTTCATGTTGTTGTTACATGAATTGCTAGTACAATTTTCTAAAAAATATGAAACTCTAAATAAACCAATTTTCAAGTGGGATATTTCAGTGAATAAAAAAATATGAAAAATAATACCAACACTACTGAATTTTCCATCGAACAATAATGTATGTCGATGGTAAGAACTAATTAACTAATGAGTATAGTAAATATGAAAATAACCTCTAAAAACATTCTCACTTTGGGTCCTAAGTACTTTGTTTCATAGTGAGAGTAACCATCACAATATCCGTTATCGCTCATGAGACACTAGTGGGTTGCAGTACCATAACATTATGGTCCTAGATAATAATATTCATCATCCGATTTTCTTTATTGTTTTCATCTTCAATATTTCTACATGAAATGGGGGCCACACCCTATGGGATCTCTAGAATACTAGTACAAGTCCACCCACCAAGATAAACGGGTTTCCATCTTGTGATCAAACAATTTCATGTAGCCTTGAAATATAATTTTCACATGAAAATACCACATTCAAATCACACATTAACCAAAAATCCCCCATGTATATCACAAAAGTCACATAATCACGTTTTTAATTCAAATTCATTTTCAAATCATACTCTCACAAAACTAGCCCACAACACTTTTCACATTTCCATAAAACATCAATAAATCCTTTAAAAAAACTTATAAAATCGTTACTATATATTCCAACTCACAAAGTATAACACACACATATTACATAAAACCCTTCTCACCTTAATAATTAATTTTATCGTCAAAATCACTTGAAACAACCCTCAAATAGGTTTCGCACCCAGATTACAATTTTGTAAAAAATTTAAAAAATTTATAAACCATTAAAAAAATTGATATTTTAAATCACCACTGTACCTTTCAAAACCCCATATTGCGTTACCACACTCACCCAAATATTATATATACACCATTTTCTCACTTTGTTTAACCAAATAAATCATTCACTATTCTCAGAAAATAGTCCCAAAGGTTATAACTATGTCTTTCACACAAAAGCCATTTCAAATCCCCCAATCAAGTCCAAAATCACACCAAGACCCTTCCAATTTCGAATTAGAAGCCCTTGAAACGTATTTTGAAAAATTATCATGTACAATAAAATCACATCAATTTATACAACAAAAAATACACATGAAAATCATAAATTTTTATAATACTCCTTCAGGGAGTGACATAAGGTCATACCCATTAAACCAATTCAAAAACATTATTTTAAACACAAATCTCATCAATGACCTACCAGGGTAGAATTGGAAGACAAAAATATATTTGACAGACAACTTTCTTACGTTATAATATAAACTCATTGATTACAATAAGGTTTACAGATGGAAACACCCAATTTCAAACAATGTGAAACTATAATATTAACCACATAACAAATTAAAAAAAATGGTTTTCTCATAATAAAAATCATAGGAGTGTCATTCAAAATAATTAAATAAATCATGATAACTCATATAAAATGATTACACATGCAATCACCTATAGAATTTGGTGAAACCCACAATACATGGTGGGAAATATCAACTGTACAACCACCACAACTCAATGAAGTGAAATCCAACCTAAAACCCCGGAATTTGACTGTAAATACCCCATATCTAAACATAGTTTTGAACCCCACCTTTGGGACATTAGTAACATCATGAAAGGGTGAATGAATTCCTATGGAATGGGATGAAATCATGAAATGAAACATTTATATACAAGATTCTTCTATTAACCACCATCAAATATCCCATAATATTTGAAGTCCAAGGGATGGGGAGAGTCCTTGGAAGCTGTCTATGGAGGTAGGGCACGAAATAGATATGATAAGTGACAATTTTGAAAACTTCTGGAAGGGAAAAAGGGTCAAAACAACCAACATTTTAGTGTGCTGAACACCCAGTATGGTTAGGCTACACTATTTACTAAACCATGGAGCCAAACTATAAGTCATGTTCTATCCCCCAAAAAAGTAATTTGTTGTTTCCGATTTTAGGGGGTCCAATGGGTAAACCTAGGGGGAAAGATAGGCCATGTATAAAGAAGATAAATTCCAAAATAAACATCCTTTCATCCCCAATACTGATCAAACTCAAGGGAACAAACCACCTCAATATGATACCCCATAAGTGGTGCCACTTGGAGTTTCACATAACCAACTCGAAACCATCACAACCTCACACCATCTCATTGAAAAATGTGGAGGCCAATTACCATTTAATACCCCCAAGATGAATGTCATAGATTGATAACATATAAGAGAACAAAATTTCAAGCTCGGAACACCTGTAAACCAAGAGAAATCTATGAACATAAAGAGGATTTGAACTAGATCAAGAAATCAAAAATCTGGGTGTGACAATTCTCCCCACCACAGTGCTTTATGCCCCTAAAAAGCCACAAAAAGGCCAAAATAAAAAATCAATCCCAACTGATAAACCATGATGCACTTTCTGGCCACGTTTCACCCCCCAAAACCAAAACACCCCTAATGATCAATTAAAGAAGGAATACTCTCCCAAACCAAAATGTACGTCACGTTATTAAAATGATCATGCACATTCATACAGTTTCCCAAATGAAAAATCCTCAAACACCATCTGAACAAGATTTCATAAATTTACACAAACAAATAAAAACAATGAACAATGTTACACTTACCTTACTTTAACCATAAAATTGGGATTTTTCCCTACCGAAATGTTTACCCAAGGAAGATGTATGTACTTAGATAGCTCCAAAAAGGACTACATATCACCAAAAAAAATATGTTTAAAAACTCTAAGTTATTATTATGAGGTGACATTAATAGGATCCCCACCAGAAAAAAAATATAAATTTATCCCAGATATAAACTGGACACTAATAGGGGGAGGCCCAAACAGGATCCCAGTACAGGTGGTAGACATCCATTTGGAATTCATGAGGCTTCTATTATCGTAGTTCATTGGCTTGATTCATTGATTTTTGATGGATTAGAATTAGAAAATTGTTATTCACTGACATGTAAACAATTTTAATGCAGTTAACCAAATGTTTGGGATATATGAGGAATATGGAACCTTACGTATGAAATATTCTGGTTTATTTTCTCCATTATGTTATATAATGAAAAATAGGAAACTATTCAACAATTAGGAAAGTAAAATATGATATTTTCTAGTTGTTTAACTGCATGATACTATAGTGGATTTGAGATGGAATATTATACATTAATAAGTAAAATCAATGGTGAAGATTGCCATTTGGGGGATTGCGACGTTGTTTGTTCTATAGACTCTATCAGAAAACATTATAATCTCTCATGGATATGTAACGTCCGAAGACAATCCTGAGAAAGGATCCCCTATTATATTCATTGTGACATCTAAAAACTATTTGGGAATGTGTTTATAGGTCAATGGATGTGATGTCAAGATTGGCCCTTATCTCAACCCAAATTCTTTTTTCTTTTTTGGGTCTTCATGTATTCCCTCAGGGTAAATTAATATACTATATAATACACCAATATGGGAAGTATTTTCTTTGTATATATAATTATAAATGGGTATAAAACTATATTTATATTAATGTGATATACATGTATGAAAAAACATTCCATTAGGAGGTCCATTATACATATAGTTTATGACATCTTCTTCGAAATCTATTGTCTAGGAGTTGTCTGATACAATCAATACGGATTGCATCTATTTGGATTAATTTTTAATATGGTATACATGGATGGACTCTTCTAACAAATTTCATAAATTATATATTTTTGGTATATTATTCATGGGATTTGAAAACTCCCCTATGAGTGTTCCATGATACAAGAACTATACTAAGGTGAACCTGAACTATTTAATGGATTGAAATAGATACCGTGGCATTCTCAAATATAACCTAACATTTATAATGTATGTTTGAATAATAGTAAACATTCATTTATGGTTCAAAAATAGCATGGGACATGTTACATGTGATGGTACAAACCCTATGACATTATAAGAGAAATACTTTCATCAATCCAAATAAGCTATTATTGGTCATATATTTTCTATTTTATAAAAAATTATTTTTGAATCGTGAGAATTCCAACGGAATGTATAATTTAACTTCTAATGATTATAGGATCACATTGATGTTGAAATAGTATTTTTCATACTGAACACTACAATTTTCTCTATTTCACATGAATATCAAAGTTGTGGTTCACATAATTCAGGAAACAATGGTGTTGATTATCATGGATTCAATGTTATAAATTCAATGGTACATGAGGGAAATCATATGGAGCATGGGGTATTAAATGTATTGATGATATCAAGTGCCTAATCTCTTTATGCCATTTCGTTTCGCTCTGCATATGTAACCAGCCTAGTGTGAGTTATGTTGTAAATATAGCTTGGTTGTTTATCCCATTACCACATTTCCATTAACATTGAATTCTTAGCATTTATCATATTCTATTAGTATATTCTTTTTAGTGTTTATATTTAGTTATTATATATAATATTTCACACTCTGATATGTGGAATATGGAATCCCATTTATACGAATTTAGACCCACACTTCTAATGGACACCCTTGAGCATTCGAGGAAGTGTAATTGAGGTCATGTGCCAAACTGACCTAGTTACTCTTCATATATTTAGTTTTTATAGAATCATGAATTATTAACCACAAAATATATTATATCTTTTATTATTATAATATAAATCATTTTGAAATAAAAATTAATGTGATGGGTGTAAAATCCCTAAAATATGAAATCAAAGTACTCATTAGGGTGAACCATCATCAATTGTTTACTATATGAATGTAATTATAATAAGTATACTATTAATCAAGAAAATATATATAATTATATAATAATAATAGTGTAATCATAAAATGAATAAAAACACTGAACATTCATAAAAAATTTCATAAAATTATATTGACATTCACTAATGATACATCGTAATATATTGTACACGGAAACTAGCTTCTGAATTATATGTTGTATACCAAGAGATATAATCACAAGGAAATATAATATTTTGAAACATATATTATATCCCACATATAAAATAATAACATATCATCTAATTTTCTTAAACATGTAATCCTAATTAATACATAATTTTTTAAAATAGATAAATCATATAAATATTTAATTTTTTATATTATGTAACATTAATGTGGAATAAGATTAATAATAATAAATGTCCCAAAATTCTATGGAACATGTCATATATTTTGTAACAACATTTTATAATTATATTAATAAATTATATATCCCCTTAATCGATGAACATTGATTGTGGAGGTCTCCAATAATGTATATAGAGAAGACCCAAAATATATTGAAATACAATATATGTATCATTGAAATATATTAATTCATGTCCTAACTATGATTCTAATTATAAATAGATATATATACCTATATAATTTAATTTTAACTTTATTTTACAATGGAAAAATCTAATATGTAGTAATACATGGTATGAGAATGATAATTATGGAAACAATACATTAAATAGAATGTAAGTATGGAATGTATCACTTACCTCTTGTTATATATTATTTAAATAAATCCTTGAATAACACGAATAAAATATTTACATATTTGAATTAAAATATTAGATAGTTGCTTAATTTTTATTCAAATTTATTTATTTATTTTATTAATATACTATTCTCTTAACTTTTATAATCTATGATTCTTTATCATCATGATGTTCCATTCATGGTCCCTTGTTTGAATAATAAAGATGTTATAAATTATTTTTACTTTTCCCATTTTTTTATGTTTTTAACTAGTTTCATGGTAATGTTCTATATCATCCAAATAATATATATTTTTGGAATATAATATTTTTAATATAATATTTTTAAAAGAATACTTCAGTATTCCTAAAATAATTTTTTATGTGTCAAAAATATCATTTCTGTTTACTTTCTAATATGATTGATATACAATATAATTTCTAATTAAAAAATAATTATATGAAATATTAATATTTATTTTATATGTCTATTTGAAAAGAATTTATGAAAATTTGTGTGCAAATGATGAAATAAATCAAAGCACACAAAGGTGTTGTATATCTAACATGGTGAAACTATTTTTTTTAATATTGATGAAAAAATTAAGAACAGTAGTTATAGATTAACTAATAAATTACCATTAAAATATATTTATTATATTCTAATCATATTTTTTATTAGGTTTTTGTTTATTAGGTCATTTGGAGAGTAAATATTTACATGAAATTTGCATAATTTTTTCAAATTTTGGGGATCTCTTTCATCAACTTACTAGTGAGGTTTCCTATATGGTTCTATAGAATAGTAATAATCCTAGAAAATTTATCTTGTGATTTGAGGGTAATGCCTTTAAAATATTTTTTTGAATGAGTAATTTTTATATACATGACTTTTGGTTGATGGGGATTAATTTATGGGAAATTTATGAGGACCATTTTGGTTAAAATATGGTGAGTTTTATAATTATACATAATGAAGAAAAATAATGATTATTTATAAAAATAATAATTTGTGTGTCAATTATATTTATATATTCATTCATATATACACTATCAAAACAAAATAAAATCATTGAAATGTTTTATTAAATTTATAGAAGTATATATATATTTATTTATTATGAAAATATATTATTTAAATATTATGATTTAATATATAGTCAAATAAATATAACATTCATTTTAATATTTCACTGGGAACACTAATATTTAATAATGAAATCATGGGATCTAATTATTGAGTCACATTTACATCATTATGTTGTCACAAAATATACAACAAATTTCATTTTTTTACTATTAATAAGAAAATAATTATGTTCAATTTTAAACTAAATCATCCCAAAATAGAAATATATTTTTATTATATCAATAAATAATTAATAAAATATAATGATAAATTTCAAATTTGTAAAAAAATCTTATAAAATTTGAAAAATTATTATATGTTATATTATTTAAATATATTTTTTTTGATTTATTTTTTTTATTTTTTTTTATTTTACACTTTTGAATTTAAAATGAAATTTCATAATAGTGAAAAATTATTCCCAATAGTTAGTTCCCATATAGAATAAACATACAAAAAATTATAATGTGAATGAAGATACCTTTTATCGTTTAGATTTTCTTTTTAATGAGTCTAATCATAATTTTTCTATGCATCATTTAAAATATACCAATACTTTTGGTATTTTTATTATTATTTAAACTGAACATTATGTGAGTGTTATTATTATACGTTACATCATTGAACCTAAATTTTATATTCAATGCCTATTATTTCTATCTGTTTATTATCCTATACCACTCTTTTAAAATTTACAATGATTCAATATTCGTTATTTTAATTTTTTTATGAAATAAAATAATGTTTATAAGTGTTAGTTCTATCATATTAATAATTTCAAAAATATGTATTTGAAATATCAATATTTAGTCATATATAAAAAATATAAAAGATTATTCAATTTTAACTTTGGAAAATTGACTAATTTTGTACATTAATATAATTTATCAGTGTCACAACCATTGAATTATATTTTCCTTAAAGAATTGAGGTATAAGTTTTGATTATTTTGGAATTTATTATATTTTTATCATCAATCAATTATAGGTCATATTAAATAATATAAATTATCGTATTATTTATTTTAAATGATTTGTATTTCCCTAAAAAAGATAAATGTTATTACATAAGAATACATTTTATAAATAATGTTATTTTTATGATATAAATATTTAGTGATATGGTAAGATTTTGAGCATAATTATATTTACATTTATCATTCAGTGTTGTCTTATGATGATTCATATGTCCTATAATACATGAAACTAATTATTAATAATTTATTATATAATTTATTATATAATGTATTTCAGGACATCAAATTTCTTTAATGTCATTCTCATTTGATTATGAAGGTGTTACATGTAGTCGATTATACGAATGTAACCCAGAGACGTTTCATACATTATTAGAATAGAAAAAATAAAAGCGATACTACAATTAATGTTCAATAATTTTTACAATCATGGGAGACTGGATACATATGCTACTTATATATAACTATGAATATTAATTACATATCCTAATAAAAAGTATTTCTTCCATGAAAATAATAATATGAAATTTTATTAACATCTTTGGAATGCAAATAAAATTATTGGGTATGCATGGATTCTTGGTAAAGGTTAAATTTGATTAAAGATATTATATGTAAATGAGGAAAAATAAACATAGAAATATTAAAAATTATAAAATACACCATTTTTCTAACATTTTGTGTTCAATATACATATATCGAAAATATCGTCATATAAAAATGTTTGATAGTGGAATCAGAATTATAAATATGGATGAAGCATACATCTTTTTATTCATGATATTTATGTCATGGTCTTCACCGTGTTATCTTGAATCATTATATCATTGGCTAGGAAATTTCATTATTATTAATAAATTTGAATTTATAAAATAGATAAAACTATTAATTATAATTTATTCAATTTATTTTCTGGATTTATTCCAATGTATCTAGGGGATATGTATAGACAATTCCCACCCACAGAATTAATATCAGGTTCATTCCTAGTATATTAAACAATCAGTACAATTCATTCTCAATAGTTTCATTTAAATACTCATTATCCATATTGAAAAATAAACATAGAATATTTATAATTTCAATAGTTGTTCATCAAATGATATTGTATATAAGAATTTTATATACTATACATTACATTAATGTTGTGAATATGATATCAAATTCATATCAAACAATTATAATTTTTACATGGCGGAGAATGAATTTTCTAGTGAAAGGTCATAGTGTAATATTATATTTTATTTTAAGAATAAAGACGACCTCAATATGATAAATTATTAAATTAAAATATAAGGAAATCAATTCCTCAACATTAAACCAATACATTGAAATATATAAATGAAAATAGAATAATATCATTTAGAAAAACAATATAATATTTTCAATTAATGATCTTATATATCTCATTCAAAAAACTTTTCATTATTATAATAATATAATCATATTTAATTTGATAAATCGTGAAACAAATTGGTCCAAATACAGAGAAAATAGAATTTAATGGGAAAAAATTAGGATCATATAAGAGATTATTCAATCAAATTATTGATCAGGAATGAATTAAATTTATGTTTTGTGATAAAAAATAAATCAATTATAATTTTTTTCTTTTTTGGTGAAAGATCAAAATGACAATTATTTGGAAAACAATGAAAATATTATTTTCCAAAATAGTAAACAGTGAATAATAATGAAGAAATTGAATTATAATTATACTTTTTGTTTAAATAATAATATTCTTCAAAAAAATTATTGTGTACCTTGATATCAATAAGAATGTGTGGTATGAAAAATATTATCAGGGAAATATTTTATATTTTAAATTCCCATACATGTTACAAATTTATTAATTCAAGATCTAATTGTAAATAATAATTAAATATTTTTACAATAAAAATAATACATAGTTGCTAAATAATGATATTATTTTTGCGATTTTGGATCATGTAATATACCAAAATCATACAGGGGTATAATGTAACACCCCGAGATTTTATGAAAAATATTCTTTTTAATTTCATTAAGGTATTGTGTTGTACGCAACACCAAAAGGATCTTGAACAACACGAATCAATGACTTGGCTTGCACTACATGCAATCATGACCTTCCACGATAGCGTTTGTTGTACGTAATACCGAGTTTTTCTAAACAACGATATGCTATTAAAATATTATTAAAACTAGCCGTTATGAATAGTAATACCAACTTTTTAGAATTTTATAAATTTTATTTTTGAAAATGGACATCATTTTTGGATTCTGAATATCGAAATTAGCGTAGGGTGAAATTTTGATATTTTTCTGAAAACATTCAATTTTTGATGAATAGTGAAAACACTGAGTTACTATTTAAAAACCGACATTTTATTTAAATAATTATTTATTTTATTTAAATTTATTTTCGATAAAAATTGACACATAATACCTATATATGTTGGATGTAATTCATTGGAGTAATTTTATAATAATTTTAGATATATAAAAATTTCATTGAACTTTTCACTGTCTTTTACCCACCTCCTAAGAGAATTTGCGAATTTTCATAAATCTTAATTTTACTGCTTCTGTGAGTGGAATTTTAAAAATCCGAGAGACACTGTTGATGTCAGTATGTAAAATGTGGTTCAATGAGATGAAAATAATATTTGGTGAATAGTAACTTTTTACTTTTTTTACCACGGTTAAAAGTAAATAGGGTAATTAACGGTAAAAATGATATTATTATTACCATAACACATATTCTAATTCTATTGGATAAGTGTAATTCGACTAAAAACAGCCTTAGTAATAAAATATGACCATTTATGCCCACTTGGATTAGATTAGGACATTTATTATTAATTTATTTAAAGAAGGGTTAAAATAGTTAAAATCAATTTTTAAAAACTAAACCATTTATAATATAGGGTTATACATAAGATAAATTCGACTATAAATATTTATTAGAAAACTGAAGATATTTCCTATATAATGGTATTTTATTTTTAATTTTTAGACATTTGATTATTTAATTTATTTATGACACAACGATGATGCAGTAATTATCTTATTAATGAAATATTGATATAATTTATGTAATAAATACCAAAATAAATGTAACTTGAGACTTTTTATTAATTAAAATAATTTTACAGTTTAATATGACATGTTATTATTGATTTATTTAACTTTTTAGAACTAATCATTATTTTATGATTTTCACAAAAATCAATTACTAAATAGTGTCAAAATTGACATAAAATAGTTTTTAAAACAAATATTATATTATTAATTGTTAATTTATTCCTAAAAATCTATGGTTCGGCCAAATGACTTAGATAAGGATATATATATTAATAATAAACAACTTGGGGTTCTTTTGGATTTTTATAGTAATTTTATTAACCTTATAGAGTAAGAACACAGAAAGACACTGTAAAAGTAAAATTATCTAACTTAAAGTTAAATTTAATGATAAGGTATAAATATTAAACTAAACTTGTCCAAATTCAATTGGATGAGAGGATTTAGACCCATCCCCACCTTAGATTCTATATAAATCAATTTGGAGCTATTTAAAACCTAATTTTTCTTTATAATAAAATAATATTTTTAGTTTTTCCAAAGGACCCCCTCTCCTCCCTTATAAAAGGGCACCTCCTCCCCCTCTTCCTCACACCACATTAAGACTTCAAGCTCGGCCAACCCATGTCAATTTCTCCTCTAAACTTCCCTAGAAACATCCTAGTGGTCCTGGTCTTCTTCAAAGACCAATTTTATTTCCATAAAAGGAGTTCTCAAAGAATCTCTTTAAAGAAGAGGAGGTTCGGACACTTACGAAGCAAATCGGACCTAAGGTAAGGGAAATATTACATTCTCATTTGTATCCAAGATTCTTTATACATTGGAATTTAATGGGATTTATTTTCTCATTCACATCCATGTTTCCTCAATATATAATATTTATATCCTTCTACAATTGATTATATCCAATTTTACCCTTCGGTGAGTTTTTAGTAAAACATATGAAAAGAATCTTTTGTCGTTTTTCGTACGAGGTACTTTTTGACTTTTCCGACAATAGTACGAGAAGAATTTTTTTTTAACTTATACGGAATGCATGGATTTTTAAAACATTATCTCCAAGAATCTTCCTTTACATGATTTCAGGTTTATTTTTAATCAACTTCTTTTAGTATAGAATTGTATGACATGTTATGAAAGGAAAAGTGTTTTTGAAGTAGAAATGATATTTTCCTCAAGATTGGAGTTCAAGTATTTTATCAAAATTGTTTTACATCTATGATAATAAAGGGTTCTGTTTCTATCCCTATTATTACAATTATTTGATTATGTTGTGATAGAAATATTTTTATGAATTCCTTTATCTTATATGAAGTGTTTTATGATGTCACGATGTTTAAGAATCCCATTTTTATTACATTGGTTATGCTATGATGTATGGTTTATGATTTTGTGGAACACATAAGAATTGTATCATTATGTGATGGGTGGGACCTATATCTCCCTCCAATGCATTGGGTACAGATTTTATATCTCATGAGATAGACATGGTTGGAACGACATGTTAAACCGGTTCAGTGAAACATGACTGAAACGAAAAATGAACTCGGTTCAGAAATGGACTTTGTCCACTAAGATAGTCTTGGGAATGAGTATTGACTAATAAGATATTATTCTCTATGATTATGTGTGTATGACACAAAGTTTCATGTTTTAAGTTATTATTATTGGGATTACATTTCACTACTATGAATTATCCCATGTTATGATATTATGATCTCTTTTGCAGGTTATGATTTCCAAAATGTTATGTTCATATGAATATCATGTGATTGATATTTCTTTTGTTTACCCTTACTGAGCATTTGAGCTCACACTTTTATGTTTTCTTTTCCCAATTATATAAAGAACGGTTTTTGGTATGAAAAAAAGGGGAACATATTTATGGGAGATGTTGACTATCTTTCACCACGATTAGATGATTATAGTCCGAGTTTCCAAAGACACTAAACAATTATGGTCCTTGTGAGTGTTTTTTTGTTATGTACTAAGTATTCCGCAAAATTAATGTAATGTCCATGTGAGTCAAGCTTAGGGTCTCTACAGTTGGTATCAGAGGAATGGTTTAGTCAACCTTTGGAAACTAGGACGAGAGAACTTTAGTGAGATCCCTATAGATATTTCTAAGGTATGTGTAGGGATGTCCCTAAGGATATGTATAAGTGTAGGTTATAGTAATATAATTACTGTAACCTAAGATGATAGATATTTTAGGTACTTCCCCTTTATTATGTTGTTTTACCTAGCGTGATTTTTGCCTCTCACACTATTCTATTTGGGTTTTAGACGATGGCTGGAACCCGAAGGAACTGTGTTGATCAATGTAATGGAAAATGCAATGATTGTCCTCCTGAACAAACAAATGTAATGGGAGATGGAGTGAAAAATCTTATTGTTATACTTACACAAGCTATGAATCATTCTGGACTTCCAAATGAGTAGAGAAGGGAACGATATTCTATTGAGTCCTTCACGAGACAACGTCCACCTTCTTTCAGTGGGTCTTCTAATCCACTTGTTGCTGAACAATGGATCAGTACCACTGAAAATATATTTTCAGTTCTTCAATGTTCTGAACATGATAAATTCATCTTAGCAGTATATTGTTTTGATGGTGAAGATGATCAATGGTGGAATCTTATCCTTAATACGAAGCCAATAGATGAAATTGAGTCCATGGAAAGGGACGAGTTCAAGAACTTATTTTTCAATAAGTACTTCCCTCGTGTTCTTCGAACAAAGATGGGGAAGGAGTTTCTTGAACTAACGAAAAATTATTATAAATTTGTTGGTATATACGAAGCAAATTTTACAAGGCTTGCAAGGTATGCATCTGGCATTATCATCCAACCTGAAAGTAAAGTTGATTGATTCTTTAGTGGCATAAAACGAAATCGTCGAAGGGAATTAGCTATAAGGGACTTCAGTAGCTATGAATAAATTGTGAGTTGTTCTATTACGGTAGAAATGGAAGTTGGTGTTACATATCCATCTCATGGTTTTGACAAGAAACGAAATATGGAGTTCAAGGAGAAATCCCAGAATAATGGTGAAAAGAAGATGAATGTTTCCTTATGCTGAATGTGTGAAAAGAATCATGGTGGAGATTGTCTTAAAGGGACTAGAAAATGTTTTAAGTGTGGAACTGAAGGTCATCGAGCAGCTGAGTGTCGATGTAATGGAAAAAAGGGTTGCTAGTGGTGTGAATAAATAAAAGTCTACAGAGAACGCACCAACAACACTTCAATGCTTCAAGTGAAATGAAATGGGGCATTATGCTAATCAATACCCTAATCCAAGGGTTAATGATGATCTACATGAGAAACCACTTAAGGAAAAGGACAAAGGGCAGTCACATGTGATCACTATTGGCAATGTTGAATATGACTACGTTGTCGTGGAATGATTAAGTGTTTATGTAATGGGATTCCAAAATAATGTTCTATATAGTATCGTGGAATATTGGAATATTTATGTATTGATGTATTGTGGTTTTCAATAATTTTATCGTACCGGTAACCATAGACAGTGATTGAGATATTTTTGGTAAGCAGATGTTATGAGCATAATGAAGGGATAAGATTATAATGAGATGTTTGATTGTATTAATGAGCTCCTGATTGATATAAGGACTAAGTGATATCATGGTTTGAGTATAAAGGATTTTGAGGATTTTGGTTTGTGGAAAGTTTTAACTTTTAACTGCATTCATGTTTTCACTAAGGTTCAATGAGAATTCAATATTCAAAATAATACATGATTAATATATTCACATGTTTTTAATTTGACCAACAAGATATATATTATGATATATGGGGGATAAATGATGGCATTCACATGATTGTTATGTGACATTCCAAGTAATCATTTTCTTTATACTATGAGCTTGGACCGAAGTATATTAGATAAGCCTAACGATTGGAATGGATTATGTTGGACATAAGTTAGTATTGTTTAAGGATAGAACTTTTTATTCATTATTGATGCAATGTTATAATAATATAGCTTTAGAAAAAGGACAACCTGCCGGATGGGCGACAACCCATCGCATCGGACAGGGCAGTGGGAATCGAACCCACAACTGAAGTGCGACTGGCCTTCATCGCCAACCACTAACCTACAAAAAGTCCATGGTTAGTAGAAAGTAGTTTTATTTTATTATGCGGTATGATATATGATGTATAAGTTCATTTTTGGAATCATATACGATTAACCTCACCATAGATGGACTTATGTATATTTGATAACTTTTTCTAACCTTTTTTTTGAAACAGATGGAATGACCCATCATTCTATAACATGATCTATTAGCACTTAACGAATAACAAATTCTACTTCATTTCATTAAGAGAAGAAGTGGAAATTTTTCAAAGCACGAACAACAGTGATATTGTACCAAAATAAAGTAAATATTTATTCTAATTCAAATTATTCAACATTAGGGAAATGATCTTGAAAACCAAAAATGTTGTCTGAGTGCCCTTATATCTGATGAATCAGATGGTACCTTAAATCATCACAAATCTATGGATTTGTGATTGGTGGATTTTTCAATTCCATGTTCTCTACCACTCTCCATCAGAACATGATGGTTAGATATCTATTCCATATCCATATTTTCACCTATGTGGAAACCCAGTGATCAGTTTATTTGGGTAGCAGTTACGTTTCATACTTTTGTTTTTAAAATTTGGTTTTGGTATTCCTTTTTTTTTATTTAGGTTTCTATTAAAGAAACATTCGAGTAGTAAACCATTTATAACCCCGACAAATTTCGAGAGCGAAATTCATTTTAAGGGGGGTAGAATGTAACACCCCGAGATTTTAAGAAAAATATTCTTTTTAATTTCATTAATGTCATGTATTGTACGCTACACCAAAATGATCTTGCACAACATGCATCCTTAACTTGGCTTTCACTATACGCAACCGCGACCTTCCATGATAGCGTGTGTTGTACGCAATACCGAGTTTCTCTAAACAACGATATGCTATTAAAATATTATTAAAACTAGCTGTTATGAATAGTAATATCCACTTTTTGAAAATTTATAAATTTTATTTTTGAAAATGGACTTCATTTTTGGATTCGGAATATCGAAATTAGCCTAGGGTGAAATTTTGGTATTTTTCTGAAAACATTCAATTTTTTATGAATAGTAAAAACACTTGGTTACTATTTAAAAACCGGATTTTTATTTAAATAATTAATTATTTTATTTAAATTTAATTTAGGTAAAAATTGATACATAATACCTATATATGTTCAATTTAATTCATATCAGTAATTTTATAATAATTTTAGATATATAAAAATTTCATTGAACTTTTCACCGTGTTTTACTCTCCTCCTATGAGAATTTCCAAATTTACATAAAACATAATTTTACCGCTTCTGTGAGTGGAATTTCAAATATCCGAGAGACACAGTTGATTTCAGTAAGTAAAATGTGGTTCAATAAGATGAAAATAATTTTTGGTGAATAGTAACTGTTTACTTTTTTTTACCACAGATAAAAGTAAATAGGGTAATTAAGGGTAAAAATGATATTATTATTACCATAACACATGTTCAAATTCTATTGGACAAGTGTAATTCAAACAAAAAAAACCATAGGAATAAAAAATGACCATTTAGGCCCACTTGGAATAGATTAGGACATTTATTATTAATTTATTTAAAGAAGGGTTAAAATAGTTAAAATCAATGTTTAATAACTAAACTATTTATAATATACGGTTATACATAAGATAAATTAGACTATAAATATTAATTAGAAAGATAAAAAGCTTTCCTACATAATTTTATTTTATTTATAATTTTTACACATTAATTAATTTAATTTATTTATGACACAAAGATGATTCAGGAATTATCTTATTAATGATATATTGACATAACTGATGTTATAAATACCGAAATAAATGTAATTTGAGACTTTTTATGAATTCCACTAATTGTTTAGGTTAATATGACATGTTAGTATTTATTTAATTAACTTTTATCGAACTAATAATTCTGTTATGATTTTCCAAAAAATCAATTACTAAATAGTTTCAAAATTGACATAAAATAGTTTTAAAAACAAATATTATATTATTAATTGATATTTTATTCCTAAATTTATAAGGTCCGGAAAAATGACTTATATAAGGATATATATATTAATAATAAACAACTTGGGGTTCGTTTGGATTCTTATAGTAAGTTTATTAACCATATAGTGTAAAAACACAAAAAGACACGGTAAAATAAAAATTATCTAACTTAAAGTTAAATCTAAATGATAAGGTTAAAATAGTAAACTAAACTTGTCCAAATTCTATTGGATGAGATTATTTCGACCCATCCCCACCTTATCTTCAAAATAAATAAATTTGGAGCTATTTAAAACCGAATTTGTCTTTATAATAAAATAATATTTTTTGTTTCTCCAATGGAGCCCCTCTCCTCCCTTATAAAAGGGAACCTCCTCCCCCACTTCCTCACACCACTTTAAGCCTTCAAGCTCAGCCAACCCCTAGAAATTTATCCACTAAACTTCCCTAGAAACATCCTAGAGGTCTTGGTATTCTTCAAATACCAATTTTAGTGCCCTAAAAGGAGGTCTCAAAGAAGCGCTTTAAATAAGAGGAGGTTCAGACACTTACAAAGCAAATCAGACCTAAGGTAAGGGATATATTACAATCTCATTTTTATCGGAGATTTTTTATAATTTGGTATTTACTGTGGTGAATTTTATCATCCACATCCATGTTTCCTCAATATGAAATATTTTTATCCTTCTACAATTGTTTATATACAATTTTACCCTTCGGTGAGATTTTAGTAAAACATATGAATGGAATTTTTTGTCGTTTATCGTACGAGGTAATTTTTGACTTTTTGGACAAAAGTATGAGAAGAATGTATTTTTAACTTATATGGAATGAATGTATTTTTAAAACATTATTTCCAAGAAGCTTCCTTTAAAAGTTTTCAAGTTTATTTTTTATCAACTTCTTTTAGTTTAGAATTGTATGACATGTTAATAAAGGAAATGTGTTTTTGAAGTAGAAAGGATATTTTCCTCAAGAATGGAGTTCAAGTGTTTTATCAAAATTATTTTCCATAAAAGATAATAAAGGTTTATGTTTCAATCCCTATTAATACATTGATTTGATTATGTTGTTATGGAATTATTTTTATGAATTCCTTTATCTTATATGAATTGTTTTATGATGTCACGATGTTTAAAAATCCCATTTTTATTACATGGGTTATCCTATGATGTATGGTTTATGATTTTGTGGAACACATAAAAATGGTATCATTATGATATGGGTGGGACCTATATATCCCTACAATGAATTGGGAAATGATTTTATATCTCATTAGATAGACCTGGCTGGAACATCAGGTTAAACTGGTTCAGTGAAACAGGACTGAAACGAGGAGTGAACTCGGTTCAGAAGTGGAATTTGTCCACTAAGATAGTGTTGGAAATGAGTCTTGACTAATAATAAATGAATCTCTATGATTATGTGTATATGCCACAAAGTTTCATGTTTTATGTTATGATTATTGGGATTACATTTCACTACTATCATTTATCCCATGTTATGATATTATGATCTCTTTTGCAGGTTAAGATTTCCAAAATGTTATGTTCATATAAATATGATGTGATTCATATTTCTTTTGTTTACCCTTACTGAGCATTTGATCTCACCCTTTTATATTTTCTTTTCCATAGGATATAAAGAAATGTTTTAGGTCAGACAAAAAAAGGGGAAGATCTTTATGGGAGATGTTGAAGATCTTTCACCACGATTAGAAGATTATAGTCCGAGTTTCCAAAGACACTAAACTATTACGGTCCTTGTGTGTGTGTTTTTGTTATGTACTAATTATTCTTAGAAAGTAATGTAATGTCCATGTACTTCAAGATTAGGGTCTCTATATATAAATTGTTAAGAAATAAGAATAAATTGTAACTGAAATACCATTAGACATGTCCATGTTTCTTTTTACTCATTCTAATCTTCCACTCAGATAAATGTATATTTTAAATAAATTTATAATATAATCATATTCATATATATAATATATTAAATGGATAACATGTTATATATTATCACTCATTAAAAAACATGTCTTTATTAATAATATAATTATATCAAAAACACCAGAATTTCCCATCAATTTCAAAGTTTGGGAGTTCTGGACCTTATTTCATGGTCATTGATTATGTATATATAAAATATTAATCAATTAAAAATTATAATATTTTAATAATATAAAAAATTATAATTATTTCTATAATATGGTAATTAAAAATTAAGTACAATACTTTAAAGAGTGGGACATCTCTATGTATAAAAAATGATGATTTCAAATTTTTATGCATAGAATAAAGGATTAAAAATTAAGATTCCAAATTTATTGAAATATTTTTATATAAAAAATTTAAAATATAATCACAAAAATTATCCTCATATCTATGCCTAGAAATTTGAAATAATAAATTAATAACATCTCTTTTTCGATGTGGTTGACCACACGTATGGATGACATATATTGTAATATGAAAACAAAAGGAATGGAATTAAGGAGGAAAATATATTATTATCCAATAGACTAAATATGTTATTAATATCATCTGTAAACATTAAATTAATCATAATATCCAACATGTAAGGCAGTTTATGAAAATTTATATACATTTATATGCGAAGGCAACAGTCCTTACAGATTTTATATCGATTATTTCATTTTTCATTTCTTAAAAATGAGATAGATTAAATATTATTGTTTTAAATAATAAAATTAATTTATATGGAAGATAATAATAATATTATATTATCATTTTTGGAACATGAAGTAATTTGGTATATAAACAAATAAATTAATTTAAATTATTTAACAGTTATACATTCTCTTTTGAAATCCACAATTTGATTACATGTAACATCCAATAATTATTTTTCTTGAATTACTAAATCCCACTACTTAATGATAAATGTTTGGGTTTTATTTGGGGTTATTTTGGGTTCAATTTAAAATATTTTGGACGATTCAGTGCTGGTGCATTGTTGCATCACTTTTTCCCTAATGTCTGCGACATACAATGGAAAATAGTTCAAACCTAAATAGTGGGGTTTACATGGTTGGAACATGGTTAGTCAGACTATTTACCCTTTTAGGAAAAACCATGTGTAATATATATAAAAAGATTATCATTATTCCGCACGGTATGTCAAATTTCATGGCTCTTCGCGACTTACCATGCAAAATTTATATTTTATCTAATAATCCTTCTTAAAAATATTGAAACCATTACATTATGTGTAAAATGGACTTATAAGAACACTATATGAGTTCTTATTCAGTGTAATCATACATGAGCAGTAATTTTCCCCTTGTTACCCACTTTGAAGCGATTTGATTCCTAATGAAGATTATTTGTTCTTCTACCAATCCATTTCCACACCCAGATATCCATCCCCCATGATCTCAACACTCATCTCAAAGGATCGGTGGATATTGTAGTATATGTATGAATCTTATAACTTCAATTAAGTATACAGAACTTATTTTTTATCCTCATTTCCTCGTTTTTGTGATCATCATTATCAAATTTTTAATTGAGAATATGGTTTACAGTTATGAGATCTATTCATCCTAAGGTAGGTGTCTCTGTCTTGATTTCCAGCTAATGGTAACCCTATATTTCATTTTTACAATTTTATTGATTCTACTAAATTAAATTTTTTTGGTTAAAATTATTTCAATTGGGTTTTTGGAAGAAACTAAATTCTACGAAATTGGGGTTTTAAACACTAGTTTCTAGCATGAAATTGGAAAACCCCAAATTTTATTGAATTGTGGTGTGAATATGGATATAGATAGAAGTTATATTGATTAATTTAAATATTATAATGAATTTGATGTTAAAAGATTGATAATTATTACTTCAATAGAATTGGTTTTGTTTTTTGGGAAAGTGATGGAATTTTTTTGAAATTAAATAGGTTAATTTGATTATGATTGTAAATTGGGAAAATAAATTTTTAATTAATTTAAAATTGTTAATTGTGAAAATGGATTAAAATGGTTTGATTAAAACCTTAGGGTATTATATTGGTGAATGTATTGTTTTTGATGAAAAAAATATTCTTCATTTTTAATGTAAATTTGAATTTTTAATGGTGGATTGAGATATAGTTATATTGTACGGTTTATTAAAAAAAATCTCCCCATTAAATTGAACTAGTGAAAATGGAATCCTATCAAATTAGTCTATTATTTTGGGAAATCATAGTATGTCCCAATTTCACTAGTAAAAGATTTATTCATTAAAACACTAATAAAATAATTTTCAGCACATATTTTTTCCTCATTGGAACATAGATGAGTGCTCACATTCTATTGTTTTGCGACATGTGTGCACATTGTGTTTTAACACATGAGTGGATGAGGATCCCATAACAAGGATGTATCGTACATCATTTTAGAAGACCATGTTCCTCTCTTTTTTAAATATGAGTAATAAATGTATGAAAATGTGTTGAACTATTTTACATTCCATCTCATTTATATATATTTTATAAAAGTGTTAATTTATTATAGTTTTATATAAACCCATTTATCTAAAGTATTTCCCTGATTTGAAATTTAAATAAAGAATATTTGTATATAATTAGTAAATGAAACATTAATTTATTCGAAAAATTGAAATACTTGTTTTTGGATAATTGGATATTGTTGTCCTATTATGGAATACATGTTGAGACCCAACTGTAATTTCATCTAACACACTTTCAATGACTTTAGGTATTTATATATTATCTCCTTGCATGTTTGAGTATAAAAAACCATTAAGAGGTTGTTTTATAAATTTTTTCATGAACATGGAGAGTGGTGTCCACTGGGACATGGGCTATTTATCTTTCGGTTTTCTTGTACTGTTCTATAGTATGTTGGGTTGTCATACCTGTTTCAATTCTAGGACATGTTTCCTAGTAATGTTTTTAAAGTACGCACATTGCTTTTTTTATTCAACCACATTATTAGTGGAAAATTTGACCCCCCATTCATTTTGAATTCTTCTAGGTGTTAGTCACCAACCCTTGTGTATCCAGAATGCACAATGGGACATGTTAGGATGGGCTTGATTATCGGGATACCAGGGTAATGGTTTTGGTTCATGGAAAATATGTATCAATGGTAGTTTGATATTCTTGTCATGAAATGAGTATGATTTTTGCAAACATTATGGTATATATGAGGCAAATATGATTGGCTACATGGCCGTATATCAAAATAAATAACATTAAGTCGACATGGGTGGTTAGGGAAATACGTCTTGTGTATTAGTTCTATTCTCTTCCTTTGTTATTATTTTGGATAGAGTGATATCTAATTATTATGGTCTATATATTTGAATTTTTTTCCATTATTTCAATGTTAGAGAGTTAATATGATTTATTCTATGTTTTTTGTTGATGCATTCTAGCATTATTCATCTGAGAAGACAAGAAAATCATATCCAAGAAGATGATATTGTTGAAAATTAGGGATCAAATTTTCTTGTGGACCCAAATGTGGGATTCCCTTATTAATATTTATTATATTAAGTCTATATGAAACTACATTTTATAGGATTCAACATTAATATTTTTAAAAAATTAAAACATTCATTAAATATATTTAATGGCATCTAGTTATATATACGGACAATATATATATATATATATATATATATATATATATATATCTGTGTGTCTGTGTGTGTGTGTCTGTGTATTGACCTACACATATTTTTATATATAGTTTCTAAAACCCAATATATATATATATATACTTGTATAATAATTCAAACATAAAAAATATTATTTCCTAACATAATAATAATCATAAATATAAAAATAATTCATTATTATTATATAATAAATGTGATTATTATATACAGGAAAGATTCAATAATCAGGGTCCACAAAACCATGCATATTACATATTTACAACACAAGATAATTTATATTGGTAATATTTTTAAAATTATTATCCAACCCCACAATAAATAGTCACTAGTGGAGAAACATCATTAATTTAATTATATAATGTAAATGAATTTATTAATGACACAAGTATTTTGTATTTTTACTTATTCAATACAAAAATTATTTAATTATTATTTTCTGTGATGTATCAAAACTCATAATTCACACCAATATTATACCACTCATAGGTTAAAAATAATATTCTGGACCTACAGTTGTTCTATAATTTCCCATAAACCAATCTATTTATGAGATATATCCTTATATAATAAAAAAATAGTAAATAAATTATTCTAAAATTTGGTATTACCAATTTCCCAATATATAAAAATTTAATATCATGCATAATCTAAACCACATATCCCATAAATATTGTTGGTCACAGATTTCATATATTATATACCATTTGTGAGATATTTCATTTTATAAAAATGTGTGTGTAATGTAATATAATTAATTATATTATTAAATTGAATACCAACTCCCTAAGAAATATTTATTTAATTATAACATCGATAATGACAACAAAAATAAATTTCCTAGAATATTCCAAAGTGTTATAGAAAATTTTCTATTATAGGAACCCATTAAATAATTTATTTTTTGATTTTTATTGAATATTTAAATTTTTTTCATAAAATCATCTCTAATTATTTGAAAATATGGCTTTATTATTGAAAATTTTTTAGGATCTGACAATGATAACCCATTATCAACTTCTAAACTCCATGATGTATCTCTAGTGATATTTCTTGATAAAATCATGTCACTATCATGGATCATCATATTTCTACTCTAACATATCTATAAAAGGATGTTCATTATAAAAATATTAAACTCAAATTATAGCATCCATGGATTTACATACATGGATATTAAATTATTTAAGATTAAAATTCATGATATCACAAATGTAGATGTTTAAGGACCAGAATTGTTTATTATCTTTGGAAATATAGAATTGTAATATTATAAAAAGGTTAATGGACTTCAACAACTATCTTAAAGATCTTTTTTTAGTACTCCAATATAAAACAATTCTCATAAACCGGTGAAAATCAGAAAATGATTATAACAATCAATGAACTTACTATTCATACCATAGATAATAATTATGGGTTATTCAATTATATTTTTGTAGTTTATATAAAATAAATAATAATGATAAAAATATCATAATCCATGAGATAAGAACATAGAAATAAGAAATTAATTTTGGAATGCACATAAGAAAAAAAATTGACATGGTAAGTACCGAGACACTCAGAACAAGTTAAGATTCTAATAATCACATATGTGCCTTATTTGGTATACGGATGACCTCATAAGTACCATATTGTTTTGGGCTTGATATCATGTCTGGTGTTTTATCTTTTTATGGGAGTAGGATTCCCTCCCATAAAACCTCTTATTACTCTCATTGGATTCCCTCCCATTAACCCTCTTGTTACAGGATTTAGATCCCCTCTAGTATAGCCAACTATCAGAAGATGGGGATTCCATCTTGTATTCCCTCTTGTTTCATGCTTTGGATACCCACCCATGTACCATTTTGTTATAGGATTGTGATTTCCTCTCATGTACCCTCTGAGGTCATAGAACATATACAATTACCCAATGCATTTTACGAAGATAATTGCCCCACATTTCAATTAATTAAAAAATAAGTACTTGTTCTACAAGTTAATAAACCACAAATCATATAATGACCCATAAAAAAAGATTGGTTTTATAAACATCATGAAATAATACATGAAATAAAATGGGTATCAAAAAAATTATGACACACAAAATCCTATGGAATGGGTATAGGTTTCATTATCATTTAAACAAGCGGTAGAAAATTGAATATAAATAGGTTTCATATACAACTTTTCATCTTAAAAAATATTCATTCATAGATAGTATGTAGATGGTACAATTGGATCATAACCCCAATAAGGGAGAGTCAATATATATATATATATATTTAATATTTTATGTAATGTTATTCTAAATATCCATTTTAAAAATTTCTATTATAAAATATAACTCTACATGGAAAAATGATTTTCAAAACATGAAACTTTTTGAAAAAAAAATTCTTAAAATTTAAACTAGAAAATTTATAAAGGGAAATTTTAAAAATATTTAATAAAATTATAAAATATAAAAACATGATAGAATAATTTTCCTTGAAAATAATGTTAAAATATCATTTATAAACATTTTCAAATCATTTTTAGAAACATTTTTTAAGGAACATTGAATTCTGACTAGAGAGATGTAATCTCAGATTAGATGATAAAATATTATTTATCATCATAATTCCCAATGATTGGAAAAATTATAACATTAAATTTATATATCCATAATAAATTTAATATAACAAATTTCATAATTATTCAAGATATATGGATCATAATATTTCATTAATGGAGGTATAATCATATGCTATCTTGAAAAAATGATAATATTGAAACAATAAACTATAACCACAATGACAATATTGAATCATAATTCTCATGAAAAAATGGAAATAAATGAAACATAAAATGTCATGTAAATATGTATAATAATTTTATAAAATTTCAAATAAGATTTATTTACATCTTATAAAATTTTATAGGTTCATATTGTAATATAAATCCCAAATAAGCAAAATTTTGAAAAAAACCCTTTACTGATTTAGGAACATTTCAACCATGAAACCATTTAATTATATGTCATAAAATAGATGTTAATATCACAATAAAAATCTTCATATTAATAATAAAATACATAAATAGTATTTATACACACCACATACTAGAAATATGGTGTTAACATGGCATGTGACACATGAAAAATAAATTTTAGCCTAGAAATCCCTTAACTAATTGATTAAAATTTGAATAATGAGATCCATTAAAAAATTACATCAATTTGAACTTTTAATATCATTAAATTATTTAAAATGATGATATAAAATGTCATATATAAATATACACAACATAAAATAAATTAAAGAGGTGAATATTTCATATTTCTCATATAAATAACATAGAGGTGAGAAAACCCTAACCATATCTATGGATATTATTCAAACATAGTCGAACCACACTTATGATAAATACATTTTTTTTATAAATATTCAATTAAATTATGTTACATTATATCATACCATTATTTTTATTATGAATTTATATTACCCATTTATTGAAAAATACCTGTTAAATTATTTTTCGGGTATTAAAATCCTTTTTTATTACTTTTACTTTTTTCCTTTCTACTATAACATAGATCATGAAATAAATATTTAGATAATGTAAAACATTATTTAAATATCATATATATTCATTATATAATTAATTATAATAATTTATAATTTATAAAAATAATATATTGGGTAAACTATTCAGGGAGATGGTTGGTCGTACGTAGGCCTGAACAGAATTATAGATTTCTTATCATATTGAAATAATTATAGTAAATGATATATACATACATATATATATATATATATATATTTATATTATAATTATAGAATCAGTGTTATATCATTAATATCATAAAATATTACTAAACACATACATAATTCAGTAGATGCAATGTCTGATTGATTCAAATCGCATTAATGAGGTGGTAGACTACATGTCCACAATAGATGTTTTTATATTAACAAATAATGGAATTCATGCTTTTATGTGTATCATAAAAACTATAAACTATTAATAAATAATATATATCATATATATCATATAATTACATCATTTAAATAATAATTACCAACCATGAATGGATAAAATGGAATAAATATTGGCATCAGTTTACAACTAATTTTTCTCCACATACACATGAATGAAGATCATGCATCCCATTTTATATATGTGTGTGTAGGTGTATGTAGAACCCTTAAAAATAAAAAATATAATTAAATTTAGGATAATTATATATATATATATATAATAATTTACTAAGAATAAATGATTGGTTAGAGAGTGTAATAAATCATAATTTATGGAATATGTGAAGGAGTCTAGTTCCCCTTTATAGTGTGGGAAGAGTGTAATTATAGTAAATATGAAAATAAAAACACTATTAGGAGGTATTCGATACATAATTCTCATCCAGTAATGGATATTTTTTTATCCAAAGGGAGGTTATTGTAAATATATCTAAAAATGGGGTTTTTTATATGTTTTTATGTTTTTTGGCCCATTAAATTAGTTTTTAACAACTATGTAATATATTTTTACCTTAATAATTGTAATTCATTTTAATTACATTATATAAAATTTCTGGATTAAAATTAATTTAAACTTACAAGATATTATAAATAATAATGATAATAAATGTGGAATACATTTTTAAAAATTATAAACATAAAATTCAATGAAAGTAATTTAAATATGATCTAATATAGTGTATGAGAAAACATGTTTTTGAGGTAAAAATCATCATAAATTGGAGATGATTTTATATAAAATTTCAATGTAAAATTGATTCTTATGCACTAAATTTTATTAATATTTTTATAATTATTATAAATATACTTTTAAAACAATATAAAATATATTTTATCAATATAAAAAATTTATATTGAAATGCAATTTTACATTAAAATCGATTATTTTTTAATATTCATCAGAAATTAAATCTACTTATAAAAAAATGAACCTTAGGAAAAATTTTCCTTTTTGATTTTAAAAATTATCTTTATTCTATTAACAAGAATTTATAAATTATTCAATAAATAGATATAAAATAAAATATTCCCTAAAAGGGGGAAGATTTTCATTTTCAAAAAATATATATATTTATGCGTTAACCCAGAATTAATATTTTATATTAACTCGAAAACACATAATATTAACATTTAATTGTTTAATATATATATATATAATTATTTTAATTTAATTTATAAAAAATTAATTAATTTATTAAGAAACAATGTGTTTGATTTGATAAATATATTTTTCCAAGAAAAAATTTCCTATATTTTCAAAAGGTCTTTATTTTCTTTTTATATATAATTGGTGACCAAAAAATTAATATTGTATAAAGTTTCAACTACATTTTTATAATTTAATTTACATTATTCATAACTATAATTCTAACAAAAATGTGGCAACTATAATTATATATTAAAAATAATAATAATAGTATGTTTTAGATTGGTAAAAAAAGTTCTTATGTGTAATTTATTTTGTTTAAGGAACAAATCATTGTGTAAAAGAGAAGAAAAATATTGTTTTTAATTTACTATTAAATAATATATGTTTTTTGTGGATGAAATTTCTACATGGTATCCTATAATGTTATAAAATATAGTTGTTTCATATAACAAAATCCTAATTCAGTGTTGCATGAAATGAATAATATCGAAAAGATTAAATTAATATCTAAAAAATATTTCAAAAAATAGTAGTGTGTTACATTCTACCACCCTTAAAATTGAATTCTCCATCCAAATTCACATACGTTATCAATTTTTTATCACTTGAATGTTCCTTTCATAAAAACCCACAATTTCAAAATTAATACTAAATCATCTTATAAAATGGTATTGTTTAAAAAAATTATTACCCATTGAAAGTCATAACTACATTTAACTTTTGGGATCATCAACCGAAAATAAATACATGTACATGGAAGAAAAGTCTTAATATTATTTTCTAATGGAGAGTGGTGGAGAAAATTGTTAGGAGAAAGATGATGATTTCAGATCAATTACATAATGATTGGGAAATTTTCAATTAATAACATAAAAATACTACCAATTTTAATACATTATATTTCAAGACCCTTTTCATAATGTTGATTAATTAAATTAATATGATACAACATACTTGATTTCAGTATAATCTCCCAATTTTTCATCACTAGATAAATATCCTCTTTATTTCATATTCAAATTAGTGATGGAGAATTGTATTATTCAAAAATAATTACCATGTCATGAGATACAAGAATGAAATGATAAGATAATCTATATATCTTTATTTAACATCACAATAAAATTGTTAAAACATGTCATCAAATATTCAAAAACCTTCATACAGTACAATAATATTTTAACCTCAATGGACACATCTGACATTTAACATATGATTTCCATATATCGTTGACTATGTTAACATTCTAAAAGATGAAAATAATAAAAAATTATAAATAAGGTCACTAAATTTGAAAAAAATCATCTTAACATTGATCCCTCATATATCATAAATTATATCATGGGTTTCAAACACCAAAAATGGTAATACCTTTATCATATTGTATCTTCAAAAATAGTAATATAAGAAATTACCAAAAGTAATTATTAAAAACATACAAACATTATTATTAAAACTATTATTAGATATATTTATTAAATATAAATTTTTTAAAGCATCATCCATGATAACAGATACCTTTTTTTCAGCAAATAAAAAATTACATTCATCGTAATAAATTTAATCAGATTAAAATTATCAATACTAATCATCTCTTTATCCAATATAACTATAATTTTATGAATATCATGAAGTCATTAAAGGTTATGTTTTTCAATTAAAATATCAATGTTCCATCAAATAACTTGTATAAGTCATCAAAACCATCAATATATAATTTTAAATTCATTATGAAGAACATGTAATGAAAATAAACATAAATTCCATGATTGTATAATACAATCCTTGAATTCAAAAAAATATAAACATCAATCGTCCATCAATATTATCAAAAAATAACCCTTTATTAATAATATTATTCCTTAACTCCGATTTACTAAAATATTAAATTTAAATATTTTATTCAGGTTCCTCATCCTCTATATAATCAAGATTATTACAGTTCATATATGATAAAATTTCAGAACACCCCTAATATTTCATTTTTTGTATATGGTAAATTTATCATTAGTAGTTAACCAATACTCATATATCCTTCCTAATTCTGTTCATCAGATTTCCCCTTTGGAAATTAATTTGAATAATTCCCATATTTTCAACAATTGATTCTTTCACTGTTAACAGATTTTTATATAGTCCCCCCATTGACAATGACTGCAACAGATAGAGTGACTAACCCTTATCCCAAAAAAATACATAATTATGATAAATTATCTATAATATGATTAAATTATGAATATTAGTATTAAATTGATGACATATTAGGGTCACCCTTATATACATAAATATATTGTTGCTTAGAAATATCACTAGGTATCTCAGTAATGTTTTATCATCCTATTTCTTGAATATCATCTAACCCATTAATTTGATACCAACTATAATGAACTAGTATTTATATACAAGAATATTACAAAAAATAGGATGAATATTTATATGACTAAAAAATTACATTCTCATGGACCATAACAGTTTAACGCAATGAAACAGAGAAACATAATCAACTAATATGATGAAAAATATTCAACATCTCCCTTCATGATTTTTCCCTTTAGTAATCCAATATAAATAAATTATTCATTTCACGGGGAATGTAAACAAAAGAATTTGGTAATATTAGATGCTTGTTAAGGTTAAAAAAGTAGATATCTAACAATAACTTGATAATATTTGTATAAGAACATGATCAAAAAATTATAAATTCATACTTGGTATATCAAAGAACATAATGGTGAGTCAAAAAATAATGATTTAATATTTATATGACAAGACTGATATGAGTTTCAAAATCAAAATTAATGAGTGGATTACATATGAATATAAAATGGAATTGTGGAATGCACAAGATCATAGAATTTTTTGTCACAGATACCTACGAAGACAATATTAACATTTTATCCTTGGGATAATGACACATATACTTTATTTATGATTGGGAAGGCCTCCATAAAACCTTATTTTTCATTATTGGGATTCCCACTTCTATACCATCTAGTTACAAGAGTGTGATTCCCTCCCATTGACCCTCTTGTTATGATCATTCTATTCGCTCTCATATGACCTCTTATTATAGGCTTGAGATTACCTCTTGTATACTATATTGTTCTGAGTTTGGGATATCATCTTGTATGACTATTGTTATGGGATTGGGATTCCCTCCCATGTACCCTCTTGTTAAGGGCATGAGAATGCCACCCATGAATCCTTTGAGATCAAGTAGCATAAAACATTACCAAATGAATTGGACAGAAATATATGTCATACGCAAATAATAATGAAATCATCCTTATGTGCGCAATATGATAATCTAAAAATAATGATATCATGTGTGATACACCATAAATATACAATATTTTCCATCTAGAATAAATATAATTTCTTATTGTTATGATTTATACCCATTGTTAAAAATACGCTACATACGACCCTAAATTTACTTGAATTAAATGCAAGATTGAGTTTTACCTTTTTTGGGGTGAACATGTTTTAAAACTAAATTTTTAAATTTGTTTAAAATTTCATATAAAAAATAAATATCTTTTTTTAATTCATGAGGTAAAAGTTGTCATATGGTGATAATTTTGGATTTTTCTGAGAAACATTATTTTTCATGAATAATTAAAAATAGTAAAATCTATATAAAACAATATTATTCATTTAAATAAGTATTAATGGTTAATTATATATTGTATTTCATTTATAGTCGCACTAGATAAATTATACATCAGTGTATACATTTATTTTCATTATAATCATTTTTTACTTCGAAATTGAATATTATAACGTAATATACTTTTTAATAATATTATCTTTTAAAATATTGTTATCTCACCTCATTTAGGGGATTAGAATAAATATTTATTTTCCCACTTCTATGATTTGAATTTTTAAAATATGACAAAAATTGATGTAATTTTTCTTATATTTTTTGTATAATATGAACAACATAATTTTTTGACCAAAATGATTAGTGAATGTGATTAAAATTAATTACATAGATTAAGGTATGATTATGCTTAATAATGGACTAAACATTAATATTAAATAAAAACCGAATTGTACACTTCTCCAAAATCAATTGGTTACCAAATTATTGACCAATTATAAATTGGTTTGAATTATATGTGTAATTGTGAGATTATTAAATGTATGTGCCCTATATTAAATGGTAATTATATAAAAAGAAAAAAAACATTTATTATATTTAACATCAATAAAACATTGAGTTATTTAAAAATCAACATATTTTAGGGTATATATATCCTTTTGAAATATATATTGGTTATTATTATCAATATAAATTTTAAATAATTTTTATTGATTTTTAGGTACTTAAAATGATTATTAAATTCCAATGTAGTCATTATTTAGTTAATAATTAACTAAAATAAATGATACTCGAAATATTACAAGTGATGTTAATTAATTGAATAATTGAAATTTTATTATATGATTATATCAATTTAAAAACATATAAAACAAATATATTTAAATTCCTATATAATATTGACAAATTTAAAATTAACATTAAATAAATAATGTCAAAATTGACATTAATGTTATTTTACCATTAAGAAATCATATTAAATGATTAAAAATTAAAAATAATTCATATATTCTTCGAATTTTATGTAAGGGTTAATAAATATTAAATTTTTTATAATAATGGACATATTAATGTTTTATTATTAACATATTTAACCATCTATTGTGAAAATAATTTTTAACGTGGTATGGGTTCAAGAAATGTTTTATCCCATCACATGAACTTATTTTAATATTAATTTCCAAATCACATGGTAATTATTCTAAATTATCTATAATATTAATAATTTAGAGTCACTATATTTTTTAATTAATATCACATTATATTATTATTATTGGTAAAAGTACTTATATTAGAAAACTATATGCTTTCATAAAAGAAAATATGATTAAATATTAGAATCTTATACATTAAGGACCCAGATTATTTAAATGGATAGATTTTCGTGTTTATGAGGTCTTTATCGACCATGAATCTCATTTAATCCATTAATCTTCTATTTTGGAGGAACATATGTTTTGATTGACCCCCTAATAGTGAATACCTTTTCTTCTTTAGAAAAGTCATACACCCTCCATTATAAAAATAAAAGATCTATACTTATTCCTCACAACTATCATGAAACATTTTATCATCCAAAATATATCAAAATAGACTAAAAAATCTCTCCCATATACATATAATCCATTCTTGGGTATAAATAAACAAAATGATGATTTTGGTTCTAACAAAAATTGGTTACCAGATTAAGAGGTAACACATTATCTCTTGCTTTATAATGTCATTTCTATTCTCCACTCCATATATAATTCTTTATCTATTATTACATAAAGTCAAAATAATACTCAATATAATAAGATGTTATTATTATATTTTTTATGCCTACACATTCACACACATCCATCTAATGGGTAAGAAACAAAATGTTTTATTGTGCAGAGAATTAATACCTCATGAAACGATGATTGTTCGATTTTCCCCAACCAATTCTCATGGTCTCCATTATTATGAAAAATATATTTTTATATGATATGTATGTTATTGATGATGTTTCAGGATTCATTAATGTTTATATTACAATAATTTATGCATTCAATGATGTCAAAATATGAAAATTTCATTTGGGGAAATATGGACTTTCTCCCCTCCAAATAGATAAGATTCATTAATTCCATACATTGAACACATAAAGGTTGTTTTAAATAAAACAATATAAAATATATTTCATAGATATCGAGTTGGAATTATAATATACATATGTGTCATTTAATTTTAATTATTTTAATACAAAAATGAAATGAATGTAGTGTCATGTGGGTGAACAGCCTACACTCACCATTAATGGTGCAATTCATGTCTAATATCTAAAATTATAAATTATTATAAATAAGTATGTACAAAATATATAAGATAATATAGTCATGTATTAAATTATGGGTTTTATTAATCTAGGATATATTTTATAATAACCATAATTAAGAAGTTAAAAAATACTCAACAAACTAGCAATTAACCCATGAAATTGTCAAAATAATGGAAGATTACTTACAGACGGGTAATAAAATATTGTAATTAGTAAATTAATGATATAAAAAACATGATTAAAATTAATTTATTATTAATTCATATATTTTAGATTGATATAAATTAGTCTAAATACAAGACAAGAAAATAAGGTTTATGGTATGATATTTTCTCTCAATTTACTATCCATTGATTCATAATTTTTGTTATGCAACAATTCACTCTTATTTGGTGTATATATTTCCATTTTACATGTTTTACCATAAAAATAATTATTTTAATGATGTTATAATTTTAATTAAATTCATGTATAATTATAATTTAATGGTTTCAAACTCTTATGGGACAAATTGGAATATTTAAAAAATCCACAAGAATGATTTAATGTCCAAAACCCTTATTATTGCCTATCCTTATATATTATATTATTGATAAATGATTATTATTTAATAAATATGTATATTTGTTAAAGATTATTATTTTTTTTATTATTCAATTATAAAGAATGCTTTGGACTAGTAGATATGGACTTTGGACCATTTTATAAATCCCCTATGGTTTGGGGGCTGGGGAATGAAATCCCCTTGATCCATCAGTAGACTCATTAGATGAGATAGTTGTGTAGCCATTGTAGATGTGTTTTTACCATATATCTATGTTTTCTTGTCAAAGGTATTGATGGTACTAGTTCGATGTACATATGAATCATGGGATCCAACAATTAAAAAATTTAATTATTTAGACCAAGTTATTATTAATCAATGATATTTTCATTGACATATTTATGGATTTATTTCATATTAAGTTTATTTATTAATGGAATGTGTTTTAGTTTCTTACGTTGATATATTACTTATGATTTATAATGTTGTATGAATGGAATGTTTATTTAGTTATATAAATTTCATACATATTGATTTATTATTGACTCTATTGTATTTAAAATTATAGATAATTTGATATCTCTGTTATTTTGTTTCTTTCCCCAATTTACGAAGAAGAGAATTTTCATTGAGAATTCATCGATGTCATTTTTTTCATTATACATTTATATAGTTATTATTTCATATTTCCTAATGTATCATTGGTATCATGTATGTAATATGCATTTCCAAAGAGGCTAAACTAAATGGTCCTTCAAGATTTTATTCGTTGTAATAATTCATTTGTATTGTATTAATGTGTCAACTCCAAGATTCTGGGGTCGGGGTGTTAAAATTGGTATTAGAACAAGTTTAGAAACGACCATGTAAACTAGATTTACCAAACCATAATTATGGTGAACAACCCTAATATAGAAATTGAGGCTAAGTGTATAAGAACATACTAGAATTTTGATAGAGTAATGATTATGTAGTAGTTCATAAAAATAAATCTATGTCGGGATACTAAAAGTGGATGTTGTTCTGGAATATATGTACCAAGGAATAACTACTCTGACAAGATGTTTTAGGCTCGACTCAGGGAAAACCTAGTTTATGACAACATGCCTTTCTGCGCACATGGTTTTAAACTCTCAAGGGATAGGCTTAGGATAGTTTCCATTTTTTTACCTATAATTATGATGGATTTAGAAGTAATGATTTCCCCAATGTAGCCAAAGATTATGCTTCTTGGATTCATCATGCATAAATTTATGTCAGGTAATTTCCATGTATAGTGTTATATAATGTTCATAATATTATAAACTAATCTACTATATGAAAATATTTATAAATGACACCTAGTAGAAGAAATTAGATCTCTAACAATGTACATGACACAAAGAGTGAGAAAGATCATATCATTAATAGTCTTTATGAAAATTATAAAAAGAATATAGTATCCCATGAATTATCTTCACATATGTAAATTGTATAATATGTTAACAATATAAGAAATCAATTACTTGAGTCAAATGGATTTAAAGGATAGACTAGGATTAAAGAGAAAAAAATAGATAATTGGAATAAGGGAATGAATGATTTTCCCACATGTGATAACTATTTAATGAATCACCCTGGTAAAATTATTGAAGATAAGGGATGTTTTTTATAAGTGTTGAATAAAAGTACACCACGTTCAAGATTGCAGAGATATTAAAATGGATTCAAATATTCAATGATTTAACTATAATGATATAGAACACTATGTGGATCCATGTACCATGGGTCAAAAGAATATACCCATGATGTTTCTATTAGATCGTGATGAAGTTATAATACTTCCAAAAATGTAGAGGAATGATTAATATGCTTGTTCAATTGTTATATCATTTGAATATTTTATCAGTATTGTATTGATTATAATCAATATCTAATATGTGAGTATATAAATAAAATATTGTTTTGTTAAGGATTTTGAGATATTATGATGAACTATACCAAGGAATGTGATTTAGTTCAATGTTTATAATGTTGGAAAACACATGATTGAGGGAAAATAAAACACTTAATTGGATCCTAATTTCAAGATAATTATTAATAAATGAAATATTGGATGATTGTGACCTACCATGTAACTGATTAATGACTTTTCAAGAAGTGTTATATGATATCATTTATGGAGTTTAAAATACTTATGGATTTATTGATCCAATCCAATAACATATGTCATACATAAGCAATAAGAAAAAATCCATGCTTTGTGATATAGTTTTATGTTAATTAAATTTATTACCATATTCCAAATGGATACATGAGAATGTTATTCACATGTTTGGAATGTGAAAATTAAAAGCTTCATCATATTGATTAATGGAAAATGATATGTTCACTTTTGATGTTTAGTGTATTTCATTCAGATGTTATTGGATCGTAATATGATGCAAAATGTGACCATCTATAAAATGTTTTATGATTACCATGGGATGATATTTTAGATAGTAATGTATTACTTCACTCTATATTGTTTCATGTTTTAAAAGATGAAGTAGAAATAGTTTATGGTGTAATAAATGGGAAAGATAATGTTTATAGATAAATATATTTACTTATACTATTATATAGTGAATTATTTAATTAACTATATAATAAATTATCCTGAAAACAAAAATATTTTCTTAGTACCTTCATTCCGAATTAATAGAATAGACTCTTAGACCATCATAGATTTATGGATTTCTGATTGATAACTTTGTATTAACCTTGTTCATTACCACTCTCCATCATAACATTATGTTTATACATTTCTTCCTTATCAATATTTCCATTTGACATGTATTTTCCTCTTCTATAGAATCTAGAAACATGACCATGATACTTTCCTCTCTATCTCTCTCACATATTAAAAAAATGTGATATTGACACTTTTATGATGTGGGTCTTTCAAAAAAAAAAAATTTCAGTCCAAATATTATTGAGTTCATGTTTAAATTATGATGAAAAAAACTATTTAAGATATGGAAAATGTGACACCTCAACACATTATAATATTTTCCTTTAATTTTTATTTTCCTCACTCACACAATCCCTAACAAACATCATAGGATGTCACATATCCTGGTCACCACTACATCCCATGAATACATAACTATGAAGATCTACTAAGCATGGATCTTGAACAGAATTATTAACAGTGTTAACATCGGTCGTATCATTTAATTTTTTATGTCTCACATTTTCATGGTTTATACATTCTCATTAGTGGCATGTGTCAAATGGGCATGAAGTAGTAATTATTTTGGTGAAGGGGTCTTTTTTGGGTTTTGGGAATGACACATAATCCATAGAGGAATCTTAGGAGTGATAATGTGTCATAATAGGTTCTTGTGTTCATGGGTGGGAGATGGATAATTGGTTTGATAAGAAATTTGGGACACGATACGACTGGGTTATGTCACTCATTAGGTTGGGACCCCTTGATTAAGATCACATGTTCCCATTTGATCACGTTATTCTGGGATAGTTTTAACTAGATGGGTATGATTGTTACAATTGTCCTGCATTATTTATAGCATGGAGTTGAGTTGTGGTAAGGTTGGGATATTATTATATCTTTAGTATTAATAGTGGGTTAAAATAGTCACCAATATTGTTTTTTAGTTTGGTTGGTATTAAAACTCTATTATCATTAATCAGAACCTTATGTTGAGTATTTATTTCATCTAAAACTTTATTTTGATAATGGTGTATAGCATTGGAAATTTATTCATGTGTTTGTATGGGTTTCAGGTTTATCGGTGGCCTGAAGGCCATGTTTAAGTGATTTGGTGTAGGAGGCTTATCATTAGATATAAAAACAGGGCCTCCTTTTTTAATATTATATTCAATAATTTTTCTTCTAGTTTGGTTTGGTAAACCGTGTGACATGAGGCATATGACCGTAGGTAAACCACTATAGTTTTTGATAGGTAATACGTACGTTTTGTCAATGGTAATGAAAAAAATGTGACAGTTTCATGGTTAGTTGCATTTGGGAACTACCCTTTCACTATACACACAAATCATTCATATAGTTAGGTTTATTAATGTAGGATAACTAATCGAGGCATGGATCCAAATCATCTAGATCCACCCATTTCTCATACAGTTTGCAACACCTTGTTTGATAATTGTTTGGATCAATAATTTATTGAAATAAAATTCTTAACCCTATAATAATTTCACTTAATCTCATGTTTTATTCATCTACACCATTAAAATAGGGTTCTCTTCTCCCTTTTCTCACTTTTTGGATTGGGTGTGAGCCATCTCTTTCAAAATAACATTGTTTTGATCATCATTTGTATCATTGGATCCATATAGAAAGGTTTCTCCTATTTCATTCTATTATTTTCCATTAATATTACTTCATAGATAGATATATTTGTTGGATTTATTTTTAGATATTTTGAGGTCATTCATCCAAATGGTAAATTTCATCCATATATGATCGAGTTATAGGATATGATTGGATGTGCCTACTTATGCACCATCAAGATAGGCGGTGAACACTTCTCATTGATATTTAATGACTGTTTAGGGAACAACAATTATCAAATTGTTATGTCGATTAAGAGATACCATTTTTATTTAATGGGATCATCTAATTAACTAAATTTAACGTTTTTTGTAGCCCATGTCCATGCTCAATAGATTTTTCCAATGATTTGAGTTATGTGATAAGCAATTAACATTGTACAGTAAAACAAGGGTGTTCCATCTATATTTAATTAATATTTTTATGTTAATTTTAATTGTAATTTTAAATTTGAATCATTTATTTAATTCATATATAATTTTTATGTTACTTTTAATACCATGTTATTTAATATTGAGTTTTGATGAAACGTAACAGACTTGGCCTGGTGATAGATATAATATTTGATAACAGAATTGAGGTAATTAATCAGCATGTTAGACATGTACCAATTTAAACTAACATATATATATATTATATGTGTGGAAAGGGTAAAAGGATATCAGGTTATGTGAAAGTCTCCATTTATATTGTATGGAATGACAATCAGTTTGAGAGATGAGGTCATAAGTGAACGAGGTGCATGTATTTGTGTGGATTAGGTTCTATTAAGTTATTATCTCTCACCCATTCCATCCGATGTTCCATTAGGAATCTTGTTCACACATGAGGTCTCAGTGATGTGGTTGCATTGACCACTCCATTGAGTAGAGGATCATGTTAACACTCCCATAGAAAAATAAATGGGGATGTTTGTGGTAAAAAGGCTCATGGATGTCGTGGGGCCATCAAATGATGGGAATGCGGATTTTGGTTTGGGGATGGGGATATCCATGTATGATTCTAGTGGTCTCGATCATCTATTGGATGATGGATGTCACAGTTCATCAAGAAATTGGTTTATAGCTAATATTTCATTACATTTCATATATGTAACATCCTGGTTCTGGAAGCCACCAAGAGGTGCCCTGTACACGGTTGGTAACATGGCCTCGAGAACATTTTCCCAAATGCTAGAGGATTCCAACTAGTAGTGAGGTCCTTGGGAGTGATAGTGGGGAATGTATGCCTTCATTGGCAGAGTACACAGTGGAAGAGAAACAAATAAATAATAGTGGAAGTAGTAAACAATCCATACAGAAGTCAACAAAGGATGACTAAATATGATAAACAGCAAGAGCACATATATATATGATGCATGATACATATTTCTTGGAATGTAGCCAAAAAGTTAACAGTGCTGGAAGTACAAACAATACTAAAACAAGTAAAAAGGAAATGGAAAACAACTCCTCAGCATCGCAAGCCTTAGCTTGGTCCCTTGCTCTCCAGCTCTACAGAAAGTCAAGTACCTGAAGTAGAAGGGAAATAGACCATCTATATACCTACAAAAGTATAATTTGTTTGGGCTCAAAATCATGGACAAAACTAGGTGTGAGACAAAATCCCAGTAGGTAACCACCACGAGATATGTTCCTAACATTCAATGAATATATGGTAGGTAGGAACACAGAAGTAGTAAAAAAGAATGTACTAAATAGTAAACAATCCACAACTTCAAGCATCTAATCTAGAAACAAGTTAGTACCAACCCAGGAAAGAAGAACAACCTGGTAACCCAATGGGAAGTTCTCACATCCTAACCCCTATTGTTCAACCAACAAGTAATAGAAACCCTCTTGGAGGAAAACTCAGTCTCACCCCTCTAGTTCAGCTAAATAATAGACTCTCTGGGGAAGCACTCATCATCTATTCCCCCTATTGTCTTGTATCATACTCAAGGTACTCTGGGGAAGCACTCAACATCTCATTCATCCTATGTCCTGCGTCAAGGATGTATAGACACTCTGAAGAATCACTCAACATCAATTCCTCCTATGGTCTTGAATTGTAAATTATAAAGACACTCTTGAGAATCCCTAACGTCCATTATCCCTATGGTCTACTACACTAGGATCTCACATCCTTGTGTATAGTCAGTTTGTTTCTCATCGTGTAACAGGCAATGTAAACCTCATGGACTACCTGGATAGCATACTATATCATAACAACTTGTCAGAAAAAGAACACTCCATCTTACAACACGAGGCACGGAACTGGCAATATCCTAACCTGAAAAACTATACCAACCATTCATAAACAGGAAAAACAGGCATGAAAAATAATTCCAAAGCCATAAAATTAGAACAAAACACAATAAAAATATACTACTCTAGCATAGAAGAAAAGAATGCAGTCAATAGGGCTGAAACAGTAAACACACAATACCCTGTTCAAGGGTATTGGTGGAATTTTTACATAATACTCAATGAAATTCTAAAGAAAGGAACAAACCAACTACCTTGTGTTAGGAGATCAATATACAAGAACCTCAAATCTTGAATCTATTTATAAAGTCATAGATCTACAAAACTGCATAAAATGTTAAAACCACGATAACATGGAAAAGAAAAGGAATCGGTAAATGATGTTCTATGAGAAGAGAAAAATCACCACAGTGATTCTAACGCAATCACTGGTGTTTGAATCGAAGGAAGAATGGAGGTTCGGGGGCTCATCGAAGATATCCAGCTTCTCGGTGCTCTCGGATGAAGATGACCTTAAAGAAGTCGATTCTGGCGATTAGACGTGACCCCAGTGCGTTTAATAAAAAAAGAAGGTACACGGTGTGTACTTTTGGAGGACACGGCATGTGCTCTCATTTTTTGTACTCCTCTTTAGTCGGCCTCCATGTCACCCCTACGTGGCCGTTTGTGTGGCCATGACACCGCCCGCACATGGCCTTCAGCGGCATCAAAGTACATGGCGTGTACTCATAAAGTACATGATGTGTATGTTGAAAATTTCCAGAAACTCCTCTTTTCCCAAATACTCCTGAAAAAGAAAAAACATGCCTAAAAAGAAGGTCCGGGATCCTACAAACTTCCCACCTTAATGAAATTCATCCCCAGATTTCCATCGCATGGTGTAGAGGAAGAAACCACGAAAAACCCCGGATATTGGAATCACAAATCGGCTTCCTTCTCCATTGTTTAATCCTGTACTCAGTTGCGCTGCCATAGCACTTGTACCAGAGGAACAGACCAGCCATGGAGAACCTTCACACATTGATCAAAAATCTGGATAGGATGCTATTCGAAAGATGAAATCACCTCCAACTCTACTTCCTCGTGTTGGAAAGTATGAGATTGGTCTGAAAGGTAAGGTCAGATCAGAGAAACATGCAAGATGTTGTGCATATCCCGGTACCTATTAGGTAACTTCCACTAATAGGAAACCATCCCAACTCTCTCAAACACCTTGAACGGTCCGACCCACCTCGGAGAAAGCTTACCCAATATTCTGATCCACTTGTGTCCCAACCTCAGTGTGACACATAGAAATGCCTAATCACCAACCTCGAACTCCAGATGTCGTCTCTTTTGTTCAGCATATGACTTCTGATAAGACTGTGCAGTAGACATCCTTTTTTGAATCAACTCTATTTGTTTTGCGGTCTCCTGAAAAAGGCGAGGTCCCAACAATGCTACCTCTCCTACCTCCAGCAATCATATGGGTGATCAGCATATCCTACCATATAAAGCCTCATAAGTTGACATCTGAATAGTTGCTTAGAAACTATTATTGTATTGAAACTCCACAAGGTGTATATGTTATTCCCAAGAACCTCCAAATTCCAGAATGCATGCTTGGAACATTTACTCAAGAACCTAAATCATACACTCAGACTGGCCATCTGTCTGGAGGTGGTAAGTTGTACTCAAATGCACCTATGTACCCAAAGCTTTCTGAAGCCCCTGCAAAACCCGAGAAGTAAAACGTTCATCCTAGTATAAAACAATGGAGTGTTGAACTCCATGCAGACATACAATTTCTCGGAAGTAAATCTACCCCATCTCAACAACACTAAAATTCTTATTGATCGACAAGATATGAGAAAATAGCATGAGTCTGTCAATGAAAACCCAAACTGTGTCATTCCCTCGAAGAGATCTCATCATACAAGTCACAAATACATTCGTAACATCATTCCACATTCACTCGGGAATGGGTAACATATCTAAAATCCCTACTGGTCACTGATGCTTCACCTTCACCTACTGACAAGTGGAACACCTCATGAAGAAACCAGCAACGTCACTCTTCATACCTGGACACCAATACTGACAGTGTAGTTCACGATACATCTTCGTGATTCCAGGATGAACATCCCAAAAAGAAGAATAAAAGTCCCGCTTCAGCTCCTTGTATATATATGTTGGAAACCATATGCGTCCCTGGAAACCCAAGACCTCAGCGTCACCTAATGTCCATTTAGGAATATGGTCCTCTCCTTACACACTTTCCCATATGACTAGGCCTTCTTAATCTAATAGCTTCCTCATTTGTACTCGATCAAGAAGGGTAAAATCTAATAGCTATAAGAAGATTTAAAAGTCTTCTGATGTATATCATGAACCTCGAAATGCATCTTAGAAAACGTAGCCATAAGCTTCCACTGACTGCTGGCCTCCTAAACTACCTACATATGAGTCCTCCTACTCAACGAATCAGCCAATGCTTTGCCCTTCCCCAGTTGTATAGGCTAGCTCAAAATCGAAGGACTGAAGGTAATCAACCCAGATTCACTGTCTCAAATTCAGATCAAGCTGATTGAAAATTCACTTGAGACTATTGTGGTCGGTGAAGATCACAAAGTTCTCTCCCAGAAGATAATTTATCGAAAATTGTAAGGCATGAACAATAGCTGCCAACTCCAGATCATGAGTCGGGTAATTCCTCTTGTGTGGCCTCAACTACCAAGTCCCGTATGCAATGACTTTATCTCCCTGTATAAGCATAACTCCCGGACCGATACCCGAGGCATCACAGTAGATAGTGTAGCTCATGCTCAGCTCTAGAAAGACTAGTGTCAGTAGTGAAATCGGCCTCCCTTTCATCTCCTGAAAGGATGACTCACAAGAATCTGACCGTAAGAACTTCACTCCATTCATGGTCAGACCTGTTAGTGGTTCTGAAAAGTGTGAAAAGACCTTTATGAAGCTTCTGTAGTATCCAGCCAGCCCTAATAAACTCTCCACCTCAAAGACGTTCTTCAGCTGATCCCAGGAAACTACTGCTCTTACTTTATCTGGGTCTATAAACACACTTGTCTCTAACATAACATGACCCATGAAGTGAATTTGATCCATCCAAAAGTTTCATTTTGAGAGCTTTTCGTATGACCTATGCTCCCTCAGTGTACTCAAAACGATCTAAAGATGGGTATCTTCGTCGTGTTGAGTGTGACAATACACCAAGACATCATCCATGAAGACCACATTGAATGAATCCATGTATGGATGGAACACTAATTTCTTCTTTTCCATAAAAATTGTTGGTGTGTTCGTGAGGCTGACTGAAATAATTGTATTCTCGTATAGGAAATACCTGGTCTTGAAGGATGTAATAGGTATCTCTAATGGTCTAATGCACAACTGATGATAACCGGACCTCAAATCGATTTTCGAGAACACTCGGGCTCCTCGAAGCTGATAAAATAGTTCATCAATCCTCAACAATGGATATCAGTTCATGGTCTTTAACTGGTTCGGATTCCAATAATCCACACAATGCCTAAGGTTCTTGTCTGGCTTTTTCACAAACAGGACATGCGAACCCCAAGGGGATGTACTGGGTCGGATGAAACAATATTCATGCAACTCCTCCAACTACTTCTTGAGCTCCTGAAACTCAGTTGTAGCCATACTATAAGAAGGAATAGACACTTGTTCCACTCTTAACATTAGATAAATAGAAAATTCTACCTCACGCTTCGACAGAAAACCAGAATAGTCCTCTAGGAAGACATCCCGGAAACGATCCACCACTGGAGGAATGTCTAGTTGTGAATTCCCCTGGTCATCTAGATATAGACTATATATATGGGTTTTAAATCCTCTTAGCCAATGATTCACGGGTCCTGCTCTACTCTCATGGACATCCCACTTGCCTCTATGAAGAAAAAATTCACCCTCTGGTGATATAAATCTCACCCTGTGATGATAACAGCCGATGAATTCCCAGAAGGGAACTAGCCAATCCATCACGAGAATGAAATCATATCCTATCATCTCTAGGATATAGAGGTACCATAAGTAGTGACACCCCGCAGCCTCTAGAGGGCACTCCTTGCACTGACGTACACTAGCTGTCCTAGACCGCAACAGGTGTATAGCGTCATGATATCAGGAAAAGAAAAGATGCAGAGCCCAAGTGTCTCTAGAACAGAAACATAGATATGTTATGGGAAGACCCTGTATCAGAAATAGAAGAAGATAAAAATGAAGCTACTAAGATCGTACCTTGATCTGTAGAGGGTTTGGGATCCTTCTCTTGCTGGGTCTACTCAACTGAAAAAGCCTAACATGTACCATGACCTTGTGACCCTACCTAACTGCTCTGAGCTTATCCACCCTACTATCGCTAAAGGATAGTTGACTGACCACCCCAGGCTCGACCTCCACCTTGGTCTGAATAGCCAAAAGAACTCCAGTTCCTTTACTGGTGAGAAACTTGTGTTGGTGCTCCTGAATGAGGAGTCATAGAAGAACCCCTGTCACCAGCTACCAGTAAGAAGATCTGATAGAAATACTGAAGGTGACCCATCATTCCACAATAACAGCACTCTACTGGGTCTCTCTGGCACTGTGACCTCGTATGCCCACCTCTTCCACATAGGTAGCATACCACCTGGCTACATGAAGATGTGTATTAGTGCCTCAGATTACCGCATGAAGACTCCCTGCAGCGCTTCCTACTGTTAGCAGGAGGGATGCAAACTCTATATGCCAAGCCAAATTATCTCACAACTCTCTAATCCATCAGATTACGCTCCGCAATTAGCGCCTGGTTGAAGATGGGAGCGATGGAAGTCACCTTGAAGATATTCACCTCTGAGAAGATCTCCCGTCTGAGACCATCTTCAAAATTACTTTCCAAGAACAACCAATATCCTCCCTGGAGGGTTGTGAAATTCTAAAGCTCGTTGAAACGAAAGAAATAATCCTTGAAAGAAAGAGTACCCTACTCTTGGCTCATGAACTCCTACGCTCAGTCGACCCTCAAAGTCTTCGAATAAAATTAGTCGTAAAAGAAACATTGAAACTCCTCCCACGGTATAACCTATTGATGTCCCGCCTGTGAGATCACGCCCCACCACCTCTTAGCAGAGTCTCATAGCATGGAGGTAGCGAGCATGGCCTGCCTTTTTGGAGGCATCTCTGGATTCTCAAGGATCATCATGATGGATTCTATCCATGAATCTACAGCCTGAGATCCTCATTCCCCTGAGATGGTGGGTGGTTGATGCAACTGGAAAACAAGTGTCATGTCTAACATAGACAAGCCAGGAGGTGGATCTCCCTAGAGGGTCTACATCATCCTCCTAAATCCATCCCTAAACTACGCATCAGCGCCTGTAACTAGTAACACTGGGGGTGCCAAGGCTGGCACAATAAGAGGATCTGCGGGAAGTCCCTAATCAGCCATATCTGGCATCCCTGCAACTAGCGGAAAACCAGAGGACATCTCAGTGGAATCAATGTGCAAGGTAAAGTGCATACCATAGCTCAAAATTACCATGTACTAAAAACAAGGAGTCTCAGAAGAGAACAAGATGAAGATACCATTCATGTTTTACAAAACATTACTAAATTGTTTGTACTTTTTCTACACGACTTGTTCCTTAAAGTCATTCACATGGGAATGTACATCAGTTTAAACTAGTCGTGTAACACCCAAAACACACGGCGTTTTATCCTAACACCCGGTGTGTACCTGAATCCCCTTCCCTTTCCCGAGTCCTTCTACACGGCAAAGCCACAAGGCTCCCCCAATACATGACTACACGACATGTTCTCAGCAGAAACGGACTGTACTAGAGAAGCTTCACCTGACCAGTGTTGTTAGTGACATAGTTAGACACACGACTCGAACTACACTACATGTTCTTGATAGACACAGTGTGTACGTGAAATGAATAACAGACTCGTGTTGTTCGTGACACGGCAGGGTACCTGGGTCAGACAACACGGCGTGTTCAAGGTGGACACAGCGTGTTTCCACCAGATTATTCCCATCTCAGGTCTCTTCCCATAGGTCCTATTACACAGTCAAAGACTACACGGTGTGTACATAAAGTACACGACATTTACTTAAGAAAAATTGTTTCTTCCTAAATAGTAGAACACATGTTGTGTAGTCAAAACAACATGATGTGTATTGTCGGGTTTTTCGGACAGTAATCCTCAGAAACTACTACAGATCCTAGAAAACAATAAAATGAACACTGAATGTGAGAAATTACGATCCGTGAAGGCCCATAATCCTCATGAATCAACGTTTGTCGTCTTAAAAAAGTCATAAACAATGTAAAAAATCAATGATCTACCAAATTATGATCCCTGATGGCCCATAACTCCTCACGAACCAAAGCTTGGCAATAAATCCTATAAAACCATACACAATCAAATCTCTAACAAGAAGTAGATATTTTTTTCAAGGAATATATCAGAACAACACAAATATTCTATACTACATCTACCACAATAGCATGCTATCTCTAATTCACCATAGATGACATGGAAATAATTCATGACATATGATTTCAAGAAAGTTATTATATGATCCATGAGATGGCATACCCAAATCTCATTGGGTTGCAACAGAAAATATAACCACATTAACATCAAAGATAATAGTACAAACATGTGAATCAGCCAACGGTGAAATCAAATCAACTATAAAATTGCAAACGAGTCAGATTTCAATAAACTAGGTAGTATGGGTTTTCCATGTACGCGGGTTAGCTACTCCTTGGAAAAGAACATTTCCATGTACATATCTCGTCCTATCCTTAGCTATAGGCTCCAAAAATTATGTCAAGAGAAAATAGTTCCTATGATACCACTTTGTAACATCCCAGTTCCGGAAGCCACCCAGAGGCGCCTCGTACCCGGTAGGTCACATGGCCTCAAGCACATTTCCCGAAACGCCAGAGGCTGTCGACTAGAAGTGAGGGCCTTGGGTTTGATAGTGGGGAAGCTCTGCCATCATTAATATAGTACACCATGGAAGAGAAACAAATAAACAATAGTGGAAGCTATAAACAACGCATACACAACTGAACAGCAGAATGCTAAATATGATAAACAGTATGACCACACATATATATGATGCATGATAAATATTTCTAGGAAACCATCCATACAAGTCACAGTGCTGTAAATAAAAATTGAACTAAAACAATTACAAAAGAAATGGTAAAGAAATCTTTATCATCACAGGCCTAAGATTGGTCCCTTTCTCTCCAGCTCCACAAAAATTCAAGTACCTAAAGTAGTAGGGAGATTTCCATTTTCTATACATGCATCAGTATAATCTGTTTGGGCCCAAAAGCATGGCCCAAATAGGGTGTGAGACTAAATCCAAGTAGGCATCCACCTCGAGATATGTTCCTTATAGTCAATTAATATTTGGTAGGTAAATATACAGAATCAGTAAACAGGAATGTACTAAATAGTAAACAATCCACAGTTTCAAGCATCTAATCTAAAAATAGTTAAGTAACCCCCAAAGAATGTCGAAAGAACATGTAACACTATAGGATGTTCTCAAAACCTATCCCTTATGGTTTAACCAACAAGTACTAGCAACTATCTAGGAGGCACACTCAGTCTCACCCAACTTGTTCAACTAAAGAATAGACTATATGGGGTAGCACTCACTATCAATTCCACCAATAGTCTCGTATCATACTAAAGCTTCTCTAGGGAAGAACTAAATTTCTCATTCCCCCTGTGGACCATGTAGACGTACTACATACACTCTAAGGAAGCACTCATGGTCAATTTCCCTTGTGGTCTCACATCGCAAATAATAAAGACACTCTCGAGAAGCCCTTATGCCCATTCTCCATATGGTCTATTACACTTGGTTCTCACATCCCTGTGTAATGTCAGTAAGTATCGCATCACGTAACGGCCAAAGTAATCCTAAATAACTAGAGGGCTAGAATACTACAACCTAACATATTTTCAAAAAAAGAACACTTCATCCTAGAACAATAGGCATGGAACTGGCAATAGCCTAACATGAAAAACAAGAACAAATAGTAAAAAACATGCACAACATGCATGGAAAATACTTCAAAAGCCTAACAATTAGCCCAAAACACAGTCAAAATCCTCTAATCAAGCATATAAGAAATAATGAAATCAATAGGGAAAAAACTGTAAACACCCAATACCCCATTCAATGGTATTGATGAAATTTTCACATAATACTCAAAGACTCTCTACATAAAAGCACAAACCACCTACCTTGGGGTTATGAGATCATTATACTTGAACCCAGAAGCTTGAATCTCCATAGAACATCATAGATCTATGAAAAATCATAAAACATTCAACCCACGATAACATGGAAAAGAGAAGGAATTGGGAAACAATGATCTAGGAGAGGAGAGAACTCACTGATGTGATTCCAATGCACTCACAAGTGTTTGAATTAGAGGACGGACGGAGGTTCGGGGGCTCATCGAATATCTGTGACTACTAAACACTCTCGGATGAAGGTGACCTAAATGAAGTCTATTCTGGCGATTAGATACGACCCCGATGTGTTTAATGATAAAAAGGAAAGTACACAACATGTACATTTGGAGTACACGACGTGTTCTCGCCTTTTTCGTACTCCTCTTTAGGCGACCATCATTTCACGCCTACATGGCTATGTGTGTGGCCATGAAACATCCCGCACATGGCCTCCAGTGGCATCGAAGTACTTGGCGTGTACTCATATAGTACACGGAGTGTACATTGAAAATTTTCCAAAACTCCACTTTTATAAAAAAACCACAGAACAAGGAAAAACCAACATGATAAGAATGTCCGGGTTCTTACAATATAGATATCATTATTTCCTTTGAATGAAAACCTTCGAGATGACGGGTTATTAAAATAATGGGAAAGATGGACTAGATTCTTCATCGGAAATTCATTAGGTATTTCAGATACTTGGTTCTTTCATGAGGATCCAAGTTACATTTTTTGTGGACCAAATGGTTCACCTGGGACTATATGACATTAGGGGATATCGTGGGCCATGGGCACAATATAATACCATCCTATGTTATTATAGAACATGACAATGTATGTGACCTCATCATAGTTCTTTTTTATCTCTAGGTATTCTTTTAATTATAATATACATGATCAAATCCTTTAATTTACATTATTACACACATGATGCATCATAAATTAAAGGTAAGAACATATTGGTCGTTTCCTACTGATACACCTTCTCACACTGTACATAGGATCCGTTGGATACATGAATAGTTCAATATTTTTAATTTAGATGAATGTATATGATCATGATTGGGATCTTAGCTTCTTAGCATGTACGGATGGAAAGGGACCATGAGGTTCCTTACTCAACTAGAGATTTCCATTTTTTACATTTAATTAGTATAATTATTATATGTATGTTTGTATCTAGGACATTCATTGGATACCAACCTAATTAATGGCATGTTTATCCAGATATATAAGCCTTATCTATTTGGTTACTACATATTAAATATTTTATTTTCATTTCATTTCATCTACTTTTTTTAGATACAATTCCCATATATTATATGATTTTTTATTCTTAGGCTATTGGATGGTTAATAATTTGATTTTGTTGGTACTTTCCTTCCACTAATATATCTTTTTATACCATTACTATGTCATCTCCATGGGGTATAGTCTCTCAATAATGAAATATTTACACCCTCACAATTAGTTGATAGCCTATGGTGCACGAGGAGGCATGCCTAAGGCTAATAGAACATTGCCTAAAAGCATTATTGGGTCGGTCAATCTAGTTGAGGTTATACAATAGTGTTGTAAAGGAACATTAAAATCTACCCTTCCTGAATCTAAAATATCTACATTTTTTCTAATCAATATCAATCCAATGCTATGGAAAAAAGATAGAGAGACTTTCATCCATATTACAATTTTTTAAAATTACATCCTTACCAATATTGTCCATGTCAGATGATATGCGACATCTTGAATACCTCCAAAATATGCATGATGATTTCAATTAGAATCAATGATCCATGTTTGATAGTGGGGAAATTATACCCTCATTAATTATTTATTTCTAAATAACAATAAAATTATAATAATAAATATTCATCTTATTCATGTGGAGTATGGAACTATACAATTCATATAAATAAATATTTTACAATTTAGATGGTCTATCACAATAGTAAGTGTTATATACATAAATAAATAAAGAAACATATATGGGTTATTCATATTATTTAATTATTCCCATCCATTTATATTATCCTCTCTTCAACCATCAACCATAGGTCCATTTAAATTACTCTAATTTTTGGTTACGACACATATAATGCACTAAAATTATATAATAGTGTGTGAGTAAAAATTCTTAGTAGGACACCACTAATGAATCTATAATATGAGTGAACTTGATTATGAGTTTATAACATAATAATTATTAAATAAAATGAGTATAAATAAAAATTCCATGAATTTTTCTTCTATACAAACCCCCAAATACGTCATTTATACATATTTCAGAACCATGCCATAACAAAACCAAAAATATAACAGAATGGTATGAACATCATAGCTGTACATAGGCTACTCAGAATCTATACTTTATTTAGGCCTCTAGGTCGAGCCGCACTAGGTCATCATGACCCATCGTAATCTATCATTATTTTTACAATGACCACAATGCTATAATATTTCTATAGATGTCAATCCTCTAGGAGCATCATAACCTATGTTAAACCCATACTAGGCCATCAAACCATGTAACCAATCATGGTTACGCCCTGAAGTCCCATGAAGCATCAAAACATGCTCCCCTCAATGTAATCTGATCCATGAAGGTCCAATATTCTAGTTCGGTACCGTGAATGACTAAAAAACTATGAAAATTACAAGAATATAAAATGGATATAGTGGAATCATATATAAAATATCAGGAGTGTGATAAAAAAACATACAAATAAGAATTTGATAAAATCTGCACATTTAAATGAACATCAACAAAAAAATCATAATATGTCAATTAAGAAATCCTTCATGGTAAACACACACCCAATATGGATCACATATCATTTGTGGGTTCATCCAAAATAAGTTCCATATCGTGAAAAAAATATCTAAATTTATTTAAATGCTATGGAACACTAACCTCATATTCTCCAATTTCAATAGTACATCTAACAAAGGTTTCTTCAACCAAGTCGCATGAATATACCTACTAGAATACTATTACAGAATAAGGACACCTAAAAACAAAACTAAGTATTTTTTCCACATGAAATAAAATATTATGTTCCATAATGATTTTTCTACATGATAATTTTTTATTTTTTATTTTAGGATAATTAGTGCACTAGAAATTTTTCCCTCAAGAAAAATTATCATTATATAATTATCTTATGATAATATCAAATAAATTATTTATTTACAGTCTTTATTTTCTAATTTCGTTCAAATTATTTATTAAAGCGATATGGATATAATTAGATTCATAATACCTATCTACAGAAAAAGAAATTTGAAGTCAGCTTATTCTCATCAAGATTAAGCAAATGATACTGATAAGGCATAAATTTTATTAGTATCAAAGAATTTATCAATTAATGACGTGTGGGTGAATAAATAAACTAAAATTAAAACAAAATAGTGGAGTTATGGGGGGAGGTGTGATGGGTGGAGAATTTTCTTGAACTTCCTTTCCTTAGGAAATTCCTTCAATTTCATCATTATATATTTTATTTTAAATTCATTAGATATTATTTGAATCCATCTCTATTATGAAAGAAGGATAAATAACTCCCTACATTGTCTTTGGAGCGCCCCTCAGTATGATTTACACAACAACATGATGTTATTTTTTAAAAACACATTAAAATTTTTTATTTACCATAATAAAATGATTACAATAATAGATTTAATCATTTATAATTTTTTTTATTTTATTCTTATTTATAATAGTAATTCTGTATGACACAATATTTCATAGTTTTCTATATATCCTTTTTAAACATACCAAAACATTTGGTACATATATTTTTTGAAATCCATATGTATATACACCATATATATATATACATTTAAGACCCATATATATATATATATATTAATATCATAATATGAATAAAAACAAATATTATTTTCCAATCTTATTATATTAATAATTAAAACTATATTTTCTTCTTATTATTATTAATTATATATCATCATTATTGTAATGAATAGTTCAACATTAATAATCATTAAAACCATGTGGTTAATAAATTCACCGCACAATAGGATTTGTGTAGACAATTGCGAATGTTACTTTTATTATATAACCACAAAATATATATTCACTAATTTTGAATTATTTTTCATTTACTAATGTGGATTAATAAATTATTTAATTTCACATATAGTTTTAATTTCAACTTCATAAAAAAATAACTAATATTAATATAATTATTATTACCCATGTGTTTTATGTATCAAAACAGACAATCTAAAAAATAATTATAGTCTAACAAATTTTAAAACTCATATTTTTTACCATGAATAGGTATGGAATTTCTAATAAGATACATCATTTTGTAGATATTAAATTATTACTTAATAATATATTATAATAATATTAAATAAACTATGAACTTGTTCTATTCTATCAAATGGCGAAAACATAGACATTATATGTCGAACCAAGTGTAATCCTCACATGTAAAACATAATGGTTCTCCCATATATCATAGGTGATACACCATTTACGTGATATTCTATTTTTCAAAAAGAATGAATTGTGTCTAATATAATATATAGATGTTATTATTATATCCATAAAGATGCTCTATATGGCTCAAAATCCCCCCCCCCCAATATACAATTGACTTCGAAAATGTTCCATTAAATATTACTTCTTATTAATATAGCTTTTACACATAAATATATACAATAAATAACTTATTGGACGATTTTTATGGAAAATATAATGTGTTTAAATAAAAATAATTTTTAGTTAATTAAAAACATCTTTTTGTTTCCCAAAACAAATATAAAGATATTAGACTCTAAAATTGTAATTAAATTATATTTATAATTAAAAACATAATACAAAAATTGTATATCATTATTTAATATTAATTTGGTATTATGTTTTGTAACATTTGTCATTGAGATATTTTCCCTCATTCATTTATCTTTGAGATATAGTAGCATCATCTGCATGGAAATTTTCATTTAATTTATCATGTGTTTATTTGATAAACAATTTGATTCATTTCATTTTATCTACTTATACATTTCATCCATCCAATATTTTCCATCTAGATATAAATATATATTCACCATCATTGGTTTGATAATGAATGTCTATCATCAAGAATCATTCAACAACTCAATCAAAATTTCCAAATTGATGGTCAATATATGTATCTCCTAAAAAATAAAAGTCTTAAATCAAATATTATGAATTCTGATTATTTTAACTTTTTTATAGAATAATACTCATCATCATTTCCACATCATAATAATGAGAATAAATTATCTTCTCCAAATAGAGTGGGGGAGAAATCATATAAGAATAGAATTATTATGTCCCATCTTTTATGACTCACATTTATGTCCATTTTATTTCAATGAAAAATAGATCATCCTCAATTGTCATCATTGAAAATTTATCCATACCTTTTAAACAAATATGAAAATATTCTCTATTATATTTCCCATGATGGTAGTGGATTTAAAATTCAGCGTTGATGGTTCACTTTTCCTATCATCACTGGTGCATGTTAACCTTTTTCATTGTAAATAAATACTTTCAGAAGTAATGATTCATCTATATTTCACACATCTCCATGACGGGGTAATACCATCATCTTTTCTTCTTGAAGATCACTGAGGACAACCTTTGATCATGGGTTGGATAGTTTTTACCATGATATTTTATGCACCCTAATAAGTTTTCAAAGACACTCTCATTCTATGTTAGTATGCATCACAATTACATGATTGAAGAATTGATGTACAAAAATAAATGTTCTCCACTTATGGGTAGTGTATATAATATATCATTCATAATACTTTATTTCAAATCATCAAAACAATCTTCACATTTATCATTCTTGAATTACATTCCCTTATTGTGAGTTATTGGTTTTAGTGTGTTTGGAAAAAGTAATTGTGTTATCCAATAAAATTTTTAATACACAACTAGACCATATGTATTATTTATCATTGATACACATACTGGTATGGGGAACTCTTCCATTTTATTTATCTAGGATGGGTAAACGTATATATATTCTATAAATAACCTAACCCCAATTTCCCACTTCCACATCTTTTTATTATTACATTGTTTTAATAAAAAATAAAGTATCATCCCAAAGAAATGGACAAATTAGTATTTTGGGAATACCAGATTCCAAAATAAGTTTTACATTACAACATGAAATGAAATACTTTATAAAAAACCCTTTAGAAACATCAATAACTCATAGGTTAACACTACGAGCCATTGATAATATACATCATCACATCCTGGGTGACAATATATCTAATGAAAGGTGGGGATCACATATGATTAGTTATAGTTTAAGAAATAGAATAATAATATATATAAAATAATTAATGGTTAATGACTAAAACCCCATTCAGTTAGAAAATATGTGTGAGGAAATTTTGGAAAGAATAAAAGTTCATTACCTAATTCCATATAAATAATCACATAATAGTGAATATTAATATAGGATATTGTACTATTCAAAAATAGAATGGGTTAAAAAATTAATTATATCATAATGAGGGAATTAATAATGTCGGTCAAACACAGACATACCATCATGGAGAATTCCAAGACATGTGAAAATAAATGATTAAATCCTCGGATAAATCCAATTCTATTTTTTCTCATGAGACCTACTACTGTATCAAGGCTCTATAAAAGATCTCAACCACCACATAAATAGTCCAATGCATTCCTCATATGAATGGTACTACACAGTTAATATATATATATATTATATGTAAATAAATTTTACAAATCAATAAACATAATCCCTATCCATTTTGACTAATACAGTAAATGGTATCAAAATTGCACATCCATAATAAAACTGACCATAACCCATTTAACAAAATATGGTAAATTGTATGACAAGACACATTCCATATTTTGAATAAGATGAAATAGTGGGTTTTTAGATACATTAAAATTCTCCAATAAAATTATCGATCAAATATTGAGAGAAATACCCTTTTATACTTTGGAAATAAGATTTCTTTTGGGAAAAAATTTATTATTGACATAAAATTATACAATAAATAGTTATATCCAAGATAATAAAATTTATATAAAATGGAATTTTATTTATGACATAAATTATTTTCAACTGTAATGAAAACATATAAAAATGGCATTTAAAAAACATTAGAAATCAATCGTTTTTTTGCGTTTTAATAGAAAATAATAATGAGTCTTTAAAAATGTATAATTGTTGACATAGAAGAAAAAAAGTTAAATTAAATTTATTAATTATAATAATAGAAATTTTATTAATATATTACTTTTATAATACATAATATGCAGTTTTCTCAAAAATGGATGAAAATTGGGATGTTCCAATTTATCAAGATTACTTATCGGAATAAGTTAAAGGTGGAAGTATTGTAAATGATGTATTTCTCCAAAAAAAACATATCATGAACTGTTCTAAATTCCTGATTTTGGAATATATACAAATAATTTAGGATATTTATTTTTAAATTAATAAAAATTACATAGTGGTGAAGGGAGATAAAATGTTACCTGAAGTAAAAAATGTATGTTCAGAAGTAATCCCATACCTTATGTGCCAAAGCATTATTCATTGTACATAACATTAGGAATAATGAAATTATATTCATTAATAATTTAATTAGAACATAATAAAAATTAATTTTAATTATTATGTTTTTATTAAGCTATGTTATAGTCTTTTTTATGAGTTATAAGATTCGATTTCATTGTTTCTGGAGAATTGTTTCCCATCATTTCCCTGATTAGTTTGTTGCTATACATGTATGAAAGATCATATAAAATGGGAGTAGGTGTCTATAATTAATATTATATATAATCAATTAAATCTAATATATTATATGGTTTTAGAATGCATTTTTAAATTTTTGGTGAGGCTTAGTCATTATATTTGATGTTAGTGATAATTGTTTTGAATTTTTGAATTTTTTTTGATCATCACAAAATAATTTTGTTTATTAACATAATTTATATATATGATTATTGAACATTAAATATTCAATAATTCATATAATAAAATGTTCTATAACAATAAAATGTGGTTTAACAATATTTTAAGAAGTTTATAGAACTAGAAAACTCTTCATCATAGAATGCAGTAAATCAACACATCACAAATGATGTATTCATTTTTATAAAAATGGGATGGGAAGTGAATTTAATATTTATTTATTATTGATGTTTATAAAATTATAGTATATAAATTATTCTAGATATATCATGTAACATTGGGATAGGGGTGTGAGGAGAAGATAAAAAATTAAAAGTGCCTAAAAATAATTTTAAAGAAACCAAAGGATTTTACTACCACTTGATTTTCTTGTCATTGAGAAAACCCATAGGTATATGGGAATAGTTTTTCTATTAGAAAAAGGGACCTTGGATATGGATGGATTTTTAATTTGATTTTAATGAAATTTGTCAGCACTGAATGATTAGATGTTGTGAGAAGATATGGCGAGGGGTGTTATTTATAAGGAAGGAGAGGGGTGATTTCTCTTTGTATTATTCATTGAATTCTTATATTGGATCACAAAAATTATGGTTTTTTAATTTTAAATAAATAAATATAATTAATTACGTAATTTTTTATTTATAATCTTACAATAGATGTACATCATCTATTAATTGATGATTTCTTTATTTTGAATTTATCGTAAAATATTGAATTTTACTATTCCAAAAAAATAGGTATTTTAGAAAAATATTAAAAAATAAATGTACTATTTTACAAAATTAGGAATTAAAAAATTTATTCTATTTTATGAATATAATTTTATACACATGAAAATTTTATTTTCTTTTTTTGGAAATTTCTCTTTTCTTAATAAAAATACCAATTTCAATATTACAACTAATTTTATAACACTTTCAAAAATTTTAAAAGGTCTAAGCGAGTTATCTTATAGTAATTAGATGTATATAAAAAATTTTAAATTTATATTATGAAAATTAATTTAACATTTGGTCCTTATATTAATAATAAATTTTTAAATAAAATCTTATACTTTATAAAAAATACCAACTCATAATTTATAATTTTCACATCATTTGTATACATAACAAATGAAAATATCATATTATATTTTAAATTATTGGAAATAAATATTTTATTTATACATTCATTAGTGTTGTAATTATATTATTGGCTACATTTCTATTTATAATGTTTGTATTACTATTCCAAATGTCATGTTACTATTCCACTGTTATAGGTTTCATAAATTTTAATAATATATTTTTTTCAATAATTTTTCATTTATAAAATTATCATTATATTCTATTTGTTATTTTATATCATTTATTTTATATTGAATACTTATATGAATAGAAATTTCATTTATATAATTCTGGGTCGTTACATTCTCCCCTCCATCAAGAAAAATCAACCTCAAAATTTTCATAATATCACCTCATAAAAAGATTTAAATGGTTATTTATCAATTTCTATACTCATTCCCATGTCGACTCTTGAATTTTATAATTTTTCAAAAGTAACATTGCAATTTGATTTGATTGATTCTATGATACCAATTATTATTGTACAGAACCTAGATAGGATCTTCATAGTATGATAAATCATGTTCCTATTATATTTATTCAAATGTGAGGACATGACTTATGTCTGACATGTACTCCCATAACAATGAGATTTGTAACACATACTTAACATTGGAAAGGCTATGTAGAATTTCCAAATGATAGTCTACAACTCAAATTCTCTTTATAATTTCAATGTTACCAAAGTACTGGCATAGAGATTACCTTTGTTTTAAAATAATATAACACCCTTTTTTGGGGATGCGTTCAAGAAAACAAGATCACCCAATTTAAAATCCAAATCATTACTTAAATTATCGATATAACACATTTTTTGACTTTGAGATTCATTTATATTTTTTTGAATATTATTTACCTTCCAGGTTTTTTAACCCACAAGATTTATCCCTACGTGCATTTTCTCCAACATCCTTCCAACAAGATGGTTTATGAGATGTCTTTCTATAGAATTTTTTATATGGAAAAAAAATTAATACTGAAGGGAAACTACAATTTTTGGATAGTTATACCAAAGTTCAATACATATCCCATATAACATTAATGTCATGTGAACATGATCGCAAAAAGACTTATAATTTTAGAATTCTGATTTTGTATTTCATGTTTTTTTATGAAGATGATAATTAGTAAAATAAAGATTAATATCCAAGTATTTATAAATAATTTCCCCAGTGGATCACCATAAATCACAATTCAAATAGGTCATACATGATGTCTTACAACATCATTAATTTATATTCTTTAAGGCCCCCTTTGGGAAATCCTACCTTATATAGATAAAATGTGAATATTTCATATTTTTATCAACAATTACATTTCTTACAACATTATTTAACTGAGTTTTCACCAATCGAGTGAAAAATAAATGGTGATTTCATACCATTTCTATGTGTGAATAGGAAGAGGTTGCAAGACTTCTTTAGGATTTTTTTGATTTGTTTTTCACTCATTGACAGAATTTACTTCTTGATACATAATTAGAAAATTTCCACTTCATATTATCCCACAAAAAATGTCCATTCAACTCTCAATATATATTACTTCTACCAAGGTGTATAGAAAAGTTAAAGACATGGGAATCATCCAATAACTCCCTTTTTAGGTTGGGTATAGACGAAACACATAAAAACCTCCCATATTTTAGGTTTCTATATTCATACATGAATTATAAAAACTTCCCATCCTTCTCATATTTAATTTTCTTATAATTATTCTCATCATCAAATGGAAAAAAATTTATACTTCCAAATAATGATGGTTTATTTACCAATTAAAATAGTAAGGATGTTTTACCTTCCTTTATAATTTCCATATCTATATTTTTTATATATATATTACCCTTTTAAATCATCATATTGTTATGAACACCATGATCCTTATTGTTGAATGCATCATCTATGATATTCTCTATCCCCCGAGGTATTGTATTAAACAATCATAATCCTTGAGTACCTTAGGCCATACATTATTGTTCTTGTTGAGTACATTATTTGAGAATATATATTTGATTCTGTTGATGTGTGTATATAAATATATATATTTCACGTCTCTCAAAAATAGATACACTGTCTCTATATATCCGTATACAAAATGATGGCTTCTAACTCAAGATCATTAGATGAATAATATTTTTAATGATTTATAAAATACTTTAATATATATAAGAAATAACTCTATCATTCTACATAAGGGCTAAACCATGTCCATTCTATAATGAATCACTATAAATCACAAATCAATAATTTCTCAACAGTAGAGTCAATATCAGACAATTTATTAATATCCTCCTCAATTATTCAAACCATTTTTACATTATTTTTACAATATCAACATAACAACTCTATGAGTATTCTTCTTTAACTTGTTACCTATTAAGTGAATATATAGAACAAAATAATTATAACAACATGAAAATCTAATGAAATGACATAACTCATTTGTGTTCATTTATGTAGGCTATTCCTGGATAACCATTATCATGGTAGGATAAATTTTGATTCCATCCATAGAATAAATATGGCCAAAGATATAAATGATTTAATACCATAATTCAAACATGTAAAAAAATCTCATTTTAACTATTTAACTTTATGAGTCTCCAAAAAAACTCATAAAAGGTTATCAATGTCCTCATATCTTTTGTAATATATTATGATTTTATTAATAAATACCACAAATAATTCTTCAACATATTCCTTGAAAACATCACTCATTATATCCATAAAAATATCGGGTGCATTAGTTAGTCCAAATGGAATTAATAAAAAATCATAATGTCTATATATGGTTGTAAAATTTATATTTGGAACAACTTCCATCCTCACATGCAACTGATTGAATCCATATAGAAGGACAATCTTTGTAAACTATCAAGCTCTTTTATGATGATCAAATTACTCATCAATGTATGGTTGGTGAAAATTATTGATTATTATAAAACCATTAATATCTACATAATCAATTAATAGCCTCATGGGTCTATATTTGTTCATGAAAAAGTATTCATGGAAACCCCATGGTGATTCATAGTGGTGAATAATTACTTTATTAGTCAATTCCACTAGTTATTTCTATAGGTTTACTAATTCCACAATTTTTTTTATATTGAGATTTCCTGATATTGGTCTTGCACCATGAATTAAATAAATTGAGAAGTAAACATACCACTACAGAGGATATCTAGGAAAATATTCTAGAAAAACACCAACATATTATTTCCTAGTAGGTACATATTACAATTTTATATATCTATTATAATACATAAATGATGTTTTCTCTAATTCCCCATGAATTTCATTTTGAAGATCTATTGGAGCTGGATCATGGAATGAACTTAATGATGAGGTTTCTACTCTAATTATACGGGATTCCTCATATTCCTAAAAAATTTTAACTTCATTCTTCATGAAAATGATTTCCCCATCATATTTGGAATGCTAGTCCATATGAAGGATTATATGAAAATCAACCATATGTATAATGATATGGTTTGAATATTGATCATGTTTATGTGTAATAATGGGTAATTACTTACAAATTTTTATTGAAATGGTGTGTCCCTAAAGAGTTTTTATGATCAAATACATTATTCAATCAAAAGGAGAATGTCTAAGTTTAATGGAAAATTGTATAGAAAAAAATGATGATCTAGATTCAAATAAGTCATTTGTAAATATTTAGGAAATGATTAAAGTATGTGACCATTGTATCATTAATAACATAAACCTCTGAATTTATGATCTCATACGCTCGACTATGCTACGTTGTAATTTTCTAGGGTTAGTTTACTTGATGAATAAGAAACAATTTACATTGTTTCCCATATCATTAAAAATACAGAATTATAAATTGGTTTTTTTATTTCCTTCTATTATTATAATAAGGATTGTGATGTTTTTAACCAGACATGTAACATACTATTTTTTCATTTTAGGTAGACACCATGGTGTTTCATTCAACAAGTATCACAAATTGGAACATTCAATTTTATATTACTCTATTTATCCATTATTTCCTCCACCACCCTATTCATTTGTTGATTTCACTTAAATAAAAAATAATTTGAGATTTCATTCTTTATTTTGATAGAACATAAGACTATATTTTCATATAATGACAAATTTCATGAGACAATTTCTCTACAAATTAATGGTATTATACCTTCAATGAATCAATAAATCATTCTCTTGTGATTATATATAGTGGGAATTTTCCTTATATCAATGTAAAGATGATTTTATACTTCGTAATGAATTCAACCTATTTTTTACATTCAAATTTTTTTCCCTTAATCCAATCGTTGTTCAAGAGGGATGTGTTATTCTAGAAAATTTTTCCTTGAAATATCACTATTCCATATTTTCAATTTGTTTCACAAAATTTGTGTTTTGAATCAATGAAAACCATTCATTATCATCTCCTAGGATATGATAAGATACCCTGATAATCATCTCCCATTCATTACATCCCATAGAGAATAAAAGTTTCTCTAAGTTATATATCCACTACTATGCTAAAAATGGGTTTGTAGTCCCATTGATTGATTGTGGTTATTATTTCATAAATATTTCTAGAATTTCACCTCTATTTCATGGATCATGGTGATCCACATGGGTATATTATTTTTTCAAAATCTAACTCAGTTGTCATAGAATAGTTATACATTTCTCACAACAAGATACAACTAATCTACCAACATCATTACCATGTATAAGAGGGAAATCCCTAAATGAGATCTATTTAATGATATAGTTTCAATTAAATCTACTAGGATCCATTTTTAATAATAATATACACTAAATTAGGTTCTGAATCAGAATTCATAATTTCGAAAAGGAAAAAAAATAATATATATTGGAAAACTTTACATAACTAATATCATAATCATAAAAATGGTTTCAATAGAGAAAAATTTAAATTAAAATGCATTATAATGGTTTGTTAAAAAAACTAGAATTATCCAAATAATTTCCCACTTGAGGGTCAAACTATGTGCACAATAAAACCCTTTTCAATTTATTAGGTTATGCTGATTTAGGACCGACACATCATGTTCAAGTTGTTACCCATAGGTACATATATTCTATATCCACGTTCTCTTATAGTATCATGACGTGGGTGTATTTATAGAAATACTCACATAATTATAACCCTGTAAATATAATAGGATTTTATTATTTTCAAATCATTAAATTCTATCATTGGGTTACTTTACCTAATATTTTTTTCCTAAAATATGTATCAATGTATTCTACAAATCATTATTCAATACTTACTCTAAAAACTCCTACCATAGTTTCCTGAACATAGTGCTTTAATTTATTTCATTGATATAATAAAAAATGATGTTTTATCCTAAGGGATTGAATAGTTAAATAGTTTTGGAAATTTGGATAAAAATAGAATATAAATATTACAACATAAATGAAAAAAATACAAATAAATTATGTTTGAAACATTCTTAAATAATATATTATCAATTCAATTCATTCATAATATACATCATCAAGCCCCGGGGAAAATAAAACATAAGATAGGGGTGAGATAAAATTCTCAGTTAGGGTAGAAAATATATCAATAGCTAATATAAACAATAAGTCCTCTTAAATGAAAAAAATAGATGACACCATATTTTAGTCTTGAGAATAATATGTAATAAATAAATGATAAATAAATAATTCCACTTATTTTATTTTGTGTGATTGAAGCTTATCCATGGATATTATATTATTAAAAAAGTTTCTTGGTTTATCGAATAAGAATATCATAATGAGGGAATGATCAATGTCGAATGTCATAAATAGATTATCCTGGACTCAACCAGATACATTTTGGTTTTCTATAATGAGATATATAGATGCTTCGATGTGATATATATTTCCACACCGGTATCATTATATGAAAAATTCATTACTCATATGAATGGGGTGAAACATAAAAAATAGTTACACATTAAATGTAAATAACTATCCCTAATCTGTAAACAGAATCCCTAACCATTCTAAGTAATATAGTTAATGGAATCAAAATAGTACATCCATAGTGAAACTGATCATAAACTACTTAATAAAATATGACAGGAAACACCATAAAAGTGCACTAAAAATTGGTAATAAGATTCATTAGAGTAATCTTTAATAAATTAAAATTACCAAATTAAATCATCACAGAATAATTTAAAAAAAATTTATTGAATAAATATTTCTTTTGGAAAATCACTTTTATTTGTCATAAGATTATAAAATGAACATGTATATTACATAAATGAAAAGGGAATGGAAATTTAACCATATTTCTATACTAGTTAATCCCATATTGTTTGAAGACATATAATAGGAGCATTTAAGAAACAATATAAATGAGCCACTATAGTGCATGTTAATGGAAAATACTAAAGATTCATTTAAAAAAGAAAATGATAAATTAGATATATAAAACTAGACAAAATATATGATATTTTTTCTTTATAAAAATTGTTATTTTATAAAAATATTAGTGTCCTAAAACATTTTATGGATATTACTTGAAAATAAATGAGAAATTGGGTTTTTTTGTTTAATTGGGCATTCATATCATAGGGAATTAAAGGGGAAAACATTAAAAATCATTTATTTCCCAAGAAAATCATGTTTATCTGATTTGGATACATATCTTTGGATATTATAATCATAATTTATATGAATTATATAAAAAAAATATTTGTATAAGGTGAGAAAACGTGTAACCTGAAGGAAAAATTGATGTTTTGAAAGAATCCCCTATCTTATGTCTGAATGAAACTATACATGTACATAAAATCTTGTATAATGAAATTATATTAATATATACCTTAATTAATAAACTATTAAACATGTATCTTATTTATTATAATTTTATTATGTTCATTTATAGTCTTTTGATGAGTTATTATATTCAAATTTTTCAGCCAAAGAGAATTTATTTCCATTGTTTTCATCATCGGTGTACTTGTATATATGCATAAAAGGACAAGTTAATTTAGAATAAAAATAGAAAATAAAATTTTAAATTATTATTGAAATTAAATAATATTAAATGTTTATATATGTAATTTTTTTATTTTTTGTGAGGTTGAATTAGTAGAAAAAATGTTTGTGATAATTTTTAGATTATTTTGACAGTTTTATGGTCATCACAAAAAAATATCTAATTAATAAACATCATGTAATTATATTGAGTATATAAAAATAAATAGTAAATAATACAAATATATCTTATAATCTGGTTGGACCATTAAAATAGTTTTATTAACAACATTAAAGGTGAAAAATAAATTTAAAACTGTTCGTCATTGAATACAATAAAACAACACATCACCGATGATTTATAAATTTTAATTAAAAAAAGATAGGGACGAGAAATGATGTTTGACTATTCCCTAAAACAATCTATTAAATAAATGATAATGGTGATATAATTTCAAATTTATATATGAAGGTTAGGATAAGAGATTAAATGAAAAGAACATGATGAGAGGGTCATATGTAGTAGATTCATGGTTGGAGGCTATGCTTTCTATCCTTGAACATATGGAGAAGACTCTGGAGAGGAGGGTGATGATCATGACATACATGCTATCTAATTTCATGAATAAATGGAGGGATGTTATATCACATGTGTGACTTTATCGGGATATTCCTTGGGAAGAGTTTCAGAGGACATTCTATGATTACATTTATCCCGAGACACTAATGACCGATCGTTCCCTAGAGTTCATTCATTTGGCGAAGGTCTCTCTTTCAGTGATGGATTCTTATTATCATTGTATAGTGCTTCAGCGCTTCACACCTATTCTGGGGTATGAAGAGTTATCTTTGGATAGGTGGTATGAGGATGGTCTCATGAATGAAATTCAATCGTAGGTAAATGTCTTTAGGATGACTCTGGCGAATACCATAGGGAATCAGGTGTCAATTATGGAGCGAAATCTGAGGGAGCTTGGAGCTGTGAGCAAGGGCAATTCATTTTCTGGGGTTGGGACTATGTTGACCAATAGTAGGAAGTGGTGTAGTGAGCATTCATGATATTTTTCTTCAGGTATCCCATTGATGTGTAACTAGTGTGGGAAGAGTGGGTATACGAGGTCGTATTGCCTGAAGGATCTAGTCGTGCCCTGATCATGCGGTATGACTGGCCATATTTAGTATTTTTTTCTGGAAGTTCTCATCATAAGATAGTGGGAGGGGATCTATTATTACTCAACATACATGAGAAGGACCACCATTTTCCCATGAGTCAGAGAATTTGGGTTTTCAGGACGAGGATGCGGTCATGGTCATTGTGGCCATATTACAGGTTCTTAATTATTGGAGGGTGTAATAGCTCAGGGTAGCTAAAAAGTGTCGAAGGGTCGCGGTAAAGGCCATACATTTGTGATGGAGTAGACCCAGAAGGAGCAGGATCCCAGAACCTCTATGGTTAGAGGTACCATTATTTTTTCGTTAGTTTTAGCTTCTACACTTTTTGATAGGGGGGTTTCACTAAATATTAGGTATGTTTCCTTTGTGGAGATAAATGGGTTCTATATCATTACTTATAATGATTTTATGATGCTAGAAACTCTATTGGGAATTAGAACAGATAGTTTACCTCAGTGCACAGAGTTCCCTCTTGAGGATAGTGGGTGTCACTTTTTATTGGACCTCTATGTCATAAATATGGAAGGCTTTTATGTCATTCTTGGAATGGACCGTTCGGTCTCTTTTTAGGTCTTTGTTGAATTATATCACTTCACAGTTAGTTTCAAGTCACTAGACGGTGGGTCTTTTCTAAGAAATGTTGAATTGGATGTCCATGAAAGAATATATGGACTCGAGCATCTTAGGTTGGGAGAAATTAATGCCTAGATTGGTAGTTTAATTTTAGATGATTAATGAACTTCACATATAATCATTCATCCAGAGGTGGATTATTTCAGATATGAATTTCAAGAAGACATTTCACAATTACCTCTAGAGAGAGAGGGGTATTTCTCTATTGTCCTTATGCGTAGATTTAAACCAGTGTACATTCCACCTTATATTACAGTAACACCGAATTACAGGAGCTTAAAAAGTAGTTAAATAAGATTCAAGAATAGGGTTTCAACTGACCCAACACTTATCCATGGGGGTCTCCACTTATTTTTTAGAAGATGGGGGATGGTACCCTTAGACATTGTGGAGATTATCAGAAGCTGAACTGGTTGATGGTCTATAACTGTTACCCCTTGTCAAGGATTGATGATCTCTTTTATCTTCTTCAAGGATTTCAAGTGTTATTAAAAAATTTTGAGATTCATTTATCATTGTTTTCGTGATAGACCATCAGATATACCTCTTAAAAAATTTTAGAGTATGTATGGTCTATATGTGTATTGGGTTATTCCATTCAGTCTCATGAATGAGCTATCATTTTTCATGGCAATGATAAACTATGTATTCCCTACTTACTTGGATTCTGTTTGGGTATTCTTCATGGTCGATAACTTAGTGTACTCTCACACTCGACATGACCAATCCATCTATATTTATATCATATTGAGCGCAATGAAAGGGAATCAGTTATATGCAATGATTTAAAAATGCCACTTTTGGATAGACCAAATTCACTTATTAGGTTATGTTTTCTCAAAGGTAGTAGTATCTTTAGACTAATAGAATGTGTGTGGAGTAGATTCCTGAGAGTAGCAGAAGAATGTATTTTGGGTATAAATAATTAGTAGGGCTTCATGGTTTCTTTAGGCACTATATACATGCCACTTCTTTATTAGGAATGCCACTGACGAGCATGACTAAGAATGGTGAAATGTAGTTGTGGACTAATTCAAGTGATTCAGCTGTGTTATAATTGAATGAGATATTGACATTATCTCCGATACTAATTTTTTGGAGCCAAGAAAATTTTATATTGTTTACTACGATGCATCTGGTGTCGGGATACGAGTAGTTCTTATGCATTAGTAAGGAGTCATTGTGTATGGGTCCTGACAATTGATTCCCCATAAGAGGAATTACTTAATGCACGATCTCGAAATATATGCAGTTTTGCATGCTTTTCTCTAATGGAGAAATTATATTCTGTGATAGAATTTTTTGCATTACACTAACCAATATAGCCTCAAGTATATCATTAATCCATGTGATCTAAATTTGTGAGAGCGAAGGTGGATTGAGTACATTCATGGATTTTTTAATATGATATTTCTTATACACATGGGAAATGAAAAACAATGGTTGATGCATTGTATAGAAATACTAAGATACATGTAGTTTAGCAGGACATCAGTGAGTGGTAGCTTATGGCCTTATTCTCTAAGATTCATTTGGAGGTGCACGACTGAAAGAGGAAGAAATTTGTTTCTTCTATATCTATTTCTAATACATTTATGGATCGAGAGTTACTTAGGAAGCTATCAAATTCTAAAATCCAAGTCTAAGGGATTGTGTGTCATGAAAGGACCCTACATCTAGTCAGATGGTAGGCATGGAAGAGGTTTTTCTTTTTCATGGGTGTGTATGGGTGTCAAAAGACATGTTCAATGAGATTTTGAATGATTTTCATGCCTCATAATATACAGTTCATCTTTGTGTCACCAAAATGTATCAAGATCTGCGTCATCAATATTGGTGTCCAAACATGAAGAGGGATGCATCTAGGTTTGTATTGAGATGTCCCAAAATATCATTAGTCGAAGGTGGACAATCCGTGATTAGCATGGATTTTACCAAAGTTACAAACTCTAGTGTGGATGTGGAATGATGTCATGATGGATTTTATGAATTGTTTATTGAGTTCACTCAGATGGAAGGATTATGTATGCGTTATTGTGGACACAATTTCAAAGGTCACACATTTCCTTATAATCAAGGAAAACATCAATTTTATTGAGACTGGAAGGCTATAAGTACAATAGATTATACATTTACATGGGGTTACACACTCTATTATTTCAGACAGGGATGCCCGATTTAGATCTCTTGTCTAGAAGGGACTATACAGGTCTTTTGATACACATGTAATTTTGAGTACATCATACCATCCCCAAACATATGGCCATCATGAGTACACTATTTTTGTTTTAGAGGAAATTCTACAAGCATGTGTCTGGTATTTCAGGGGATCATGGGAGAGACACATACCCGTGGTGTATTTTTCCTACAATAATCATTTTTAGTTAAAAATTCAGATGGATCCTTATGTGTATTTGTACAGTAGGCCATACTGATCACCCATATATTGGGTGGAAGCAGCATAGAGACATATGCTAGAACCTCTTCTAGTCATGGACACCACTGAGAAGGTACAACTGATTTTAAAGATAATAGCTACTGCATAGTCTCAACAAAAATCATAGGAAAATTGACGGAGGTGACCTCTAAAGTTCAGGGATAGTGATATGATATTCTTATGCCTCATACTGAGTTTTGGAAATAATAGGATTATGAGATAGGGGAATAATTCACCATGATATTTCAAGTTGTTTTAAGTTACAGAGAGAGTTGGTTCGATTGTCTATCAATTTTAGTTACCTTAAATGAATCAGTCTATGCAAGACATCATTCTCGTTTCTCTACTACGATGTTACTTTTCAGACCCATCACATGTCTTTTAACCTATGTAGGTTTAGACTTATGTGGATATATCCTTCGAGGAGCACCCTATTCTGATTGTGGATCACAACACCATGTTTCGTTGTGGCCATTCTATTTCTTTGGTGTGGGTGTTATGGATGAACGACCATATACATGGTGAGACATGGTAGATGGAGGCCAACATACGATCATCATGTACTGGGCTGTCTGAGGTTTCTTCTTTACCACCCTTGTAAAAGAAGTTTAGGGAAGAATTTAATGAAGGGGGGAAGTTTTTAAGAACTCGGTTCATCATTTCATGAATGGATCTTGATTCCAGGTTGGTTTTTAGGAAAAAGTAGGAAATGTGAATTTTCAAAATAAATTTTGTGTTCTTATTATTACACACCTTTTACCTTAATACCGCCTATAGCTGCATAATGTACATGTAATATCTGATTACATGGATGTATATGTGACCTGGTGGACCTCTTAAGGTATGATCTGGTTAATACTACTACCCAAAATGTACATTTAATTAACACGCCATTTAGTTTTTTTATAAATCATAGTGGGGTCGCAAAATATTCCCTTAGTCATTTTATTCTCCCCTTGGTTCATATAGTAGAGTGATGTAACGACTAACGAACATCGAGCCCCTCTTAATTCTGCTTCCATACTCTGATTGAGACTATTTTGAGTGCTTTGGAATTCCAACACTGAGTTCTCAATTCCCTCAGAGCCTTTATTCTTGATTCCTCTTCTCTACTGAGATAATCATATTTCTGTGTATTTCACCATTTTATTGATCTATGACGATCAAGTCTGATTCATGCCCCTACGATCTAGTATATTGATCGTGCAAGATTGACGTAGGTGGTTTGTGCCTTTCATTGCTCTTTTTTTGGTTATAAATTCTAATGGGGTTGCAAACCAATTTCTGGGGAATTGCATTTTTTGGAAATTAACCATGTTATAACATTCTATGGTTATTTAAATGATAAATGGTAGTTTCTTATACATATGGTTATATTCCTTGTTTATGGGAAACCCTGTGGGTGCATTTCCATTGACTGATTATTTATGGATTATTGGACTAGGATGCATGTGAGGCTTCCATATTTCCATGCCTTTTTCTATTAGGATGGAGAAAATAATTATAAAAGATACATGTGATAATAATTTGGATGTTTGAAAAAGGGGAATTTGACTGTGAGAGCTTCCTAATGAAGGGGAATTTAAGTTAGTTTTTCATTTATGTTGTCCTATGGGTATTGAATATGATAGCTATTTGGTGGTCACTGACCCAGGTTTAATACAATGTGAGATACCAAGGAGGTCGTTTAAAATTTATTTATACTATGTTGGCCAAGTCAGTATTGACTAGGAGAGCTACCCAGGTGGTTATTTGTAAATGATTAAAATTATCTTAGACCAAATGGGTTAGACCGTGTGATTTTCCCCATGGGTGGTTATTAATTAAAATATTGTAATGTCAGACAAATGGGGATTAGACTATAAGAACATTCCCAAATGGTATTTATTATATAATCCAATGAATGCTTTAAATATTCCAAGACAATGTATAAGCTTAGAGTCAGTCTTAGTTGATTTTTTAGATGGTATATTGAGACATCTATTTTGTTACCATTACACTGGAGGGTTTTGAGAAGGAGCTATAACCTGAGGATACATGGTTCCACAAATTGAATAAAAACTGTAAATGAATATAAGGGAAAACTGTATGATTGTTATTTTTGATTACATCCTATTTTTTTGCATCATTTTTCCTATTACCTATTATATATATTAAATGAATGTTTGTCACGGATATTTTGGTGGTTTCCTACTCAAATTTGTATGACACTATGTTTGGTTGATGCGTTTAGTCCCAAATAGATTATATGATACCAGGTTTAGATTAGAGACTTCACCCTTATTCATCAAGAATATGATTTTCTTTAAGATAATGACAACATGGGACCATGCAGAGACATGAGATGATGTTAGAGTTTACTAAATATTCAAGGAATTTTTTTCTGTATTTTATTTCCATAATTGTGACTTGTTTGCATGCTTTCTTAGACACATATAACATGAATCATTTATAAAAATTCTTTTTTAATATTATACTATCAGTATTTTGATGTTTACTTATATTGTATAGTATTAAAAATTCCACTATTGTTTTCTATTTGTTTTCAGTGGTGTATACTCTAGCAATGAGGGAATAGTTTCATCATTATCACACTTTATCCATCACTACTGGTCAGAAGGTTCTTGTATTTGGGGATTTTCACTTTAGGTCAGCTGACAAACCTAGTTTGGGGAACCATTTGGAAGCACCTATATCATGTACATTACATTCTTGATGCAATGTGTATAATCATGGTCACCATTCAAGAATGAGGATTAAATATCCATTTGTGTGATCTTGTTAAATCACTGTACAATAATAGAATGAAAAATTATGACAGTATAAAATCATTACACTAAAAGAAAGGTTTCATAATGTTCAATACATTCACTTTTTAAATATCATTTACAAACCAATGTAGTTGTTTTTTTCATATCCCATGATTTTCTTCATTCAGCATGTTCTAGAACACCTGATTTTAGCCAATAATGTTTTTGTTTTCATGATTGAGTGTATGTTACCATGTATCATTCTTTTCAATTTGGTACATATCTTGAATCATTCTATAAAACTACTATAGAGACACAAAATTTATTTCAAATCATTCATCTCCACATTGGAATTTAATAAATTAATTGTTCTATAATTTGTTGTTCTTCTTGTTTGAACATTCTAATGTTTATCCCCATTGATATTATGATCATCCACATGTATCCTCAACCTAGTATGAGATTTTCAATTATCATTCTCGTCACTAGTAATATTTTATTTCGATTATTCTTAATGAAGAGGATTACACATGTATATGTCCATATTATTATTATTTTAAAAACATTCTTTTTTGAGATCAACACCATTTTCTGTTGGTATAATTGTGTCATCCACTAATCATTAAATAAATTAAATTCCAAAAAATTTAGAATTCTTATTTATTTATTTATTTTTGGCTCAGTTATATCCTATTATTTCTATATCATTTCCACGAAAAGATCTATTATCACATTTCTACTCAAATGTTCTTATGTTCCACCCATCTCCTTTATAATACATGTAACCTCAAATCTCTAAAGTGTTTCACACTTGATGATTTTCTATAAAATAATTCATATGAATTCATACCCGATATTTTCCTATAGACATATTACTTTTGAATATAAATTGTATTACTCATTGATTTCCAACAATGGTAATGAGGAATACCATGTTAAATTATCATACTTCCCCCCATTTCCCCCAAACATGTATTACTTCATTCAGTAATCCTATCTTGTTGAGATGTGTATGGGGAAAAATACACATGTAGGATATTTGGCTACTAATTATATATATCAAAATTCATACATTTTTGTTCACCACTATTTTTTATTTTCATCTTATTCAGTGAATACTAACATTCTTTATCATATTTTTTTGTAAAACTTTTAGACAATTTCAATGGTTATGAAATATTTCCATTTAAATAACATATATGATGTGAGTAAAATCATCACTAAAAGTGATAAATTAACTATCTCAATTTTTTATTATTTTCAAATTGGACAAAAAATATTAGAATAAATCACCTCCATGGGTTATTTTGGATAGATATGAACATTATTATGAACTAAATTTGTAATATCTCATTACCCTTAAATAGTTTCAATCACTTATTCTGGGAAATTTATGAATGTATCAAACACAATATCTCTGTGAAAATATGATAATATTTTTGTAGAATATGTGTCTAATCCATTTATTTCATAATTTATTATTTTCCACCATAATTAATGAAAAATATTTTTTTATTTATACAACATAAAATAAATTCTCATTTTTACGTTGTCCTACTATAATTATTTTACGATATTATTCAAAATCCAAAACATAGACATCATTTCCAAATGTTAATTTTTTACATTCATAAAAAAAAGTGTGCAATACTTAGCAAATTAAATTTTACCCCATCAATATACAATGTTTTATTAGATTTCATATTTTCATTCCCAATGATGGATGATGAAAAAACATTGATTTTATAAGGTTATCCATTTGCAAATTACATTGTCCTTTATTTTAGGTATTTTTATGTCCTGAATAATTTCAAAACAGCTACAATAAGACAAGGAATATCACTACCATGTATCCAATAACGTTTTTCTATTTATAGATTTATGAAAAGTTTCTATAATAAGAGCATTGTATTCATTGTTTTCATTATTCAGTTTGAGATTCTTATAATTTTAATGAAACTTATGTTGTGCTAGTAATAATACACGAAATCCTTTTTCATGGTTTTTGTGTTGTTCACATCTTTGAAAAATGGATTCCAATGGATGGAACTTATTTTCAATATCTGCATGACACTTCTTGGATTTCATTCAGACATCAATCTCAGATGTCTTCCATTGATGGAAATGAATCCCCCTCTAACTTTTCTTTTCATATATTTTGGATTTATGGTGATGTTTTTGGTTGAACCAAACCATAAAATCCTAGTTTCTTATTCAACCACTATACAAGAAGTATCCATAGAAATAGTATTTCCCTCTAAAAATTCCAAACTAAATATATTTAAGAATACTTTTATCGGAATCCTTCTTGTCCTTATTTTCTAATCCATCATTATTTTTATTATAAATGGAGTCCTATTTTATTTATCTCCATAACATAATTGGACTTATTTGATCTTTCTCTAGAACTATCTAAACAATTATTCGACTCATAGTATTTTGAATCTTTTGGATCCCAAAAAATGTTTGTCTTGTAAATATACATAATTCTCCAACCAATATTATTATTGGAATAAAATCCAACTTTATTCTAAACCATTGAAGATAGAAAAATTTATCCTTATTATGTTTCTCCATAAGGGAACATTCACTAACTTTATTTAGTGTGTTTTTTATTTTTTTACCTTTACCATAGGCTTTTGATTTTTTTTTCAAGTTCCAACTGTTCTTATTTTATCCTCAATTTCACCTATTGATTCTCATTAATATACATTTCTTCTACAACCTACTTCATCAATTTTTATATTTCATTTACTATATTCAGATTATCAGGAGAAAAAATTTATTGATTTATTTGTTGGGGATCATTAATCATCCATATTTTTTTCTTTTCACGTGTTCTGATCATTTTTAGACATTCATTAAACTCTTATTTCAATGTAAATTAAAATTGAATTTCTTATTCTTCAAAGTTGTTTCTTCAAAATTATTTGTAATGACCTATTGCAATAAAAGTTTTATCAACACCATAATTATAATATTTTTTAGATTCAACTTCTATGAATTCTTCTAGACTATCATTAGATATGAAACTTCTTCTCTTGGATTTGATGATTTTTCAATTTTAATAGTGGGATATGATTTTCCTTTATCACTTTTTATCTTCCACAATCTACATACCATTCTTATACATCATAATTATCCTCTTTTTTTCTATTGAGAACAATTTTACAAAAACAATATCTCAATGGAACCACATTAAAGACATTTCTAATAATTATTCTATTTCTATTTATATGTAACTATTTTCTAATTTAGAGAAAACAAAAATAAAATATCCTAAAAAAATTACAAGTTTCATTTTCAGAATTAGATTCTCTAGATTCTTCTTCAATAAGAAACAACTTTTACTTTTTTCATATCATTTAATTTTTTTCATTTATCAATTTTTTTTAATTCTCTTATATTTATATATTCCTATTTCATAAGTAATTATAGTTCTACGAAAAGCATGTAGAGAACATGTATCAGGAGCTCTGTAGTCTAGAAAGAAAAAATTCATCACACATTTCGAGAATGATTCTATATTTTTTTCAGAAACATTATAATCACATTATATATAATAAAGATATTTTATATTAAAAACAATGTCATTTTCAATGGAAAATATGTCCCCAAATATTTGTACTAAACTATATTCAATTAATCATACTTCAATATCTAGATTTTTTTACTATTACTTATTTAATTTTTTATTTACATCATATTTGTTTTTCAATTTATCCCATATAACATTGGATAACATAGATACATTAACCCATAGGTATTATATTTCATGACTTGATGCAAATAGGTCATTTTCCACCCATGCATCATTCTCAAGATTTATCTTGTCAACATATTCATTACGGAGTATATAATCCATAGGATGATACCCATCGGTTCCACGTTCAATAAAATCATATCCCATAGATACAATATATCGAAACATTATGTCATTAATGATATGATAATTATTAATTTCAAAAATAATAATCCCATTACTCATTAACATTAATAAATATCCATGATATTTTATTCAAAACATAATCAAACAATATTAGAAGTTAACCAACCCTCTAATATTAGTTGGATGTGCCATGTCCGGATAATTGTATCACTAGTAGGGGTATGGTGTAATAAGTTGTTTAATATGTTTTATGTTTCCATGGAAATGAATCCTGCTTCTCCTCATATTAAATATTTTTTACATGCTGAAAAAATTTCAAACACACATACATAGGAGAATATTCTTTTACAAGGATCACTATTAAAAAATAATAGCTTCATCCTTGATATAGTTAGGAATTATCCAATACCACACAACCCATAAAAAATAAACTGTTTTTGGAATAAAATGAATAGGAAATACACTTTCACTCTTGTAGCACATTAATGAAAATCCAAAGGTTTGTGTGAACTCTATTAGAACAAATATATTTAAACCATGTTTTTGTGTAAGAAATCATGCCTCATGATCTTCTTTTCGATTTCCACAAATTTATTTTTTTGGAAATATAATTTTCAATTTCATACCAAGATGATGGTATGAAATTCAAGGACATTGATATTGAATTTGATTTCCCAAAAAAATTATTCCAATTTTGTTATTCTTTTATGTTAATTGAAATATGATTACTATAACCCCCTGACCCTAGTTTTTCAGAGTTAGATCATTATTACATAACATTGGGATGATACAAGGAATAATGTTCCGAATGATCGATCTGTTTAGTAGCCATTGAAGTACTAGATACATTCATAAGTTTTACATTATATCATTAATTAAAAACATCAACAAAATTTTTTCCCCTTTTGAACATACTTAAATCCTTATCCTATTCCTTCAGGTCAACCATAATATAATTTTTCACATCTTGGAAAAAATAAAACATCTAAATTGGTGATCTCAGATGCTCGGTAAGGATAACAATATAGAAAAAACTTTCATAAATAAACAAAAATATTTAAGTCGATGTATTAGACTAAAAAATTCCGTTTAAACATAAAAATCAGCATAATATTGATATATAAAATCATATAATTCCATTTACTTATTAACATGTATAATCTACCAGTCGAATAATCACATGTAATACAAATATCAACTTTCCTATTGATGGAATGCCTAATGCCAGACATCATAACTTAAATTTCAAGGCCTTGTGACTAGACTACAAATAATATTTTGTCAAGGCCAAGTTCCAATACACTAGTTTTTCTCATGAGACCAACTGATGCATTGAGGAGCTATAGTGGGCTCCACCTGTCACTTACAAAGTCATATGCATTTCTCGTATGAAAAGGATTAAACATTAAATAAACATTCGTATCAAAACTAGTATACGAATTTCCAATACCTTATCCATAATACATTAATGGTATAAGATTAAAACATCCATAGTCAGACATATCACAAAAAAGTAAATACATTATAGAAGATTTGTTTCATAATAAATCATCTTCAATCAAGCTTAAAATCCATCAAAAGTTTGCTGACATAGATGAAATAATTTTTTTTAGAGAAATATATTTATCTATTTTGAAATAATTTAAAAGTCATATAATTATGAATTTGAATTATTATTTGGAATATATTATTATAAGCATGTATGGGAACCTTTGAAGATGTTATAAGGGCAGAAAATAGATGCACTCACTGTATTAGGTAAAACACACTCTTATCTTATTTTTGTTGAAAAGGTCATAAAGTAACTTGTTTGGAAAATGACAGAAATATTTCTTTTAAAACATTTATGGTCAAATAAGTGTATAAATAACTTTAAACCATTTTCTAGTTTATTGTAATTTTTTTTGAAATACATTTTTTTGAAAACACATATGTGGATGATAAAGAGGTCCCAGTAGATACTTACGTAAAAACAACCACAGATAATAATGAGTTTGTGGAATTAACACGTACCTTGTAATTTCCTTGGTCGAGGGTATGTTAAAATCATCTATAATATTTAAATAATTGTTATTAAATTGTACAAATGCTATATACATAAATATGATATCATATATAATCCTCCAATATCACTTTTTTAATAATATTATAGTAATATCATCGTTTCATGAGTTAAATGATCCATATTACATTATATTCTTGGATATGTAAGTCATGTTTGTTATGTATAGATGTATTTTATTCATATCTCGAATGATATTAAGTTATTAACATTATTTTTTATCATTATATGAAAATTATTCTTGATTAATTACGATGGGGAATGAATCTCATCGCATTCGTGGTGACAGTAAACCGTACACATGCACGAGCAACAATATCAATATATTGATGGTGAAATAGTATGTAATTGGATGTTATTTCATATATAAAGAATCAATAATATGTTATATTTATTATTTACATCAGTTATACTCATTATTATACCAATACAAATAATGAATTGTATGAATAACAAACTACAACATGACGTGGACACGGTAAGCCGTACTTACGCACACATGGGGACTTTGTCATTCATATGATGAAAAGAATACTGAAAATGGTTGTACCATTTTTATAATAACATAATAGTATATAGAATATGATAGAGTTACTATTTTTTAATGGAAACCAAAAAGAAAGATGAAGTGGAAGAAGAAAAGAACATGATAGATGTGATGAAATATTTACCTCTTCTTCAGTTTCTTCTTTTTGATTTGACAAAAAGGGATCCTTAAGTTGTATTTATGACCAAAGGAAGGAATATAAGAATAAGTTAGTAATATTGGGAGGATATTTGGGATGGGTTTGGACAAGAGGAATGGCTTTGGAGGTGTGAAATTAAGAGAAGTGGAAATACTCTTTTATAAGCGAGCTGAGGGTCACTTTTGGAATATCTTGCAATATTATTTTATTAAAAAATAATTTTCGGTATGTAATGGCACTAAAAAGATTTATTTCTAGTATAAGGTTTGTATGGGTAGAAAAAATCTCACCCAATAGGTTTTATATAGGTTTATGTTATTATAGTAACCTTACCTTTTAGATTTAACTCTTTGTTAAATAGTTTCACATTTTCCATGTCTCATTGTATTTTAATATTATATTGTTAATAAACACACTATAAACATCCTAGATAACCCCAAGAGGTTAATAATTAATATATATAACTTTATATTATCCATTTTGTCAATCATTAGATTTTTATAAATATTATATCAATTAATAATATAGTATTTTTATAATCACAATTATTTCAATTTTTACACTATTTTGTATTTGTTTTTTTAAATCATAAAAAAATGATTAATTCAATAAAAAAATTTATTAATCAACCCAAAAATGTCATATTAACCTAGAAAATTTGTGGAATTTATCAAATGTATCTAATTAAAATTATTTGGGTATTAATAATATCAATTATTTTAATCATTCATTATTAAGGTAATTACTGCATCATCATTGTCTCATAAATAAATTAAATTATTTAATGTCTAATTTTTTTAAATAATATTCAATTATGTAGGAAATATTTTTATATTTATAATAAATATTTATAGTCTAATTAATCATATGTATAACCCTATATTAAAAATGGATTAGTTATAAAACATTGAATTTAACTCTTTTAACACTTATTTAAATAAAATAATAATATATTTCCTAATCTAATCAAGGTGGACAAAAGAAGATAATATTTTATTCCTAAGGTTGTTTTTTATCTATTTATACCTATTTAATATAATTATAACTTATGTTAGGGTAATGATGATATCCTTTTTAACCTTAATTACCCTATTTACTTTTAACTATAGTAAAAAAAAGTCAAAAGTTAATATTCACCAAGAAATTATTTTCATCTTATTAAACCATATTTTACTTACTAATATTTACCGCATCTCTATGATTTTTGAAATTCAACTCACAGAATTGGTAAAAATTTGTTTTGCGCATACTTACAAATGCTCATAGGAGGTGGGTCAAAGATGGTAAAATCATCAGTACAATTTTCATAAATCCAAACTTATTATTAAATGAATCCAATGAATTACAAAGAACAAATATAGGTATTATTTATCATTTTGACATTAAATAAATTAAAATAAAATAATTAATTATTTAAATAAAAAGTCTATTTTAACCAATAACACATTGTTTTTCAAAATTCATAAAAAAATGAATGTTTTCAAAAAAATACCCAAAATACACCCAAAGCTAATTTTGATATTATATAATAAAAAATGAATCCAATTTGAAAAAAAAATTAAAAAATTTATAAAATTGGGTATTAATATTCATAATAGCTAGTTTTACTGGTCATGTTCTGTTAGAATCCTGATGTGGTGTACAATGCAAGCTATAACATTATTCAAAGGGAAATGTATCGTAGAAGCTGGGGTTGTTACATTATTTTCTCATTAAAATAATTTCATCCTTGATATTTCTATTATACTACTGCACAAAATGATTTTGGTGGTTCTTCATCATATGTTCCTTTGGTTCCCACGTTGCCACTTCCATCTTATGGTTTATCAATAAAACATTTACCAGACGAGTCCTCCCATTTCTCCACGCTTTTTCTCTTATATCAAGAATTTTGACAGGCTCTTCAATATAAGATAGGTCATGTTCTAGTTCAATTTTCTCATAGGTGAGTACATGCATTGGGTCAGGCATTTATTTTCACAATAGTGACACATGTAATAAATCATGATCTTTGGAGAGACTTTGAGGCATTTCCAAATGATAAGCATATACTCCAATTCTTTCTAGAATTTAGAAATATCTGATGTACCTGAGACTCAATTTACCCTTCTTACTGAAATGTATAACACCCTACCATGGAGATACCTTCAAGAAACATGATCTCCTACTGAAAATTATAAATCCTTCCTTTGGTTATCTTCATAGTTATTTTTACTATATTGAGATGACTTGATCTAGGTCCAGATAACATCCATCTTTTCCAACATTTCCTCAACAAGATCTGGGCCTACCAGCATTATTTCACCAACTTCATCCCAACAAGTTGTTGTGTGACATCTCTTTCCATATAACGCTTCATATGGTGACATCTGAATACTTAAATGGAATCTATTGTTATAGGAAACTACTACCAGAGGTAAACATTGGTACCACAGATCTTGAAAGTCATGTGAGCACGATCTCATCATGTATTATAAGGATTGAAATGTCTGTTCTAGTTTTCCATCAGTTTGAGGGAGGTAGGCAGTTCTAAAATGATGTTTAGAATCTGGGGCCTTCTGAAGACATTTCTAGAATCATGATGTAAAACGGGGATCACGATCAGTAACAATCGATAGGAGTACACCATGGAGTCTTACTCCTTCATGTTGTTGCCTTCTAGATTTCACTTGTTGGAAAACCATACTTCTTGACACAAAATATGCTATATCCCTCCTCACGTTTTCCCACCAAAAATGTTCCTTCAAAACACTATACATATGGGGTCTCCCATGGTGTATAGAGAAATTCGAGTAATGGGCATCATCCAACAGTTCCCTTTTTAGATCAGGTATGTTAGGAACACAATATCTTTTCCCAGGTTTTAAAATTCCATCATCTTATATGAAGTCACTCAATCTCCCATCATTCACAGATTTAAACTTATTTTGAAACACCTCATCATCATTATGAGAACTTTTTATCCTTTATAGTAAATATGGATTTGGAACCATTTGAAAAAGAATTGATGTTTCCCCTTTCATGGTTATTCCCATATCCATCAATTCTAGATCCATGAAAATTGGATCCATTTCAACTCTCATCAGGTTGAAAACTCCACGATCCTTTCAGATCATAGCATCTTACACCTTATTTTCCTTCTCCGGGTGGATGTGTATAGTGAAATTATAATCCTCGAGTAGTTCAAGCCGTCTCCTATGCCTCATGTTGATTTCTTTTTGGGAGAAAATATATTTCAAACTCTTGTGATTAATATAAATCTCACATTATTTACAATAGATATAGTGACTCCAATTTTTTCAAGAAAATATTATAGCTACAGACTAAATATCAGGATTAGGATTGTTTTGATCATGAATTTTTAGTAGTGGTTATGCGTAGGCAATAACTCTATCATTCTGCATAAAGACAGAACCATTTCTTTTCTATGAAGCATCACTATAAATAACATACCCAATGTTCCCTGATGTTGGAGTGAATATAAGAGATGTTTCGAACCTTATTTCCACTTATTCAAAAAATTATACACACTCTTATGTCCAAAAAAAATTGACCCCATTATGAGTGAGCTTGGTTAATAGGTTATCCAATCAGGTAAAAATCTGGACAAAATGCTAATAATAAGCTGCTAACTGAATAAACTGCGTACCTCAGTTATACTCATCGGTGCTGGCCACTCTTGGATTTCCTTGGTATTTGAAGGATCAAAGGATATTTCATCCTTAGAGACAATATGACCAAGAAAATAAATCATTTTAAGATTGAATTCACACTTTCTAAATATCCAATATAATTAATTTCTTCTTAGAGTTTTTAAAATAATTCGCAAGTGATTTTCATTATCTTTATAGCATTTGGTGTATACTATGATATCATCAATAAATACCAGCAGAAATTCATCAAGATATTCCATGAAAACACTATTAATTATATCAATGAATATAGAGAGTGCATTACTGAATCAAAAAGGAATTACTGTAAACTCGTAATGCCCATACCTGGTTCAAAATTCTGTTTTTGGAATGTCTTCCATCTTCACACGCAAATAATGATATCCATATCTAAGGACAATCTTTGAAAACTATTGATATCCATGATGTCGATCGAATTAATCATCAATGTGAGGTTGGGGATACTTGTTCTTTATTTCAATAACATTAATCTCCTAATAGTCAATGCATAAACTCATAGATTTGTCATTCCTATTAATAAAATGGATAGGGGATCCACATGGAGAAACACTAGGGAGACTGAATCCCTTAATACTCAATTCATCTAATTCTTTCTTTAGTTCCACTAATTCTACAATGGCCATTCTATAAGGTGTCTTTGATGTGGGCCATGTACCCAGAATAAAATCAATAAAAAATCAATTTCTTTTTCTGCAGGATGTCCATGTAAATCCTATGGAAACACAGAAACTTATTCTTGCACAATTGTTATGTCCTCTATTCAGAAAAATTTTCCTCACCCATAATTATTCCATTATTATCCTACGCAATAATTGTATTTAGTAGAGCTATTGGGGGTGGATCAAGATGGGAATTAGATGGTGATGTTTCTGCTTATATGATAAGGTAAATTTTATCATCCTCGAGAATTGTATCCTCCTTCTTCTAACAATAAATTTTTGCATCATGGTCCCATAGACAATCAGTACTAAGGATTATATCAAATTCAATCATGGGTATGATGATGAGATCTACAGATAAAGAACATTTATATGTACTAATGGGAAATGATTCAAAAACATTGTTGCAATGATACTTCCCTTAAGTGATTTTATTGACAACTCCCTTGTTAAATAAAATTATAAATATCTAATTTTCATAGCAAACTAAGAAGATATTAAAGAATGTGATGATCTAAAATCAAATAAATCTTTGGATACACTTGAGGAAATCATTAAATTACCTGCCACCACGTCTTTCGGAGCTTCAACCTCAACAGTAGTGATCACATAAGCTTGCCCTTGATCCTTTATCCTTTTCTGAGGTATGTTCTCTTGGAGCTTAGAACATTTATTTCCCTAATACCCCTTTTCTCTACAGTTGTAGAATTCAACATTGACTGCCTCTTTATTTCCCTTTCAATCACGAGCATGGTGTCATTTATCACCACATTTGTAATAGACTCACATTCCCTTCAGGCATGTACTGGGGTGTTTCTTCCCCCATTTACTATAGGATGAATATTAAACTTTTCCCTTCATCCACTTATTTTCATTTACAGTGTGTTCAGTAGATCTATTCTTCTCCTACTTTTCTTTAATGTTGTAGGACATAGAGATTTTGTTTTGTCTTGATAGAACATGAGATAATATATTTGTATGATAAAAAGGTCTGTGAAACTAATACTTGACAGAGAAATGGTTTCAACCCATCAATGAATCGATTAATATTACTCCATGGATTACGTATATAATCTGTAGCATGCCTTGCTATCCTTTTACTGATATCCTTATACTTTGAGACATTCTCATCCTCTTTTTTCATCAGACTCAAAAATTGTCTTTCCATATCTGCTCGATGGTCATGAGGAAATTATAATTCTATGAAAATCTCTTTAAACTCCCTCAATTCTATGTCTGATATTTCTTCGTCTACCTTTGTTTTTTGAATCAATGGCCACAATTGATTTGCAGCTCTCATGAGGCGATAATATTCCATAACAACCTTTTCCCTTTCGCTACTCCCCAATGCATGAAAGATTTTCTCTAAGGAACATAACCATTGATAAGATACTAATGGTTTTGTACTCCCTTTGAATATTGGTGGGTGTTTCCTTATGAAGCAGTCTATCATTGATCCACCACATTGTGGATCATTGTGGTCCATACATGTAAGGTTATTATTCATAACCTGAGTGAGTTATCCCAGTATGGTTATAAACTTATCGGCACCAGTTGCATCACTAGCTCCAATATAATTATCTTGAATAGGAGGGAAATCCATACATGTATTACGTACATTGATACATTTTCCATTCCTTCCACTAGGTGTCCTTTCTGTACAACGACATACAATTTATTTGTTTATGAATTGCAATACATAATTTCAAACATGTAAAATACGTTACATAAATTGTACAGTTTATGGATATAATCCATAATCATAAAAATATTTTCATGGAGGAGGTGTATACCTATAAACCCTTCATAACGGTTTGTAAAGAAAATTAGAATTATCTTATGCATATCTCCTAGGAGTGTTGTAACCAAGAGTGAAGAGAGGCACGTTGTCATGCTGCAGTTCCCGTTCGAGTCTAGATCAAAGTAGTGTTTTCGGGTTTTACCACTAGGTACATTTATGCTAGCACCGCCTCTACCTACTCCAATTTATATAGGGATATATTAATTGGAAAACTCACAAAATCTCTACAGTACCAAATTTCTAGGAATATCTTCTATACTAATCCTCAAAGCATATCTTAGTGTTGTTTTCTCTAATAAGAGTTATTCTAAATCTAGTTTCCAAGTTTTGTACTAAACATTCTCTAATACTGACTATAACGCCCTACCCCCAGTTACCTAGAGTTGTTACATTATTACTTAACATTGGCATGATACAAGGAATCATGTCCCGAATTACCGATCAATTTAGTAGCCTTGGATGTAATAGATGCATTTATAAGTTTTAGAGTATATCATGAAATAATAACATCAAAAAAATTGTTTCCACTTTTAAACACACTTATAACCCTAGCCTATCCCTGCAGGTCAACCATAAAATACCTCTTCATGACCTAGGAACAATAAAAAATAAAAAGGGGTGAGCTCATATGCTCAGTAAGGATATCAATATAGCACAAACATTAATAAAAAAGAACAAAAATTGAATGTAATGTATTAGACTAAAACAAAATAATTTTATACATAATCTTCATCGTAATATGGAAAAGATAAAATCAAATAATTCAATTTACTTATTCCCATGGATATTCTACTAGTCGAATAATCACATGCAATATCAACAGCCACTTTCAAAATGATGGAATGAAAAATTCCAGACTTCATAACCACATAGTCAATGCCTTATGCAAAGACTACAATATGATTTTGTCATCAACTTGTGCAAAGACACTAGTTTGTCTCATTAGATCTACCGATACATTGAAATGTTATTGCAGCTTCCACATGTCACTTACTATGTCAAATGCATACCTCATATGAAAATATTGAAACATAACATAAACAATTATGTTAAAATTAGCATACGAAATTCCAATACATTATCCATAAACCATGAATGGTATAATAATAACACATCTTCATTCAATAAAATAAAAAAAAACTCAGTTCAAAATGTTAGATTTTCATGATAATAAATAAACATCATCCATGCTTAAAATCCATCAAAAAAATGTTGACATAGATGAAATCAAAACATTTTTTAATGAAAAATTAATACCTATTTTGAAGTCATTTGAAAGTAATATAATAAAAAAAGAATACATTTATTTTTAGAATATTCTTATAAGCTTTTATGTGAAGATTCGACGATGTTATAACAGCAGAAAATAGACACAGTCACTGTATATGTTAAAAAAACATTCTTACATTAATTTTGATGAAAGGTTCATCAAGTACATTGTTTGGAAAACGAGGGAAAGATTTCATTAAAAAATATAAGGTAAAATAATATTATAGATGAAATTAAAATAATTTCAAATAAATAGTATAAAAATTTGAAATAAATTTTTAAGAAAACATGGATGTGGATGATAAAGAGGTCCCTGTAGATACTTACATAAAAACAACGACGGATAATAAAGAGACTGTGGAATTAACCCTTACCTTACACTTTTCCATGGTCGAGGGTATGTCAAACTCCTGTATAATATTAAAATCAATGTTATTAAATTATACAAAAACTATATACATAAATATCATATAATATATGACCCTCTTATATAGCTTTTTCAATAATATTTTACTAATATCATCGTTTTGGGTGTGAACTGACATGTTTTCCATTATATGATTGTTTATATAAGCCATGTTTGTTATGGATAGGATGTATTTTATTCATACCTTGAATTATATTAATATCTTAAAATATATTTTTAAACATAAAATGAAAATTATTCTTGAATGATTACGATGGGGAATGAATCTCATCGCGTTTGTGGAGACGGTAATCCGTACGTATGCATGAGAAAAAAATATCATTATATTGACAGTGAAATAGTATGTAATTGGATGGTATATCATATATATAGAATCAATAAAATTTTACATTTATTATTTGAATCAGTCATACCCATTATTTTTCCCATCCATATAATGAACTGTTTGAATAACAAACTACATCACGACGTGGAGACGGTAAGTTATACTTATTCACATATGTTGATATTGTAATTCATATGATGGATAAAATAATTAATATGTTTGTAACATTTTTATAATAACATCATATTATATAGAAGACAATGGATTTTTTATTTTAGAATGGAAAAAACAAAGAAAGTGGGTGTGGAAGATGAAAAGAACTTGAAAGAGTTAACTAAATATATACATCTTCTTCAGTATATTCTTTTTAATCTAATCAAAATGACTCCATAGGTAGACTTCCAGACCAAAGAATGACCTCTAGGATGACGGGAGTATATTTGAGAGGATATTTGGGCTGGGTATGGCAGAGTAAAAATGGATTTGTAGGAGTGAAATTAAGATATGGGGAAGTAACCTATTAAAAGAGACGTGAGCATAACTATAGGAAAATATTGAAATATTATTTTATAATAAAATCATTTTCTTTTTTTAATGGATCCAAAATAATTTATTTCAAGGATAAGGTGAGGTTGGGTCGAAAATCTGTCAACCAATAGGTTTTAGGATTGTGTAGGTCATTAGATTAACCTTATCTTTTAGATTTAACTCATAGTTAAATAGTTTGACATTTACCATGTCTCTTTGTATTTTTTATTATATTGTTAATAAACATGCTATAAACTACCAAGAGAACTTCAAATGGTTCTATAATAATATATATAACGTTATATAAGTGATCTGGCCCAACCATAGATTCTATGGAATATTATATCAATTAACAATATATTAATTTTTTTAAAAACTCAATTTTGTCAATTTTGACACTGATTAGTATTTGGATTTTTTGAAAATCATAACAACCTGATTAGTTCGAAAAAAAATCTATTTATTCAACCCTAACATGTCATAATAACCAATAAAATTAGTGTACTTCATCAAAAGTCCCAAATTACATTTTTTTGATATTTATAATACTCATAATTTTGATCATTTATTAATAAGGTAATTACTGCAACATCATCGTGTTATAAATAAATTTGAATATTTAATGTCTAAAAATTATAACTAAAATACTATTATTTAGTAAATCGTATCATCTTTCTAATGAATATTTATAATTGAATTTATCTTATGTAAAACTCTATATTAAAAATGGTTTAGTTATTATAAATTGAATATAACTCTTTTGACTCTTCATTAAATAAAATAATAATAAATGTTCTAATCTGATCCAAGTGGACCAAAGAGGAACATATTTTTTTCATACAGTTTTTTTGTTGGAATTATTCTTATCCAATTCAATAAAGATATGTGTTAGGGTAATTATTATATAGTTAGTAACTTTAATTACCCTATTTACTTTTAACCGTGGTAAATAAAATTCAAAAGTTACTATTCACCAAAAATTATTTTCAACCTATTGATCAACATATTTTTTATTGATATTTACAGTGTCAATGGAATTTTTTGAATTCCACTCACAGAAGAGGTAAAATTATGTTTTATTCAAATCTGCAAATGCTTTTATGAGGTGGGTAATAGACTGTAAATTGTTCAATACAATTTTTATATATCTAAACATATTATAAAATGACTCCAAGAAATTAAATTGAACATATATATGTATTATGTATGTATATTGACCTAAAATAAATTTAAATACAATAAATTATTATTTAAATTAAAATTCGGTTTTTCAGACTAACGCATTGTTTATCATTACTCATCAAAAATTGAATGTTTTCAGAAATATACAAAAAAATTCACCCTAAGCTAATTTCGATATTCCAATTTGAAAAATGAAGACCATTTTAAAAAATAAAATTTATAAAATTTCCAAAAGTGGGGTTTACTATTCATAATGGTAAGTTTTATTGGTCATGGTGTGTTAGAATATCGATGTTTTGTACAATGCAAGCCATTATATTATTCGAAGGGAAACATACCATGTAAGATAGGGGTGTGAAAATTACCAAATATGACACATATACTTCTAAAAAATTAATATTCACAAAATTTAGAACACTTACTTTCTTAATTTGGATGTAACTATATATAAATCCTAAATCAATTATTCAGCTTGATACAATAGTCAAATAAATATGATGACAAAAAATTATGATAAATGGATGATTATGATGAATCCTTGAATATGATGAACAATTGAAAAATGATTCAATATTATCTCATCTCCATTCACTTAAATCAATTGAAATTTCTAACGATAGATAAATACATAGAACATGATTGTCTCTCTAGAAAGCTGTAGATTCTCTCTCTTCTATTGAACAATACCTTTGTGTCAGACCACAACGATTGTGAAATGTACTTCTCTATTTTTTGGTGACCTAAGTATATTTTTGGCAGATGTACCCAAAAAATTCATTCTCAAAAAAATTCTCCAAAATATTCATGATTATATAAATTTTTGGTGCACCTCCAACAACGACCACACTTCTTAAAAATTCTCATATCAACTTGAAAATTCATATCTTCTTTGAAATTACTTTTAAAAAATGGTATAGATCTAATTCCTCATACTGATTATCTAATACTAATTTCATCAATATGATTCTCTTTAACATTTTAAAGTAAAGATTACTTGAATTTAAATCTCCAAATAGAAAAAACAACCATATGTTTTTTCATCTATTTCATCCATCCACTTGATCAATAAACAACAAAATTCAACCTATTTTAAATGCATGACTACATTATGGATCAGATTCCTTTCACATCGTTGAATCATTGGCCTCCTGAAATTATTCTCTATTTATGATAACAACCCAAGTCTGATCAGTAGCATCATGTCATTCATGATTTTTATCTTGTATCATGAATTCATGATGTAGAATAAATTTGAGAACAACATCTGAATTGTCTGACATAAAAGGGAATGTATTGAAAATTATCGTATTTTCCATCAACCATCATTCGTTTATAATTCATTATGAATAATATTTTATATAATACAAAATGGTTGAATATTATCTCCAACACCTATTTTTATTTTCTATCCAAATTGATCAGTATGAATAAAATTGATTAGAGTTTACATTCCACCCACTTTATTTTAACATTCTTTCACGAAACTTTTTACCATAAAATCATTATTTATGATAACTCCATAATTCGATAAGCATCATCACATTTTCTTAGTTGTAATCATGTAGACTCTTATTATCCTATAACGATCAAAACATTCATAATAGTCTCATAGTGAATCTAATGAACATTCACATCAAGATTGATTCATTATTAATATGCTTGAATTTTCTAAAAAATATATTTTAATGAAAATAATGTACCTTTTAATGAATTGTGGTCCTGATTATCAGAATATGATGGCTAGTCAAATTCACATACATAGTCATTTGATTTAACATTCTTCTAAAAAAATTAATTTATAAAATTTTTATGAAATAAAAGGCAGTACCTGAATATGATCTCCATTATAATGATATTTATACTAACAAATATGTTCTCTATAATTGTTCATAATAAGTTTCCTAACATTGTAGCATATATTCCGTGACGTTGTCAAACCTTTGGTCTAGTGTGGACTCTTTTGTAAATTAGTTTGAAATAAATTAAATTCTTAATAATATCTAATCATGGTAATTATCATCTAATAAATAATGACATAGAGACACTATACTTTATTCTACAAACGTTGTTGTTATTTATTGGTAACCACTCATTCAATAATTCAACAAAATTTTGAAATATTTCCCAATTCAGAGGAATATATCTATGGTTTTCACTAATTTATTATCATCACAATCGTTAGTAAACAAGAACTTCCTCTTATACCAACTATAATGATCATTTATTTTAAATATTTTATTACATTATTTTAATATAAATATTAATTATTCAAAAAAATGTATTGAAATATATTTTTCCTTGAGAATGCTAGTTTTTAATACATCAATGCAAATCTAAAATAAAATTACCAAATTCAATTATCTAAAATGAGCTCTTAAATATATTTTAATATCCAAAAGTACATAAGATAACCTTCAGAATACAAAAAATAATTTTTTTTATCTAAAATCCCTCTAATGGAATAAACATGACAATGAATCATAAAAGTCATGTAAGAAAAAATAAAAAGGATTCTGAAATGAGAAGTCTCGGGATTATTAACATTTTGAAATGAAAATAAAAAATTCTACAATATGATCATGGATACAGTTGAAAGTGGTAAAAACATAAAACTAGACATAAGAATATGTCTTTCATTACATCCTTGAAAACATCACTTGGTGGATAATGTCCCTTTGTGGATGAGGTTTACACCATAATCCAAATCATAATTAATTATTGGAAAAACAATCCCCAATGTAATGTAAAAATATCCATGAAAATAAATAAAAACATGTTTGTGCTTATATGATCCAAAAATAGTATTAAATCATATAGAACACACATAATAATTACCCGTTGAGTAAAATGGGTTGCATATTAATTTATGATTTCATTATCAATCTGTATATATGATGAAATTTAATAATGAAATGAAAATTAGTAACACATTTCACTATTAATGGAAATCATAATTTTCTAGTAATATATTTTATTCATAAATTAATATAATTTATAACCATTCTAAAACATTAAAATGAACGAGTATGTGAGTTATATTGAAAAAGGTCATAACCATAAGGAAAACCATGGTTCATAGATGTCCCTTTCATTTGATTCATGACATCATTAAATTTGAACATAGAATCATATATTTTAATTTTAGATTCATTAATTTTATAATTTAGAATCTATGAAATCTATATATTCATTTTTAAAAATAACTTATGATCATTTATATAAATTTAAATGGGATATTATGTTCAATTACATTGTTTCTGAGAACATTCGATTCATGATTCTAATGTTTGTTCACTGGTTGAAAATTATTTATGTTCTCATCATAAGGTACTAATACAATAAAAGTATGATGAAATGGAATAATCTATTTTAAATTAATATAAATGGTACCATGCATCAATACATAATCCTACATAGGGATAAATCATTGAGTAAAATGTCAACATTATATGTCATGTTCATTAAGTTATTTTTACCAACCATCAAGAAGAAGGTATATTTCAATAAATATTATGGTAGTTTATTCATTCCTAAACATGAGATAAGTTTTGAAATATTTATTATAATACACTTTAATAGGAATAATTATTTTTGACTATCCATTAAGGTAGTGGAGTGATACAAAGTGCATTGATCATGGATGTAGTGAACACACTAATTAGTATACAATGAATTATTTCTAAGAAAAAATATAATGGATGGTAGAATAAGAACATGAATTAGAAAAATAAAAATAGAATATATTTATGATATAATATTGATCATGTTTTTTTGGATAATAGATTGATGGAGAAGGTAGAGGAAGAATAAAAGTATAAGGTTTTAAATAGAGAGTATTACCGCTAAAACTATGTATCCTTAAAATACTACTAATTGAATAATAAATTATTATTTGAATGAGACAAGTAGCAGAAAAGCAGGTAGTAGTAGTTTGAAATATTTTTTATACATATTTATAAATATAAATTTTTGTGATTCCTTTATATTATGTGGTGGTGTCGGGGGGTATTTATAATGGGGAAATGGGTACCTATCAATATTACATTCATTAAATTATAATTTTGGCTGAAGAATATAGTGTGCATCGATTCATAGGACTATCTACATAATACATTATATGTTAGGTAGAGATAAAAGTGGTTTATATCATCCAAAACTAAAAAAATTATATATATACCATATCAATTTAAATAACATATTTTATTGTATTTCACTAACCACCAAAAAATAATATATTTTATACAAATACAAAAAAATAACAATAATATTTTCTTATAAATAAATCATTAAATTTATATACATTTTATGAAAATAGTAGTATCTAGAATGTATATTAAATTTTGAAATATAATTCATATTTATTTAAACATACCAAATTTAATATTATAATCATTTTTTGACCCCATGAAAAATTATATGAAGTCTTCTAAAATTATTTAATCCTAATTATTATTAATAATATTAATTTATATGTATATTTTATATAGATAAAAATTATATAAAAACGTTATATCTATTATAAAAGATAATTTAATACTTCTTTGTCTTAGAAAACAATGAAAACAATATATCATATTTAAAATGATTTTATGCTTGTTACATTGTTTAAATATATAATATTTTAATTTTATGGGATAAAATGGGATTATAAATTCTATCATGTACCTAAAATCCAAAAATCATTATATTCATTCATATCCACATGTGAAATAAATTTATATTTTATTATTCATCAATAATTGTTATGTATTCATAATTATCATTGTCTCACCCATTAATAAATAAGTCTTCATTAAATTTATACTTCATATGAGAACTAGCTTTTTCTTATATATAATGCAGTTTAAATGTTCATGTACATACAGCATGTTCAATGATAAATTGCATAGAAATTATTTATCAATTAATAATTAGCATGGATATGTTTGATTAAAAAAATTATAACTAAACCAATAAGGTGGTGATTAAAATTAAATTACATAACATCATTTTGAATGTAGTCCATTCATATTAATGAATGATGTTCCGACATAATGACTGAAAAAATTGATGATTATTAAATTATAAAAACTGTTAATCAATAAGTTTTACATCATATATATTAAATACATTAACTATTTGTATCCTTATTCATATATATATAAATAGGAAATGGAAAAATTCACATCACGTCATAGAGTTTCTAGTGCACACAAACGAATGAGTGACATTATAATATTCCAATAGATTGGAGTGTAAGACAACTGATATTATATTATATAAAGAAAATAAATTATTTAATTTTTAAAAAATATTTATATGGAATATTTTATGATCAAAATATATGAAATGTGGTTATATAGAAAAATATCTCTTCATCGAGTTTGTAGTACACTTGTGTGATCATGTAATGATTTAATATAAAATTTCATAGGAAGGGGGTTTTTAAATGTTTTACAAAAAATATTATAATGTAATTAAATCGAAGGTTATGAGTTAATTAAATTATATTTCATAGTATATAATTTATGATAATGAATAATATGTTAAATAATTAACTCAATTAATAGTTATTTCTCATCTTCTAAAACCCACTTTCAGATAACACCAGAAGATATATTTTTATGGTCATATGGGAAGATAAAAGTCATTATAGCATGTAGAATAAATATTGTAAATATTTTGATATATTTTGGATTTTGTAAATGAAAATTATTTTTTTGTAATGTGTGAGTGATGGTTCCCTTTAATATGTTTTATTGTTGATGGGCATTCTAAATGTATGATTTATTAATTAATAAAATTTTCTAACTCATTTAAAATTTATAAAAACCTCAAAACCATAATAGATAAGTATTAAAATGTATAGTCATAAAAAATAATTCAATTTTGGAATAGTTGTTGTGTCATTATAACCATTATCTTACCAGATTAACTTCTAGTAAACATTGATTACACATAATCGTTATTAAAAATATTCCCCTCTTTAAGAGTCATGATTGGTAAAAATGCATTATATAAATTATAATTTCTATTAATATTGAATCATGATTTTATTTTTATAATTTTCAAATAATAAAATATAATTTAAAATTAAATACAATTTATATTTTTTTAAGTCTATTTACATATCATGACCATAAACGAAACTATATAATAATTTAATTATAAATTTAAACTCATTCAATATCACATATACTATATATTTGTCTTATATTTTCTTTAATAACAGTATTCCATAATCAATATATAACATTTATGAATTTTTAAATCATTTATTTCGTTTATATAATATTTGTACAATAACTATGTTACAGTTGTATTGACATTAAAACTAGTTATTCAATATCAAATTGTTAAAAAATTAATTTATATTAAAAATTTATTAATAAATATAAACATCATCATCTATATTAATTTGTATAAATCATTTTCTTATATCAATATTATAACTACTTTATAAGTGGGAGATAATGTGATTTTGTAATTATCCTTAACAAAAAATAATATAATTTTTTCCATATCACCCATAGATTTTATGAAATGATTTTTAAAATGAATTTAGTCATTTAAATGTTAATTTATTATAAGAATAATCTTTTTTATCCTTTATTACACTCCATACCGAATTCTTCATTCGCACCATGGAAAACTAGGTCAATATGCGTAACTCATGGAACAATGTTTTCATAACAAAACAATGATATATTATTAATATTAATTAAAGGCGATCATTATAACATTGTAATTAAACCTAGAAAAATATTCCATAATGAAAAAATTTTAAATAATATATATAATTATTTTCTAAAATTAATGTTCATTGATTGAGAAATATATAATTTGTTCGATTATGTGTTTCTATTAATTGGAGACACTACTTTCTAAACAATTGTTATTTTCATTTTTTTAAATAGTAATAAAAATAAATTTTCACACCCTTATAAAACTAACATGATAAAAATAAAATAAAATTAAGAATTGATAATTTATAGAATATAATAAAATTATTTTATTTTTATTTTTCGAAATAGTTATTTTTTTGATTAATAGTTAATATTACTGAATTTTAATGGAAAAATGTATTTTTACGATTCTTTTTAAAAAAAATATAAATTATAATTTAAATCATTGTTAAAGTATAATTTGAAAAATTATACATTTTTAACTCAAATTTAGGTCATTTTAATCATTTAAATATATAAGTTTAATATACTAACATTGTAATACATATCTAGTTTTCTTTAAAAATCTCATTACTAATTATGTCTGTGAGATTAATATTTATTTAATTTTTACATCTTACAATAATAGAATTTGGGAAAATTCGCTCCATTTTTAGAATAAGAAAAATATTATTTTATATTATTTGATCTAAATGCTTAACCTATATTAATAGTGAATGGAGTAAAATTATTTACTGTGATTAATGAGAAATTTTTTTTATCTGTGGTAAAATTAAGAATATAAGTTTCAAAATGGACTTCCAATTCTTTAAATATCAATTTATAGAAATATTTTAATCCAATGACTAAATTATAAATTTTTATGTATTTTTTGGACACATTTATATTAATGTGACCAATATAATAAGTAATATATAGACAAAAAACCGATATTCCTTTTTTTAATATATATAATAATTCCCATTATTAAAAAATAAAAATATATTAATTTATATTTGTTTTTTGAATTATATATTATTTTTATATTTTTAATATATTTAAATTTTTAGAAGGAGAAATTAGTCCTATATATGATTTTGAAACACAAACAACATAATTGTTGAGTTATAAATTTGATAAAAGAAATGGTACTAATAATATTAAATGTAAAGTAATTTGAATGGTTTTGTGTGTGAAATTTAATTTCGATGAATATGTTATGTTAAACATCTGTGATCATAATATATTCTAATTATATAAATTTAAGGCCATATTGGTAAATTAAATATAAATGTACAATGACAACATTGGAAGTAATGATATTATATGATAAATTATACTTTCAAGGGATTTAAAATTACTAAAAGCCTATATTATACAATGTGTTTTTGAAATTAAAAAACTTATAAACAATGTTCCATTAATTTACCCGTTTTTCTCTTATAATGACTATAATTAATGACAAATATTTAAAACTATATTTGTACGGTGAATGTTAAAATAATATTTCATTCACATTACATGGGATTGTGATAATATTAAGAGTGAACATAAATAAAACTTATATTGGATAAATTTTATTTAATATTTAGAATAAATGCATAAAAATTATCTAATATGACTCGTTTTTATTTTGACCTAAATGAACACATTTCTAAGGTAAAAAATAGTTACCTAGTGGAAAACCAAAATTCTAAAAATTAAAGAATCATGTATAATAAGGAACGTGATTTTTTAAAAATTTGTTTTATTGTGTGGTGGATTCATTTATATGATATATAATCTAACCACACCATTTATAATCAATTATGGATTACTATGAGGTACTATTTATAACGACCCATACTTTACATACATTGTTAATAATTAAAAAACTGATTCATACTTTTTACAACATATAACAAAACCACGAAAGGACCGTATAGGAATAGTGTCATTAGAAACTGGGAAACATAAACAACTGGTTCATAAAGCGTCCACACTATCTCCCATTTATTTCATCATATCTATAGTCCCTTTTGGTATATCATACTTAATAACCTTCTTCCTGGCCTGGGAAAAGAAAACATACAAAAGGGTGATCTCAAATGATTAGTAAGGGTAAACAAAAGAAATATCAATCACATCGTATACATAAGCACATAACTTTTGGAAATCTTAACCTGCAAAAGAGATCATAATTTCATAACATGGGATAAATCAGGGAAGTGAAATGTAATCACAATAATCATAACTTAAAACATGAAACTTTGTGGCATACACATATAATCATAGAGAATCATTTCTTGTTATTCAAGACTCATTGGCAAGACTATCTTAGTGGACAAAGTCCCTTTCTGAACCGAGTCACCCTCGTTTCAGTCCTGTTTCACTGAACCGGTATAACCTACCGTTATAGCCATGTCTATCTCATGAGATATAAAATCATTACCCAATCCGTTGTAGGGAGATATAGGTCTCACCCATCTCATAATGATACCATTCTTATGTGTTCCACAAAATCATAAATCATACATCATTGCATAACTAATGTAATAAAAATCAGAATCTTAAACATCATGACATCATAAAACAATTCATATTTAATAAAGGAATTCCTAAAAATAATTCCATCACAACATAGTCAAATCAATAGGGATAAAAATAGAACCCTTTATTATCTTATAGGGAAAATTATTTTGATAAAACACTTGAACTCCATTCTTGAGGAAAATATCCTTTCTACTTCAAAAACACTTTTCCTTTCTTAACATGTCATACAATTATAAACTAAAAGAAGTTAATTAAAAATAAACTTGAAAACTTGTAAAGGAAGCTTCTTGGAAATAATGTTTTAAAAATCCATCCATGCCGTATAAGTTAAAATAAAACATCCTTCTCGTACTTTTGTCGGAAAAGTCAAAAAGTACATCGTACGAAAAACGACAAAAGATTCCTTTCATATCCTTTACTAAAGACTCACCGAAGGGTAAAATTGGATTTAAACAATTGTGTGTGGATTTATATAATATTAAATATTGAGGAAACATGGATGTGGATGATAAAATACACCCCAGTAAATACCAAAGTATAAACAATCTCGGATAAAAATGAGATTGTGATATTTCCCTTACCTTAGGTACGTTTTGCATTGAAACTATCCAAACCTCCTATATAATGATTTAAATAATATTATTGACTTATTCTAGAATCATACTTATTTTTATGATATCATATATGGTCATATTCTTAGCTTCATGGTAGTAATATTTCATTGCTACTTGTTATTTGGGTGTTTATAATTTTTTGTTCTTATGCCTGTCTTGTCGAAAAAACTCGTATTCTTATCTTCAGGTTATAGATACCTCATTTCCATAATTTTATTAGTGTAATATATATCATATTTATTTATTAAATTCATTTATATAATCATTATGAAAGGAAGATCATGTAGAACGAGTAGCATCACATCGTGGAGATGGTATTCCGTACGTACGCACGAGAGATGATATCATTCCTATGATCGTGGAATTGTATTGGAGTGTATGTATACTATTTCTAATCATTATTACATTATAATAGTAATATATAGTCATTATTTACACCATTATACCCATCCAAGTAAGGTGGTGGTGGAAAATAGATTACACCACGGCGTGGAGATGGTATTCCGTACGTACGCACGCGCAGTGATTTCTTTTTCCGTAGGATGGATAGATGGTGAAATAGGGTTGTTTAATACTTATAATAACATATCAGTATATGAGTGATACTAATGTTATTACTTAATAATTAAACAACTAAAGAAGAAGAAGTGGAAGAAGAAATAAATATGAATGAATCGGTAACGGACATTACCTCTTCTTTAAAGTGCTTCATTGATACCTTCTTTTAGGGCACTAAAATTGGTCTTTGAAGAAGACCAGGACCTCTAGGATGACTCTAGGGAACTGGAGAGGATGAATTGGCAGGGGTTGGCCTAGCTGGAAGGCTCAATGTGGTGTGAGGAAGAGGGGGAGGTGGTGCCCTTTTATAAGGGAGGAGAGGGGCACCTTTGGGAAAACTAAAAATATTATTTTATTATAAAGACAAGTTCGGATTTAAATAGCTCCAAATTGATATATTTAGAATCTAAGGTGGGGATGGGTAGAAATCCTCTCATCCAATAGAATTTAGACAAGTTTAGGTTCCTATTTTAACATTATCATTTAGATTTAACATTAAGTTAAATAATTTCACTTTTACAGTGTCTTCTTGTGTTCTTATACTATAAGGTTAATAAACATACGATAAGAAGCCAAACGAACCCCAAGTTGTCTATTATTAATATATATAACATTATCTAAGTCATTTGGATGAACCTTAGATTTTTAGGATTAAAATAACAATTACTAATATAATATTTGTTTTAAAAACTATTATCTGTCAATTTTGACACTATTTAGTAATTGATTTTTGTGAAAATCATAACAGAATTATTAGTTCGAAAAAAGTTAATTATATCAATACTAAAATGTCATATTAACCTATAAAATTAGTGGAATTCATAAAAAGTATCAAATTACATTTATTTTGGTGTTTATAACATTAATTATGTCAATATTTTATTAATAAGATAATTACTGAATCATCATTGTGTCATAAATAAATTAAATTATTTAATGTCTAAAAATTAAAAATAAAATACCATTATGTAAGAAATATTTTTATCTTTCTAATGAATATTTATAGTCGAATTTATCTTATTCATAACCCCATATTAAAAATTATTTACTTATTAAACATTATTTTTAACTATTTTAACCCTTCTTTAAATAAATTAATAATAAATGTCCTAATCTAATAGAAGTGGGCCTAAATGGTAATATTTTATTCCTAAGTTTTCTTTTTGTCGAATTAAACTTGTCCAATATAATTAGGACATGTGTTAGGGTAATAATAATATCATCTTTACCCTTAATTACCAAATTTACTTTTAACCGTGGTAAAAAAAAGTTAAAAGTTACTATTCATCAAAAAATTATTTTCAACTCATTGAACCACATTTTACATACTGACATCAACCGTGTCTCTCATATTTTTGAAATTTCACTCACAGAAGCGGTAAAATTATGTTTTATGAAAAATTCAGTTTTTTAACTACCACTTAGTGGTTTCACTATTCATCAAAAATTGAATGTTTTCAGAAAAATACAAAAACTTCACCCTATGCTAATTTCGATATTCCGAATCAGAAAATGAAGTCCATTTTGAAAAATAATATTTATAAAATTCCAAAAAGTGGTTATTACTATTCATAACGGCTAGTTTTAATAATATTTTAATAGCATATCGTTGTTTATTGAAACTTGGTATTGCATACGACGCAAGCTATCGAGGAAGGTCGCGATTTCGTGTAATGAAATCCAAGCAAGTGTTGTGTAGAAAAAGATTCCTTTGATGATTTATATAACATAAAAGTCTCGGGTGTTACATTCTACCCCCTTTAAATGAATTTCACCCTCGAAATTTGTCACTTTGTAACAAACAGATGAGGATACCTCTCCCTCATCATATCCTCAAGATCCCATGTAGTTTCTTCTAATTGGAGGTTCCTCCATAAAACATTCACCAATTGAGTGGTCTGGTTTCGTATGACTTTTTCGCTACGATCCAGAATCTCTATCGATTGTTCTTCATAAGAAAGATCTTGCTCCAGCGGTACAACTTCTGAGCTGAGTATATGTGAAGGATCAGGTATGTACTTTCTCAGGAGAGATACATGGAACTAATCGTGGACTTGAGAGAGATTCAGTGGAAGCTCCAATCGATAAGCTACCTTCCCAACACGAACCAGTATTTCGAAAGGACTGATATATCTAGGGCTCAACACCCCCTTCTTTCCAAATCTCATAACCATCTTCCAGGGAGATATTAGTAAGAACACTTTATCACCCACTTCAAACTCTAGGTCTTTTCTTCGGTTGTCGGCATAACTTTTCTGTCAACTCTGAGCTGCTATTATGTGTTGTTGAATAGATCTGACTTTTCTTCCATTTCATCAACAAGATCAGGTCCTAATAGCTTTCTTTCCCCAACTTCATCCCAGCAAGTTGGAGTATTGCATTTTTTTCATAGAGAGCTTCATAAGGAGCCATCTGAATACTAGACTGAAAGCTATTATTATAAGAAAATTCCACCAAAGGTAGGTGTTGATCCCAACCACCTTTGAAACCCATAGAGCAAGCTCTCAACATATCTTCTAGGGTTTGAATTGTTCTCTCAGACTGACCGTCTGTCTGAGGATGATAAGCAGTGCTGAAACTCAACTCTGTATCCAGAGGATGCTGAAGACTTCGCCAAAACTTCGAGGTAAATCATGGATCCTGATCAGATATAATAGAAAGTGGTACTCCATGCATTCTTAGACATCTATAGTGATGTTTTCCCATTTCCATTTGGGTATGGGTAATGGTTGTAACATCCCCTTAGACTTCTATCTCTCAGCTCTAACTTGTTGACAAACCAAGCATCGAGAGACATATAAAGCAACATCTCCATTCATTCCATACCACCAGAAGTACTCTTTCAGGTCCCTATACATCTTCGTTCTTCCAGGATGAATAGAGAATGAAGAACTATGAGCCTCATCCAGCAGCTCCTTCTTTAATTCGAGGATGGGAGGAACACAAACCCGATTCCTGAACATTATTATCCCATCAAAATCAAGTTTGAATTCAGGAACATTTCTCACCTTCTTTTGTAACTCGACATCTTCTTTCTGTGCCTCTTTAATCTTCACATGTATAGATGGTTGAACATTCATTTGATAAAGATAAGATTTTCCCCTTTCATTATAATTACAAGATCCATCCTTTGTAAATCCATAAAAATGGGATCTTTTTTGATCCTCATCATGGATAAACTAGCATGGTCTTGTCGACTTAATGCATCTGCCACCTTGTTTGCTTTCCCAAGGTGGTAATGGATTGAGAAGTCATAATCCTTAATCAGCTCTAACCATCTTCTTTGGTGCATATTCAGCTCCTTTTGTGTGAAAATATACTTTAAACTTTTATGATCAGTATAAATATCACACCTTTCACCATAAAGGTAATGCCTCAAAATCATTAATGCAAAGATTACCACAGCTAACTCCAAATCATGTGTTGGGTAATTTTTCTCATGGAGTTTCATCTGTCGTGAGGAATAAGAAATCACCATATCATTTTGTATAATAACACACCCCAATCCCTTCTTGGATGTATCACTATAGATCACAAACCTTTCTCCACTACAAGGCAATGTGAGCACAGGTGCACTGGATAAACTTATTTTAAACTCCTTGAAATTCTCTTCACATTCATCCGTCCAGACAAACTTAACTCCTTTCCGAGTCAACTTGGTGAGTGGATTATATAATCATGAAAAATATTTCACAAAACATCGATAATATCCAGCCAAACCAAGAAAACTTTTGATCTCAGTTACTGTTGTTGGTCTCGACCATCTTTCGATAACCTCTTTTTTTTCTGGATCTACAGATATCCCCTCTTTTGAGATTATGTGACACAAAAATGCAACTTTTTGAAGCCAAAATTTACACTTGGTAAATTTGGCATAAAGCTTTTCCTTTCTCAGGGTCTTCAATATAATTCTCAAGTAATCTTCATGTTCTTACTTTCACTTTGAATAGACAATAATATCCCCTATAAAGACTACCACAAATTGATCAAGATAGTCTCTAAAGACTATATTCATAAGATCCATGAAGATAGTAGGGGAATTAGTAAGACCAAATGTCATCACTATAAATTCATAGTGTCCATACCTTGTATGGAAAGCCTTATTTGGTATATCCTCCCTTTTGACCCTTAATTGATGATACCCTGAATGAAGATCAATCTTGGAAAATTATTGAGCTCCGCGTAGTTGGTCCAATAGGTCATCAATGCGCGGGAGAGGATATTTGTTCGTGATTGTGATCTTGTTAAGTTCACGATAATCAATGCAGAGTCTCATTGATCCATCTTTCTTCTTAACAAATTGAACAGGTACTCCCCAAGGTGACGCACTAGGGCGTATGAATCCCTTATGAAGATTCTCTTGGAGTTGCTTCTTTAATTCTTGCAACTCAATTGGGGCCATTCTATAAGGTGTCTTTGAAATAGGCAAAGCACCCGGTACGAGTTCTATTGAAAACTCAACTTCACGATTCGGTGGAAGACCCGATAATTCTTCGGGAAAGACATCATCAAACTCTCGTACAATGGGCATATTCTTAATCGTGAGTTTCTCACCAACCATTTAAGATAAATAACCTTCATTTAGTTGAATCAATACCCATAAAATGGAAGAAATTTCCACTGGAAGGTTATATTCATCCTTGCATTGATAGACGATCATAGATTGATCTGGAATATGAAATGTGACATACCTTCTTTGGCAATTGATATGAGATCCATATAAAGAAAGCCAATCCATGCCAAAATCACATCAAATTCCACTATAGGAAGGATCACAATATTTGCAGGAAGCACTTTCCAACAAACATCGATCGGAGAAGAATTATAAACTTTTGATGTGATTGTTGTTCCATTAGGTGTTTTCACAGCTAACTCAACATCTAATTGTTGAGGTAATACGGTGATACCCTTAGAAAATTCTTCAGAAATAAAAGAGTGGTTGAGTCTAGAATCAAATAAAACATTTGCTACTTAAGAGTGGATGGTAAGCGTACCTTTCACCACAACGTTATCGTACTCCACATTGCTGATAGAAATTGCATGTGACTTTCCTTTGTCTTTAGCTTTAAGAGTTTGTTGACGTCGACCATCATCATCAACCCTTGGATTAGGGCATTTATTGGCATAATGTCCCATCTCCTTACACTTGAAACATTGAAGTGCAGTGGGTTTATTCTCTGTATCCCTTCCTTTTATTTGCATCATTAGACATCTTCTTCCCATCATCGTGGCATTCAAATGCCCGATGACCTTCCTTTCCACATTTGAAACATTTACTTGTCCCTTTAAGACAACTCCCTATATGTTTCTTTCCACACTTTGAGCATAAGGGAATTCTGATCTTCTTTTCAGTGTGCTCTTTAGATTTTCCTTTCAATTACATTTTCCTCTTCTTATCAAACCCATATGACTGATGGGTTACTCCAATCTCCATCTCGACTTTGAGAGCACATCGAACGATTTCCTCGTAGCTATTGAAGTCCCTTATGTCTAACGCTCTTCGAAGACTTGGTTTAATCCACTAAAGAATCGATCGATCTTACTCTCAGGTTGGATAATAATACCAGAATCATACATTTCAAGTATTGTAAAATTTTCTTCATAGGTACCAATAGATTTATCATCCTTTTTCTTCAGTTCAAGAAACTCTTTCTCCATCTTTGTTCGGAGAATACGAGGGATGTACTTATTGAAAAATAAGTTCTTGAACTATTCCCATTCCATGGACTCAATTTCATCCCATTGCCTTGTATTCTTAATAAGATTCCACCATTGATCAGCATCTCCTTCCAAACGATACACTGCTAGGATGACTTTATCATGTTCAGAATATTGAAGAACTAAAAATATCTTTTCAGTAGTACTAATCCATTGTTCAGCAACTAATAGATCAGTAGACCCGCTGAAAGAAGGTGTACGCTGCCTCATGAAGGATTCAACAGAATGTTGCTGCTTCCTTTGCTCGTTTAGAAGTCCTTCATGATTCATAGCTTGAGAATGTTGTGTGAGCATGGCTACATGATTTTGTATTCCAGCTCCCATAACGTTTGGTTGCTCAGGGGGACAAGCATTGCATTGCCCGTCACATTCCGTATTAACACAGTTCCTTCGGGTTCCAGCCATTGACTAAAACCAAGAAGCATAGTGTGAGCAACACTAATTATAATAGGAAAACCACATAATAAAGAATAAAATTTCACACGTAAGGTCTTATCCTAGGTTATTCATGGCCATTTCTAAAACACTAAGATTGTGTTCTATGCTTATACTTATCCTTAGGGTTCTTACTAAGGCTTTCACATCCTAGTTTCCAAAGGATGACTATAAATTTCCTCTGATACCAACTATAATGACCCATACTTTACATACATTGTTAATACCTCAAAATTTAAGCATACTTATTACAACATATAACAAAACCACGAAAGGACTGTATAGGTATAGTGTCTTTAGAAACTGGGAAACATAAACAACTGGTTCATAAAGCGTCTACATTGTCTCCCATTTATTTCATCATATCTATAGTCCCGTTCGTCATATCTTACTTTATAACCTTATTCCTAACCTGGGGAAAGAAAACATACAAAAGGGTGATCTCAAATGCTCAGTAAGGGTAAACAAAAGAAATATCAATCACATCGTATACATAAGCACATAACTTTTGCAAATCTTAACCTGCAAAAGAGATCATAGTTTCATAACATGGGATAAATCATGGAAGTGAAATGTAATCACAATAATCATAACTTAAACATGAAACTTTTTGGAATACACACATAATCATAGATAATCATTTCATGTTGTCAAGACTCATTGCCAAGAATATCTTAGTGGTCAAAGTCCTTTTATGAACCGAGTCACCCTCGTTTCATTCCTATTTTACTGAACCGGTATAACCTACCATTCCAGCCATGTCTATATCATGAGATATAAAATCTTTACCCAATGCATTGGAGGGAGATATAGGTCGCACCCATCTCATAATTATACCATTCTTATATGTGCCACAAAATCATAAATCATACATCATTGCATAACCCATGTAATAAAAATGGGAATATTAAACATCGTGACATCATAAAAAAATTCATATAAGATAAAGGAATTCATAAAAATAATTCCATCACAACATAATCAAATCAATAGTGAGAAAAACATAACCCTTTATTATCTTAGATGGAAAGTAATTTTGATAATACACTTGAACTCCATTCTTGAGGAAAATATCCTTTCTGCTTCAAAAACACTTTTCCTTACTTAACAAATCATACAATTATAAACTAAAAGAATTTGATTAAAAATAAACGTGAAAACTTGTAAAGGAAGATTCTTGGAAATAATGTTTTAAAAATCCATTCATGCCATATAAGTTAAAAGAAAACATTCTTCTCGTACTTTTGTCAGAAAAGTCAAAAAGTACCTCGTACGAAAAATGACAAAAGATTCCTTTCATATCCTATACTAAAAACTCACCAAAGGGTAAAATTGGATTTAAAAAATTGTAGGTGGATGGAAATTATATTACATATTGAGGAAACATGGATGTGGATGATAAAATACACCCCAGTAAATACCAAAGTATAAATAATCTCGGATAAAAATGAGATTGTGATATTTCCCTTACCTTAGTTCTGTTTTGCTTTGTAAGTTTCATAACCTCCTGTATATTGATTTAAATAATGTTATTGACTTATTCAAGAATCACAAGATTTTTATGATATAATATATGGTCATATTCATAGCTTCTTAGTAGTAATATTTCATTGCTACTTGTTATTCAGGTGTTTATAATTTTTTGTTCTTATGCGTGTCTTGTCGAATAAATTCTTATTCTTTTCTTTAGGTTATAGATACCTCATTTACATAATGGTATTACTGTAATATATATCATATTCAATTATTAAATTCATTTATATAATAATTATTAAATGAAGATCATGTAGAACGAGTCGCATCACATCGTGGAGATGGTATTCCATACGTACGCACGAGTGATGAGATCGTTCCTATGATCATGGAATTGTATTGGTGTGTATGTATACTATTTCAGAATCAGTATTACTTTATAATAGTCATATATAGTCATTATTTACACCATTATACCCATCCAAGTAAGGTGGTGGTGGAAAATAGATTACACCACGACGTGGAGACGGTATTTCGTACGTACGCACGCGTGGTGATTTCTTTTTCCATAGGATGGATAGATGGTGAAATAGGGTTGTTTCATACTTATAATAACATATCATTATATTACTGATACTGATGTTATTACTTCATAATGAAACAACTAAATAAGAAGAAGTGGAAGAAGAAATAAAGATCAAAGAATCGGTAACAGACATTACCTCTTCTTTGAAGTGCTTCTTTCAGACCTTATTTTAGGGCACTAAAAATGGTCTTTGAAGAATACTAGGACCTCTAAGATGTCTCTAGGAAAGGGGAGAGGATGAATTGGAAGTGGTTTTACGAACTTTTGGGCTCAAAGTGGTGTGAGGAAGAGAGGGAGGAGGTGCCCTTTTATAAGGGAGGAGAGGGGCACCTTTGGGAAAACTAAAAATATTATTTTATTATAAAGACAATTTCGGTTATAAATAGCTCCAAATTGATATATTTCGAAGCTAATGTGGGGATGGGTCGAAATCCTCTCATCCAATAGAATTTAGACAAGTTAAGATTCCTATTTTAACCTTATCATTTAGATTTAACATTAAGTTAAATAATTTTACTTTTACCGTGTCTTCTTGTGTTCTTATACTATAAGGTTAATAAACTTAATATAAGCAGCCAAAAAAACCTCAAGTTGTTTATTATTTATATATATTACCTTATCTAAGTCATTTTTCCGAACTATATATTTTTAGGAATAAAATAACAATTTTTAATATAATATTTGTTTTAAAAACTATTTTATGTCAATTTTGACACTATTTAGTAATTGATTTTTTTGAAAATCATAACAAAATAATTAGTTCTAAAAAAGATAATTAAATCAATAATAAAATGTCATATTAACCTATAAAATTAGTGGAATTCATAAAAAGTCTCAGATTACATTTATTTTGGTGTTTATAACATTAATTATGTCAATATTTTATTAATAAGATAATTACTTTATCATCTTTGTGTTATAAATAAATTAAATGATATAATGTCTAAAAATTACAAATAAAATACCATTATGTAGGAAACCTTTTTAGATTTCTAATTAATATTTATAGTCGAATTTATCTTTTTTATAACCCCATATTAAAAATTATTTACTTATTAAACATTGATTTTAACTATTTTAACCCTTCTTTAAATAAATTAATAATAAATGTCCTAATCTAATCAAAGTGGGCCTAAATGGTCATATTTTATTCCTAAGTTTGTTTTTGGTCGAATTACATTTTTCCAACATAATTAGGACATCTGTTACTGTAATAATAATATCATCTTTACCCTTAATTACCCTATTTACTTTTAACCGTGGTAAAAAAAAGTAAAATGTTACTATTCCCCAAAACATTATTTTCATCTCATTGAACAACATTTTACATAGTGACATCAACCGTGTCTCTCAGAATTTTGAAATTCCACTCACAGAAGCGGTGAAATTAAGTTTTATGAAAAAATCAGTTTTTTAACTACCACATAGTGGTTTCACTATTCATCAAAAATTGAATGTTTTCAGAAAAATACCAAAATTTCACCCTTGGCTAATTTCGATATTAAAAATCCAAAAATGAAGTCCATTTTGAAAAATAAAATTTATAAAATTTCAAAAAGTGGTTATTACTATTCCTAACGGGTAGTTTCAATAATATTTTAATAGCATATCGTTGTTTAGTGAAACTCGGTATTGAGTACGACACAAGCTATCGAGGAAGGTCGTGATTTCGTGTAAAGCAAGCCAAGCAAGTGTTGTGTAGAAAAAGATTCCTTTGATGACTTATATAACATAAAAGTCTCCGGTGTTACATTCTACCCCCCTTAAAATGAATTTCGCCCTCGAAATTCGTCACTTTGTAACAAATAGATGAGGATACCTCTCCCTCATCATATCCTCAAGCTCCCATGTAACTTCTTCTAATTGGTGGTTCCTTCATAAAACATTAATCAATCGAATGGTCTTGTTTCATAGGACTTTTTTGTTACGATCCAGAATCTCTATCGGTTGTTCTTCATAAGAATGATCTTGCTCCAGCGGTACAACTTCTGAGCTGAGTACATGTGAAAGATCAGGTATGTACTTTCTCAGGAGAGATACATGGAACACATCGTGGACTTGCGAGAGATTCGGTGGAAGCACCAATCGGTAAGATGCCTTCCAAACACGATCCAGTATTTCGAAAGGACCGATATATCTAGGGCTCAACTTCCTCTTCTTTCCAAATATCATAACCCTCTTCCAGGGAGATATTTGTAAGAAAACTTTATCACCCACTTCAAACTCTAGGTCTTTTCTTCGGTTTTCAGCATAACTTTTCTGTCGACTCTGAGATTCTCTTATGTGTTGTTGAATAGATCTGACCTTTTCTGCCATTTCATCAATGAGATCAGGTCCTAATAGCTTTCATTCCCCAACTTCATCCCAGCAAGTTGGAGTCCTGCATTTCATTCCCTAGAGAGCTTCATAAGGAGCCATCTGAATACTGGAGTGAAAGCTATTATTATAAAAAAATTCCACCAAAGGTAGGTGTTGATCCCAACCACCTTTGAAATCCATAGAGCAAGCTGTCAACATATCTTCTAGGGTACGAATTTTTCTCTCAGACTAACCGTTTGTCTGAGGATGATAAGTAGTGCTAAAACTCAACTCTGTATCCAGAGTATGCTGAAGACTTCGCCAGAACTTCGAGGTAAATCTCGGATCCCGATCAGATATAATAGAAATTGGTACTCCATGCAATCTTACCACTTCCTTTACATATATCCTGGCAAGCTGATCCAGAGAGAAATCCTCTCTAATAGCAATGAAGTGTGCAGACTTTGTAAGACGATCAACTATGACCTAGATAGCATTATTTCCTTTGGATGTTTTAGGACGTCCTATGACAAAGTCCATAGTGATGTTTTCCCATTTCCATTCGGGTATGGGTAATGGTTGTAACATCCCCTTAGACTTCTGTCTCTCACCTTTAACTTGTTGACAAACGAAGCATCGAGAGACATATTCTGCAACATCTCTTTTCATGTCATCCCACCAGAAGTACTCTTTCAGGTCCCTATACATCTTCGTGCTTCCAAGATGAATAGAGAATGAAGAACTATGGGCATCATCCAGCAGCTCCTTCTTTAATTCGGGGATGGGAGGAACACAAACCCAATTCCTGAACATTATTATCCCATCACAATCAAGGTTGAATTCAGGAACATTTCTCACCTTCTTTTGTAACTCGACATCTTCTTTCTATGCCTCTTTAATCTTCACATGTATAGATGGTTGAACATTCATTTGAGAAAGATAAGATTTTTCCCATTCTATTATAATTCCAAAATCCATCCTTTGTAAATCCATAAATATTGGATCTTTTGTGAACCTCATCATGGTTAAAGTAGCATGGTCTTGTCAACTTAATGCATCTTCCACATTGTTTACTTTCCCAGGGTGGTAATGGATTGAGCAGTCATAATCCTTATACAGCTCTAACCATCGTCTTTGGCGCATATTCAGCTCCTTTTGTGTGAAAATATACTTTAAACTTTTATGATCAGTATAAATATCACACCCTTCACCATAAAGGTAATACCTCCAAATCCTTAATGCAATGATTACCGCAGCAAACTCCAAATCATGTGTTGGGTAATTTTGCTCCTGGATTTTCAACTGTCGTGAGGCATAAGCAATCACCATATCATTTTGCATAAGAACACACCCCAATCCCTTCTTGGATGCATCACTATAGATCACAAACCTTTCTCCACTACAAGGCAGTGTGAGCACAGGTGCACTGGATAACTTTTTTTTCAACTCTTTGAAATTATCTTCACATTCTTCCGTCCAGACAAACTTAACTCCTTTCTATGTCAACTTGGTGAGTGGATTAGATAATCATGAAAAATCATTCACAAAAGGTCGATAATATCCAGCCAAACCATGAAAACATCGGATCTCAGTTACTGTTGTTGGTCTCGACCATCTTTTGATAACCTATGTTTTTGCTGGATCCACAGATATCCCCTCTTTTGAGATTATGTGACCAAAAAATTCAACTTTTTGAAGCCAAAATTCACACTTGGTAAATTTGGCATAAAGCTTCTCCTTTATCAGGGTCTTCAATATAATTCTCAAGTGATCTTAATGTTCTTACTTACACTTTGAATAGACAAGAATATCGTCTATAAAGACTACCACAAATTGATCAACATAGTCTCTAAAGACTCTATTCATCAGATCCATGAAGAGAGAAGGGGCATTAGTAAGACCAAATGGCATCACTATAAATTCATAGTGTCCATACCTTGTACAGAAATCCTTCTTTGGTATATCCTCCCTTTTGACCCTTAATTGATGATACCCTGAACAGAGATCAATATTGGAAAAGTATTGAGCACCGCGTAGTTGGTCAAATAGGTCATCAATGCGCGGGAGATGATATTTGTTCTTGATAGTTATCTTGTTAAGTTCTCGATAATCACTGTAGAGTCTCATTGATCCATCTTTCTTATTATCAAATAGAACAGGTGCTCCCCAAGGTGACTCACTAGGGCATATGAATCCCTTATGAATATTCTATTGGAGTTGCTTCTTCAATTCCTGCAACTCAGTTGGGGCCATTCTATAAGGTCTCTTTGAAATAGACAAGGCACCCGGTACGAGATCTATTGAAAACTCAACTTCACGATTCGATGGAAGACCTGGTAATTCTTCCGAAAAGACATCATCAAACTCCCGTACAATGGGCATATTCTTAATCGTGAGTTTCTCACCAACCATTTCAGATAAATAACCTTCATTTAGTGGAATCAATACCCATAAAATGGATGAAATTTCCACTGGAAGGTTATGTTCATCCTTGTATTGATAGATGATCATAGATTGATCAGGAAAATGAAATGTGACTTCCCTTATTTGGCAATTTATATGAGATCCATATAAAGAAATCCAATCCATGCCAAGAATCACATCAAATTCCACTATAGGAAGGATCACAAGATTTTCAGGAAGCACTTTCCCACAAACTTCGATCAGAGAAGAATTATAAACATTTGAAGAGACTGTTGTGCCATTAGGTGTTGTCACAGCTAACTCAACATCTAATTGTTGAGGTAATACGGTGATACCCTTAGAAAATTCTTCAGAAATAAAAGAGTGGGTGGATCCAGAATCAAATAAAACATTTTCTACTTTAGAGTGGATGGTAAGTGTACCTTTCACCACATTGTTATCGTACTCCACATCGCTGATAGAAATTGCATGTGAATTTCCTTTGTCTTTAGCCTTAAGAGTTTGTTGACGTCGACCATCATCATCAACCCTTGGATTAGGGCATTTATTGGCATAATGTCCCATCTCCTTTCACTTGAAACATTGAAGTGTAGTAGGTTCATTCTGTGTATCCCTTCCATTGTTTGCATCATTAGACATCTTCTTCACATCATCATGACATTCAAATTTCCGATGACCTTCCTTTCCACATTTAAATCATTTACTTGTCCCTTTATGACAACTCCCTCCATGTTTCTTTCCACACATTGAGCATAAGGGAAATCTCATGTTCTTTTCAGTGTGCTCTTTATATTTTCCTTTGAATTCCATTTTCCTCTTCTAATCAAACCAATATGACTGATGGGTTACTCCAATCTCCATATCGACTTTGAGAGCACATCGAACGATTTCCTCGTAGCTATTTATGTCCCTTATGGATAATTCCCTTCGAAGACTTTTTTTAAGCCACTAAATAATCGATCGATCTTACTCTCAGGTTGGATAATAATACCAGAAGATTACCTTGCAAGTCTTGTAAAATTTTCTTCATAGGTTCCAACAGATTCATCATCCTTTTGCTTCAGTTCAAGAAACTATTTTTCCATCTTTGTTCGCAGAATACGAGGGATATACTTATTGAAAAATAAGTTCTTGAACTCGTCCCATTCCATGGACTCGATTTCATCCCTTTGCCTCGTATTCTTAATAAGATTCCACCATTGATCAGCATCTCCTTCCAAACGATACACTACTAGGATGACTTTATCATGTTCAGAACATTGAAGAACTGAAAATATCTTTTCAGTAGTACTAATCCATTGTTCAGCAACAAATGGATCAGTAGACTCGCTGAAAGAAGGTGGATGCTGCCTCATGAAGGATTCAACAGAATTTTGATCCTTCCTTTGCTTGTTTGGATGTCCTTCATGATTCATAGCTTGAGAAAGTAGTGTGATCATGGCTACAAGATTTTGCATTCCAGCTCCCATAACGTCTGGTTTCTCAGGGGGACAATCATTGCATTGCCCGTCGCATTCCGTATTAACACGGTTCCTTCAGTTTCCAGCCATAGACTAAAACCAAGAAGAATAGTGCGAGAAACACTAATTATAATAGGAAAACCACATAATCAAGAATAAAATTTCACACTTAAGGTCTTATCCTAGGTTATTCATGGCCATTTCTAAAACACTTTGATTGTGTTCTATGCTTAGACTTATCCTTAGGGTTCTTACTAAGGATTTCACATCCTAGTTTGCAAAGGTTGACTATACCTTTCCTATAATACCAACTATAACGACCCATGCATTACATACATTTTTAATACATAAAAATTGAAGCATACTTATTACAACATATAATAAAACCACGAAAGGACCATATAAGTACAGTGTCTTTAGAAACTGGGAAACATAAACAACTGGTTCATAAAGCATCTACACTGTCTCCCATTTGTTTCATCATATCTATAGTCCCTTTTGGCATATCTTACTTAATAACCTTATTCCTAACCTGGGGTAAGAAAACATACAAAAGGGTGAGCTCAAATGCATAGTATGTGTAAAAAAAAGAAATATCAATCACATCGTATACAGAAGAACATAACTTTTGGAAATCTTAACCTGCAAATAAGATCATAATTTCATAACATGGGATAAATCATGGCAGTGAAATGTAACCACATTAATCATATCTTAAAACATGAAACGTTGTGGCCTACACACATAATCATATAGAATCATTTCTTGTTAGTCAAGACTCATTGCCAAGACTATCTTAGTGGTCAAAGTCCATTTCTGAACCGAGTCACCCTCGTTTCAGTCCTGTATCACTGAACCGGTATAACCTACCGTTCGAGCCATGTCTATCTCATGAGATATAAAATCTTTAGCCAATGCATTGGAGGGAGATATAGGTCCCACCCATCTCATAATGATACCATTCTTATATGTGCCACAAAATCATAAATCATACATCATTGCATAACCCATGTAATAAAAATGGGAATCTTAAACATCGTGACATCATAAAAAAATTCATATAAGATATAGGAATTACTAAAAATAATTCCATCACAACATAATCAAATCAATAAGGATAAAAACAGAACCCTTTATTATCATAGATGGAAATTTTTTTTGATAAAACACTTGAACTCCATTCTTGAGGAAAATATCCTTTCTGCTTCAAAAAAACTTTTCCTTTCTTAACATGTTGTACAATTATAAACTAAAAGAAGTTGATTAAAAATAAACTTGAAAAATTGTAAAGGAAGGTTCTTGGAAATAATGTTTTAAAAATCCATTCATGCCGTATAAGTTAAAAGAAAACATTCTTCTCATACTTTTGTCAAAAAAGTCAAAAAGTACCTCGTACGAAAAACGTCAAAAGATTCCTTTCATATCTTTTACTAAAAACTCACCGAAGGGTAAAATTGGATTTAAAAAATTGTAGGTGGATGGAAATAATATTACATATTTAGGAAACATGGATGTGGATGATAAAATACACCCCAGTAAATACCAAAGTATAAATAATCTCGGATAAAAATGAGATTGTGATATTTCCCTTACCATAGGTCCGTTTTGCTTCTTAAGTGTCCGAACCTCCTATATAATGATTTAAACAATGTTATTGACTTATTCCAGAATCATACTTATTTTTATGATATCATATATGGTCATATTCTTAGCTTCTTAGTAGTAATATTTCATTTCTACTTGTTATTCGCGTGTTTATAATTTTTTGTTTTTATGCGTGTCTTGTCGAATAAATTATTATTCTTATATTTAGGTTATAGATACCTCATTTCCAGAATGGTATTAGTGTAATTTATATCATATTGATTCATTAAATTCATTTATATAATCATTATGAAATGAAGGTCATGTAGAACGAGTCGCATCACATCTTGCAGACGGTATTCCGTAAGTACGAACGAGTGATGATATCATTCCTATGATCGTGGATTGTATTGGAGTGTATGTATACTATTTCAGAATCAGTATTACATTATAATATTAATATATAGTCATTATTGACACCATTATACCCATCCAGGTAAGGTGGTTTTGGAAAATAGATTACACCACGGCGTGGAGACGGTATTCCGTACGTACGCACACACAGTGATTTCTTTTTCCATAGGATGGATAGATGGTGAAATAGGGTGTATTCATACATATAATAAAATATCATTATATGAGTGATACTGATGTTATTACTTCATAATGAAACAACTAAAGAAGAAGAAGTGGAAGAAGAAATAATGATGAAAGAATCGGCAACGGACATTACCTCTTCTTTGAAGTGCTTCTTTGAGACATTCTTTTAGGGCACTAAAATTGGTCTTTGGAGAAGCCCAAGACCACTAGGATGTCTTTAGGGAAGTGGAGAGGAGGAATTGGCAGGGGTTGGCTGAGCTTGAAGTCTCAAAGTGGTGCGAGGAAGAGGGGGAGGAGGTGCCCTTTTATAAGGGAGGAGAGGGGCACCTTTGGGAAAACTAAAAATATTATTTTATTATAAAGAAAAGTTCGGTTTTTAATAGCTCCAAATTGATATATTTAGAATCTAAGGTGGGGATGGGTAGAAATCCTCTCATCCAATAGAATTTAGACAAGTTTGGGTTCCTATTTTAACATTATCATTTAGATTTAACATTAAGTTAAATAATTTCACTTTTACTGTGTCTTCTTGTGTTCTTATACTATAAGGTTAATAAACATACTATAAGAAGCCAAACGAACCCCAAGTTGTCTATTATTAATATATATGACATTATCTAAGTCATTTTGACGAACCATAGATTTTTAGGAATAAAATAACAATTACTAATATAATATTAGTTTTAAAAACTATTTTCTGTCAATTTTGACACTATTTAGTAATTGATTATTGTGAAAATCATAACAGATTTATTAGTTCTAAAATAGTTAATTATATCAATACTAAAATGTCATATTAACCTATAAAATTTGTGTAATTCATATAAAGTCTCAAATTACATTTATTTTGGTGTTTATAACATTAATTATGTCAATATTTTATTAATAAGATAATTACTGCATCATCTTTGTGTCATAAATAAATTAAATTATTTAATGTCTAAAAATTACAAATAAAATACCATTATGTAGGAAACCTTTTTATCTTTGTAATTAATATTTATAGTCGAATTTATCTTATGTATAACCGCATATTAAAAATTATTTACTTATTAAACGTTGATTTTAACTATTTTAACCCTTCTTTAAATAAATTAATAATAAATGTCCTAATCTAATCCATGTGGGCCTAAATGGTCATAATTTATTCCTAAGTTTGTTTTTGGTCGAATTACAATTTTCCAATAGAATTAGGACATGTGTTAGGATAATAATAATATCATCTTTACCCTTAATTACCCTATTTACTTTTAACCGTGGTAAAAAAAGTAAAAAGTTGCTATTCCCCAAAAAATTAATTTCATCTCATTGAACCACATTTTACATACTGAAATCAACCGTGTCTCTTGGAATTTTTAAATTCCACTCACAGAAGTGGTAAAATTATGTTTTATGAAAAATTCAGTTTTTTAACTACCACTTAGTGGTTTCACTATTCATCAAAAATTAAAAGTTTTCAGAAAAATACCAAAATTTCACCATAGGATAATTTCCATATTCCGAATCCAAAAATGAAGTCCATTTTGAAAGATAAAATTTATAAAATTTCAAAAAGTGGTTATTACTATTCATAACGGCTAGTTTTAATAATATTTTAATAGCATATCATTGTTTAGTGAACCTCGGTATTGCGTACGACGCAAGCTATCGATGAAGGTCGCGATTTCTTGTAAAGAAAGCCAAGAAAGTGTTGTGTAGAAAAAGTTTCCTTTGATGATTTATATAACATAAAAGTCTCAGGTGTTACATTCTACCCCCCTTAAAATATATTTCGCCCTCGAAATTCGTCACTTTGTAACAAACAGATGAGGATACCTCTCCCTCATCATATCCTCAAGCTCCCACGTAGCTTCTTCTAATTGGTTGTTCCTCCATAAAACTTTCACCAATCGAGTGGTCTTGTTTCGTAGGACATTTTCACTACGATCCAGAATCTCTATCAGCTGTTCTTCATAAGAATGATCATGCTCCAGCGGTACAACTTCTGAGCTGAGTACATGTGAAGGATCAGGTATGTACTTTATCAGGAGAGATAAATGGAACACATCGTGGACTTGATATAGATTCGGTGGAAGCGCCAATCGGTATGCTACCTTCCCAACACGATCCAGTATTTCGAAAGGACTGATATATCTAGGGCTCAACTTCCCCTTCTTTCGAAATCACATAACCCTATTCCGAGGAGATATTCGTAAGCACAATTTATCACCCACTTCAAACTCTATGTCTTTTCTTTGGTTTTCGGCATAACATTTCTATCGACTCTGAGCTACTCTTATGTGTTGTTGAATAGATCTGACCTTTTCTGCCATTTCATCAACGAGATCAGGTCCTAATAGCTTTCTTTCCCCAACTTCATCCCAGCAAGTTGGAGTCCTGCATTTCATTCCATAAAGAGCTTCATAAGGAGCCATCTGAATACTACAGTGAAAGCTATTATTATAAGAAAATTCCACCAATGGTAGTTGTTGATCCCAACCACCTTTGAAATCGATAGAGCATGCTCTCAACATATCTTCTAGGGTCTGAATTGTTCTCTCAGACTGACCGTGTGTCTGAGTATGATAAGCAGTGCTGAAACTCAACTCTGTATCCAGAGTATGCTGAAGACTTCACCAGAAGTACTCTTTCAGGTCCTTATACATCTTCGTGCTTCCAGGATGAATAGAGAATGAAGAACTATGAGCCTCATCCAGCAGCTCCTTCTTTAATTCGGGGATGGGAGGAACACAAAACCGATTCCTGAACAATATTATCTCATCGTAATCAAGTTTGAATTAAGGAACATTTCTCACCTTCTTTTTTAAATCTACATCTTCTTTATGTGCCTCTTTAATATTCACGTGTATAGATGGTTGAACATTCATTTGAGAAAGATAAGATTTTTCCCCTTCCATTATAATTCCAAGATCCATCCTTTGCAAATCCATAAATATTGGATCTTTTGTGAACCTCATCATGGATAAACAAGCATGGTCTTGTTGACTTAATGCATCTCCCACCTTGTTTACTTTCCCAGGGTGGTAATGGATTGAGCAGTCATAATACTTAATCAGCTCCAACCATCTTCATTGGCACATATTCATCTCCTTTTGTGTGAAAATATACTTTAATCTTTTATGATCAGTAAAAATATCACACCTTTCACCATAAAGGTAATGCCTGCAAATCTTCAATGCAATTATTACCGCAGATAACTCCAAATCATGTGTTGGGTAATTTTGCTCATGGATTTTCAACTGTCGTGAGGCATAATCTATCACCATATCATTTTGCATAAGAACACACCCCAATCCCTTCTTGGATGCAGCACTATAGATCACAAACCTTTCTCCACTACAAGGCAGTGTGAGCACAAGTGCACTAGATAACCTTCTTTTCAACTCCTTGAAATTCTCTTCACATTCTTCCGTCCAGACAAACTTAACTCCTTTCTGAGTCAACTTGGTGAGTGGATTAGATAATCGTGAGAAATCATTCACAAAACGTCTATAATATCCAGCCAAAACAAGAAATCTTCGGATCTCAGTTACTGTTGTAGGTCTCGACCATCTTTCGATAACCTCTGTTTTTGCTGGATCCACAGATATCCCCTCTTTTGAGATTATGTGACCCAAAAATGCAACTTTTTTAAGCCAAAATTCAGACATGGTAAATTTGGAATAAAGATTATCCTTTCTCAGGGTCTTTAATATAATTCTCAAGTGATCTTCATGTTCTTCCTTTCTCTTTGAATATACAAGAATATCATCTATAAAGACTACCACAAATTTATCAAGGTAGTCTCTAAAGACTCTATTCATCAGATCCATGAAGATAGTAGGGGCATTAGTAAGACAAAATGGCATCACTATAAATTCATAGTGTCCATACCTTGTACGGAAATCCATATTTTCTATATCCTCCCTTTTGACCCTTAACTGATGATACCCTGAACGAAGATCAATCTTGGAAAAGAATTGAGATCCACATAGTTGGTCAAATAGGTCATCAATGCGCAGGAGAGGATATTTGTTCTTGATAGTGATCTTGATAAGTTCTCGATAATCAATACAGAGTCTCATTGATCCATCTTTCTTCTTAACAAATAGAACAGGTGCTCCCCAAGGTGACACACTAGGGCGTATGAATCCCTTATCAAGATTCTCTTGGAGTTTCTTCTTCAATTCATGCAACTCAATTGGGTCCATTTTTTAAGGTGTCTTTGAGATAGGCAAAGCACCCGGTACAAGTTCTATTGAAAACTCAACTTCACGATTCGGTGGAAGATCCGTTAATTCTTCCAGAAAGACATCATCAAACTCCCATACAGTGAGAATATTCTTAATCGTGAGTTTATCACCAACCATTTGAGATAAATAACCTTCATTTAGTGGAATGAATACCCATAAAATGGAATAAATTTCCACTGGAAGGTTATGTTCATCCTTGCATTGATAGACGACCATAGATTGATCTGGAATATGAAATGTGAATTCCCTTCTTTGGAAATTGATATGAGATCCATATAAATAATTCCAATCCATGCCAAGAATCACATCAAATTACACTATAGGAAGGATCACATAATTTTTAGGAAGCACTTTACCACAAACATCGATCAGAGAAAAATTATAAACCCTTGATGCGACTGTTGTTCCATTAGGTGTTGTCACAGGTAACTCAACATCTAATTGTTGAGGTAATACAGTGATACCCTTAGAAAATTCTTCAGAAATAAAAGAGTGGGTGGATCCAGAATCAAATAAAACATTTTCTACTTTAGAGTGGATGGTAAGTGTACCATTCACCACATCGGTATCATACTCCACATCGCTAATAGAAATTGCATGTGACATTCCTTTGTCTATAGCCTTAAGAGTTTGTTGACGTCGACCATCATCATCAACCCTTGGATTAGGGAATTTATTGGCATAATGTCCCATCTCCTTGCACATGAAACATTGAGGTGTATTAGGTTCATTCTTTGTATCCCTTCCTTTGTTTTCATCATTAGACATCTTCATACCATCATCTCGGCATTCAAATTCCTGATGACTTTCCTTTCCACATTTGAAACATTTACTTGTCCCTTTAAGACAACTCCCTCCATGTTTCTTTCCACACGTTGAGCATAAGGGAAAGCTCATCTTCTTTTCAGTGTGCTCTTTAGATTTTCCTTTGATTTCCATTTTCCTCTTCTTATCAAACCCATATGACTGATGGGTTACTCCAATATCCATATCGACTTTGAGAGAACATCGAACGATTTCCTCGTAGCTATTGAAGTTCTTTATGGCTAACGCCCTTCGAAGAATTGGTTTTAAGCCACTAAAGAATCGATCGATCTTACTCTCAGGTTGGGTAATAACACCAGAAGCGTACCTTGCATGTCTTGTAAAATTTGTTTCATAGGTACCAACAGATTCATCATCCTTTTGCTTCAGTCCAAGAAACTATTTCTCCATCTTTGTTCGTAGAATACGAGGGAAGTACTTATTGAAAAATAAGTTCTTGAACTCATCCCATTCCATGGACTCAATTTCATCCATTTGCCTCGTATTCTTAATAATATTCCACCATTTTTCAGCATCTTCTTCCAAACGATACACTGCTAGGATGACTTTATCATGTTCAGGACATTGGAGAACTGAAAATCTCTTTTTAGTAGTACTAATCCATTGTTCAGCAACTAATGGATCAGTAGACCCGCTGAAAGAAGGTGAATGCTTCCTCATGAAGGATTCAACAGAATGTTTCTCCATCCTTTGCTCGTTTGGAAGTCCTGAATGATTCATAGCTTAAGAAAGTTGTGTGAGCATGGCTAAAAGATTTTTCATTCCAACTCCCATAACGTTTGGTGGCTCAGGGGGACAATCATTGCATTGCCTGTCGCATTCCGTATTAACACGGTTCCTTCGGGTTCCAGCCATTGACTAAAACCGAGAAGAATATTGTGAGAAAAACTAATTATAAAAGGAAAACCACATAATCAAGAATAAAATCTCACACTTAAGGTCTTATCCTAGGTTATTCATGGCCATTTCTAAAACCCTAAGATTGTGTTCTATGCTTAGACTTATCCTTAGGGTTCTTACTAAGGCTTTCACATCCTAGTTTCCAAAGGATGACTATACCTTTCCTCTGATACCAACTATAACAACCCATACTTTACATACATCGTTAATACTTCAAAATTGAAGCATACTTATTACAACATATAACAAAACCACGAAAGGACTGTATAGGTATAGTGTCTTTAGAAACTGGGAAACATAAACAACTGGTTCATAAAGCGTCTATACTGTCTCCCATTTATTTCATCATATCTATAGTCCCTTTTGGCATATATTACTTAATAACCTTCTTCCTGACCTGGGGAAAGAAAACATACAAAATTGTGAGCTCAAATGCTCAGTAAGGGTAAAAAAAAGAAATATCAATCTCGTCGTATACATAAGCACATAACTGTTGGAAATCATAACCTGCAAAAGAGATCATAATTTCATAACATGGGATAAATCATGGCAGTGAAATGTGATCACAATAATCATAACATAAAACATGAAACTTTGTGGAATACACACATAATCATAGATAATCATTTATTGTTAGTCAAGACTAATTGCCAAGACTATCTTAGTGGACAATGTCCCTTTCTCAACCGAGTCACCCTCATTTTAGTCCTGTTTCACTGAACCGGTATAACCTACCGTTCCATCCATGTCTATCTCATGAGATATAAAATCTTTACCCAATTCATTGTAGGGAGATATAGGTCCCACCCATCTCATAATGATACCATTCTTATGTTTTCCACAAAATCAAAAATCATACATCATTTCATAACCCATGTAATAAAAATGGGAATCTTAAACATCGTGACATCATAAAACAATTCATATAAGATAAAGGAATTACTAAAAATAATTCAATCACAACATAATCAAATCAATAGGGATAAAAACAGAACCCTTTATTATCTTAGATGGAAAATAATTTTGATAAAACACTTGAACACCATTCTTGAGGAAAATATACTTTCTACTTCAAAAACACTATTCCTTTCTTAACATGTCGTACAATTATAAACTAAAATAATTTGATTAAAAATAAACTTGAAAACATGTAAAGGAAGCTTCTTGGAAATAATGTTGTAAAAATCCATTCATGTCATATAAGTTAAAAGAAAACATTCTTCTCGTACTTTTTTCGGAAAAGTTAAAAAGTACCTCGTACGAAAAACGACAAAAGATTCCTTTCATATCCTTTACTAAAAACTCACCAAAGGGTAATATTGGATTTAAACAATTTTAGGTGGATGGAAATAATATTACATATTGAGGAAACATGGATATGGATGATAAAATACACCCCAGTAAATACCAAAGTATAAACAATATCGGATAAAAATTAGATTGTGATATTTCCCTTACCTTATGTTCGTTTTGCTTCGTATGTGTCCGAACCTCCTGAATAATGATTTAAATAATGTTATTGACTTATTCCAGAATCATTTTTATTTTTATGATATCATATATGGTCATATTTTTAGCTTCTTAGTAGTAATATTTCATTGCCACTTGTTATTCGGGTGTTTATAATTTTTTGTTCTTATGTGTGTCTTGTCGAATAAATTCTTATTCTTCTCTTTAGGTTATAGATACCTCATTTACTGAATGTTATTAGTGTAATATATATCATATTAATTCATTAAATTCATTTATATAATCATTATGAAATGAAGATCATGTAGAACGAGTCGCATCACATCGTGGAGACGGTATTCCGTACGTACGCACGAGTGATGATATCGTTCCTATGATCATGGAATTGTATTGGAGTGTATGTATACTATTTCAGAATCAGTATTACTTTATAATAGTCATATATAGTCATTATTTACACCATTATACCCATCCAAGTAAGGTGGTGGTGGAAAATAGATTACACCACGGCGTGGAGATGATATTCCGTACGTACGCACGCGCAATGATTTCTTTTTCCGTAGGATGGATAGATGGTGAAATAGGGTTGTTTCATACTTATATTAACATATCAGTATATGAGTGATACTGATGTTATTACTTCATAATGAAACAACTAATGAAGAAGAAGTGGAAGATGAAATAAAGATGAAAGAATCGATAATGGACATCACCTCTTCTTTGAAGTGCTTCTTTGAGACCTTCTTTTAGGGAACTAAAATTGGTCTTTGAAGAAGACCAGGGCCTCTAGGATGTCTCTAGGGAAGTGTATAGGAGGAATTGTCAGTGGTTGGCCGAGCTTGAAGGCTCAATGTGGTGTGGGGAAGAGGGGGAGGAGGTGCCCTTTTATAAGGGAGGAGAGAGGAACCTTTTTGAAAACTAAAAATATTATTTTATTATAAAGTCATGTTCGGTTTTAAATAGCTCCAAATTGATATATTTAGAAGATATGGTGGGTATGGGTCAAAATACTCTCATCCAATAGAATTTAGACAAGTTTAGGTTCCTATTTTAACCTTATCATTTAGATTTAACATTAAGTTAAATAATTTTACTTTTATCGTGTCTTCCTGTGTTCTTATACTATATGGTTAATAAACATACTATAAGAAGCCAAAAGAACCCCAAGTTGTTTATTATTAATATATATAACCTTATCTAAATCCTTTGGCCAAACCTTAGATTTTTAGGAATAAAATAACAATTACTAATATAATATTTGTTTTAAAAACTATTTTATGTCAATTTTGACACTATTTAGTAATTGATTTTTGTGAAAATCATAACAGAATTATTAGTTCTAAAACAGTTAATTAAATCAATACTAAAATGTCATATTATCCTATAAAATTAATGGAATTCATAAAAAGTGTAAATTACATTTATTTTGGTGTTTATAACATTAATTATGTCAATATTTTATCAATAAGATAATTACTGCATCATCTTTGTGTCATTAATAAATTATATTATTTAATGTCTAAAAATTACAAATAAAATAACATTATGTAGGAAATCTTTTTATCTTTCTAATGAATATTTATAGTTGAATTTATCGTATGTATAACCCCATATTAAAAATTATTTACTTATTAAACTTTGATTTTAACTATTTTAACCCTTCTTTAAATAAATTAATAATAAATGTCCTAATCTAATCCAAGTGGGCCTAAATGGTCATATTGTATTCCTCAGTTTGTTTTTGGTCGAATTACATTGGTCAAATAGAATTAGGACATGTGTTAGGGTAATGATAATATCATCTTTACCCTTAATTACCCAATTTACTTTTAACCGTGGTAAAAAAAAGTAATAAGTTACTATTCACCAAAAAAATATTTTCATCACATTGAACCACATTTTACATACTGACATCAACCTTGTCTCTCGGATTTTTGAAATTACACTCACAGAAGCGGAAAAATTATGTTTTATGAAAAATTCAGTTTTTTAACTACCACTTAGTGGTTTCACTATTCATCAAAAATTGAAAGTTTTCAGAAAAATACCAAAATTTCACCCTAGGGTAATTTCGATATTCTGAATCCAAAAATGAAGTCCATTTTGAAAAAGAAAATTTATAAAATTTCAAAAAGTGGTTATTACTATTCATAATGGCTAGTTTTAATAATATTTTAATAGCATATCGTTGTTTAGTGAAACTCAGTATTGCGTACGACGCAAGCTATCGAGGAAGGTCGCGATTTCGTGTAAAGCAAGACAAGCAAGTGTTGTGTAGAAAAATATTCCTTTGATGAATTATATAACATAAAAGTCTCGGGTGTTACACTATTTTCCTATAAATTGTGAATATCGTTATATATTTAGAAACATTTTACTCCATATCTATGAAAGATTACCTTATCTACTCACATCTCCAAAAAAATTATCTATTGTGATCGTCCACAGCCTCCCCAAATCACAACTAAACATAACATATATATTCCTAGAAACCATATTTTGGTATGAAATATATCCTATGAAGGATTTTGGGTCATCAAAATTTGAATAAATGACGAAGAGTTAATGTTTTCCAACTGGTATTTTGGTTTTATTCCTTCATACATCTGTTTTAATATATTTTATGACATGATTATATATTATATATATAATATTATTTATAATTAGATATTTTTATTTTAAAATACTGAGAAATTACCATCTCCACAACCATCAAATGTTTTGTGAAATCATCATTCTTGTGTATAGTGGACTACCACCTCCCGAACTGATCTCATTCAACTTTCAATTACTACCTATCACAGTTTGACATTGTGGTAGAATTTAAATATATATATATATATATATTAATTATATTTATTATGTTATTAATACTAAAAAATTTAAATCACACATACCATAATGATTTTAATTTTGTTGGAATACAATAATGTCACTCGTGTGTATGATAGACTATTGCACTGCGAAGCGATGAGGTTCGTTCTAGATTTACATGGAATGTACTAAGGATCAGTTTAGTAAAATATTTGAGATATATATGACATAATAATTAAACTATAATGATAAAATATTTATTTTATATTAAATTCATTCCATAAAAAATAAAAAACATTGTTCATGTTTACGTATGAATGTCATCTCCCTGAAATGGATAATTCGACCTCTATTAATAAATTTTATTAATTAAAATAAATACCTATATAATTAATATATATGATATTTGTATAATTTTTATCATTATTGGTATGATTTAAATATCATAAATTTAATAGTACAAATAATATAAGAAATAAAAACATATATGAAATATGATGATGTTATTACGCAAAACATTACATTAACAAGGAAATTCTAATAAACATTCAATAAAAGTTCATATGAATATAATATATTGTATTATATATAGGAATATATTTCATTAAAGTAAATTTTAAAAATTAGATTTATTATATAGTATATTTTATTAGCTGTGACTAATTTATAGACATAAGGCAAAGGATTTCTTTATCACATTTAACATCTCTTATAAAACATAAAAATTCAACACATGTTACTTTTTTGTGGTTTATATAATACCCATGAAAGTATCAACTCATGCATTTACATGATATTATTTTTAATAACATATCAAAATTAATTTATATATTTCACGGGGTTTACGTTTAAAATGGTACCTAATCTTTAAGGGATATATTATTAAATTTTCATTATTTGAGATGTTCATTATGGTATGCACATATATTGATTAATGTGGTTCATATAAATTACATATGAAAATTACTATCACTATTTTATTTTTCCTGATGATATTTTATTATCCATTTTATTTATTAAATTATTGGTCTTATAATTCAATGTTACCAAATTAGTAGTGTAATTTTGTTGCAATCCAAGAGTTTTTCCATATTATTGATGATAATAATCTAATGATTAAATCATATGAAAAAACTGCCATTAAATAATTAAAATTATTTTCCTCTATTTATTCAAAATATTTTCATGTACTAGTAAAATTTATTCAACTTGTTGTTTTTGAAAATCGTTGGGAATACGTTTTTAAGAAAATCTATCCTTGATATCTCTCTTTGGTCAAAAATAAATTTCCATTCAAAAGGGGGTTTTAAAATAAGTTTTAATAATTGATTATTCAATCTATTATGAATATAAAAACTAATCTTCTCCCATAATTTAAATGGGAAAAATATTTATTTAAAATACTTTTATGTTTTTTCGAAATAATGTAATATTTTCTTTCACAAAAACTGTGAATGGAATCAATGTTTTTAACTTGCACGCCATTAAAATTATTTCCTACTGTTAAAAATGTAAATTGATGTAATTATTTAATTACATTGTTACAACTTTCTTTTCAAATATAATGACTACTTTAATGTTTTAGAAATATTTAGATTTAAAATAAAGTATTTTAATGTGCAAAGTATATCGAAAGTGTCAAATGTTATAAAAAAATTTTTCAAGGAGGAATGAAATTGTCATCCTGAAGTGTTTTAAATTAATTATTAAAACTACAATTTTTATTTTATCTCGATTAATTGAAAATAATTGTATTTTTATAATTTCGTATATATAAAAAATTAATTTTCATGGAAAAGTTATTTTTCTCAGGAAATTTCCAAGTAGTCTATAAAAAATATTTTACCTATAATATGATAATAATTGAGGATATATATAAATTAATAGAAAGATAAAAAATTTATAAAATTTAGATTCATTACCTTCATGGTTTATTTTTAGGATGGATTTATTTTTTAAAACCTGTTTCTCTTCAATGGGTTCTAACATGATAAAATTGTTATACAGTTTGATTTTTTTACATAGGTTATTCATTTGATGTAATGAAATTTGATTATGAATCATTTTTTTCATAGGTCATCTTATAGTGAAATTTTAAAGAGTACCATTTAATTTCATTATTTTAGAAATGATGGAGATTTTATGATCTAATGGGAAAAATTTGTTTGACTTTCATTATGTGATGATATGTTCCTTATATGAAAAGATGATGGTAATATTATAATAAGAGACCACAATATTTTTTTTTCAAATGAAGAGTGGTACCAATATCCTACTCGAACACATTGGGTAATGTCTTAAATCTCATGATATGTGGTGGATTTTAAAACGCCTTAAAACTCGTTGAGTAGAACATGACTATAACAAAAAGTGAACTCAGATCAGTATGATATGGTTTTAATGTATAGTAAACTCATTGTAGTATGTGAATCTATAAAATCCCATGAAATTATAGAATATGACATGTTCATATTTATTTATATTTTTTATTAAATATTAATTTTACATTAATGTGGATTCGATGATCGATGGCGGACCTGATATGCAACAACGGCTTTCTTTGAAGTATAATGTAACACACAATGCTAAGTCATTCTGAATAATAATAATATAATTTTATTTAAAATAGTAGATAATTCCTAGTCATTGTATTAGGTGGAATAAATAGAACTAAATACAATATAAGAATTCATGTTTTTTAAAGGTTTTTACATATATCCAATAAATTAGTGAGTCCTTTAAATGTGAATGAATATGATTTTAAGCATAAATACACTAATACTCATTAAAAGGTTGATTTATTATCTTTTTATGGAGGACCCTATTTAAATCTAGTTTTTGTCATGTTTATATGTTATATTGGATAATATAAATTTTTTTATATTCGGGATATCAAAATTTACTTTGGGTGAATATTTTGTATTTTTCTGATAATTATTTTATGGAGAGTGAAAAATAATGTATTTTAATTAAAAAATTCTATTATTATAATTTTTTTATATTATTAATTTTTTTTTTCATTTTTTTAATTTGTAATTATATTATATTTTAACCATTTAATCCAATGTTGGCCATTAGATGTGGTTTCACATTGAAATTGAACATAAATAACTGTCAATCTTTTGATGGTTATTATTTTTTAAAAACACGCTATTTGATTTAACAATGAGAATTAATTTTAAATTAACAAATAAAACATATAAGTTTTTAATTTGGTAAAATAGAAATCATTTTTGAATTTGGAATATCAAATATAGATTAAGATGAATTTTTGGTAATTTTCTAAAAATCATCAATTTTAGTTGAATAGTAAAAACAATGAATAGTAGTTTAGAACCATTTTTTTATAAATGATATTTTACCACTTCTGTGAATTTAATTTCGAATATCCAACATTAATGGTTATTATTAGTAATTTTAATGGGGTTCAATAAGAATAAAGTAAATTTTCTTATGTAGTATCTTTTGACTTTTATTTACTGAGGTTAAATGTAATTATGGTAATTCAAGGTAAAATGAATATTAATAATATAAAATTGCTTTAAAACTTTTAGTAACATTATTGTATTATTAATGGAAGGAGAAGACATTCCTTTGGTGATTCTTTTGGCCTTTAAAAGCCACTTCTGTAAGAAAATGACATTAATAACTTTTTATTTAAATTAAAAATAAAAATATCATAAACATGTATTGTTTTGATAAAATAATATTAATGTGGGGTTATATAAATTTTTTGACTTTAAATATTAATTATAATGATAAAAATATTTCTTATTACATGTTATTTTATTTAATTTTTAGATATCAAATAAATAAATTTATTTATGACACAATGATGATGCAGTGTTTACCTCATTAATGAATGATTTAAATAATTTGGATTATATATATTGAAACAATATCCAAAATCTATCCAATTCTTATTGGATGATTTTATTTTAAACATGATTAATATTATCTTTGACTTTAATGAGTGTTGGACCTTTAGAAACCGAAAATAATTATTTAATAAAATAATATTTTCACACTTTCCTAAAGATCCCCTCTTCCCCTTATAAATAGCCCTCACGTTTAACCCATTCCTCACACTTCTCAAGCCCATTAGAACTTCCAACCTCTGCCCAATTAAGCTCCCTACATCCCACTCCTCCTCTTAGAATTCTTCCCCTGGTATAATGCAATTTAAGTCAACCTTTTGGTTCAATCTAAATGGAGATACCTGATTTAAAATATAATAAAGAACGAACGGGTCATGTCTGAGACAAGGTAAGGGGATTCTTATATCACTTTTAATTTTGTGATATTTCCATTGTTCACCACTTATTTATTTCATGTGGTGTATTTTGTACTACCATTTGATATATATTACCTTGATTTTATTTACATTTTTGGTATTCATTGATTCATTTGGTGGTTATTAACTTTGGGTCTTACGATTCGACTGATTACAATGTGGTAAGGGGTTTTTATAACATTTCTTATTCATGTGAGATTCATGGTATTTTGCCACTATTTACATTTGAATGGTGTATTTACTTCCCATCATTGTATTATTTGTCTAATATAATTTAATTTATGGGTATTTAAATCTTTATTGTATGCTCCTTTCATGTGTTGTATGTTTCATATTTTACCAAATCGGTAAGGGAGATTTTCATCCCAATTTCCATTCCTTAGGATAATCTTATAACTCATTATTATGTAATGCTATGATTATTTGTGGAATCATTGTTTATTTATTTATGTTATAATTTCCACTCCCCATTGAGTGGATATAGTTTTTATACACATAATTACTATGTTGATAAATTCTCATGTCATTGATATGAACTAGATATGGGTAATCATAACTAAATTTCCATTCATTGAGTTAAACATCCATGTCATTGGTTTTGTTTTAAAAAGAAGAAATTTGAATTTTTTTTGATTTATTTACACTGAATAAAAAATAATATTGAGTGTATTTTTATTTGTCACACTATATTATGTTATTGATTTATCCTTAATCTAAGGATACAGTTTTTATAAGGAATTTCATCTCAATTTACATTCCATTGTGGATTCATTGTAGTTATACAGAAATTCACTCTTTTATGGTGTATATACTGTTCTTTGGAATATTATATCACGAATCACTTTATTCTCATGATATTATAATCTTTGATTATTTTTATTCCACAAATTTTGTTATTTAAGCATCTCTCATTTGGTTAGGAACACCATAACTAAAATATGATTTTAAATATATATTCTTCTAAATAATTCTCATTAATGTCAATGTATTAAAAATTGTTTTATGGGTTTATTTATAGGGATATAATTTTTTTAAAATGTTAATTCCATTAAAAACTTCAATTCGGTATGTGACACTTTGATTCAGAAATATAATTATTAAATGTTTAAAATGGTTTTTGAAATGGTTCGATAAAGAATTTATTATTTTTATATCTTGAAATTATATGTTCTTACTCCAATGTGGAAATTTTATCTTTCATTTATGCATGTTTTATGTGTCACGAATATGTTATAGTTCATGTTCATTGTTTACATATATGGGTGGTTACGTGATAATCCTATTGCGGTTGAGCAATATATAGCTCTCTAATGCATTGGGTAATGTGACTGAGGTAAATGTGAATGTTTCTTTTATGTGATTTAGGGAAAATATTGTGATTGTTATTCACAATATAACTTCCTACATAGCTATGAAAGAAATTAAGTTTTCTTTATATAGATGCCACAATTTAAATTTATGATTTATGATATCTATGTGTTATTCATAAATCTTATAATTCCATGAGGTATATTATGATTGAAAAGTATGGTTTCATTTATTTGTAATTATTGAAGGGTTAATGTTTCATTTCTTAATTTTATAACCCTTACTATGATTTTTATGTTCATCCCAAGTTTTTGAAATGGTTTCCACAGGATATTATGATTAATAGGGTCAAGGATATGATCATGGAAAAGTAATGTGGTCTAAAACATGGAACTAGACATGTTTCTTTTTAAGTGTTTTTATTTGATGAAAAATGTATACTGAGTAGTAGTGTCTACATATAATTTTCAACATGAAATGTTATAGTTATGGCATAATTCTATAAAACTATAAACCTGAAAAGATACTCAATGAGAATTATTCATTTAATTCAAAATTATGTAATGTTTTAATGCTGGGTCCTTTTTGAAAATATTTGATATAATGATATTATGAGTGAATAATGACAATAGTTAATTTAGTGGATTGAAACCACTCTACTATAAGGAAATGGATTCCACTAGGATTAGAGATGTGTCCAGCTGAGGTGGTGTAGCCTCCAATTATGTTCCCTTAAAACATTTGTAAATTAGCATTAACTAATAAGGAATATATTATCAATACATATATGAATTTCAATATTATATATATTATGAAATTCTTTTCAACTGATGGACCATTTTTAGTGATTGGATTATGATTCCTGATTGATGAACTAAAAATACATTTTTTCATGAATCTACTTTATGATCTATAATAGGTTGTTTTTTTATAATTAATGTAAAATATTTTGATCCCTACTTATTATATTTTCTTTAATATGATCACTGGTTGATATATCTTCTTTTTACCATTAATGAGAATCATATATAACTTTTTCTTATGTTTCCATTCCCTAGGTTATGAATAATGGTTTCAAGTGTAATATGTCTATGAAGTTTACTAAATGAGTATATAGTTATGATATATATTGAAGATATTTCACTATATTGAATGATTATATTACAAGTATCTATAGGCACTAAATTATTACGATCCTCTGTGATCAGTTTTTTATTAACTGAATATTCGTATAAAAAGATGTCATATCCTTATAGGAGAAAACTGGGCCTCTGTAGTTGTAAACAGAGGAATTTTTTTTACATTGGGAAACATGGATAATAATACATTTTTAATATCCAGATTTAATTTTTTTTAAAATATTTATAGTTATTTCTATATGGATAAGTCTACGGATGAGTCAATGAATGGGAAAACGTCTAGAAATTTAGTAAAGGGTAGTGAAATTGGCTTCCTTGAAAATACATACTTATATAGGTAATAAAACCATATCTAAATATAGAACATATGTACCATGGGATAACAACACATTAAAAAATGAGCTAGAATTAATAAAGAACGCATGTTTGACAATGGTCCATTATGCACACCTTGTTTAACAATCATGGTGGATTATCATTATAAACTAAAAAACTCTTTACAAACTATTATGTGGATTTATATTTAATATTTCTATGAATTACCAAGAATATACTTAGGTTCATCAAATAAAAATTGTTCCCTTATTTGGATATTCAATTGGTGTTTTCTCATGATTATGTGGTTCCCCAATATGTTCATTTTCTTTTACACTATTAATTATTGTTTTTGTTTGTGGATATAGAAGAATAAATATTTTTACCATTGAATTTGATCAATAATTTAGTTTATATGAGAAACCAATTGAATGATGATTACATAAAATTATATTTGGAAAATTCCAATTCATATATCATGACATATTTTTTAAATGGTGAAAATTAGTGAGAATCATGAAATGAAAAATAAGAGGAAGATATAATTTTTTAAATGTTCATGTGATAATGAACATTGAGAAAATTATTTTCGTCTTGATACATTTTACACATGTGTGGTGAATAACATTAATAAATATCATAAATAAAAGGGAATATGTTGTTTTTGTGAAAAAATGATATAGTGTGAATCTTTATCAATGTGATCATTTTTTATCTATGGAGAATATGGGAATTACCCAAATCAATTACTTAAATCAATAACTATATTCAATACCATTTTTGGACTTATTACATTCCAAACATTTAAGATGAAGGAATGAAATTATTACGTGTTTGTATTCAAGAATTATTAACTATGAAATATATAATGGTTGATCAATATAATTGTTTCATTACAGATTTTAATGAATATGTTGATTGATTCTAATGACCTAGAAAATTTATATCATAGAAATTTGATATTCATCTCAATTAATTTATTAAGGGACATATTATGTTCTAGATGACTAGATAATGATTTTAGGGATAAAGGAAATACTAATTTGGAAAATATAAATTTAAATGTATTGATGACCTTAGTACAGATACAATATTGATTGACAATGTATTTTATGTTATCATTGATAGAGTTTACATCATTACCAGATTTATGGAAATATCCAATAATATAGGGGTTAGGTATGGAATGAAAAATTATGCATTTCTTTCAGTAATTTATAAGGTAATTTTGTTTATTTCTATGTTTTATGAGAATAAATGAAGGTGGCATTCACATGTATGGTATGTGTCAATAATTTAATACATTATAATATATGGGGGATTAATGATATGTTGATTTTTAGATATGGGGTAACCTTATATATAAATTTTGATAGATGGAAGGGTTATAAGTTTTAATATTTATGTTATGGATAAAGATAAACATTAACTTTGGTTTTATTAATTAATGTATTACATCACCGTGTAATGACCCACCAATTATCATTGGCTTGGGAGAATAACGAGTCACTACATGGCCTTTACTGGCATCCCCAAAATGAAAAAGTCTATAAATAAATGTAGAAGTGTTTAAAATACAAGTGAGGGATGATATTTCTTTTAAAAAATAAACCAATAAACCTGCCTACCATGACCAGCCATTCACTATATAATGCATGAAAAAATAAAAGACATTAAGAAACATCATGTATCTCAAAACCACATCTAAGAATCAAACAATGTAATAATAACCAAGTATCAATGTACACAATGAATAAACTACACACGAATCTCAAATGGACACAGTAATCCATGCTCCATAAGCACCAATCTCCACAATCTCCAAATAGCTCAAACACCATGACGTAGTGATAAAAACATAGGAAACATTACCTTTTCCCCTTCCCTCGAAGATAACATCTGCAAAAGAACTAATGTTCCAATGTATGGGTGTGTGTAAAACTCAGTAGGTTTTCCTCGATTACTTCCATACTCAAGGAACACCGTTTGAAGAGTTAGTAACTCTTATATAAAAAAGTATATATTAAACAATTTTCCAAAATAGTTTATAACCGAATAAAAGAAAGTTCCAATAACCGTTTGAAACTAAGTGAAAACAAAACAAATTGAAACCAATTTCCCGAGAGTTATTTTTCAGAAAAATAACTAATTAATGCTTTGAATCCATTTCACAATATCCCTTTATTCATACCAAACCATTCCAAAACTCATGAAACCAACCAAGAATGATACCTTGAAGAGGCGTAAAGCCCAAACCCTTATCCATCCCATCAATTATGGGGGATACTTCTTACCCTTATCCGACCTAAATACACATGAATGTTTGATGGTGGAGAGCCCTAACCCTTATCCATACAAAAACTGATGGGGGAGACCCCTAACCATTATCCATCTTGAATTCAATATGAATGTTTGACAAGGGATTTCCCCAACCCTTATCCATATCAACACCGATGGGGGAGACCCCCCCTTATCTTTCTTGAATGAAATATTAATTCTTACCAACATGCCAATGGATCATGCCGAAACACAGTTTAAAAAAAAACTTTTCATTTAAAACCAATTCCATCAATGTCAATTTAATACCAAACCATTTCAAAAAAACATCTTTATTATTGAAAACAAAAATTTAATCAATTTATTTAACAAATACAGTGAATTAATAATTTAAAATCAACATTCTAAATTCATGAGGATAATCAAATAGCAAAACAATTTACCATGATTTCACAATATCACTAAACCCATAAATCATCACTAAATAAGATTTCTTCATTTTTTTTCAAAATAAATCATATTAAATTAAACCAATATGAAACCAAGTAATCAATAAAAGAATTATGATTTGAGAGAGAGGCCTCCTACCTCAATGTTTTTGAAGAAAACCACCACAAATGTCGAACGCTAATGAAAACAAATTAATTTTTCCATGAACCCTCCTTATGTCCCTTATCCTAGAGAGAAAAAGTCCAAATATCATCATATTTTGCATCCACACACACAGATCATCCCATAACTGGCACTTGTATATGAGGCCTAAAGAAGAGGAGAACTGGATCTAAGTAGATTTAAGAAACTGAACAATAACGAAGTGGAACGATCACATACCTCTAGAATCAAGCTTCAATTCACCAAGGGAAGCCTTTGGATTTCCTCCAAAATGATGGGAAAACACTTTTTGGACATAAGAAGAAGAAAAATCATATGTTATGGCTACTTAATAAGATAAAAAAGCCACTTAATTAAAAAAACTTATGTGATCCACTTTTTTAGGATCTCACTTATGTGTATGTACGGTTAGTTTTCACGGTTAGACAAATCGTGTGCTAACCATGTGTTACCCACTTCATCAGAAGACCCTCTCACAAAATCCTCCAATGGTAACCGGAACCATTATCCAACCGTGCGGGATGCAGAACCTCAAAATGACCAACTACACATGTTTTGTCCGCATGGTATTACAAACTATGTGACGCCCATGCGACTTCTAATATGCCACAAAACACCCTCAATGTTCTCCAAACTCTAAAAACCATCACCCATAATCATTATAAACATGAAAAGAATTACATAAGGGATACATAATAGAAACTGGGGATACTAGATTCTCCCTACAATTGGTATTTCCATCCTTGGAAAGTAGAAAACCCTCACCCAACTGAAAGAGTTCAGGAAACTCCTCTTTCATTTCCTTCTAATGTTAACATGTATCTTCCAAAATCTGACCAAGCATCCCTAAAACCCGCACTAGATCTATTATTTTTTCCTGAATTCCCTAATCTTTCCTATCGACAATTTGTACTGAGATATGTGTCATGAAACCATCTGGATTTAGTTCAATGTGATCCCATTAGATCACATGGTCAATATTAGGCTGATAATTTTAAACTTGAGATACATAGAACTCATTATGAACCGAACTGAACTGTGGTGGTAATTCAAACCAATATTCCACCTCCCCAACCCATTCAAGTATCTCAAAAGGTCCAATTGTTTTATAATATAACTTCCCTATTTCTTAAAATGACAATGACCAACTGTTAGAGAAATCCTCAAGAAGACGTGGTCACCCACAACAAACGACCACAATCTTCTATGGAAGTATATATAAGATATCTGATGACTCTAAGCTATATCCATCCTCTTTCAGATCAACTAAATATTCTCTGTTGTTTCATGGACACGGATCAGCCCAACAAGTGAAGTTTCACTAGTTTCCAACCAGCATAGTGGAGAACAATAAGGATGGCCAGGAAATGATTCAAACATAGCCATATGTATCATGGCCTGATAGCTACTATTGTATGAGAACTCCAACAAGTGTATATGCTCCACCCATGAGCCACCAAAATCCATTACAAAAGACCACAAAATACTTCCATCATTTGTATCATCTTCTCGAAATTTCCTATCAGTCTGAGGATGATATGTCGTTGTAATTTTCAATTGAGTCCCAAGAGCTTTTTTGTAATGATTTTAAAAAAAAAGATGTGAACCAAAAATCTCTATATAATTATATTAAAACTAGTACACCATTCCTCTTGACCACTTTTTGAATGTATATTATTAACAAGTCCTCCATCGTATGAGTTTCACGAATTGCGATGAAATGAGATGACTTGGTCAGACAATCCACAATTTACTATATTTCATTGTGTTTATGAACCATTTTTGGAATACTTGTAAAAAATACATCTTTCTCTGATCCCATTTCTACTCTAGGATTAGTTAATTCTACAACATTCCTGCTGGTCACCGATGATAAACCTTCACTTTTTGAAAAGCTAAGCATTGCAAGATGAAATCAACCACATTTATTTTCATGCTGCTCCACCAAAATTGTGCCTTCAACCCCTTATACATCTTCTGTGTACCTAGATGTATAGCCCATCGTGAATGGTGATATGCATTAAGGTGTTGTTCCTCACAATCCATAGGAACAACTATCTGATCTCTAAAGAACCGAACTAAACGCCCATTAAGTTAACATCCCTTAATGATCTCCCCACCATTGAGTTTTGAACTCATAACCAGAAATTCTTTATGAGATGCTTTTTCCTCTTTGTCCATTTATAATAAATCAGGAAAAATCATAGCTGAAAATAAAACCACAACATTACCTCAGTCTGCACATTCCATTTGCATGTCTTCTAGGACTAACATCCACTATCATTCTTATAATGTTTTTTCAACTGATCATATGACTTTTTACTCAACGAATCCTCCATTGAATTCCCTTTTCATGGTGTATACATTATGTCAAACACAAACATCGTTAAGTACTTAATCCATCTGTTCAGTCTAAGATTCAATTATGTCTATGAGAAAATATGTTTCCATCTTTTTCGGTTTGTAAACACATTGAATTTCTCACCAAAGGTACAATGCCTCCATGTTTTCAAAACATGGATGACTGCTTCTAGCTCAAATACTGTGTTGGGTATGTCTCCTCATGCAGTCTTAACTACCTTGAACCATAAGTAGCCACATGATTTTCTTGCATAGGAACACAACCAAACCCTGATCCTGAATCATCATAGTACACCATATCCTTCTGTCCTGATTCATGAAAAATTAGGATTGATGATTATGGGAGCCAAACATTAAACTCCTTGAAAGACTTCGGGCCATCCAGTTACCCTTATAATGGAGCATTATTCTTTGTCAGAGTTGTCCTTGGGGAAGCTAGTCAAGAGAAATCACGCACAGAGTCCTTAATAACCTGCTTGACTAAGAATACTTCGTGTCTCGAAAACATTCATCGTTGGTTTCAATGAGATAATAGCTTTTGTGTTTTCCAGATACACATAAACTCCTTTTTCAGAAATTACATGGCTAATAAAACAAAAATCTAGTATCCCAAAATTAATCATTGATAATTTGGAATACAAATGGTGATCTCTCATGATATGTAACAATGTTTCCAAATGCACCTCATGGTCAGCCATTGAATTTGAATACACTAATATGTCATCCACAAAGACCACAACAAAAAAATCTAGATATATATGAAATATCCAATTTATCAAAGCCATGTAGACCCCTGGAGCATTCATTGGACCCAAAGGCATGAATACATATTCTAGAGGCCATTTCATATTATGAATGTTGTCTTGGTATATACTCCTTCCAAACTCTCAATTGATGATATTTGGATCACATCCCAATCTTGGAGAACCACTCTGATCCTATTAATTGATCAAAAATATCATCAATGCATGGGGGTGGATATCTATTCATTGTCGTAACTTGGTTAATATTATGATAATCAACACATGGATGAAGATTTTCATCTGCTTTCATCAAGAACAAAAAAGGTGTTCCCATAGAGTTGTACTTGGCCGAACTAAACCCCTACTTTCCAGCTCCTCCAACTGCACAATCAATTCCCTTAAATTTGTTGGTTCCATAAAATAAGCTGGATGAAAAATAGGATAGGCCCCATGAAGGAGATCAATTGTAAACTACACTTCTCTTATAGTTGGTAACCCTAAGAAGTTCTCAGAAAAAACATATAGATATTGATACAAAACAGCTGGAAAACTAATTTCCTTAATAACTACCATTGATTCCATAGTCAATAATTCCAACTAGAAAGAGATCGTTCCCACCCTCAATTCCCACAAACTCTTTTCACCTATCATTACCGTCCCCTATCCTCTGATAAGATACTCGATGTCGCTCTCAATCATAAAACTGATTGTTATCCTATAACAATTGATGTGATCCTGGAACATTGTAAACCAATACATACCCTGGATTACATCATAAGCATCCTTGTCCAACTTCAAGAAGACCAATTTTAGTTTATCTCCATCAACAGTTATAGTTCATGCTATGCACACAAAGTCATGAAATTATCAATCAACAAGAGATGTTTTCAGTTTTAACATAGAATGTATCATTTCCTACTTTAAACATATCAAGTCAAAAACATGAGAAACAATTAATGAATTTGATGCAACAATATCAAAGATCATGTTCAAAGGGGTAGAATTAAAATTAATCATAGCTCTCACTATAGATGGTCCATCTGGATCATCTACTAACATTTTCATTGCACCATGCCATTTATCTATTGCTACACTCTGATCCTTGTTTCTTTGATGAGGATATTCTTATTCTGTCACAATATATGGTGTTTCTGACACCCGATAAGTGTCTTGAGAACCTGACCTCGGAGTACTGCAATAAAGGCTCTTATGATGTCCCATCTTGTCTCCATTATGACATGATCTTGGTGGTGTTGAACATTCTCACATAATTTGGCTCATTTAAACACACTGAAAACATCGAATCTAGCTCTAGGGGTTTGGAGGAAGGTTAATTACTCCTGGGGTCCAATTCTATTGTGTTGTATCTTTTTAGAGAATAGGTGTCCCACTTCCTCTTCATCAGAATGATAGTGTTATCAGCTCCACTAGTGATGAAAAATTTACTTCCTCTACTCAGATTTTCAGCTGTGACAGATATCGTAAATAGGGTATCTAGTTGCATCCACAACTCAACGGTTTGAAAATCCTGAGTGATGCATTGGAATAATTGTTGGTTCACCTTTGGCTCAGCTACAACCACATTCTCACTTGCCTCTTCTAGTCGGTTTCGACGATGCCTACCAGGTGTGATTTTCTAAACCAACATCAAACTCTGTAAATATCACTCTCTAGAATGTGATGGGTTAGCATTTCAAATTCTATCACATCAACTATAACAAAATTATTTTCAAAATGTCTTTTTTCAAGGTTCAACCATTTTGTAATACATTTAACATGTTTTTTGAAAATCAATACTTATTCAAAATACACCAAATAACATATTTTCAAAATCATTCATTAAGAAATAATTTCTACATTTTAAAAAAATTACGTATTTGAAAAAAAATCATAAATCATTTCTCACAATGAGATATGAAATCTTAGTGGGAAGTCATTCCTCTACAAATCAACCCATTCTAATCTCATTAGATAAAATCATGATAATGAGATTTCCAATATTATAGAAGTGTATACAAAACAATTATATACCCAACACCCTTGTAATTTGATGTTCAACATAAATGTTTAAGCTACATGCTTTCATGTTATACATTTCATGTTCTGAAAATCCTACGTGTATCTAATATTCAAAACCAAGGAATAAACTAAAATTAATTCTAACTCCATGACCAAGAACACTAATTATTTTTTACCCAAAGGGTTGGACCATACTAATTCCATTTGTAATGACCCACAAATTCTCATTGGCTTGAGAGCATAATGAGTCAATACATGGCCTTTAGTGACATCCCCAAGACACCAAAGGATAAAAATAAATGTTGAAGGGTTTAAAATACAAGTGGATAATGATTTACCAATTAAGAAAAAAATCAATAAACTAACCTACCATATCCAACCATTCACTATATGATGCATTAAAAAATGAATGAAAACTCAACAACTTTATGTATCTCAAAACCACATCAAAATATCCAATAACGGAAGAATAAGCATATATCAAAGTACAAAACCGTTAAATGAAACAAGAGTATAAAAGGGTCACAAGACCCATTTCTCCACAAGATCCAAGTTCCAAAATCTCTAAATATCCAAAACATCACAAGGTAGTGCTAAAATTTTTTTGGAAATAATACCTTTTAACTTGTCCCATAAGATAGTATCTGCAAAAGCACCAAAGTGCCAAAGTAGGGGTGAGTATAAAACTCAGAAGGTTTTTCCCAATTAATTCCCTACTCAAACCACTATGATAAAAAATTTGCAACTATTATATGAAATAGTTTATATAATTTAAATTTCAGAATCAATTTATAACCGAATAACAAAAACTTCCAATCAACATTTTCTTTGAAACCATTTCATAATATCCACTATTTCTCAAACCCAACCATGCCACAACCCATGTAACCAACCATGCATGATACTTGGAAGACGAGAAAATACCTAACCCTTATACATAACAATATTGATGAGTGGGAACTTCGTACCCTTATCTAACACAAATGAACATGAATGTTCGACGAGGGTGATCCCTAAAGCTTAATCATTCCAACACAGATGGGGGAGACCCCTAACCCTTATATGTCATCAAAGTAATATAAATGTATGATGGGGGAAATCCCTAACCCTAATACATCCAAACAATAATGGGGGAGACCCCAATCGCTTATCCATCCTAGATGAATTATTAACTCACACCAATATGTCGAAGGATCATGCCATAACACATTTCCAATAAAAAACACCATTTTAATTGAAAACCATTTCTATGAATGTCATTTAAATACCAAACCATTTCAATGAAACATAATTTTTATATAAATCAAAATTTTTGTTAATCCATATAACACATCCAACGAATCAATAATTTAAAATCATCATTTTAAATTCATGATGCTAAATCACATTGCACAATAATTCACAATGATTTCACAATTTAACTAAAACCATATATCATCATCAAATATGATTTCTTCCATGATTTTAACAAAAAATCTCATTGAAATAAACCAATTTGAATCTTTGATAATCAATTCTAGAAAGCAGAGTTGAGAGAGATGCCTCTTACCTAAATGATTTTGATGAAAACCACCACGAACGAAGAACGCTCAAGATAATTAGTTTATTATTCAAGAACGATCATAGATCTCTTATCCTAGAATGACCAAGACCAAATCACATAATATATGGCATCCAAACACATATATTTATTCATAATGGGAATATATCTATGAAACATAAAGAAGATGAGTAGTTTATTTAATTAGATCTAAGAATATCTACATGAATGAAGAGGAACCAACACTTACCTCAACAATCCAGATTTGATTTGTCAAGGGATGCATTAAGATCTCCACAATATTGATGAACAAACCCTCTTTGGCCTATAGAAAAGAAAAATAACTATTTATGTCTACATAGGAGAAAAAAAAGAGACACTTAATGGCAAAGAACGTGGGAGATCTACTTTTTTGGACCTCACTTTTGTGCATGCATGGTTAGTTCACACAGTTAGACAAACCGTGCGCTATCCTTGCTTTAGTATTTTCCTTAGAAGACCTCCCATGCTTCCATGCATGGTCTTTCAAACCATTCCCTAACCATGCGAGATCCACTACCTCAAAATGACCAACTACGCATGATTTGGATGCATGGTTAGACAAACTGTGTGCCGCCTGTGAGAAATCCAATTTTCCCCAAAAACACTTCAAATGTTCTCCCATCCCTCCCAACCCTAACCCTTAAACATTATAACCATGTAACAAATTAATTAGTGGTTCATACTAGAAACTCAGAGTACTACATTCTCCCCCCCATTGGACTTTCAATCATCGTAAAGTAGAAAACACTCACCCAACTGAAAGTGTTCCGGCCACTACTCTTTCATTTTCTTCTAACGTTCCCTAGTATCTTCCTAAATATAACCATGATTCCATAAAACATGCACTACACCAACGCTTTACCCCTGAAAGACATTATATTTCATATAGAAAATATATAACAGGATATGTATCAATGAAGCATCCATCTCTAGGTCAAGCTGATCCCATCTGACTGCATGATCAGGATCTGGCTGATACATTTTCAACTGAGATACATGTAAATCATTATACACTGAATTGAACTGTGGTGGTAATGACAACTGGTATGCCCACACCCCGACCCATTTCATTATCTTTAAAGGGCCAATGTAACTAAGAGATAACAAGACCTACTTCTACAAATGACGATGTCTATGACTTGGATATATCCCCAAGAAGAAATGATCACCCACAACGAATGACAATGACCTTCTATGTTGATCAGTGAAATATTTCTGATGACTTAGAGCCATATCAATCAATTTGATAATAAACTAGATCGTCACTATTGGTTTATGGAAAAGCCTCATCCCCACTAGTATTGTTTCACCAGTTTCCACACAACATAGTGGAGTATGACGAGGACACCCACCCAATGCTTCAAACAGGGCCATATGTATTGATGTCTCATAGCTGTTAATGAATGAGAACTCCACCAAGGGTATATGATCCTCCCATGAGCCACCAAAATTCATTACACAAGCCTAAAACATGACTTCCAATGTTTGTATAGATATCTTTGATTGTGCATCCTTCTGAGGATGATACGTTGTCCTCCTAGTCAACCGATTCCCAAGAGATTTCTTTATAGATTTCCAAAAACGAAATTAGAACCTCATATCTCTATCAGATACTATGGAAACTGGTATTTCATACCCTTTTACCACTTTTTGGAATTATATTTTTGAAAGATCCACCATCGTATGTCTTTCACTAATATAGATGAAATGAGAAGACTCTGTAAACCGATCCCCTATTACCCACATGGAATCGTGTTTCTGAATAGTTCATGAAATACCAGTAACAAACTCCATCAATATCTACTCCCTTTTCCAAAATAGGATAAATAAATACTGCAACATTCACACCATTCTCTTATGCTCTTCCTTAACTTTCTATCATGATATATATTGCGAGATGATCTCATCCACCTTTCTTTTCAAGCCGCTCCACCAAAACCGTGCCTCCATTACCTTATAAATATTCAATGTTCATGGATATATAGCCCATCTCAAATGGTGGTAAGCATGAAGGAGTAGATCTTGAAAAGCCATATGTTCAACTGTCTGATCTCTAAAGCCCAAAACTGTACATACATTAAATTTCAATCCTTCAATGGTCTCCCCACCATTGGGTTTTGAACTCATAACCAGACATTGGGAATTATATGTCTGGGCCTCATTGATCACTTTTACCAAATTAAGAACATGTATATCTAAAAATAAAAAAGAAACATCACCTTGGTATTCACATTCTATGTGCTGGTCGTCTAGGACCAACATCGACTATCATTCATATAATGCTTATTTTTACAACTGATTATATGTCTTTCTAGTAAATGCATACTCCAATGAATTCCTTTTTCCTGGTGTATACATCAAATCAATTTCAAACATCTTGAGATACTCCATCCATCTATTTTGTCTCAAATTCAAATATTATAGTGAGAAAATGTGTTTCAAGCTTATAAAGTCTATAAAAAAGTGAATTTATGACCAAAGAGATAGTGTCTTTATGTATTCATTGCATGGATGACAGCAGCTAACTCCAAATCGTTTGTTGGGTAAATATTATAATGCATTTTTAAATTCCTTAATCCATAAGCAACCAAATGTTCTTCTTGCATGAGAACATAGGACAACCCTAATCCATAAACATCAGAGTACACCATATACCCCTGTCTTGATTCTGAAAAAATCAATATTGGTGCTGATATATGTCGAACAGTCAACTCCTGGAATGACTTCTGGAATTACTTTATCCATTGGAATAGAGAATTATTCTTTGTCAGAGATTTCACTACTGGATCTAGTTGTGATAAATCACACATGATGCATTAGTATTAATCATCTTGACCATGAAAACCCTATATCTCGAAGAATTTCCTCAGAGGTTTCCATGAGATAACTTCTTTTATCTTTAAAATATCAACAAAACACATTTTTCAGAAATTACATGTCCAAAAAACATAATTCTTGTAACCAAATATCACACTTGGATAATTTGGAATTGAAGCAGTGATCTCTCAAGATTGTTAACATTGTTTCTAAATCCTCCTTAGGGTCATCCCCTATATTGGAATACACCAAGATGCCATCCACAAACACTGTAACAAAAGAATCCTGATATCACTGAAATATCCAATTCATCAAATCCATGAATACCCCTAGGGAATTCATTAGATCGAAACGAGTGAATACATATTCGTAGTGGCCATATCTACTTCTTAATGTTGTCATTGGAATATCCTCCTTCAAAACTCAAAAATTTATGATATCCTGATCAGTAGTCAATCACAGAGATTAACTTTACTCCCCTTAAGTGATCAAATAGATCATCAATGTGTGGGAGTCGATATCTATTCCTTATTTTAACTTGGTTAAGGTTATGATAATCAACAGACAACTGAATAGTTCAATATACATTCTTCACGATCAAATATAGTGCTTTCCACAGAGATGTATGTGGCTGAATGAAACTCTTGCTTTCCATCTCCTCCAACTGCACTTTCAATTTCCTAAACATTGTTGGTTCCATTCTATAGGATGTAAGAGAAATAGGATTAGTCCCCATAAAGATATCAACCGTAAACTTACTTCTCATATAGATGGTAACCTTGAGAATTTCTCATGAAAGACAATTAAAAATTGATCCCCAACATTTGGAAAACGAATTTCCTAGATCCCTTCCATTGATGCCAAAGTCAACACCCCCAACTAGTAGGATATCGTTCCTACTTTTGGTTCCAATAAACTATTTTCCCATTTCATTACCATCCTCACTCTTCTGAAGAGATGACCGATGTCGTCCTTAGTAATAAAACTCATTGTTATGGTAGAATAGTTTATGTGATCCTTGAACATCGTCAACCAATCCATTCACATGGTTACATCATAAACATTCATGTACTACATCATGAAGACCAATTTCAGTTCCACTCCATCATCCATTATTCCAAATGCTCTACACGTAAAGGCATGAAATTCCCTTTCACTAAGTGGAGTTTTCAATTTTACGATAGATGGATTCATTTCCAACTAAAAACATATCAAATCAACAACAAGAGAAGAAATTAAAGAATGTGATGCACTAGTATCGAAGAGAACTTGTACAAGTGTGGAATTAAATAAAATTGTACCTCCCACTATAGATGGTCCAACTTGATCATCTACCACCATTTTTTATGCTCCATGCAATTCCTCTGTTGCTGTACTCCAATCCCTGTTGATGGGGAAGGTTGTTCACAATCTATCATTGTATATGGCTTATTGATGCCAGAAAGGTATCTCGAGAACCTGGACTCGGAGAACTAAAACAAAAGTGATTAAAATGTTCCATATTGTTGCAATTATGGAATGCTTTGTGGTATTGTATCATATCAATTAATGTGTCTCATTGAACCACTATGAAATCATCTATACTTGATCTTCTGTTTTAGAGGAAGGTTTACTGCACATGTGGTCTGATTTTGATGTGTTCTATCTCTTTGAGAATAGATGACACATGTCCTCTTCGTCTTAGTGATTGGGTTATCATCTCCACTAGTGAAGACAATTGTACTTACTCTACTCAGATTTTCAGTAGTGATAGATATCCTAAATAGGTTTTCTAGTTGCAACCCCAACTCAATGGTTTGAAAAAACTGAGCGTTGTTTTCGACCAATTTTTGGATCACATATGGCTCAGCTATAACCACATTTTCAATGTCCCCTTTGGGTTGGTATTCATAACACCTACCAGGTGACATTTTCTAATCCAACAAAAAATTATGTTAATCTCACTCTCCAGAAACCGATGGATTAGCTTTTCAAATTCTATCACATCAACTATCAGATATTTTTTTTTCAAAACATCCTTTTTTCATTGTAATGACACGAAATTACAATGGAATATTTTTAATACAAGGGAATTTTATGAGTCCGCAGTTTCTGACAGCGCATGATTCTGAGGCCTGGTGTTCTCAGAATCAATTTCTGAAGTTTTTTTCAGGTACGTTGAGTAAACATACGTATGAGATTTTATAACATTTGAACAGGTGCTCGAAATTGAAATCTGAGGGCACTGTTGAACTCGTATCGTCGGTGATTTCTTAGTGAGACCTTCATCGCAGTTGCGTTCTAATGAGAATGAAAGTTAGATTTTGGGGGATTTTAATAAAAATGATTAAAATAAAATGTTAAATTTATTTTTATTTTGTTGGTTAAAACCTCCAAAGGGAGGTTGGAGGTGGGGGCCACCACACCCAAACCACCCATGGGAGGTTATGGTGGTGGGTCCCACCCAAGCATAACCTCCCTTGGGAGGATATTATTAGTTGGGGCTGACACGGGCTTTAAACTCTAATAACCCCCTTGGAACCCCCAATTAAGTGGGGATCCTCTTCACCATCCCCCTCCATTTAATGAGCCAAGTCCACCCATTTAATTAAGTAAAGTAACATAATTAATTTGAATCCTTTGAAATCTTGTCTTCCATTTAAAATAATAAATAGTATTTATTTTTTATGTTGGAAACAATATTTTGGTGGATCATTAAGAGAGGATACTTGGAATAACATGGAGAACATTATTGTCACAATGAAGAACGCCCCTCTTCAACGAATAATGACGGACATCTCTCTCTTCCTCTCTAACCTGGGTAAAGAGCGGAAACACCACCTTCCTGGAAGAATGATAACGACATCAACTTCTTCATATTCATCCGACGTCAACGTAAGGAAGTTTGACATCCGACAACTTCGACAACAATCGTTAGCAATAATGGTAGGGGGATTTTTGTGGAATCTTTACCTTCCGTTCATTGTTATTCGATATTAAGGTTTTGGAATTCCCTTCTTATATCACCATGAATAGGAGGGCTTGGAGCACACAGACATGGCCCACACCTCCCCCTTTTATTTTGCCCTGGTTTGTTGATGATGGAGGCGGAGCAATGGTTGCCGGCAACGGGCCAACCATGACGAAAATTGAAGGAGCAAGGCTGCCTAGTCTCCAATAGGGTGTCACATTGCCATGCCGCACGAAAGGAGAGTCGCGACCATGATGGGCCACGGTGGAGGCGTGCAGTGTTGTTGCGCCGCGTGGATTCCAACAGAGGATCGTGGCTAGTGCGGGCCGTGGCGGAGGGACGCGGCGCTATCGTGCCATGCCAGAGAAGATCCATGCCATTGGCCACAGAAAATAGGGGATGGCAGCCAATTGATCCGGTCTCCGGTGCATGCTACAGGAAGGACCCCTCGGGTACCGTGGTTCACCAAACTGGTTCATAAGACCTGTTCCTTCGGAAGCCAGGGGCATCGCACCCCCCCCATGCGTGGTCATCTGGCCACGTGAGCCAGCCACCAGGCCACGTGGACTGGTCAACTGGCCATGTTTTCCAACCATGCAATCCAGCCCTCCTTCCTTGACATGACCTCCATGGGCCAGTCCACCTCGGGCATAGCCGCCCTCGTGCCAGCCCGCCCTCGGGTCGTGCCACCCCAACCGGGTGGGGCAGCCTTTGGGCCGGGCCGCCCACTTGGGTTGGGCCATCCCCTCAATCCGGGACGGAACCTCATGCCGGGTTGGACCCACGGATCGGGTCGGACCCCTATCAAATCTTGGGTCGGGTCAAGTGGGTCCAACTGGGTCGGACCGAACACAGACTCGTTTGACCCGAATAGATCGTTTTTCCTATATCTTGGGATACTAGTGTCTGATTGACGAACCACCTGTGGCGATGGATGGTTTGGAAGGAGACGGTTCTTTTGGAATACCCCACATGAGTTTGGACTCAGTTGGTGTATGTTTGGGTTGGTTTTATCCTAAAAACGTATTGGGCCCCTTGAACGGAAATGACAATAACTCACAGACTGGGAGTCCAATTGATGCACCGACTGTCGCATTGAAACCCATATGACATGGAAGTCATTTGGGTTACTCCTTTGTGGAGTTTAGTGGGGGTCGAGGTAATACTGATATCTCGACGGTAGATTCTATGGAAATCGAGAGCACCGGGTGTGAGTTAGATCCTATGTGGGTCCGCACTCAACGATCGTGTGTGGGTTAGTGCATATCGATCTTGTGTGGGTCAGATCCTATCTGGGTCAGCACTCAATGAGCATGGGTTGGGCAGTGAATACCAATCATTTGTGGGTCAGATACCATGTAATTCAGTGTGGGGGTTAGTACCTATCGATCATGTGTGGGTTTGATCCTGTGTGGGTCATTGCGATGGATTGTACTTATCGATCCCATGTGGGTCAGATCCTGTGTGGGTTATTACATTAGATAGTACCTATCGATCATGTGTGGGTTAGATCCTGTGTGGGTCATTTTGGGGGTCAGTACCTATCGATCCTGTGTGGGAAAGACAATTTATGGTCAGAAGTAGTGCCTCTTGTTAGAATAAGATGATCTAGCTTTGCGACTAATCATCTGTACTTCTATGCTACACTATAAAACCTAGTTTGAGCTGATTCAATGAATTTTATATTTCTTCAGCATTGAGATAGGTTAGGGGATAACTTACATATATTTATGGTAATATACCTAAGTAAGGGTTATCTGTTGATTCATTTACATTGTGGATTATCCTTGTTGGATATTGCGAGACCCCTAGGGTCTCGAGGTCCCTACTGAATCTTGTTATACTCACCACCACAGAGGATAAGCATGCACCTTTTTATATTGGATGCATATGAATGACAGCATAGACGGAGGATGAGATCGCTAGGACTGGACGATACCCGGAGGTGGACCATACGAGGAGTCGGTACACAGAGGATTCTGATGGATGTGGAGTGCTGAGGTGGCCATCTATACCTACCCATCTGGTAGCAACCCTGGAAGACGATCCAGGAGTTATTCTTTACCATTCAGTTGTTTGTCCCTTATTCGTTTGTACATGCTTTCAGATGTATTTACATTATTTGTACGTGTGCTAAACTGTTTGTCTTGTATTTCTGGCCCCATTTTCCTTCCATAACTTCTGCTGTTTATAGTATTTTTCAGTGCATTTCTTCCATTTGTTTAATCTTATTGTGTGTGTTTAGTTTTTTTATAAAGGAAATACCTTCCATGCTTAGTGATTTATGCCTTTGGTGCTGGACTCCAGCCCATGGCCTATGGAAGGCGGGCTTGGGATAGTCACGACACGGGCCCCGAGGACAGGTCAGGACAAATTGGTATCAGAGGAGTCGGTTCTACCGTAGAACATAGAACTCTGATATTTCTTTTCGAAGAAGAAATAGTGTTACGGGTATGTAGTGTGGTTTTTATATTACGGAGTCCAGTTTTGGTGCGGTGGCCGACATATCCATACACCAGGACCTAGATATCTGATTTCTGACTCAATGCATGAAAACACTGATTGCGTATGTGTCCTCAAGAGTTTTCTTTTAGTCATCTCAAACAGTTCAGCTCACTCAGTTTAAATTTTTTACCATGGCACACCTGTACTTTATCAGGATGCCTCCACACAGATAGCCAGTTAGGGTTCCTGAGAAAGTACTCGGTGACGGCCCACTGAGCAACGAGGATCCGGTGCAGGGCTCTCTTACTATGTTGGAACCTCCATGTGGGTTACCAGCAGCAGCACCACCCATTGGGTAGCTGATGCCACCAGTCGCATTGGAGGATGGTGCACGCCGACTGAGCACGTTGAACGAGTTATAGCTAGAGCAGCCTCCGAGGTTTTGAGGCGAGACAGATTCCAAGGTAGTAGAGGACTGGATCGAGGCGATTACGAGATTTTTCCACCTAGTTGAGACACTAGAAGAGTAGATGTTTATCTGAGATACTAGAATTTTTCAGTGGGTGACTTTGAGCATGGTCCACATAGTGATGAGGTTTCTGTACATGGACCATTTTCCGAGATGGTTCCTTCGAGCAGTGTGCTAACTAGATCACAGCCCGTTGGTCAGTAGACACTAACAGTGGTACAAGTAGAGGGCAATTGTAGGATTAGATCCTAACATGTGTTTCAACATTAGATACTCCTCATGTTTTGAGGCAAACCCGACTCATAGGAGGCCGAAGAACGGCATGAGGAAGTTGCTAAGAGTTCCCTTCAGCTTCTACAGTTTCGGAAGGACGACATTTTGGTATTTGAGTTTTCATCAAGGCATACAGACCATTCCTGGTACTCGATGAATACGATGCGATCAGTGCTTCAGTTATCGGACATCAAAGCACGATGTGTTTATGAACAACCAAGCCATCACTTTTACTCTATGAATTTCTACTCATGTTAGGGTTCTAGAGTAAACCATTGTGGTTGAATATTCCTTTGCTGATCTGATACAGCCAGTGAATGTTAGCTGTGGGAGAGCAGGAAACTGGTGCCATTTACAAAGTCATGGGTGTGCAAGAAGTTTCAGGAAGAGGATGTTGCATGGACCAATAAATCTGCAGGGCAGTAGACGTGGAAGAAGATCTAGGAGAGTAGCATAAGGTGGTTCAAATTTTGACATGTTACAACCACCCGCCTTTGTAGTCCCCTCTAGGATCAGAGAGCTAGAGGTTAGGGGAATAGAGAAGCTTCACGAGGTCAATGAGTGTGAACCAAGGGTTCTAAGAATGATTCGAGGTACGGTCTATGTCTACTGGTAGCTGCTGTATCAATATAGATAGGTACTAATTATTCCATCCTTCCACAAATGTTGTCCCAGACCATGAGTTTCCAGTTAAACTGTTGACTCGAACCTCTCGTCTGGAGATACATTTTGGAGGAGACTCGATAAACCCACTTTCACTGACTATGTGATCTGACCATTGAGGCGAGAGTTTCAGTTGGATCCTCTTGGTGGCAACGTCAATTCCTTACGACATTAGTTTGGGTATGGAATGGCCAACCACAGTTCATACACAGATTGACTTTATTAGGAAAAAATGTTGTGGTATATCTATAACGTTGGAATAGGGTTATCCTTTGTCGAAAAAAAAGGAAACCCAAGTTGTGAAAGATAAACTCAAGCATATGAGGGTGCAGCTGATCACTTTTGAGCCCGCCTGTCTCGCCCAAGTGGCAGTAGAAGTTTTTCAGTTTTCAGTTCCCAACAAGAGTGGCTAGAGTTCCTCCAGGCCAATTAATTTGGGATAATATATAACCTAAGGAAGGTGGAATATGGTAGTAGACACACTTAGTAAGAGGTATGGCATGCAGCTACTGAGTGAGTCGGTGAAGTAGCTAGATGCTTTACAAATATCCATTATAGATAAGGACGGAGCATCCTTTCTTCAATCTCCTATAGTCACTTGCCCACCTTATCCACGAGTCAGGGAAGTGCAGCGTGGGGACGCTGACTGCGAGACACGACGTGCTCAGATATCCACAAGACAAGCACCTGATGGATTTTCTAAAGGGGTAGAGCATGTCATCCTATTCAGAGGATGTACTATTGTACCTATATCACTTTTGGAGAATGTTTTGAGGGACTTCCACACTTCCCCTCTAGAGGTACATCCAGGAGTGGCGAAGATATACCAGGACCTTCGACGACAGGACTGGTGGCCAGGTATGATGAAGGTGGTAGCAAAGTTCATCTCCCTTTGGCTCACTTGTCAGCAAGTGAAGGCGGAGAACCCAGTACCAGCAATCATGGTACAACCCTTATAGGTCCTAGAGTGGAAATGGGATTGGATATCCATGGACATCATGATGGGTCTTCCATATTCATCCAGGAGTCACAATTCAATATGGGTGATCGTCGACCGACTCACCAAGTCATCATACTTCCTACTGATTAGAGTGCAGGGATCATTTGAGATCATGGGACTCCTATATGTGCAAGAGATAGTGTGTTTACATGGAGTACCTTATTCTGTTGTCTCCAACTATGACACACACTTTACTTCCCGACTATGGAAGGGGTTGTAGGAAGCTTTCAGGACACAACTTTTTTTGAGCACTGCCTTCCATCCTCAGATAGAGGGCTAGACTGAGCGGGCCATTCAGACCCTTGAGGAAATTCTCCCTGATTGTGTCCTTGAATTAAGTCGCAGTTGCGAGGATCAGTTTCCTTTGGTGGAGTTTTCCTACAACAATATCTATCACTCCACCATTGGTATGGAACCTTTTGAGACCTTGTATGGTCGACCTTGCAGATTGCCACTATGCTGGACCGACACTGGAAAGTCAGAACTAGTGGGACTAGAGATAGTACGTGCTACCATGGAGAAGGTGCAGATCATCAAGGAGTAGATGAAGACTACACAAAGTAGGGATAATTCATATGCTGACAGGATACAGAGACCTCTGAAGTTCGAGGATGGAGACCACATCTTCTTACGGGTATCACCTCGACAAGGCTAATGCAAATTTCATCGAGGTGGAAAGTTGTCTACATGATTCATCAGACCTTTCTAGGCCATCCGAAGAGTATTCGAGGTGTCTTACTGCTTCACTCTTCCACCTCAGTTGCACCAGGTGCATGACTTCTTCCACGTATCTCACCTAAGGAGATACGTGCATTAACCTTCTCACATCATCGACCATGGGGAGCTGGACATCGATGATGGGGAAACATTCACAATAGTTCCAGTGGATATTGAGGATCGATACTAGTGGGTCCTATGTGTAAGGTCGATACCCTTGATGCATGATCATCGGGAGCAAATGAACCTTTAAGAGAGCACATGGGAGCGGGAGGCTCAGATGCGTGCTCAATACCCTTATTTGTTCTCTTAGTTCGAGTTGTATCTTACGGGGACCCAAATCCCTAATGTGGAAATAATTTAAAGACCCATAAATCCTATGGAAATATTTTTAGACATGGAAATATTATGAATCCACAATTTCTGACGACAGATGATTCTGAGTCCCGGTGTGCCCGTAATCTATTTCTAATGTTTTGTTCAGGTCGGTTCAGTAAACGTATGTATGGGATTTTATAACTTCGGAACCAGTGCCCTGAATTGAAATATGAGGGCATGTTGAACTCACAGCATTGATGATTTCTTAGTGAGACCTTCACTTCTGCTGCGTTCTAACGAGAAATGAAGTTAGATTATGGGGGATTTTAATTTAATTGAATCAAATAAAGTATTAATTTTTTTTATTTTGGTGGTTAAAACCTCCAAAGGGAGGTTGAAGGTGGGGGCCACCATACCCTAACATGCCATGGGAGGTTACGGAGGTGGGTCCCAACCGAGCATTACCTCCTTTGGGAGGATAATATTAGGTGGGGCCGACATGGGCTTTAAACTCCCTTAACCCCCTTGGAACCCCAAATAAAGTGGGGAGCCTCTTCACCTTCCCCCACCATTTAATGAGACAACTCCACCCATTTCATTAAGTGATGTAACTTAATTAATTTGAATCCTTATAATTCATTCCATCCATTTAAAATAATAGATTGTCTATTATTTTTGGGTTGGAAACAGTCTTTCTGTGAAACATTGAGAGAGTAGACATGGATGAACTTAGAGAACTTTATTCTCCCAAAGAAGAACGCCCCTCTCCAATGAAGAATTACATACATCTCTCTCTCCCTCTTCAACTGGGGAAAGAAGAAGAATCATTGTCGTCCTTGAAGAATGCCGACGACGTCAACTTCTTCATCTTCTTCTGACATCAACAGAATGAAGTTTGCCTTTCCTCAACATTGACAACAATCATCGACAATCGAGGTAGGGGTATTTTTGTTGAATCATTACCTTCAATTCATCGTCGTTCTGTATTAAGGATTGTGAATTCCCTTCTTATATCACCATGAAGAGGAAGGCTCGGACTGTACGAACAAGGCCCGACCCTCCCCATTTGTTTTCTTCATCGTTTGTTGATGATAGAGGCAGAGCAACGACAGCTAGAAACAAGCCGACCGTGAAGAAAAATAGTGGTGCAAGGCCGCCAAGTCTCTAAGAGGGAATTGCACAGCCGTGCCATGCGGAAGGAGAGTCGCGGCCATGATGGGAGGCGGAGGAGGCGTGCATCACCGTCCCACCACACGGAGGCCAGCAGAGTGCTGCGACGGACATGGGGTGCTTCACCCCCCCCCCCATGCGTGGCCACCCGGCCATGCGAGCCAGCCAGCCAGTCACGTGGGCCGGCAGGAAGGCCACGCGAGCCCGCCGACTAACCACATGTGTAGGTCCGCCTTTGGAATTTCCATCTCGGGCCGGACTGCCCTTGGACCAGGCTGTCTTGGGCTGGGTCTCCATCGGGTCGGGGAACCTCAACCGGGTCTAACCACCTTTGGGGTGGGCCGCCCACTTAGGTTGGGCCATCCCCTCGGGTCAGACCGGACCCTCAGGCCGGGTCGGACAGGAGGATCGGGTCGGACCCTGGTCTAGTCCCTGGTCAGGCCGGGTCGGTCCGACGAGCTCGGACTGTACCCGGACCAATTTGACCCAAATACACCTTTTTCCCCATATCTTAGGATACAAGTGTTTAATTGATGAACTTCCTGCATAGATGGAAGGCTTGGAGTGAGATGGTTCTTTTGGCATACCCCACTTCAGTTTGGACAGAGCTGGAGTACATTCAGGTTGGTTTTAACCTAAAACCAACTGATCCCCTGGAACAAAAATTCCAATTACTCATAGACACAGCATCCGATTGACGCACCGACTATCACATCAGAACCCTTAAGACAAGACATTCCTTTGGGTTACTTCTTTGTGGAGTTTAGTGGTGGTTGAGGTATGATCGATATCTCGAGGACAGATTTTACGGATCTCGAGTGCACCGGGTGCGAGTAATCCAGTGGCTGATAGTGAGGCAATGGTTGAAGATAAATCATATTGAGGGCATCACTCAGCGATCCTGTGTGGGTTAGTTCATACAAATCATTTGTCGGTTAGATCCTTTGTGGGTCAGCACTCAGCGATCCTATGTGGGTCATTGCATACTGATCCTGTGTGGGTCCGATCCTATGTGGGTCAGCACTCAACAATACTGTTTGGGTCTGTGTATACTGATCCTGTGTGGGTCAGATCATGTGTGGGACATTGTGGGGGTTCTTACATATCGATTATTTGTGGGCCAGATCCTGTGTGGGTCATTGCAGGGGTTAGTACCAATCGATCCTGTGTGGGTTAGATCCTATGAGGGTCATTCCAGGGGTGAGTACATGTCTATCCTGTGTGGGTTAGATGCGTTGTGGGTCATTGTGGGGGTTAGTACCTATCGATCCTGTGTGGGAAAGACTCTGTATGGTCAGAAGTAGTGCATCTTGTTAGAATAATATGATCTATATTTGTGACTAATCATATACACTTCTATAATAAACTAAAAATCATAGTTTGAGCGGAGTTAATGAATTTTGTGTTTCCTCATGATTGAGATGGGTTACTAGATCACGTATGGGTTATCCGTTTATTCCTTTACTTTTTGGTTTATCCTTGTAAGATATTGTGTGATCTTGAGGGTCTCGGGATCCCTACTGAGTATCATTATACTCACCCCTGCACAGGTTATGCCTGCACCTCTTTCTATTGGATGCAGACGACAGACATCGCTAACGGAGGCCGAGAGCGCCCGGACTGTACAGTACCTGAAGGTGGACCATACGACGAGTCGGTAGACAGAGGATTCTAATGGACGTGGAGTGCTGAGGTGGACATTTATACCTACCCTTCAGGTAGGAACCCCGGAGGACGATCCAGGAGCTATTCTTTATCATTCAGTTGTTTGTCCCTTATTCATTTGTACATTCTTTCAGTTGTATTTACTTCAGTTGTACCTGTGCTATATAGTTGGAAGTGTATTTCCGGCACCTTTTCCTTTCTAGTACTATTCTGTTTACAGTATTTTTTAGTGCATTGCTTCTAGTTGTGTACTATAATTTTTTGTGTTTACTTTTTTTTATAATGGCAATGCCTTCCCAGCTTAGGGATTTACTCCTTTGGGGCTAGTCGCCACCCCCTAGCCTATGGTAGGCAGGCATGGGGTAGTCACGACACGGGCACCGGGGAGGGGTCGTGACAATCATGTTGAAAAGTTTTTGAAAACATTCATCATGATTGTTTAAAATCAACCCATTTTCAAAATACCCCAAATATATTTTTTTCAAATATTTCATTCGAAAATAATTTCTGCATTTTTAAAAAATTTACATCATTGCACAAAATCATAAATCATTTCTCATAATGAGATATTCCATCATATCGGGAAGTCATTCCTCTACACAGCATGTCATGCTTATCTCATTGGCTAAAACCATGACAATGAGATATCCAACAATCTAGAAGTGAATCCAAAAGACTTATGAACACAACACCTTGTTAACTTGATATTCAACATAAATGGGACAGCTACGTCCTTTTAAGCTATAAATTTCATGTTCCAACAATCCTACTAATGTCAAAGATTCCATCCCAAGGAATAGACGTAGAGGAATTCCAAATCCAGGACCATGAACACTGATGATTTTTAAGACAAGGGAAGCACCAGATAAGTACCATTTATAATGATTGTCCAATTATCATTGGCTTTAGAGCACATCGAGTCATTACATGGCCCTATGTGACATCCCCCAGATACCAATGGCTGTAAATAAATTTTGAAGGGTCTCAAATACAAGTGGGGGATTATTTTCCCTTTTAAAAATAAACCAATAAACCAACCAAACATGATCAACCATTCACTATATTATGCATGAAGAAATGAAATACATCTCAACAACTTCATGTATCTCAAAACAACAACAAAGAATCCAACAACAGATGAATAACCCATTATCAACATATACACCGGATAAACGACCCATGACTCTCAAAAGGTCACAAGAGACCATACTCCACAATCTCTAAGCTCCACAATCTCCAAATAGCCCAAAAATCATGAGATAGTGATAAAAACCTGGGAAACAATAACTTTTCCCCTGTCTTATAAGATAACTTCTGAAAAATCAAAAATGTGACAAAGAAGGGGTGATAATAAAACTGAGTAACATATCCCCAGTTACTTCCCTACTCATGCCACTAGGATAAAAGAGTTAGATACAATTATATCAAAAAATTATATAAAACAATTTACAAAAACATTCAATAACAGAATAAAAACAAGTTCCAAAAACCGTTTTCCACCAAGTGAAAAAAACAAAATGATACCAATTTCCATGAAATAATTTTTCCAAAAAAACTAATTAAAGCAATGAAACCATTTCACAATATCCCATTTTTTTCATACAAAAACATGCCACAACCCAGGAAACCAACCATGAATAATACTTGTAAGAGGGGGAAATCCATAACCCTTATCTATCTGGTCAATGATTGGGGATACTTCATACACTTATCCAACCCAAATTTACATGAATGATTGAAAGGGGAGATCCCTAACCCATTATCAATCCCAATAATGATGGGGGAGACCCCTAATCTTTATTTATTCTAAATGAAATATGAATGTATGATGGTCGAGATCCCTAACCCATATCTATCCCAACACTAATGGGGGAGACCCTTAACACTTATTCATCCCAAATTCAATTTGAAATCACACAAACATGCTGAATGATCATGCCAAAATACATTTTCAAATAAAAAAATTCATTTTTATTGAAAACAAATTTCCATCAAAGTCATTTAAATACCTAACCATTTCAAAAAAACATCATTTATATTAAAAAAATAAAATACATCAATCAATTTAACAACTCTAGAGAATCAATAATTTAAAATCGGCATTTTAAATTCAGCAAACAAAATCACTTTTCACAACAGTTCACAACAATTCCACCATTTCACTAAAACCATAAATCATCACTAAAAAATATTTCTTCCATGGTTTTCACAATAAATCCCATTCAAATAAAACTATTTGAAACTAAGCTAATAAATTATATCGAGAGGAGTCAATAGAGAATCCTCCTACCTCAATAGTTTTGACGAAAACCACCATGAATGAAGAACGCTCAAGGAAACCATGATAGTTCTTCAAGGAGATGTCGTAGATCCCTTCTCATAGAAATACCAAGAAAAAATCTCACCATATATGGCACCCATACACTTTGATCTACACATAATGGGAATATGACTATTAATCCAAAAGAAGAGGTGAAGTAGATCTATGTATATCTAAGAAACTAAACATGAATGAAGACGAATAATCACATACCTCATGAATCTAGCTACGATTCCCCAAGGGAAGCATTCAGTTTGCCTTTGGAATGATGGGAGAATGGTATTTTTTATTAGAAAAAGAAAAATCCGAAGAAATGGTTGCTTAGATGAAAAAACGATCCACTTAATGGAAAAAAACATCTAAGATCCACTTTTTTAGGATCTCAGTTAAGTGACTGCATAGTTAGTTCTCACGGTTAGACAAACCGTGTGCAAATCATGTGTTAGAAAATACCTCAGCAGGCCCTCCCATGGCATCGTGAACCGTGCGGGAGTCACTACATCAAAATCACCAACTATGAATGGTTGAATGCACTATTAGACAAATTGTGCACCGCCCATGTGACATCCAATTTTCCCAAAAACACCTCCAATGTTCTCCCAACTATGCCAACCATCACCCTTAATATTTATAACAATGATAAGAATTAAGTAAGGGTTACATACCAGAAACTGGGGGTACTACAAAAATATCAAGATTTACCTATATTTGATTTCTATCGTAATCATTTTTCAATGATGATAACTGCTGGCTAATAAGATGAATTATCATTATATTTTTTGACCTTATGATCTGTTGGAGCTTAATGGCTAAAAAAATTCATTTCATATAGTAATAGATATTTTTAAATTAATCAAGGAACATCCAAATGATAATATTTTGGACATAAAATGGTAGGAAATAATTTATATCATATTGTGATAATTATAATTTTTTAGAAAAGTTATAATGAAATAAATATTTTTCCTGTAATCATTATTTTCTTATGAAATCAATGAAATTTTCCCTCCTATATTGGTTATTTTTTTTATTAATAAATATTCTTTTGACGACCTACATTAATATGACATTTTTATTTATCAGTCTCTATATTTATTTATTTTCTTCATCCATATCTAAATCATTACTTCCTACCATTGATCTCCAAAATGGAAACCTAGTTTTGAGTAACTTTGGGTAGAAATTGTGTTTCAATAATTATTTATTTAAGGGATTTATTATTATCCATTTGTACGATGTTGGTTTTTATGAATTATTTTTTATATTTTAAATAATTAGTTCCCAATAGTAATTTTGACGGTGAAATTAATTTTAAGGGAGGTATAATGTAAAACATTGATATATTGAGAATTATAATTTAAAATGAATTTAATATTTCTGATATTTTTTAGAAAATGTATCTTTATTATTATCATCAATTACACATAACACTGTGTTAATCAAACACTATACAAATTACTGGGTTTTCTTTCATTACATATGACGTCGATTTTTAACAAACCCACAATATATTAATAAAATTAGTTAAATATGATGGTTATAACCTAGTCCTTAAACCTAGGTGGATGAATTGTAATAAATATATATTAAATATTATCTAACATTATTTAATTAAATACAACACATGTAAATAAATACACATATTATTTTCAACAATGAAATTATATGTTCTTCAAATAAATTTATCTCATACCATGCAATTTTATTTTATTATTATTAATGTCAAAAAAATAATTTTTGAATATTTTAGAAATATAATTTTAATAAAATAATATTCTTTTAAGAAAAAATATTTTTAAAATTAATATTAAGTTTAATTCTTGGGATTTTTCTAAAATGATTATTTTTTTATTAATAATGAAAAATACTTTATTTTAAAAGAAATCTTCTTTTCTAATAAAATATTTACAAAGATAAAATTTATTTTTTATTAATGTATTGTTAGTTGTAATATATATATATATTAATCAAATTTAGGTTATTTTAATCATTTTCATATTGAAAATGGAAATAATGACATATTAAACTTTTGATGAATTACTCTTTAAAATCCAATATTATCATCTTATCTACGGAATCAATAATAATTTAAAATTTTCCATTTATTTTAAAAGAATTTGTAAAATTGGATTCTATATATATAATCAAAATAATATATTTTATCTAATAATTTTAAATTAATTTCAACCAAAACAAATAGTCAATACAATACCAATAAATTACCACGGTAATGGTATAAATTGGTTTTCTAAAATTTATATTAATAATATAATTGTTAAGGTGACTAGTCATTATGAAAATCACCGATTTTATATAACTATGTTATCCCTTTTATGAGTGTATAATCTATTTTTATGAGTTTTGGAAGACATGACTGTGAATATAACCTATATAATAAGTTATTTAATTAAAAATAAAAAAAAGTACATTCCTTTCATTTCAAAAATACAATTCTTCTTGATATTTCAAAATATAATATGATTAGTACAATATTTTAAAAATATATTTAAATATGCTATGTTACCCCTCATCATTTAATTTTATTCAATTTTGGTTAATGGATTAATTGGAATGCATAAGATACGCCAACACAATAATATTTTAGTTAATAATTAAATAATGGAAAAGATTATAAAAATACTAAATGCGATGTAAATTTAATGACTTATTTATTTCTATTATTTTATATATAAATTTATATGGTTATAAAGTTATGAGAAAAATAAATTCCACATCCACCATTGTATGGAATTTTTATAAATTCTATTTAAATGAATAAAATAAGAATTTATATTAATGTTATTTTATCATATATTATATTTTATTGAATGAGATAAAATTTAATAATAATAATATATTAATAATATATACTAGTAAATGATTATAAATATCCATAATTATTAATTAATGGTATAATATATCACTTATAATGGTTATATTTACTACTAATTAATAAAAACATTGTTAGTGAAGCTAATTTTAAAATTGTGTTTTCCCAAATTAAATTCTATTGTGTTAAATTTATTTTCAACAAATTGAATATTATTATTTTTTAGCTTTTTTTTAAATTTTGATTCATTGCAAATAAATTGTATAATTATTTTTGTTTTAATTTGATCATAACTGTTAAATTATCTTATATAGAAAGACTAGAAACCATAGTGAAGATAACCATGTTAGAAATAAGGAATCATAAATGTTAAAGGAAAAAATGTTCAAAACATGTATTTTATTCAGTGTTGGAGGTGTGGAATTACTATATAGTTTTTCCAACCCATTAATAATCAAATTTGTGTCTACACCACATTTGACTGACCTCCCAATAAAGAATTATTTTGAGTATTTACAAAAATATGACCCACCTCAACTACAGAATGTCACCAGATATCCTCAACTCATCACACCTCACATAAAATATGTTTCGACACAAAAATACCCGAATCATTAAAAAAATCAGAAATCTCATCCTCAAATCTTAATTTTCGTATGAAATTAATCTTTTTAAGTCTTTCATTCAAAACTATAGTGGATTTCCAATGAATTTGTATCATTCATCAACCAGTATTTATATTTTATTTTTTCCACCGCCTAATTACATATATTTAATAACATGACTTTATGAAACACCCAGTATATTCCATATATTGGTTTGTTTTTATATTATGTTAAATCCATACAACCACCTCCACTTACACAAATTGGTTAAAAATCACCAATCATGTGTATGGTAGACATCCACCTGGTGAACACTTGTTATTTTTTTCTATTACTAACCCTCACTATTTGATATACTAGTGGTTTTATTGTTTACATATTATTTTGATGAAGTTTTGATAATTTTTTATTTTTATTATCCTGAATAACATAATTATTTCTATAATATGGGAATATGATAACCTCACTGTATGCACATTGGACTTTCACCGCATGAAGCGATGTGATTCATTTATGCATGACATGGAGTGTTTTATGAGTGGGTTTATTAAAAATATGTTATATATATGAGATAAAAAATATTCTAGAATGATAAAATATTTCATTTTATTATTTTTATTTCAACCCAATAAGAGTTTTAAACCCCCTATCAGGCGTCAGTATGGCTTATTGTATCCATGATTAGTGTGTTTCATATCCTATGAATAATTTTTTATTAACGTAAATTATATATATTGAATATATATTGTATTTATATTTTTGTTTTATAATTTTTGGATTTTTTTACCATGATTAATGTAATATGATCAATAACATAAGAATTCAAAAATTATATGAGAAAAAGCTGTGATTGCGTGAAATGTAACATTAGAAAATAGTTATTATTAAATGTGTAATATTAGGTCTTAATAAAATTTAAAATAATTTATAAGAATATTGTTATGTGTTATATTTAAATGAAACATATATTTATTATACTTTACATTTTAACAGGTACTATGGATTTCAATTCTTAAGGTAAGGTATTTTTTCTCACTTTTACATTTTTGACCCAAATTCCATATTAATAAAATTTTTATAATATTTTGTTTATATACATACCATTAGTGTATTTTCATATTCATATAAATAATTTTTTGTTATTTACAAATCCATTTGAGGACATATCATTCCTAGGGAATATGATATAAAATTTCCAAAGTTGATTAGGGATTGTTATATCATTTTCCCTTATGATGTATGTAATGGTATAAAACTATATTATTTCACATGATATATATATATTTCCCCTTTAATATTTAATATCAGGAATTTATATATCCTCATGTTATATTATGTATCATTTTATTTTTTTTACTTTAGGGTTAATTTTTTTCAACTTTATTATAATGTTAATGATTTTATGTTCTAATCACATCGTTAATCAGGATTATTTATGATTTTTCTTATAATGATAAAATATTAGGATAAATATATATAGAAAATAATGATGTTTAATCTCATCATTTTACTCATTATATTTTCATGTAATAGTGTAATTTTTCACTCTTTGTTTTTGAAAATAATCATGAAATCACTTTAAAAAAACGTGAAACTTTTTCCTTACTCAATTTGAAATCAATATTATTCTAAAAAATTGTTCGCTGATAATGTTTTCAGTGATAATTTATTAATATCGTATGATTTTTAGATATAAAAATTATCACATTTATTAGTTTTTTTTTAAAATATAATATTAATAATCAAATCATATTCAAAAGAACACTAATGTGACTTTTTACAAAAATTTGAAAATAATAATTTATTTAACATGTAAGAAATGAAATATATTCTATCTAATAATATATAGTCATTGATTTAAAATATTTATCACATTTTTTAATTTTATTTACATAGAAAATAATTTTCATAATATTTTAGTAATTTTTATATTATAAATAAATGATTAATAAAAGAAAATGATTTTTAATTTATTTATGTCATAAAGGGCATTCTTCATAGATGAAATGATATCTTATTAATGAAATCTTTTATGTGATTTGTTTTTAAATTTTCTAATATATGTTTTCATGGTAATTTTCATTGTATAGGATTTTCATTGAGATAACTACTTCACTACCTGGAATATCATCCACATATAACATTATTAATCATTATTTTAATTCCCTATATTTATTATGAAAGTATATTTATGAAATCCATTTATATTCCAAGGGTTATACAATAATAAAATTCTTATGAAGTTGGTTTCCTTTTTATTTGTGTAATGATTGGATGAAAATATGAAATAATTATGTACCTTATTTATTTACCAATGGTTTTATATTGATTATATACATACAAATAACATTTTAATTTCATAGGTTCTAATATAGGGAATTTTTTTTGATTTTTGGGAACAAATATTTTTTATTTTCATTAGTTTAGTGTGGATATGGTATATAAATTTTTGGTTCTTGTGTTCTAACAAAGTACATTGGATACGTTATTACCAGAGAAATATGAAACCTATATTTTCCTCAAATTAATTGAGTAAGATTATCATCTCATGAGATATGTAGTGCTTGAATGGAGACTATAAACCCCATTTAGTAGGAGATGACTATAATGGGTAGTAAAAAAGATAATTAGGATAGGGTTGGAATTTGGAGTGAACTTGGTTTAGTAAGGGGATTTAACTTATTTGATGGTCATGGTTGTTCAACATGTCTATTATGATGGGTTTGGTATTGAACCAATTCCAAAATGAAAATTGGGATTTCATTGGTTACGGTGGGGTATCACACCATATTGGTGTAGTACCCCATAGTGTAATCTTATATGTTTGGGCAACGAGCCTTATCTAATATAGACATAATTTTAAACACTTATGTGTATGTCATTATTTAATATATAATTAAAATATTTTGAAAGCATAGATCATATACATTGTTTCCCTTCTAAATACTATCTTAAAAACATAAAATCATTTTTCCATGAATAAATTTTTGGATCTATGAATTTTGGCTAAAAACTTTTTATGTTATTTTCTATATCTTGAAACCTTATCTTTATCTTATTCTTATATATTATCATAGATTAATATCCCTTGTGATTACCCTTACTAATAATTTGATAGATAGAATTATAATTCTATATAAAGCAACTCAAACCTATAATTCCAGGAGTATGTGTCAAGATAATATAACATTATAATGAATACAATGAGTCAAATCCTAAAGGAATAATGTTTTTAGTTGTCATGGTAAAATGGGAACATACATGAAATTTGAACTACAAATCAATACACTAATCAAAATATTTATTTATATTCAAGTATAATAACATAATTACATATAGTCAATCCATGCATATCATTCTTATAATACATAAAATATTTCTAGAGAAATTTATTAAATAAGTATGGGATCCAATTCATGTTAATAATTGATTAGAGACTATGTAATATTGAATAAATTATCATAATCAATGTTTAAATGTAAAAACTAAACACACATGATATAAAATAAATAAATTAAATAGATAAAAAATATGTAAAATAAAATAACTAATAATAAATTCCATCTAAAATAAATAGAGAATGTTTAATCAATATAGAAAGGTATGAAACCAAAATAATTCTCCATTAATTTCTGTAGTGATAATTGAAGGCATTTATTGATATGTATATGAAAAATGTGATGGATAAAAAATAACATATTAAAAAGAAGTTAGTTTTTAAATATTATAAAATATTTATAAGGCACATGAGAACATATACCTTCAAGACCTTTTATAATACATTTTAATCCTATAAAAAGAAACATCTTTAATTTTCACAAATAAATTGTCTCATAAGGACCTGTCGAGACATTGTGGGAAAAAATAAGGTTAGGGCCCCACTCAACAATTTTATTCTAATGTATTAATTATATTGAATAATAGATTTATTTAATAAGATATATTCCATTTATAATATAAATATTGAATAAATAATACTGATTTATCAATATTTTTATAGTAGAGGATAACTAACTACGAGGGTTCTTGTTGTTGATTAATGGTGAAACTATTGAAATATCACAATCAATTGCGTAGGAAATTAAACTTTGAAAATAACAATGTTTCCTAAAACAATATCAATAATTTTAATCAAAACACTCTATAAAAAAATGAAATAAATAATATCAATATAATAAATATATTTATGATATAACATTTCTAATAAACACCATATGTTTAAATGATATTTGTTTTCTGTAATAAACATATCCATTAAAATTTAAATGTATAATTATATGAATTTCAACATCAAATGATCCCATGAAAATGAATATTTAAAATGGGACTATTAAAAGAATCAATGACATTAATGACAATACAATCAATAGAAAAATCAAAGAAATCCCATTATAGGATGAATACTAATGGTATCAATAAAAAATATCTCATGTGGAGTAAACTATAATATTGTAATAATTGAAGAATTAAATTCATCAATTTTGCAAATAATCAAGAGAAAAATATTCATTTGTTTTGAAAAACATTTTAAGAATCCATTTCATTTAAAAATAATTAAAAACAATTCTAAAAAAATACTTTTTAGTTTGATAAGAAAGAATCAAAAAATGATGTTAGGTAAATCCATACATGGAAAAAAATTTAAAAGGAACATTCCATTTACATAGTAAATGGTTTTAAATTTTACTTGTTTGAAAAGAGAGATAAGGAATCCATTTAAAAAAATTTAGAATAATGAATATTGTAAAAACGTCATTATTAAATCAGTTAGTAAATTTAATAAAAAAGAATTTTTTTTGGAAAATATGGTTTTTAAAATATAAATGGTTCTCTGACTATTAAGAGAAATGAAGTCAGGTTTTATCCATAATATTTTATAAAACATTTTAAGAACCAATGAGTTTAAAAATGAATGGAATACTTGATAATGGTCACAAATAACAACTAGAGATGAAAGTGAATGGAGTTACAGAACAATGTTCTTCTAATTTCTTCTGATTGAAAATAAGGTACAAACAATATGGAACAATATGGTATTATGAAATATACCATTGAAAAGGACATAATCATTAATTTAAAATCATTAAATATATATTTTATTTCTTCCGAATTTTAATGTACATTAAAGAGAGGAAAAAATAATAGAAAATATCAATTCATTAAGTACACAATATTATAATATTAATAATAATGAATAAGTAATATAACCCAAGGAAAATAAATTGGGTTATGAAATTATTTTCCACTTGTTAATATTTAAAAAAAATCCACATAGATGTAATGATTCAAAATAAAATTACAAATGTAAAAAGTTAAAATAATTAATGATTTAATATATCTAAATAAGAAGTAGATGCACCATAAAAAATATCTGTGTGGTGAATGTGAAATTTATGCCAATGATGTAAACATTGAGATGAAAATATCATACATTAATTTTCAATTTGGATGAACATCCTATAAATTCTTCTATAATGGTTTTAAATATATTAATACATTATTAAATAAAAAATTTAATAATTTTTTATCATATATGATTTTATAATAATATTTTATTACTGGTTTGTTTGTAATTGTTCACTATTTGTTTCAATTTTAGTTCATAATTGCCTTGTTTTTTAAGTAAGTCATCAGTTCATTCTTGTTTATCTATATAAGAAAGATAATAATTTTTTAATATTAAGAATTTAAACCATGATGTAATTATACTATATATTCTATATATATATTTATTTATAATAATCCATAGTATTTGGAGATAGGAAATGAAATTCACCTTTGATGGAGATAATAGGTCGTATGTATGCATGAACACAATAGTCATTTATTTGACATATTATTAGATTGAAAATGAAATAATATATATTTATATTATAATTATTGTCTCATAATTATCTCAAAAATATCATATAATTTTATTAATTCCATACTTTATATGCTCCATGTATGTAGTGAACAGATCACATCGTATTAAGAAAGCAGTAATCACCACTTTCAGAAATGATGTTATCCTATTTTCACATAATGGAATGCCTATTGGTATGTTTTTATAAAAATTACATAATAATAAATAAATTATTAATATATTATATATGATATATAAATATCTTCTCCTATATATGGATGTATAATGAGACCTGGTAAATGAAAAATGAATGACAATGCTTTATGATGTGGTATATCGTCGAACATAAGAAAAACATGTCCTTCAACCATTAGATGAATTTCATTGTTATTTTTGGTCAAGAAATTACAAAAAATATATAATTATATTTAGGATTAAATTATTATTATAAAAACATGGATCACGATTATTTTAGGGGTTGAAAACGAAAATAATATAAGAGCTTCAGAAAAAATATTACATCATCTTTTGGTAACTCTTTTTGGTTTGCCACATTAGGAATCCATGTATGGAATTCATCTAAAATGGTAGTACTCTAGTATGTCATGATTGATATTCTAAGTGTTTTTTTATAGTGGTAATTCTAATGTGTCTTGAGATGTGTGAGGAAGAGGGAAGTTTGGGTGCATTTTTATATTTGAGGAGGAGTGGAATTCTTTTAAATATTTGAAATTGTAATTCCACTAACGTTTTTCCTACAATATGTAGATATAAAAAAGAATCCAAATTATAGGAAATTGAGGATAAGGTATAAATAGTTATAAAATGGTATTTTGGATATATTTCTTTTTCATTTTGGCCATTATGTTTATGGTTTACTACATTGTTAATATAATTATTTCTCTTAATCGTTGTAAACAATTTAATTTATTTTCACAAATATTTATTGTAACACCCCGATCATCCACAGTACGCTTCTCATTCAATAATGCAGTAGCTTGCATTGTACGCAAATTCGAGTTCTAAAACACCGCGACTAATCATAGTAGCCGTTATGAATAGTAATAACCACTTTTTAAAATTATAGAAATTTTATATTTCAAAATGGACTTCATTTTTTGATTCGTAATATCGAAATTAGCCTATGTTAATTTTTTTGTATTTTTCTGAGAACTTCTAATTTTTTATGAATAGTGAAAAATACATAAAAACAAATTTTTTAATAAAAATAATTTATAGTGATAAATTATACTATTTAGTTGTTTTAAAGTATAATTATAATATATTTTTACCATTTTATCCAATGGTGGTCATTAAAAATAATTTAACATTGAAATTGGGCATAAACAATTGCTAATCTTTTGATATAAATTGTTTCTTAAAAACACGCTATTTGTTGTGACAACAGGAATTAATTATAAAATTAATTAATGCAAATTATATGTTTGTAATTATGTAAAATAAAAATCATTTTTGAATTTGGAATATCAATTATAGCTTAGGGTGAAATTTTGGCATTGTTCTTAAAAACTTCAATTTTTGATGAATAGTGAAACCACTAAGTGGTACTTATAAAAACTGATTTTTCGTTTAAATGAAATATTACCACTTCTGTGATTTGATTTTCAAAAATCCGACATACATGGTTGTCATTAACAAGTAATATGTGGTTCAATGAGATTAAAATAATTTTTGGTGAATAGTAACTTTTAAGTTCTTAATCGCGATTATAGGTAATTAGTGTAGTTTAAGGTAAAAATAATGTTTTCATAATATGAGATGAGGTTGACACATGTCTTACCCTCATTGGATGTGCCATGGACGACCAAGAAAATCCATGGGTCAACTTGGGGACCCCATGGAGCCACTTTAGTTGGAAAATGACATAAATACCTTTTATTTAATGTTAAAGTAAAAAAAAGACACAAACATGAAATGTTTTACTAAACAAATTTTACATGGGGTTATACAAGTCATATTTTTGACTATAAATATTTATTGGAAAGATAAAGAGATTTCCTACATTATAGTATTTTTTTATAATTTTTAGACATTAAATAAATTAATTTATTTATGACATCATGATGATGTAGCGTTGACATCATTATTTAACGATTTAAATAAAATGAGATGATAATATAAACTCCAAGGCTTAAACTTGTCCAAAGACTATTGGATGGGTAGATTTCGAACCCTAATCACCTTAGCCTCGAATTATATAAGTGTGGGACCTTTATAATCCGAAAAGCATTGTATAATAATGTAAACTTTTCTTACTTTCCAAGAGTGCCCCTCCTCTCCACTTATAAAAGGTCCCCACCTCTACCACCTCATTCACACTTTCAAGCCATTTGGCTCGGCCGACCTCTGCCCAAATACTCTCCAAACTTCCCCCTATTACTCCTAGAAGCCTCAATTTGGGCATAACTCTTCCCAAGGAAGCCTTTGGTGCAAATCAAAAAGAGTTACCCGATTTAGAGGTAATGTCTTCTCTAATGTTGTTTTGTTTTATTTTTCTTCTCCAACTGCCTAAAATATTTTTATTCATTTCTTTTGTAACAAAAACATTATCCTCAATATACTAGGATGTTGTTATAAGAAGTATTCTAGCTACACTTACACACACCTACATCTAATGGTTAAAGAACATACGGTTTCTGTGGATGGCGAATTTCTGCCTCACGAAATGATTATTGGTCAACACTCATATAACACCTTCAAAGGTGGCCATTAAGATGTCAATATATTTATATATGATATATAATATGTTTATGTTTTACTTTTTCTTCTTTATTTCTCATTTATGGTATACTTTATGATTTCCATTATGGGTAAACGTGATATTTCCATTTTAGGAAGTGCGGACTACCGCCCCCTTAAAGTGATTTGAATCGTTAATACCATATGTGGGATGTATAAAGGATGGAGTAAATGGTATTATATGCTATATTATACTGTAATTATATTATACATTTATATCATTACGATTTCATTACATTAAATATGAAATAGAAATGAAAGTAGCGTTCATGCGTACGTACGGCTTACCGTCTCCATGAACGGTGCATTTCATTTCTTACCTATAAATGTTATGTAATATTATGAATGAATGTATATACTGGATATATATGATATATATGATATATAAATCATGAATATAATTCGGTATATAATGGATATTTCACCACATGAACAACTTGTAATTATAAGAAGTTTATTGTTGACTCAAGTACCAAAGATCGACAAAACGACCGTTATTAACTTAAATAATTACATAATGTTCATATCATTGTAATAAGTGATATAAAAAGGATGATGAAATTGAAAATGGTTCTTAATAAGGTATATATTAACTCTAGTTTATTATTCAGGAGGATAAAGAACGGTTGAGTCAAGTCAGACACGAGGTAAGGGAACTTCTTAACCCAATTTCTATTCTTTGGGTTAATCTCCTACTTTCAAATTATGTCATGATATTATTATATCCTATCTTGTATTTTTACATTATTTAGGTGTACTTATAGTGAATACACATTATAGATTTACTTTATTTAAAAAATGATATTTTTAAGGACTTCGTCTCAATCCCCTTTCATTGAGGCATATTTGGTTTTATACATAACTTTATTTTATACGATGTATAAACCCCTTTGACTTTTATGTTTATTCAAAAGGAATCTTTTTTATATGAAGCGTTTCGATAAACGAAAAAAGGGAATGTTTATCTTTCCGTACTAATTCTGCAACAACGACTTCTCCGCCGCCGTGACCATTATTTGAGTTTCGACTTCCTCTACAAGCTATCATTTTTTTAATGAAAAATAAATACAAAGTTTTACCTTTCTTTTATTGTGGTATTGAAAATGGTTTTAAAAGCATTTTTATTATATCAATGTGTTGTATTGATATCTTGTGATTCAAATGTGGAAATGTAATGTTTCCTTTATGCATGTTTTATGTGATACGATTATGTTATGGTTTATGATATGTTTAAACCTATTCATATGAGGAATGTATTGGACTTAATAAGTGACGGGTGGAGCCCGCTATAGCTCCTCGATGCATCGGTAGGTCACATGAGACAACTAGACGTGGAATTGGCCGAGGCCCTTTCCAAATTTGATTTATGGTTTTGGCCGAGGCCTTAATCATTTTAGACATCTTGGTCGAGGCCTTGACAAAATGTTTTAGAATGACTGGCATTATACATTCCCTCATTATGAAAGTGGTTATTGATATTGCATGTGATTATTCGACCAGTAGAATATCCATGTGAAGAAGTAAATGGCATTATCTCATTTTACTTTTGCCATATTATGTTGATGTTCAAGTTTAAAAGGCTTTTTTTAGTTATACATTGCCTTAAATGTTTATGTTTATTTATGAAAGCTTCCGCAATATTGTTGTCCTTACTGAGCATCTGAGCTCACCCCATTCAATGTTTTAATATTTTACAGGTTGTGAAGAAGTATTTTAAGAATGACCTATAGGTATAGTCAGAAGAGGATATGAGTGTGGACTATGGATACTTTGTTATTGTAGTTTTTCACTTTGTGATGTAACATAACATTTACGAATGCAATAGCTTGCATTGTACGCAACTTCGAGTTCTAAAACACCGCGACTAATCATAGTAGTCGTTATGAATAGTAATAACCACTTTATAAAATTATATAAATTTTATATTTCAAAATGGACTTCATTTTTGGATTCGGAATATCGAAATTAGCGGATGTTGAATTTTTGGTATTTTTCTGAGTGCTTCTAATTTTTTATGCATAGTGAAAAATACTTAAAAACAACTATTTTAATCAAAATAATTTATAGTGATAAATTATACTATTTAGTGGTTTTAAAGAATAATTAAAATATATTTTTACCATTTTATCCAATGGTGGTCATTATAATTAATTTAATATTGAAATTGGACATAAACAATTGCCAATCTACTGATATAAATTGTTTCTTAAAAACACGCTATTTGTTGTGACAGCGGGAATTAATTATAAAATTAATTATTGAAACTTATATGTTTGGAATTTTGTAAAATAGACATCATTTTTTAATTCGGAATATCAATTATAGCTTAGGGTGGAATTTTGGCATTGTTCTGAAAAACTTTAATTTTTTGATGAATAGTGAAACCACTAAGTGGTACTTATAAAAACTGTTTTTCCGTTTAAATGAAATATTACCACTTCTGTGATTTGATTTTCAAAAATCCTATATACATGGTTGTCATTAAGAAGTAAAATGTTGTTCAATGAGATTAAAATAATTTTTGGTGAATAGTAACTTTTAAGTTCTTAATCGCGATTAGAGGTAATTAGTGTAGTTTAAGGTAAAAATAATGTTTTCATAATATGAGATGAACTTGACACATGTCCTACACTCATTTGATGTTCCATGGCCGACCAAGACAATCCATGGGTCAACTTGGGGACCCCATGGAGCCACTTTAGTTGGAAAATGACATAAATACCTTTTATTTAATGTTAAAGTAAAAAATGACACAAACATGAAATGTTTTACTAAAACAATTTTTACATGGGGTTATACAAGTCATATTTTTGACTATAAATAGTCATTGGAAATATAAAAAGATTTCCTACATTATAGTATTTTTTTATAATTGTTAGACATTAAATAAATTAAATTATTTATGACATCATGATGAAGCAGCGATGACCTCATTATTTAACGATGTAAATAAAATGAGAAGATAATGTAATCTCCAAGGCTTACACTTGTCCAAAGAATATTGTATGGGTATATTTCGAACCCTTATCACCTTATCCTCGAATTATATAAATGTGGGACCTTTAGAATCCGAAAAGCATTGTATAATAATGCAAACGGTCCTTACTTTCCAAGAGTGCCCCTCCTCTCAACTTATAAAAGGCCCCCACCTCTACCACCTCATTCACACTTTCAAGCCATTTGTCTTGGCCAACCTCTGCCCACATACTCTCCAAACTTTCCCCTCTTACTCCTAGAAGCCTCACTTTGTGCAGAACTCTTCCCAAGGATTCCTTTGGCTCAAATCAAAAAGAGTTACCCGATTTTTAGGTAATGTCTTCTCTAATGTTGTTTTGTTTTATTTTTCTTCTCCAACCCCCTAAACTCTTTTTATTCATTTCTTTTGTAACAACACCAGTATCCTAAATATACTATGATGTTGTTATAAGAAGGATTCGATCTAAACTTACACACACCTACATCTAATGGTTAAAGAACATACAGTTTCTGTGGATGGCGAATTTCTGCCTCACGAAACGATGATTGTTCAACACTCATATAACACCATAAAAGGTGGCCATTAAGATGTCACTATAATTATATATGATATATGATATTTTAATGTTTTACTTATGCTTCTTTATTTCTCATTTATGGCATACATTATGATTTCCATTATTGGTAAACGCGATATTTTCATTTAAGGAAGTGCGGACTACCGCCCCCTCAAAGTGATTTGAATCATTAATACCATATGTGGGATGTATAAAGGATGGAGTAAATGGTATTATATGCTATATTATACTGGAATTATATTATACATTTATATCATTACGATTTCAGTACATTAATTATGAAATAGAAATGAAAGTAGCGTTCATGCGTACGTCCGGCATACCGTCTCCATGAACGGTGCATTTCATTTCTTACCTCTAAATGTTACGTAATATTATAAATAATGTATATACTGGATATATATGATATATATGATATCTACATCATGAATATAATTCGGGATATAATGGATATTTCACCACATGAACAACTTGTAATTATAAGAAGTTTATTGTTGACTCAAGTACCAATGATCGACAAAACGACCGTTATTAACTTAAATAATTACATAATGTTTATATCATTGTAATAATTGATATAAAAAGAATAATTAAATTGAAAATGGTTCTTAATAAGGTATATATTAACTCTAGTTTATTATTCAGGAGGTTAAAGAACGGTTGAGTCAAGTCAGACACGAGGTAAGGGAACTTCTTAACCCAATTTCTATTCTTTGGGTTAATCTCCTACTTTCAAATTATGTCATGATATTATTATGTTCTATCTTGTATTTTTACATTATTTAAGTGTACATATAGTGAATACACATTATAGATGTACTTTATTTTAAAAAATGATCTTTTTAAGGACTTCGTCTCAATCCCCTTTCATTGAGGCATATTTGGTTTTATACAGAACTTTATTTTATACGGTGTATAAACCCCTTTGACTTTTACGTTTATTCAAAAAGAATATTTTTTATATGAATCGTTTTGATAAACGTCAAAAGGGAATGTTTTTCTTTCCGTACTTATGCGGAGACAACGACTTCTCCGCCGCCGTGACCATTATTTGATTTTCAGCTTCCTCTACAAGCCATCATTTTTTTAATGAAAAATAAATACAAAGTTTTAACTATCTTTTATTGTGGTATTGAAAATGGTTTTGAAAGCGTTTTTATTATATCAATGTTTTGTATTGATATCTTGTGATTGAAATGTGGAAATGTTATGTTTCCTTTATGCATGTTTTATGTGATACGATTATGTTATGGTTTATGATATGTTTAAACCTATTCATATGAGGAATGTATTGGACTTAATAAGTGACGGGTGGAGCCCGCTATAGCTCCTCGATGCATCGGTAGGTCTCATGAGACAACTAGACGTGGAATTGGCCGAGGCCCTTTCCCAATTTGATTTATGGTTTTGGACGAGGCCTTAATCATTTTAGACATCTTGGCCGAGGCCTTGACAAAATGTTTCAGAATAACTGGCATTATACATTCCCTCATTATGAAAGTGGTTATTGGTATTTCATGTGATTATTCGACCAGTAGAATATCCTTGTGATGAAGTAAATGGAATTATCTCATTTTACTTTTTCTATATTATGTTGATGTTCAAGTTTAAAAGGATTTTGTTTTAGTTATACATTTCCTTAAATGTTTATATTTATTAATGAAAACTTCCGCAATATTGTTATCCTTACTTAGCATCTGATCTCACCCCTTTCAATGTTTTAATATTTTCCAGGATGTGAAGAATTATTTTATGAATGACCTGCAGGGATAGTCCGAAGAGGATTTGAGGGTGGACTATGGATACTTTGTTATTGTAGTTTTTCACTTTATGATGTAACGTAACATTTACGAATGTATGTAGTGTTTCCAAGGCAACTAAACTAATCGGTCTTTCGAGACTTGTTCTTTTGTGATCATGCCAATGTTACGAAGTAATGCACCGACTCTGGGTAGATGGGGTTAGGGCGTTACATATCTTGTCAAAAAATATTGCAATTAGTAGATATTATAAATTTTTCTAATTCAAAAAATGGAATTCATTTTGAAAAATTGAAATCACATAAGCCTCTTAAATGAAATAAAATTTAATCCCACTTACATGATGAGAAAGCACATTTTTATGTAAAATATTCAAATGTTTTCTATTATTTTACATTAAAACAATAGTTAAATTGATTAAAATAAACTAAATTTACCACATTTCTATAAAATTTATTTAATTTACCATTAATAAAAATTAAAAATTAATTTAGTCATATAAATAAATTATATGAAAATGTAGTTTTGAATATAGTATTTTCCATTATTTATCAAAAATCAACACTTCATAGAAAAATACCCAGAACATGCCGTAGCCTAATTTTTTTAAAATTCTGAAAAATATTTTGAAAAAAAATCTTATAAATTATTGAAGAAAAAAATAAATTTGTAAAACATTAAAAGGATGTGAAAATAACTTTATAAAAATATAGTTTTCATACATAATATATCGGTTTCTATTACCATATGACAATAAATTATATTCAATTAATATCAAATACAATTTAATGAATATAATATATATATATAATTTATATCACTCAATAATTAAAATTAATTAAATTTATTAGGATAAAATAACATTGTGGGAAAATAAATAATTATCTATTAAGATAATAAATTTTTATTCAGTTTGTTAAATTATTTTTTTATAATTTATTTGAAACAAACAAATTTATTTTATATTTTAATTAACCAAATATTTTTATATGTTAGTAAATAATGCTCATAAACACTTATATAATGGCTAGGTTTTATCATTCTATAGTAAAAAATAATGTTTTTGATACAATTTTATTACTATGTAAAAACGATCTCGCACGCAAAAAAAACCATTTAATAAACTCATTGTTGTGTGAAATTAAATATAACATAGTGTTCTATTAGATTAATGAAATTATGTTTATTTAAAATATTAATTATATTGTAAATTATTGAGATATTATTTTACCTTATAAGCTTGGAGTATCATGTCATACAAATTATTGTATAAAATTTTATAATTTTTGAATTTTGGGGCTTTAAATTCTCTCAACCTTATATAAAATTGGATTTAGAAAAACCACACAAAAGAAGAAAATGGTGAATGTGAAAATTATCCTTCATATGTAATTTTTTTATGAACGTCCCCTACTAGTCATTTACTTTTGGGTGAACATCCATTAAGTTCATGTATTATTGTTTTTAATATATTATTAAATTATTCTAAAGATATATTAATATAAATTATAAAATATATTAATTTATTATAATTTATTATTAAACATTTTTGAGTAATCATTCTTCATTTTAAATATTTTGGTTATTAATTTCCTTGTTTTTAGTATGTTATGACAGGTTACAAGTTATTCTTATTTCATAGATAATGATTTAATCATATCCATAATTTAATCAACAAATATTTATAATATATTATCAGTACAAATATATTTATAATAATATATAATATTTGGGGTTAAAATTGAAATGCACCATTCATGGGGATTGTATATCAAACATATGCATAGACACTAAATTAAATTCATTACTATATTAAATAAATGGAAAGTAATTTATTTATATTTATATTATAATTTCAAAAACATGTATATGTCATTAATATATTTTTTTATTAAAACCATTATTTATTCATCTATGTATTTTGTTAATGTATCAAAACACATTGAGGAGGCGGAGGTCCAACCCATTACAAATGATGTTATAGTATTTACAAAAGAAAGAAACAATATAAATATGTGTTGTATAAAAATATAATAAAAATAAATGAACAATAAATATCATATATATATATAATCTAAAAATAATTTCCATCATAACTCCAAACCATGGGAGGCAGTAAAATAAAAAATGAACGACAACATTTAGTGATCCAGTAGTTCATCGTACACATGAATAGTTTGTTATTTATAAACTAGAAGGACATGTGTATAAGTATAAGTAGAAATAATAGTACACAAAACATGTATTTAAATTGTGGATACATTTATAATTATATTATAATGGAATAATAATATTTTACCATACAGGGAATGAAGATAATATAAAAGATCTTGTGGAAAGATGATGCATCTTCTTTGGGTAACTCTTTTCTCCCCAATTTTATTTTTTGGTTAGATTTATACCTAAATATTGGCTTCCAATATGATATAATATATTTTTTGAGCTATTTTGTCATATATTGGTCTTGAAATTGTGTCTTTAGCGGACTGAGGAAGGAGGGGGTGTGAATTCCATTTTATAGTTGAAAAAAGTGACTTTTTTGTATATTTTTTGAATGGTAATTCCACCAACGTAATTCGTAAGAAATGTTTCTCAAAAAATGAAAATAATTATATATAATGGAGTATATGTTCTCAATATTTAAAAAAAATTGAAAAAAAATTTATAGGTCATTTTATTTTATATGTTTGAGGTAATGTCCCTTTTATGCATGCTTTTCTATTAATTAGTATCAATAATTTAAAATATCATCAATAATATTTATTTTAAAAATTATGTAAAAAAATTAGAACTTTTACATAATGAATATTCCAAATAAAGAATCTATTTTAAAAAATTCCTAACAAATAATCAGAATTAATTTAATTTAATTTAATCTCACCTACGAGACACCGAAAGAAGTTTTTAAGGTAAAATGATTAAAAAAATTAATGGGTCCACATTTATTTTCAAATAAAAATTTATTTAAATGACCTTAATTATATTAGTTAATGTAAAATTTATCTAATTCATCATAAACCCCAATAAAAAATTTTTCTTTTTTATATATATTATACTACAAAAATGTTTTCAGTTAAAGTTCAGTAATTTCCACTTTTATTAAAAAATGATGCTTTACAAAAAACAAAGATAATCATCCTAAAATTATTTTTTCACATTTATAAATGAATTTAATTTTACCTTAAGAAATTTATAAATTTTCCAAAAAAATATTTAAATTAGGTTCTTTACTAAAGGGTGGAAAATTATGTTTTAAAAAATATTGTGCTCTAAGCGTAATATTTTGTTTTTTCATGTGTTATGACTATAAAATCTATTGGATAAACGTCAAAAAAATTTGTTGAATATAATATAAATATGTATATACAATTTTAATCACCTAATAATTAAAATTAATTTAATTTTTTATGGTAAAATATATTTGGGGGAGCAAAAATATTTTTTTATAAATTAATTTCATTTATATTCAATTTTTTCTTATATTCATTTAAAATTTATATATAAATTACTAAATGAATTTAATTTTATTAAACAACATATTTGTATAATTATGTTAATAATACTCATAACCACTAATTTAATATCACAACTATATATTAATAAATTAAAAAAATAAAAATTTTAATAATACATTTTTACTATATAAAACATGGTTTTGCGGGTAATGCACACCATTAAAGAAAGTAATTTTAATATGATACACTAGATAGCATATTGTTTTGTTCATTTCAAGATATTAATATTATTTAACATAACATTTATCTTTTAAATTAGCATGATATTATATTCCCTTACATTCTTTTTGTTGTGTGTCATACACTCCGTCAAATAGAATAATAATATTTTACAATTTAGTGGTATTAAAATCTCCCCATAATAACTAAATTCCTTCCTTGAAAATCAGTTCAACAAATATTAAGTTATTAGGAAAATATTTTTTTATTATGATCATTTTACTATGGTTGATTAATTCGTTTACAGCCTAATAATATTATAAAATATACATATAAAAAATATTTCTCTAACTGAAATTTTTATCTTTTTTTATTTGATCAATTTCTTATTGATTGATTATTTACTGAAATAGATATAGAATAACTATCATTTTTTTACAAAAATAATATTTTACCATATCATAAGGCCCATAAAGACTAACAAGTCTATCTATAAGCCAACATCCATTCTCAAAAGGTAAAATAGTTCAATAATTAATCACTAATTCATAATATGATAATAGTAGTTCATGATGAATATTTATTCATTAAATATTCCAAAAATAAACAATAAAATATATACAAGTTAATTGGGTAGGTTATTATTTGGTATCAAAACCTTATAACCCATCAGTCTTGGGTTTTTGTCATATAGCCTTGCCAGATTTGACGGGTTGTCTCCCGAAAAACATGTTTCCTTTTTGAAATCAATATTAATAAAATTAACATAACAGTTCCAAAATATTGATAGAAAAACATGGAATTTTAATCATTAAATATATATATATAACTATTATTTTCAATACAACCCCAATACAAAAATACTTCATCCATTAATTTTCACATATGTATGTCATTACTCTAATGTTTATCCCAGGACATTCTTTTTATTAATTTTGTCAAATCCTTCATATTGTTTTGTAATGAAAACATAATTTATCCTAAGAATTTCAATCAAGAGTGTCATAATAGGATCCTATTAAATCATATTTTTGTTGATCGGTTTACGCACAATTGAGGCCTGATGCACCTTTTCATCATTGTTACATCTTGTTACATCTATTAGATGACTACACCCACTTATTGTATCCAAATAGCGTTGTACTTCTAGGAGGACCCATGTAATATCTAGCTTACAAAAAAAATATGTTTTTTATTATACACTTAACCTAATAATATGATTTATTTATATTCATTCTAATATATGTTATCTAAAATCTACATCACAATGGTTCTAATGAAAATCCTTTGAAGGCTACATTAGCAACCCGACCCAGAAATCACCTAGAATGTTTTATGCTACTATTAAATATTCATGAATAAAATGAAAAAAACTATGATGGACCAAGGGGTTTTAGATGTCATTATAAACCAAATATACACATACATTTTATATAACCTATTAGTTTACTAATTATAACATTATTTCTTCATTTGAGGATAAAAAAATTATACAATATAATGAATCCATGAATATCATTTTTTGTATGCATTTCAGATTAAATGGAAATGGAAATCAATAATTGGTGACCAGAAATTCATCATAAGAGTTAATTATAACATAATATATAAGGATTAAATGGGTTTAAAAAATATTTTAAGATAAATCTGAACTCAACATTCCATAAAATAAATAAACTGAATGGATAAAAAAATAGAAAAGAAAATAATTAAAAACACATGACACGTTAAATAACTAGATAAGGAATTATCAAAATGGAAATGTAAAAAAATATAAAAATGTTTTATTTTCTCTATAAAATGATAATGAAATGAATCAATTGATCTGTTGATGAAAAATATAAGGGTTAAAAAATAACAGAATCAAAATGAATGAAATGATTAAAAATAAATATGAAACATTATAAATATTAATTCATCGAGATAATATATACTGTTTTAGTCCCACTCATTAGTGTTCTTTCAATGCATTCCTATAATTGAATAATAAATTTAATTAATAAAAGAGGATTTTTTTAATATTTGTATTAAATAATGAATATTGATTTATCAATATTTCCTCATTTTAAGATTTCTAATATTAAGGGATTTTAACATTGATGAATGTAGATACCACTAAACGATCATTAAAAAATTCTTGATGGAAATATTATTTAAACATTCCAAAGTGTAACAGACCACATTGAAATATTTTAATAAAATATTCATCTAAATTAAATGAAGTGAATGCTAAAAATATACATGAAAAAATTAAGTATAAACAAACTATAGGGTGAATTAGTTTGGTATCAAGACAAAAAAACCATGTGGAATAAAATGGGGGGAATTTTAATTTATTAAATAATTGAATAACATTAAAAACATTCTTGTGGGAGATACCCTTTTTTTAAAAATCTCATTGGAAAAAAAATTATTTAAAAATATAATTTTTTAAAAAAATCTTCTAAATTTAACCTATTAAAATTTTCAAAGTAAGATTTTATGAATTTAAGGGGTAAATTTGTACCAGGATTATGTGATGTACATGGAAAAAACAAGAATCCTTTAGCATGGTAAAAAGATAAAAAATTTACTGGTTTAAAAATTGAAAAAGATGATTCCTATGAAATTAAATATAAAAATAAAATTGATAAAAAAATCTTCATTATATCATTTTTATATGTAAAAAAATTTAAACCGTTTTGGAAAATATGGTTTTTGTTGGAAAATTGATTTTCCGACTAAAGAGATAAATGATTTCATGTTTTCTCAAAAAAAATCATAATACATTTTTACTTAAAAAGAGTTAAAAGTGATTCTATTACATTAAAAATGTCTTCATAATTCATAGGATAAAAATATATGTTTTTATTCAAAAATTGTCAATTTATTTCTATTAATTTATGTTCCAGTATAAACAATCCAAAAATAAATGAGATTGTGAAGTAAACATTTGAAAATAAAATAACTTTTACGTGATATTTAATCAATAAATAGATTATGTTTTTCGTATTTTAGTATAATTTAAAAGTTAAAATACAAAAATATATTATTCAATGTGAATAAAAATGTAATAATACGTTACAAACGAATACAAGAAAGTAATATAACTAAATGAAATGAAATCTGTTTATGAAATTTATTTCCCCTTCGTAAAATTTAACTAAAATTCCCATATAATAAATAATTAAAATTGAATATCAAAATACCATGAAAAAAAATTCAGGACAAAAATATATGAAAATGGGATATACAATAAATAAATAAATAAATAAGAGGTAAATCTGACATTAATCTCACATATGTCAAAAGTGAGATGAAAATTTCTTACCATTCATTTATTTTTTGGTATATATCGATTAAATTATTATATAATATTTTTGTACATGTAAAAAACATATTCCATAACCATATTTGTATTAATAATATCATTTATTATCTAATTATAATATATTAATACATGATTTTTTGTAATATTGTAATTATTTTCAAATTTTCTTGTGCAAATTTTCTAGTTTTTCCAGCAACTATTGACGTGAAACTTCTTATCATTATTTAAAATATCTAGACTATATCATCTATATAATTTATATATGATTTAATTATAATATTAAATATATATTTATGTATGTATTTTATGTAATTAATTATATTTTTATAGGAAATGAAATGCAATGTTAATGGAGACGGTAAGTTATACATATGCTTGAATGCAACTGTCCTTTCATTTCAATACTACGTGAATGAAATTTATATTATATATATATATATATGTTTGTGTGTGTGTGTGTTTGTGTGTGTGTCTATTATGATTGAAATATCATGAATATGGAATATATTTCATATATTATTATTATACCCATCTTTTATACATTACATGTAATGCGTGAACAAATCACATCACTTTGAGGAGGTGGTAGTCCACACATCCAAATATGATGTTATAGTATTTATACAAAATGAAATGTATAAGTCTATGTGTTATATTAAAATATCCGAAGAATAAAAACTCTTTATATTTTATATATAAAATATGTAGATTTCATATTCCTCAAAATTCCAATCAATGAAATGTGGTAAAGGAAAAACATACAACATCGTTTTGTGCATCGATATTACTTCATAAACATGAAGTTTGTGTTCATTAAAAATTATATGGATGTGTCTGTATGTATAGTTAAAATCATTATAAATAATCATATAAGAATTTTGTTTCATAATGGTGTTATTACATAATAATGTATTAATAATAGTTTATTGGATATATTATGAGAATAAAATAAATGATATTCAGAAGGATGATACTTCAACATTAGGAAACTTCTATTGGAGTTCAATAAATTGAATTCTTAGATGAATTTGTACCACAAAGGTGGTTTTTAGGATTATGGTTGTCATGCTTAGGAGTAGTTTTATAGGATATTTTTTCAGAAAACTTTTCTTCTGGTGGGTGATGAAAAGGGAGGGATGAGTGCATTTTCATAGAGAAAGAGTAGAATTCTTGTAAATTATTGTAAATTGAATACCACCAAAATATTTCCTATAAAAAGTGGTTGTAATAAAATAATAATTTTTACAAGGAATTATATGGTGTGAATATTTTTAAAAAAATTCATGGACATGTTTCATGGTAATTTTATCCCTTATGTTTATATTTTAGTCTATTATTAAGCCAATTTTTTTGTTCTTCACTATAATTAATATTAATTACTAAATGATGAGGTCCAAAAATATGTTTAACATTTATAAATTATAAAATATTATGATTCTAAATATGTATTTCATTTATATAAATTCGAATAAAATTAGTAGGTGAAATTAAATTAAATTTGTTGCCACAAACGGCATCACACATCATGGTTTTAAAGTATAAAAATAAATATTTTTATGTTTTTAAATTCAATTTCCAATTAAAAATTATTAAAATGGCCAAAAAGGATTTATTGATATATATATTATCAAATTTAACTATAAAACAATTTAATAAATAATATATCCTTATAAATAAATTAAAAAATTATGTTTTTAATTTAAATTCTGTATTTTTTAGTATTCAGAAAAAAATTTAGAATCAGAAAATAAAATTACATAAAGTTCATTGTAACCTAATTTTGATGTTTATATTTTAAAACATAATTACTTTTTAATATAAAAAAATTATAAAATATCAAAATTTTGTATTTTAGATATATTATGTATTAAAAGGCATTAAAACTCTCTTTTAAAAAATATATGTTGTTTTGTATAATATATTATCATCTTATCATTTAAATATAAAATGTATTAGATGAGTTTTAAACATATTTTATTTAATATAATATATATATATATATAATTCATAAAACCAAATTATTTTATTTAATTTAATTTATAAGTAGAAAATATCTTCGCAGGCATAAAAATAATTTTTATAAAAACATTACCTTTATATTAAATTGGTTCTAATATTAATTTATAGTTAATTTTCAACCATTCAATTCATTGTATATATTTGTTTTAAATATTTTTTCAAGACATTAATTTCTATTCATAACCACTAATCTAATAATGATTTTTGATGTTATTATATTAAATAGTAATATATGAAATAATATATTATTCATCGACAAAACATGGTATTCCATGTGACGAAGGCCATTTAAGAAACTCCTTTTTTAATATTCAAGATAAGTTAGTACTGTGTGGATTGAGAAATGTGAAATTTATTTAAAATAGTTATTATATTGTAAATTCTCTTGATATTATATTCCCTTTCATGCTTGGAATTACATTTCATACTCTCTATATAATATAATTTTCACATTTTAGAATTTAAGGGTGTTGTCGTTCATTTGACCAAGTCATGAAGATAAATTTTATGTATGGTACTTATATAATGTGTATGAAATTAGATGATCATTTTGGGAAACATTGATTATATTCTACCATATTACATGTTTTTATTCAAATATTCCATAGAAAGTACAATATTATAGTACTTAGGAATATCGTTGTGCAATGTAATAAATATTCAATGAAAAATATGTAGTATACATGTAGGATAATCCTATATATCTATAGTTTCCATTAATAATAATTTTCTATAAAATACCTTATTTTAACTATTATAATGGTTATTGTTGTATTTGCCTCATATAAATGTAATAAATTTCTTTTTTAGTTTGATATTTATGAAATGTTCCATAGATTTATCATTAAGTAAAAAATATTATTCATTACCATGGTGATTAAAAATTATCTACGATAAAATTTATTATGACTAAAAATGATAGTTTATTATATATAAAATTTTAATCTCAGAATTATAAATGTGGAATATGTTTTTCATTATTCAAATCCATGTATTTTATGAAGTTTATTGTTACCTAATTATGTAAAAAACATCCCAATTAATTTATATAAAAACAATTTAAAAATAAAAATGAATTTATACAAAAATAAATTATCTATTCTAATAGTCTTGTCTCAGGTACATGTATCATCTCCTCCATACCATGTTCCTTCATTTTTTCCATTTCCACAACCCATCATCTCCTGATACATCTACACATCCACATATCCATCACTCCTATCCCAGTCCCCTAACCCCATGCTCCGCTTCTCCCCCTCTCCCCCACTAACCAGTCATGTTCTCCCCATTTCCATCATGCATTCCTATATAAATCATCATATACCACATTCTGGATACATTATTCCTCCATTTATATATGCCACTCCATCTCCACCTCCACCTTCTTGATAACTGTCTCCACCATCCATCTATGTGACACTATCTCCACCTCCCCCCTCTAGCTACCCACATCTTCCTTCCATGTTCCTGCCACTGCCTACATGTCAACCCTTAGGCTATTAGACCTCTATCTCACAATGATCGTGAGGAAACTCCATTTACTTCTATCACGACCCCATCCCCACAAAGTGTACCCCTCCTGGGACGACAATGTTAAAAGGGAGATAATGACCCCCCGAGGCCCTCCTCCAGTATGCCCCGGGGTGGTGACTAGCACCGAGGGTATAATAAACACACAAATGGGAGGCATTACCCACTATGAAAACACATGCAGAAGAGAGATATAAGACATACACCAACAAAATCCAACTCAAAACTGAAATATAAAATAAAACCATCTAAATAAATCAAAGTCCATGGAAAAGTACTACAAATGAAAGGGAAAACTACAAGTACCCAAAGGAAAGTAAAAAGACAGCGACCACAAGTCCGAATAGCTCCTCCATCCACAAGCTAGTAGTAACTAGCTTGATCTCCAACCTGCTCCAAGTGACGTGAATAAAATAGTTTATATACGTAGGGTGAGTATAATAGTATACTCAGGAGGATCCTCCCCGATTCCTCTCGTGCAAAAGTAAATAAACCATGATAAAGCCCAGTAATAAACAGTGAAACTGAATCATCCCCTAAGTAGGAATAATGTGTTCCAAACCACACCATGGATACTCTAACCAAGTAATGCATACAAGAATATATCATATAGAAAATAATATCAAGGGTACCCCACTACTACTTCCCCACTGGTTTACCGCTTTTCCCCAATGACATATGTCATGTGCATCTCTCTCCAAAGGCTTGCCCATATACACCTGGGCTAAGCGCCACCATTGGCACTACGTTCACCATAGAAGATTGCATGTATACACCTGGGCTAAGTACTACACCATCCTCACGCATAAAAGTAATTAGGTAGTTTCTGGGATCCACCACAACCTACATAACATGTATCATATGTCGGGTATTATACCTCAAGCCATTACAACTCATACACCGAGTAAGGATCCTCAATCCAACACCGCCTATAAATGTAACACCTATAGTAGTCCATAAGAAACTATATCCAAAAAATAAGTGTTTGAATAACCACAAGCCATTACATCCCTCTACAGACATTTATGGGGAAAACTAACCATTGTGCCAATGGCACTAGTATCTACCAAGAGAATAGAGTGGGGTAAAAGGGGGTTGTCATCCATTCAACCTCCAATCAGAATGTTGGGGAAAACACCCCCCAGGGATCAGAATCCTTGGGGTGTCAGTTTCCCTTACTGATAGGATGGATTAGCGTATAGAAACACAAAATATATAGAATATATATTACTCACAATCACACTATAGGCATAACCTAGTATTAGTCTCAGCTACAACTAATGTCTCTCAGACTCTGGGCTGCTATTTCTAAGACTATGTATCCTATAAACAAAAAACCTATTAAATAACTTCATTAGGTCACATTATTCCCTTTTTCATCAATTCCACATTACGTTAATTAACAATTTTCACATTAATTTACCGTGAACAAAACCACATTAAACTTTATTGGCATCACATTCAATATCAACTGTTCCTTTAAAAGTTACAACATCACCATTAAATTCCAGTATCTTCATCCCCGTGGATTATCACCATTTAATCAATCATTCATTACAGAATTACTTTCCCATATTCCCAGGCATTCTAGAAAAGCATCCTATGCTACTAAACACGAGAGGGCACAAGACGATGAGTAGATATACTACTAGTCGAGTCTTTTCCACATATAGCAAGAGCGTAGACCCATTCTCACACGAGAGTCTAAACACATAAAGCATGAGGCATACCCTTTGTGTCTTGGCCTCTTTTGGAAGGAGGGTAAGCAAGAACAGCTTCCTTGAGTAGTGGGGAAAAGTTAATAAGATAAACAACCAATCAAAAACACAATCATCCAGCCATCACATCCATCCCAGATCATCATCCCCGATGTCCTCCCCAACACCCACATGCATAAATCGATGCATCTTGCCACCCTAGGCATCATCTACAGCTAGAAACACAAGGCCCATCTGCCTCCACATATCACAACACCCCTCCAGGGTGACATCACATCACAAGCAGTAGGAAAACCTACAGCACATCAATTGGGCTCTTAGACCTTTTTCACAATAAGAGGGTAACTCAGAAATCTTTAGGGGATTCAATCAATCAAGTTCTTTAACTCATATTTAATTTAAAAAAATGCATTTTCATTGGTTCCAACGTCACGAACCAAATCAGTAAGAAATCAAAAAGATTAAACGTGCTTACTATGCCAATTTTATCAAAATCAAATTACAACTAGAAAGAAATTCTTTTTCATGCCTTTTTATATTTATCCAATTAATTATCATTTAATTCTGGCATTACTTTAATTATCAATTTCATCAATAACAACATTCTAACAAGAAATGCATAAATATCACAGTATCTAGAAAAATAAGAGGCGAACTGTTATCATGATACCAAGAAACAACATGTGATCAAACCAATTATTTTAATCCAATTCAAGTGTTTAATTAGGTCAATTTAATTGTGGTCTATAGGGATAAATCATGTTATCTCTACGATTTCACATAAACATTTAGATAATCCACGAATCCCCTACCTCAACAGTCGAAGAACGCCGAAGAATACTGGGCCGATTCACAAAGGATCTTCCCTAGATCTCTTCTCCTAACACAACCAAGACCAAACCTCATCACAAACGACATCAAAAAACTTAGATCTACCCATAACGAGTGTAGATCTATGAACTCAATAGAAGAGGAGGAGTATATCTAGGTAGATCTATGAAACAAAAACAAAATGATCACTTGCCTCAAGAAACCGACATCGATTCGCAAAGAGAATCCTCCAAAATCTCCTAAAAAACGTTTGGTAGAGGTTCTTCCACCTCCAAGGAAGGGTAATCCCATGTTATGGACTCTTAGGGGCTTAAACGAACCATTTAGAGGCCAAAGAGTTTATATCTACAATTTTAGGATCTATCATTAACTACTCGCATGGTTAGTCCGCAGGGTTTATCAAACTCTGCGCTAACCTTGTGTTAGCTTCTTCCTCGACAATAAACCTCATACGGTTTGGCCGCATGAATTAGGAAAATCGTGCGCCTCCCATGCGAAGGCTACTACCTTCACACCAACCTCACATGGTTTGCCCGCACAGTTTGACAAACCATGCACCTCTCGTGCGAAGGCCATTACACTTTAACATTCCTTAAATGTCCACCCAAATGCACACCAAGTCCCCTTGACTTCCAGGAACACCTCTATCATCACAATTTCACAAATGAATGCACATGATAGGTCAGGGAAATTACATCAGATACCTCTAAAAACATTCTCATCCTAAAGAATCCAAAACCCACCTAAAGAGAAAACGAAACAATGTCTGAACAAACCACCCACCAAGATACCTCTCAAAAGAGAGCAATCCACCACATAAACAAAAAGAGAAATCTCATAAACATGAAATATTAACAACCACATCAGCTACAACGATACATGAAAAGAGTTAAACATCAAACAACTATGGGTACTGAGCACATGTTTGTGACTCATGTTTCCATGTACTCTCCTCCATGTCACTATGTCGCCACAGGACATGATATATGGGTATGGAACACCCACGCAACACCTTCTCCACACAATCGTGGATCTCCATGGGTCACTCCTCAATGGTGGCATCATCATCAACATCGATCTCTCCCCATTAAATGATGTGGGAGTCGTCATGAAGATAATGAGGTATCTGTGATACATGGAAAACATCATGTATCTGACTCATACGAGGGGGAAGTGCTACTCGATACACCACAGCTCCAACATGAGACAACACCTCTAAAGGCCCAACAAAGTGGGGAGAAAGCTTACTCCCACGACCAAATATTTTCTTCCCAAGATGGGGAGTCACCTTCAGAAAAACGTGATTGCCAACATTAAACTCCAAGGCTCTCATCCTTTGATCAACATATGATTTCAGGCGATCTTGTGCATCCCTCATCCTCTCACGAATCACTTGAACCATCTTTGTTTTATTCTGCACTAGTTCCAGTCTGAGAATTACTGACTCTCCGACACCGGTCTAGAATAATGGATAACGGAAAGGCCAACCATACAAGGATTCAAAAGGCGCCATACTGATGGTGGATTGGAAACTATTATTGTTGGAAAACCCAAATGAGGGTATTTGCCTCATCCATGAACCACCAAAATCTAGAACACAAGATCGAAACAGGTCTTTAAGAGTATGGATGGTTCGCTCCGTCTTACCATCCGTTTGAGTATGAAAAGTAGTGATAAGGCATACCTACGAACTGAATGCATGTTGGAGACCTCTCCACACCCTGGAGGTAAAACGAGGATATCGATCTGAAATGATCGTACTAGGGACTCCATTATGTCTCACCACCTCCTCCAGATACTGCCTCAACAAAACTTCCACTGAGCTCGACTCCTTGATTGGTATGAAGTTGGCTGATTTTGTTAAATGATCCACCACCACCCAAATAACATCATAACATCCTAGAGCTCGAGGTAAACCAGTAACCAGGTCCATTAATATGTCCTCCCATTTCCTCTGAGGAATCACTAATGGATGGAGAAGACCACCAGGAACACGGTGTTCAACCTTCATCTTATAAAAGACTATACATCGACACACAAACACCGCTACCGTCCTTTTCAGCCCAAGCCACTAAAACAGACATTTCAAGGATCAGGAAATCTTTGTCACACAAGGACTCAATGATAAATGAGAATAATGGAACTCATTGAGGACCATCTCGTGCATCACCAAGGGAATAAAAAGCCTTACATGATACAAAACTCTGTGTTGTTCATCCTCATACCAACCATCAGGGGATTCACCACCAACAACTCGGTCTCTCCAGACCTCCACCTTAAGATCCCCCAACTGTGACTCTTCCACCTTCTGCACTAGTGATGACTGCACCATCATCTAAAAAAAGATAGAATCTTCCCCCAACTTCTCACATATCTAGATGTAATGCTGGAAGTTCTTCCATTACTCTCCAGGATTCACTGGATTCATGCACAGCATCACTACGTGGATTTTGACTCAGCGCATCAGCCACAACATTCCCTTTTCCAGGTGTATATGATATTTTGAATTTGTATACCTGTATGAACTCCATCCACTGAAGTTGTCCTAAGTTCATGTCACGCTAGGAGAAAACATACCTCAAACTATTATGATCAGTGAAAACCACGAAACATTCAACAATGAGGTAATTTCTCCACAACTTCAGAGAAAACACCGTGGTTGCCAACTTAAGATAATAGGTGGCATACTTGCGTTCATGGGGACGTAACTACCGAGACCCATAAGAAACAACTGACTTCTGCTACATGAGAACACATCCTTACCCGAGACGTGAATCATCGTAGAATACATCAAACTGAACTCCATAAGCTGGAAGAAAAAGAACCAGAGTACTTACTAACTTCCAATTTAGGTACTTGAAAGTTGTCTGACACAGATCAGTAAATATCAAATCCTGATCTTTCCGGGTCAAGATTGTTTGAGGAGTCTCAAACTGTGAGAAATTGGCTACAAACCTCCTGTAGTAGCCTATGAGACCAAGGATACTTAGCACCTCTAACACTATCTTTGGAGCATACCTAGACACAACATCTCTAATATTCGATGGATCCACAACTACACCCTATTGGGACACGACATTCTCCAAGAAGCAGACTTCTCTGGTCCAAAACTCACACATCGACAACATCCTGAATAGCTAATGTTGACCATGAACTCCCAAAACGGCTCGCAGATGCTCTGCATGCACCTCTTCAGATGCAAAGTACAAAAGGATGTCTTCTATGATGAATACCACTAAATTGTGCAAGAAATCATTGAACACAACATTCATCAAGCCCATGAACACAACTGGAGATTTCGTCACACCAAACAACATTATGAAGAACTAATAATGCCTATGACGACAACTGAAAGCAATTTTCAAGATATCCTCATCCTTCACACGCATCTGATGATATCATGACCACAAGTCGATCTTTGAGAACAAACTTCAACCATTCAGTTTATCAAATAAGTCATCTATCTATGTAAGAGGATAGTGATTCTTTATTCTCACTTTGTATAAGAGACGATAATCGACACACAACCTCAAACTGTCGTCGGCCTTCTTCATGAACAGAACTGGTTCACCCCATGGTGACACACTCGGTCGAACAAAACATCACTACAATAGACAATAAAGATGTATACGTAGCTCTCGTAACTCTGAAGGGGCTATCCTATACAAAGACACAGAGATAGGAGACGGTCCTAGCTGTAGCTCAATCCCAAACTTGATCTCTCGTCGAGGGGGTAATTCTACAACCTCTTCCAAAACGACATCAGGGTATTCCCCTACAACCCAAGGAAACGCCAACTGCTGAACCTATGAATAACTCAGAATCATATCAGCCACCATGGACAATAAGAATGGACCACGCCTATGACCCATCTGAGGATCTCGCTCACCAAAAAACACCACTTTCTCTCAACCTGAACCAATGAAGATGACATTCCACCTGAAGCAATACACGATATCCTGCACCTAATACAACCAATCCATGCCAAGGATGACATCATATGGTTGTATTCGTAAACATAGGAAATCTCCCCAAGAGCAGTGTTCCCCCAATAGTTGCTCACAGTCTCTACATACTTCAAGCAAGTCAGCTCGACCTCCAACTGGCGTAATCAAAGCTGAGGGAACTGGAAGCCTCTATACCTCATGTCTGAAATTATGGACAAGGGTAGGCGATATGAAGGAGTGTGTCTCTCCTAAATCAGACAACTCATACACCAGGGTAGAAAACAAGAAAAGGGTGCCTCAAATGACATCTGGCTTGTCTAGTTCTGGCAACGCTAGAGCATGTAGCTTACCACGACCTCCTCCACAGCCTCTTTGACCCTAAATATGGCCACCAACATGGCTGCACTCTGCTCTATAAGGACGGGGAGAGGCATGGGGTTGTTCTCTGCCTGCCCCATCTATCCTCTACTGATCTAAAGCTGGTTCATCTGGCTGCTGCTGCCTCGGTGGGAACTGCTTCAATGGAGGAACCTGGAGCATAGTGCCCGGTGCACGATGACCACACTGAAAGGTCGGGCACTCCCGCTTCTGATGACCATGACCAACATAAGAAAAACAAGTGTCTGATCCCTTAGCATAGGCCTGAGAGTTGCCGCCTCTCGATAAACGAGTTTTGAAGTGCTGGGACCTACCTCCGGCTGAACGAAAACTCTTCTTCCCTGAAAACTAGGAACCCCAGACCATAGTTCTGCTTCGTGAGGAATCATGTTGATTCCCCTCTCGTTATGATCGGGTCATGGCCAAAGTCTTCTTGACAACCTATGCCCTCTCTAGCACCTCATGATATGTTTTCAGCATAAATGGGGTGACCTCACACTGGATCTCGGGACGTAAATCCACCACGAAATGCCACGTCCTGGCCTCCTCATCTAGTAATAGGTCTGAAGCATATCGTAAAAGGTTCCTGAAATATATTCCAAACTCTCGAACACTTGAGCACCACTTTTGACGGGTAAGAAGATCTTGGTTACTGGACGCCTTTGCAGTTGAGGAATGGAACTTGACTCTGAAATGGTCTTGAAACTCCTCCCATGAGATCACTGAATCCTCATGATCCCTTAGGAAAAAAATCCACCACTGCCTCACAGCTCCGTGCAAAATCGTTACACCCATGGTCACCCGGTGCTCTTTCTGAGCATGGATTGAACTAAATCATATCTCGACCTCCTCTAACATGTCTTCCATGAATGAATCTGAATCTGAGCCGTCGTACTTATGCAGACTATGTCACTGAAACTCTCGGAGTGTCTTCATCCAAGTGTCATCATCTTCAACCTCTACCCTGCGGCGACCTGCTAGAACAGCCTGCTGGACATCTTCTACGCAAACCTGATGAGGACTTCGACCTGGACCCATACTTTCAAAATAACAAACACTTAAAGATCCAATGCCTAGAATATGGAAGACTCAACATTTATTAATTAATTGTTTTCTTTTATTTATTATAGGTTAACCTATCCCAAGGTCTACCCATTCAAACACAGGTGCAATGAAGAATGATGCATGATCCTTTCCTAGGTCTCTACCCTACAACCAGTATCTCCCTGTTTAGTAGCCATTGTAAACATAAAAGTCTGTGCATCAGATCATAGGGGTCCCTAAGCGCCTATGTCTCAGCAGGTCTTTTATGTTTACCTCACTTGCTAAATATGAATGACACTGTTTCCCAACCAACCCATGCATCCTCACATGTTCCTAACTCCAAAATCCATCTTATCCCTCAATCAGACCTCTGATACCACTCTGTCACGACCCCCTCCCCACAATGTGTACCCCTCCTAGTCCGACAATGTGAAAAGGGAGATAATGACACCCACATCCCGCCTCCATTAGGCCCCGGGTTGGAGACTAGCACTAAGAGTATAATAAACAAAAAAATGGGACACATTACCTTCTAAGAGAACCCATGAGGAAGAGAGATATAATACAGACACCAACCAACTCCAAATCAGAACTAAAATATAAAATAAACCCATGTACATATATGAAATGCCATGAAAAATTACTAAAAATTACAGTGAAAACTACAAGTACCCAAAGGAAAGTAAAACAACAACAACCAAAATCACGAACAGCTCCTCCAACCACAAGCAAGTAGTAACCATATTGGTCTATAACCTACTCCAAATGACCTGAAAAAAAAAAAACAGTTTATATACGTAGGGTTAGTATAATAGTATACTCAGTAGGATCCTCCCTGATGCCTCTCGTGAAAAAGTAAATAAAGCATGCTAAAGCACAGTGAATAATAGTGAATCTAACTTTTCCCCTAAGAAGGTATAATATGTTTCCAACCTCACCATGGATACTCTCACCAAGTAACGCATACAATAATATAACATATAGAAAATAATATCTAGCGTACCCCGCTACTACTTCCCCACTGGTTTTCTGCTTTTCCCCAATGACATACTTCATGTGCATCTCTCTCCAAAGGCATGAACGTATACAGTTGGGCTATGCTCCACAATTGGCACCATTTTCAACCCAAAGTCTTGCCCCCAGACACCTGGGCTAAGAACCACACCACCCAACAACCATAAGTAATCATGTAGTTTTCGGGAGCCACCACATCCCACATAACGTGTATCATACATCGGGTATTATACCTCAAGCCATTACAACCCATAGGCCCTATAAGGATCCTCAAGCCATCACAGCCTATACACGATACACCTATAGTAGTCCATAAGATACTATATCTAGAAAATATTTGTTGGAAGAACCACAAGCCATTACAACCCTCTACTCACATTTATGGGGAAAACTAACCATTGTGCCAATGGTACTAGAAACTACCAAGAGAAGATAGTGGGGCTAAAGGTGATAGTCAGCCATCAATCCTCCCATCAAAATGTTGGGGAAAACACCCCCATGGTTCAGAATCCTCTGGGTATTAGTTTCCCTTACTGATAGAGTGGAGTATCATATAGAAAGACAAAAATTATAGAATATATATATCTCACAACAACACTATGGGCATAACCTAGTCTTAGTCTCAACTACAGCAAACATCTCTCAGACTCCGGGCTCCTATTTCTAAGACTAGGTATCCTATAAGAAAAAAACATATTAAAGAACTTCATTAGGTCACTTCATTCCCTTTTTCATCAATTTCACATTACGTTAATTAACTCTTTTCACATTAATTTACCATGAACAAAACCACATTAATCTTCATTGGAATCACATTCAATATCAACTGTTCTTTTAAAAGTTACAACATCACCATTAAATCTCATCATCTCCATCCCAGTGGATTATCACCATTTAATCAATCATTCATTATAGAATTACTTTCCCAAATTCCCATCCATTATAGAAAAGCTTCTTATGCTTCTAAACACACGGGGGCTCAACACGGTGAGTAGATATACTACCCGTCGATTCTTTGCCGCCTATTGCAAGAGCGTAGACCCATTCTCCGTCGAGAGGCTAAACACGAAAAGCACATCACATACCCCGCATGTCTTCGACTCTTTCAGAAGGGGGTATGCAAGACCATATGCCTTGAGTAGTGGAGAAAAGTAAAGCAGATAAATAACCAATCAAAACCACCAACATCTAGCCATCAAATCCATCACATACCATCATCCCTGGTGTCCTCCCCGACACCCACATGAATAAACCAATGCATCTCACCACCCTAGGCGTCATCTGATGCCACAACCACAAGGACTCCCTGCCTCTACATATCCCAACACCCCTCCAGGGTAACATCACCTCACAAGTAGCAGGAAAACTAACACCACATCAATTGGTCTCTTAGACCTATTTCAAAACAAGAGGGTAAATAAAAACCCTTCAGGGAATTTAATCAATCATGTTCTTTAATCCATTTTTAATTAAGAAAATTCAATTCGTTGGTTCCAATATCATGAACCAAATTAGTAGTCTATCACAATGATTAAACGTTCTTACTATCCCATTTTGATCAATATCAAATTACAACAAGAATCAGATTATTTTTTATGCCTCTTCATATTTAGCCAATTAATTATCAATTAATTATGGGTTTACGTTCTTTATTAATTTCATCAAGAACAACTGGCTAACAAGCAAGGAATAGATATATCACTATCTAGCAAAGAAAGAGGCGAACCATTATCACAGTAAAAATAAAAAACATGCGATAAAACCAATTATTTTAATCATGTACAAGTGTCTAATTAGGAAAATTTTATTTTGATCTAGAGAGATAAATTATGATTACTCAACGTTTGCACATAAACATTTAGAGAATCCAAGAATCCCCTACCTCAACGGTCAAATAACTCCCAAAAAGACCGGTTTGATTCACCAAGGATCCTCCCTAGATCTCTTTTCCTTACACATCCAAGACCAAATCTCATCATAGAAGACATCCACACACTTAGATATACCCATAACGAGCGTCGATCTAAGATACTGGGAGAATTGAAGGAGTAGATCTAGGTAGATCTAAGAAACTAAACAAAAGGATCACTTACCTCAAGAAACTGGCTTCGATTCGTGAAGAGAAGCCTCCGGATCACCTCCAAAACACATGGGAGAGGCTCTTCCACCTCCAAGGAAGGGTAATCCCGAGTTATGGCCACATAAGGGCTTAAAGAAAGCATTTAGTGGCAAAAAAGTTCAGATACACAAAGTTAGGATCTAACTTTAAGTTCTCGCACAGTTTGTCTGCATGGTTTAACAAACTGTGCGCAAACCGTGCGTTAGCTTCTGCCCGACAACAAACCTCGCATGGTTCAGGAAAACTGTGTGCCTCCTGTGCGAAGGCTACTACCTCCAGCACCAACCTCACAAAATTTGGCCACACGGTTTGACAAACTATGCGCCTCCAATGCGAAGGAAATTACCATTTAACTTTCTTTAAATGTCAACCCAAACGCACACCAAGTCGCATTGACATCCCAGAACACCTCTATCACCACATTTTCTCAAATGAATGGTCTGAAGAGGTCCAAGCCATTACAACTTCCATATATAATCAGAAAAAATGGAATCATTTTTCATGCATATTGGTTGCTAAACAAGATCTTGATCCATGGAAGAACTCTCAGTATATTTTATGGATCCACATTTTAGGTATTCAATTCTATTTGGTTTCTTCTTTTCCACTCCAGAATCCTCACAATCATCATTTTTTCACTATTTTTTATCATATGTTATCTTGAATAATACATTCATGTTACTTCTTCTAATAATTGATTATATGTATCTTATAATTCTACTCTTCATTCAACTAATTTAAAAAACTATTTATATTCAATATCTCATATTCCAATTTCAGGATAACAACAATTTTGATTTTATAATGTCTTATTTTATCTCCTATACTTCCAATATATATTTTATTTGTCCAATCAATGGTATAATTCTAGGTTATTACCCATCGACTGTAGATAATATACTAGATGAATGATCTATTATCATATATTTTATGTTATCAATTTATAATATACCATGTCTCCTTATAATATATCATGTTTTTGTTTGTAAAAAATGGTTACTATAGATTCCATGATTCACATTAGATATGTGTTATAATAATATTTCATATATTTTTTTCCTTGGAGTCATTCCTGATAATATGATAAAACATATTACTTTTTTAGGACTCTTAGTATCATGATAAGTTATGAAATTCTTTTTCAATGTGACAATAAAGTGTTGAATCCCTATAAAAATTTATTCCATCTATATGTTATGGTTCATAATTTATATAACTGTAATTTTTGATATAATATTATAATGTTAAAAATTTATTTATAATTTTTAATTCTTTTTCTAAATTTTTTTCAATCTATTTAGTTTTATAAATTCTTAAAGACATGGATCAATATGATCTAATGTTACATAATAATATATATTTTTATTTTGATCTCTAATAAACATTCATTCATCTAAAATATGCATCTATTTAATTATGTAATGGAATACATTTAATCCTACTCATATATTTAACAATCTATATGTTAATCTATAATTTTAATCCATATTGATTGAATTAAATATTATATATAATGTGTTAAACTGTAATAGGAAAATATTTTCTTACATATCTATAATACACTTTAATCTACATCTATATTTTCTAGTTTGAAATATTACTGAATATACACCTTTTTATACCACTTATTTTTAATTTTTAAAGGAATCTTTATAGACTCATGTAAACATATAAGCCCCGTTAATTTTATATTTTTATCTGATAAAAGTTGAAAGCATGATTTTTTATTACATGAGATAATATCTATCAGTCGTTGTTTACATAAAGTGATTTTAAAATTTCCATCATTTCCTTACTCAAATAAATATTACTCTTCATAATAATTTTCATTGTGATTAAAATTGGGATTACTGACAATGCACATTTTTACATTACTCATCATGCATTTTATCCCAGTATTCCATCCTGCTGAATATTTTTATTCTCAATATTCTATTTAATGGTTTGTGAGATAATTTAATAGGGTTAGAAATAAAATAAAAGCCTGATTTTATTTAATATAATGTAACTAAATGTATAATACTCATGGTCATGTTCACTATAATATCCATTTTTATAGTTAGCAATTTCTAACATATAGTTTACTGTATTTTCAAGTCATTTTGATCAGCAATGCGTTCCTTATAACATGAATTTAATTATTAATTTTTTTCTATATATCAATGAAAAACAATTTTGTATGTTGTTTTTATGGATGTTTTTTCTAGATTTTCTCAGTTTGTTCCATTATAATTAATTTGGTGTTGCCTATTTGGATACATAAGGGGAAAATCTATTTCACAACATATTATCTACTAATGTTCATTCATTATGAAGTGGAATAATTAGCTATGTTTTCAAATTTATAATACATAGTTTTTTCTAATTTAAAAAATATAAACTAATTTCAATTCATATATGTTATGTGTCATTTTCTTCAATGATATTGTTTTATATTATACTTACATTCACTGCATTTTATATTGTATAATAAATGTTTCAATATTAGAGTTAAAATATGAATATATGGAGTTGGAATTAATAATATCATCAAGAGGTCAGTTAGGATGTAACAACCCCCATGATTCAGGCATTTCAAAGTTTTATTATGTATTTTTTGTTATAAAAGGGTTAATATATTCATATTTTGTTCGAATTAGTTCTTTTAAAAAAAACCATATTTTTTCCATATAAGTACAAATATTATATTCATAATTATTATACTATTTTCCACATTGATTATTTTTTATGGATTTACTATAATCTATCAGGAGTTCTACTTTTTTTTATGTATATAGTTTGTATCATTTTCCATCTATGGAACTTCTTTTCCATGCACGAAATATAGAAAATTAATGATGATGAATTTAAAATGTAGTCGATGAGTAGCCCCATGTATTAATAATATTTACATTTGTGTTGTTATACATTTATGGTATTAAACCACTTATATATACCATGTGTACTGGGTTTGTATACTTGATTAAATATAAGAATATGATCAATGCAACTCAAGTTTTCACATTCCTCAATTATGAGTTATTCAAAAACATCCTTCTATGTGTCAGTTACTGAATAATATATTTTTTTTATTAATTATAATGGGTTGTATAAATATATGTCTACGTAGTTGGATGGATACTTTTAGATTAGATGGATATCTTGATATTTGAATTATACTAAATGGGATACAATGATGGGTGATGACATGTATTTTGTAAAAAAAATTAATGTTCATATTTTTTCTAATCTATATTGATTTAGGATTAGTCTAAATCATAAATTTTATGTGAAAGGTTAATTCTAATTTATTATATTCCCTCATCTTTTTAGCATTATTACTTTAGGTTAATTTATAAATAAAAGATAATGTTGAGAAAATGTACAGGTTGGGTACTACTAATATGTAATTTATAATTTAATAAAATTTATTATATTATAACTAATATATGTGATATTTTTTAACAGTAAGATACATTTTTCATATAATGGGACTATGAATTGTTATATTTAGGAAATAAAATAAATTATTTACCAAATAATTTGACAATTTTCAGAATTCATTGAAAAATAAGTTCTTCTAGATTAAACATCAATATTCAATATAATTTTATTTGGAAATAATCATATGAAGTAATATATTTAATTATAAAAAATATATAAAATTTATACATTAAATATAATATCATTATACGAAATAAATAAAAAATATTTTTGTAAAATTCATTATTGATGTATAAAATAGTTATATTCACTTAACAATTCTAATAAAAATGCTAGAAATAATAATAATACAATAAATTTTATATATAGCCTATTTATTAAATTTTGTTTATTTTTTAATTTTAATTATCTTAGTATAATTTTGATATAATTAAAATGAATTTAAAAATAGTATAATGAAAAAAATAACTAAAATAAATTTGTAGTCATTTCGATCACATTGATAATCCTGTCATGATTTATTATTCATTTCATCACTGAAATATATTCAAAATATATTTCCTTATATTCATTCCCAATAAACTTATAGATAAGTAATAATACTCAAATGTTAATAATGTTTTTGAACGGTTCATCTAATCGCATTGTTTCTTCTAGAATGTGCACTTGATCATATTAGTCATTTAAAATATGAAATAAAATATCCAGTTATTGAATTACAATTAGTGATTCAATGTTTTTTATGAAATAAAAATTTATTGAAAATAAGAACCCTCACATGCGGTAATGGAACAAAAATAAAAATATAATAAAGAACTAATGATAAACATAACCAAAATAAAAATAAAAATAATGATAAGAAACTACTCTGGGTCTGAGTGTAAATGTTTAATTGATATATAAATATTAAATTAATTATTTTTATTAACATAGAAAATCACATATAACAATACTACTCTATTTTTTAGGAATCATAGACCTGTAATCCACACTGTTGTACTAAAAACACAATCTGTTACAAATTAACATTTATTATATGTGAGATTATCCATTATAATATTTATGAAATTTAAATTATTAATAAATTTGAATATAATCTGAAACAATTCCTAAAAACAATTAGTATAATGTATTTTAGGACTAGTATAATAGAAAAAAAATATTATGTATCATGGTAAAATATATCCAAAATCATAATATAATAGGCTATATTAATGAATTCCATTCAGTTACATCATCATTAAAATTTGGGGAATGAAAATATAAGATATTTTTTTGATCAGATGATTAGTAACAGTAAAAATTAAAAAAAAAATTAACATAAAAAAACCTAACTTGAGGACATGGTTATAACCAAGACACATATGTATTTTTTCAAAACAAGTGAAAAATCATAAACCCTTACATGAGGGAAAATTTATGAATCAATAGATATTGGAAATAGAATTCACTATGAAAAGATCATTATAGAAAAATAACTAGATACATGTATAATGTACATTAAAATTCGCATTTGTAGGATTACTATCTTGAGACTATCCATCTGTATAAAACCTTATGAGAAACTAAAAGGTTTTAACAATAAATTTTAATGTGATATAAACTATATTAAATAAAATAGTAGGGTGATATAACCCCACACCCATAATTCTTCCAAACATACATGTGATAGAAATAATCATTCCTTAATCATATTATTGATAAACCTTTAGAAGTGAAATGGATTTCAATAACCACATCATAATTTACCCATGGATGGTAAATGGGTTTTGTGTATTTTATATTAGATTTCAAATAACCTCAGTCCTTTATAATTTCATCAATGATCACAAAATGATATAAAACATGGAAATCGATGGTTAACTACGACATATTATTAGAAGTTTACATAATGATATTATTGTGGAAAATCATAGGAGGAAAAAAAATTTATACATAGATGATGATTATGGAAGGAAAATGTTGTGATGTATTGTTTATCCAAAAGGGATGGTCAATACACTAGATTTCTAAATACTATTTATGGATTATATTATATGAAGAATTTTCTTGATCAAGAGTAATATATGTCCATGGGTAATGAAATATAATTAAAACAAATACCATGGGCTTAAAAGTAAATTTTCAAATATGAGATATCATTCGACATTTGATGTCATTTTATTTGAAATATTTTATATTACTAGGCAAAAATTCACTTATTTTAGAAAAAATTAAAATAAAGATACAATGAATTATATTATTCATGGAATGATTTAGATATATTTCTTCATATTACATTGTTTATGGATGATTTATTTTTAATAAATAAAACCAGAAAAACATTAAATTGAAATTCATTAAAAACAATTGAGAATAAAATCAAAAATAATTTTTTGTTTTTCCATTTAAAAATTATAAATAAGAATTTAAATAAAATATGGATTCAATGATAAAATATTATCCTATGAAAATTCCATTTTATATATTTAAATTAAATATATTTTAATATTAATAGAATTAATACATTATTAAAAATATTTAATTATATATTGATATAAAAAAACACTAACAATGAAAAATTAGATTAAGTAAAAATGATTATGTTATTAGAATGAATTCCATCAAAAATTCATTTGATGGTTCATCCAATTTAAAGGATCTCCATTTGAAAATATGATTTCAAGTTGAAACCTAAATTTTCTTGTAACATTTAAATAAAATCCCCCAAAACATAATGATTATTATATTGAACATTAATTGTTATTACCGGTAGATAATTTATGATAAAATATTATAAAAATTTTGTTTATTCAAAATTTAAATTTCAATCAATTCTTAAAAATAAACTTGTCCCTAGAGAAAATATTGGTTTCATGGTTCTCTCATAAATTGTACTACTCGAGTGTCATGATTGTGGTACGATATATATCAACACTAGTGTCATTCCATCAATAGGGCTTTGTTGGTTCATAGAAATGAGGGTATAAAATTATTAAACCATTAAAATATTACACTACTTTATACACTTTTCTGTAAGATATAAAAGGAAAAAAATGAACATCCATCATATAAATGTATAGTAATAACCATATCATAGTTAATTTAAACATATATATATACATATATATTTCATTGAAAAATAACCCCAAATAAAAAATTCCAAAATAAACTCTACAACTATAGTAACCCAAAATCTCTAACTCGATAACTTAATGTCAATACAAGAAACTAGTATCCTCAAAAAAACCTAAAACAGTATTGTATATATATATTTATGTTTTCAGAATACACATTTAGTTAGTAGGATACTTCTCAACATATCTCATATCCAATTAAGAGGTCATACTAATTCTTAGTGAGAATACAATGCAACCATGAAGAAACTATGGGGAAAACTACATCTCAATCATCTCTAAGGGACCATCACCATGTAAAGCATCCATGTAGACTATAGTAATATCAATAACATATATGGGTTCCATATATCCAGTTTCCTAATAGTTTTACATTCTCCTCCATTGAGTAACCATCCCATTTATGACTACTATTAACAGATACAATTTTATATAACATCACTCATCCCTAAAAACATATCACATAATTAATTCCACATAAATCGCCTCATAAAAATATATATATAGAGTTATAGTTACCCAAAATTTTCTTACGTTACTATAAAAATATTTTATGGAAAAAATCTATCATCCCAATCCTAGTTGCCACCTAATAGGTCCCCCTATCCTAGTGGACTACAGGGCCTCATGTGCATCTCCCCAACAAACAAAAGCATCTAACTAGTTGTGAGGTCCTAGAGTGTGACCTCCAAAATACTATACCCTCATTACGATTGTGTAGCGCCATATATATTTTTAAATATAGGTAAATAGCGGAATAATTATAAGTAATCAACCGAATTTGAAAAAATTACTATAATAATAAGGTTAAAAATAAATAAATAAACCATAATAACGAGCTATAAGTGATGATGATATGTCTTTTCACATAAAAAATGAAAAACATGGATATAAGATTGAAATATTAACATGTTCCACAAATGTATAAATTAACATAGAATACTATCCAATGAATTCCAAACTCAGTTTCAGTCATTAGCTATAAATCTCCATTCTAAACAGTAAGCAGTAAAGTGTTTGAAGACATACACGTCCCAATATCAACACATACATTCATGTAATCTACTTCATGTACCAAATAGTTCCCGGATAGAGTTTGAGATAAATATAAGTGGGCTACAACCAACAGTGTCTCTAAAATCTAGCACATGAAATAGAAATGTAATAGTGTGTAGGCATGCATATATATTGTAATGTAGTACATTGCAACTAAATACCATAGTACCTACTTAATCCCTTGACTAGTTTTGAAACATATAACCAATTCATTATTTGATTGAAAAAATATATAATCTATTCACACATTATCAATGGTTCAACTTCCAATATTTTACAAGGAATTCATTATTGACCGTAATATGAATTGGTTATCTGGTATTCCTCATGAAAGCCTTGACCACATTGGTTTCTAACATAGTAGTAACTAGGTCTATCTATGGTTTAGAGGGTAATCCAATAATCATATATCATCGAATTCCATAATAATAATCCAACCAAATCCTTATTGATCATCCATGAAAAAATGGTGCTATGTAGTGACTGGGCCCTATGGGACTTAATCTTGGACCCTACATTTCAATACATTATATATGGTGTGTAACATAGGCATCATTTAATAATTTGTGATCGATCGAGCATTGTCATACTATGAATCCATGAATATAAAGGGATCCAAATCTAGGTGGATCTCAATCCAGGAAAGCGACAACCTAATATCACAAGGTGGTTCCGGAGTGCTCAAGGAATTCCATGAAAAGAATCTAAGGCGAGCTCGAGTTAGGCCACTTTTTTTGATAATGAAGTCATATTATATTTCATTTTTTTTATTCATTACCATTCATTAATTTTATAAGGAAATGTAGAATGACACCTTTTAATCATGTCATAATGAATCAATAAGTCAATATAGTTCAATCCCTTCCATTCATTAATCTGATAATGCAATGTAGAATGAAACCATTATTAAACCATTATTAAACCCATTTAATGAATTAAAAATAATTACGGTTCACTCCACTAGCATCCATTTACATGGTAAGCATTTCTACTAAATTACAACTTCTTATTAATTCAAATTTAATCAAGTTATGTCTGTTACTTAGTATACATTTCTTTTTTCATTTCAGATTTAATAATAAGTTTTAATCAGTTTCCATAGGCCGGTCATGTGGAAGTGACATGGTACATTCCATACACCATTACATGGTACAAAATTAATTTTTATATGGAGTCCATCCATTAGTGTTGTCAAGCTCGAGTACATCCGAACGATGGCCCTAATGTAACTGAAAACAAAAACTCAACTATATAATATCATCCTACTAGGGTTGTTGGGTGTTGTGCGAATGACCATCAACAAGTAATAATATATTTTGAAATATCATAACCATATGTTTATAATGGTTATATGCATGGAATATAAATTCTATAAATTGCACCTGATGAAATTGATCGACCCCACACACCAATTTCCAATCTCAACGAACATTAGGGATGAGTTATAGACCACCCACAATAGGGTTGTTTGAATATCCTCCTCTAGTATCATCCATTTATTTGTATTGGATTAGAGTAAGTTTATTAATAGAAGAAAAACTATCATGAAAATATAACTATGTAAAGAGTGAGAGAGTCGATGAATGTATAAAAAATACTTGAGTACTAACATGTGCACATCCAACGTGTTGAACAGAAGCTTGAACGGAAATCTGTTGAAGGAGATATCTTCATCCCTATCTTATGCCTCTGAAATTATCCAAAATGAGAGTAATAGAGAAGAAAACCATTGGAATTAATTTTATATAATAATTAGGGTATAATTATATCATTATTGTAAAAAATGTAAAATTATCAAAAAAAATAGTATGTAGATGGTGTTTCCACATAATTTTGCATACTAACTAAAAAACATGAACGAGTACCTGGAAGAACTGGAATAAAACATTGTTAGGCCACAAGGTTAGGAAAAACATGTGCCAATTGTGCAATATTGAACTTCCCAAAAATTTAGACCAAACTCATGGCATGATCTAACCATGTGGCATGCCTGTATAGTTTACCATAATTGTGAGATTGGCTTATTTTTCCACAAAATATGGGTTTTGGTCATGGAAGAAGCCTTCAACACCATTGTAAACTTACAATATCTTTAGGCATCCATGTTATGTCAAAACTAATGAATTATATTGAAATTTAACGGATCCATATTTGAGTAAAAAACAGGGTTCTTACAATATTCCCCACATAATTGAAATAATCCTTGAGTTCACCTTCCAAGGGCTATGAAACAATTTCTGAAAACAATTCTTACCACTAAGAACATATTTTAGTCTACCACTCCCATTTATAAACCTTCAAGTTGTCATGATACCATAGCACTCATACTAAAGAGACATACCATTCTCAAAGAGCCTTAACGATCCGGTCAACGATGCATATTGGATGCTCCTCAGCAGTAGCATCAACAACTAACTCAACATCATCAGGATCAATTGTCGGTTATGGGTCATCATGACATTTTTGATTAAATGAAACATTGAAATATGTCATCCATGAATAATACTGATGAGGAAATAGAAATAGATTGGCTACATGCTCGACTCTCTTCAAAATTACAAACGACCCTATATAATGAGGCGAGAACATAGATTGTTTCTTTATCCATCTATGAAAAAGACATAGTGATACAAAAGAGACAACACAATCCCAACCATAGAATAATATGTGTCATCTCTAGTGATCAACATAGGATTTTTGTTTTAACTATACTATAGTCATACACTATCTGATCTTACAAACCATCAATGAAGTTTCATAAAGGATATAAAGACCTAGTAGGGCTACATCACCTACCTCAATCAAGCACATGGGTGAGTGACATGTTCTAACATATAAGGCATAAAATGGATCGTTCAGAATAATTTCCTAAAATATATTAATATATGAAATCTCTAACAGAGGTATATGCTTATCCCAAGAACCAATTAAATCAAGGATACATGCTCGGTGTGTATCCTCTAGAGCATGTATTTTATGTTTCAATTGACCAGCAGTCTGAGGTTAAAAATATGTTCTTAGAAGCATATATGTTCACATTGTATTCAGTAATCCCTAACAGAACAACAATGTTAAACGATAATCTCTACTTGAAATGATAGAATGAGGGTCCCTATGTAGTCATACGATTAGATTGAAATATTATCATCACAACTCATCAACTGAGAAATTCCATAGAATGAGAATAAGGTGGGATAATTTCATTTTCTAGTCAACAACTACCCATATGGAATCTATGTCCCTCGGTGACCTTGGAAACCCAACTACAAAGTCCATGAAATCATCTTACGATTTCAATTATTGGACTCGATGTGTCTATAACAATCTTACATGTAACATGTGCTCCGCCTTCACCTGTTTAATAGTTGAACACCTAGTGATATCACTTTCTATATAATTCTTCATCCCAGGACACCAATACTGGTGTCACATATGTTGTTAAATCTAGTAGATTATTTGTTAAAATTACCACGGAGTATTAGTGTAATCATGCATTAAATAATCACAGATATATATAAGAACATATAAATATCCATGTACATGATGGATGTCATCTCCTTCTACAGTTTCATTTAGATGTTGTTTATCTCCTGATATTCTCTCAATGATTACCAACATAATATATTTTGAAAGTTGTCTTATATTCAGCTTTTCAAAGTAAGAAGAGGTAACTATCAATGATGAGAGGTATGATTTCACATGCCTGTCATGAAAATATAGATGTAGATCACAGAATAGGGATATTAATTTCTATTAATCATTATCTCCCCATATGGACAATACAATATTTTTTGACACATCACATCCACACATACATTTACCTTCCCATGTTAATATGAAAGCTAAATATTAGACTATTGTTGATTTTCGACCCATATCTTCTACATAATGTTAAATTAATACTGATTAATGATATATTTGAGTCTCATGTAATAATTGTACACCCCAAATAAGTCACCTAAGAGATAGTGTCTCCAGTAACATATGTCCCAAAAAACTGCTTCATTATCAAGGTCATGTGTTGGGTAATTTCTATCATGAGGCATCAACTACAGAGATACATATGCAATGACTGTGTCCTCTTTCATCAGCAAAGCTCCAAGTTCGATTCCAGCTACATCAAATAATATTTTATAACCTCTCATAGGATTTGTTAAAACAAAAATATCATCAAATAAAATCCTCCCTTTCAGCTACGGAATGTATTTCATCTATTCTTCTGACCACTAAAATGTAACACCATTATTGGTAAGAAAATAAATGGTGAAGAAACCAATGATAGGTCGTTTACGAAATGATTTCAATATCTATCGAGGACAAAAAAACATAATATTTCAAAAAACATTCTTAGAATGAACCCTAGAAACAACATTACTAACATTTTTTGGGTTAATAGATCCTCCTTGTTCTAATCTGATATGACCCATGAATAGAACATAATTGATATAAAATTGGAACATAACAAGATTAGTGTAATAATGATTCTCTCTCACTGTACATAGATTTATCTCAAGATGATTTTCATGGTCACTACAAGTGTGAGAATCCACCTTGAGGTCATCCACAAAAACCACTACAAAATAATTGAGATATGGTAGGAAAACACTGTTAATCAAATACATGAATATTAAAGGAATGTTCAAAAGATTGAACGACATAACAAGGTACTCAAATAGAAAAAACCAGTTGAGAAATGTTTTAATGTATTTTCGGCATACTCACAAATGATGATATCCAGATATCATGTTGATCTCAGGGAAGACCTTATCTCCTTGAAGCTATTTAAACATGCCATCTATTAGAGGTAGTGGAAAGTGGTTCCTAATCATATGTTGGTTCAACTATCTATAATATACAAAAATACTTAGTATTCCATCAAAAATTTATAGAAAAATAATGTTATAACCCCATGAAGATGTATTGGGATGTATAAATCCTTTGGCCTCTAAATCCTTTAACTTTTTCATTTGCTCCTGAATCGTTGTTTGTCTCATCTAGTATAAAGTAATAGACACTAAAGGTGCTCTTGGAAAAATATCGATTTTACACTCTACCACTCTCTAAAGGGGTAATCCATAAAAAATCTTCTAGAGTACATCCTTGAAACTATACACTAATTGAAGGAAGTTAGCTTAGTGTAAACATTGATCCTCCATGATGATATTTTCATTCCTAGTGGTCACTCCACCTATCCCATGATTCTATGGTCCCACTCTGCCATTATGGACGTCCTATTCACTGTAATGTATATAACAGAATCCCTATGATGATGTATGTGATAATATATGACAATTTAAGTCTATAAAAGTATAAAAATGAACCAACCAAGACATCATAATAATGACATTGATGACATTCATCTCAACAATGAAGATGTATAATATGAATATGATATTTCCTACCTTAGGAGAGTAGTCCCTATATTTGTGTATTCCCATTGAGTGAACTCTTAACAGTGTATATAAGGAAATTAAAATAGAGTAATAATGTATATCCAGTCTGAGATTATCCAAGACAGTTGCAAATATAAAAGTTTTCGATGAACATGTATCAAATAAATATTATATTATCATATATTCTGCACGAATAATAACTCATATTGTTGATCGTATTACAGAATGATCCTTGGGAATCTGATGTAGTTTGTGAAAATGACCTGATCTATTGTACTATGTAATAGATGAACTCCCCAGATAAAAAAAAACTCAGCTAGAGCTTTTGGTGAGCAGGATTCAAGAAACCTCGTCCATAACATACTCCTCAACCAGTTTTGTAAATGTTATTCCAAATCAACATCTGACACACTACAAAAGATCCCACTACTAAATGTGTTGTTGGAATAGATCCTTCTCCACTTGATTTTGGTTTAATGGTCTTGTATAATCTTTGAATGAATTTCATATTCCATCATGATCGACACTCCAGTTTGTCTTGATCACACTGAGGCTTCTGATGTCCCTCTCTTCCACATAGATGTCACACCATAGAGTTATTAAAATGGTTACTCTGGTTATCCCTTCACTAATCATAATCCTTGGGGGAATGTTTACAGATACTTGGAAAGCTATTGGCCTATTGGGACATAGAACCTCAATGTCTGGTAATATTTCTTTTCCTCGGGTTTTGTTCAGTGATATGATTTCAATTTCCCATTTTAAAAAAGTAGGTAGGAGAAAGAAAGTCACCTATTCATGAATGATGTTCATAATCTCATCATTGATGTTTCTAGCACGAAAAATACCATCACCATATAAAAGAGGTGAAGTGAATTTTTAACAAATGTATTGTTTTGTATATTCAACAACTAACATAGATCCCATCTCGAGATGCATGAACTATCTAGATTTATCCACTCTCAGGGATTAAGGAAAGAACTGATCATAGAATGAAGTATGGAAATATGTACAAAACATGCACTGATGATGACCATCATAGTTAAACATATCCCAAAAATTATTTCATGATTCACGCAACTTGTAAGTAGCATGTTTGATTGTAAGATCTAGAGTAATATATAGAAGCTTAATGATATTAGGATGGCCTCTAAATAAGACTCTTTAGAATGTGGACTAAAATTCTCAAAAAAAGTAGTAGGATGATTCTACTAGAACTCATGAGTCAGATCATCCATTGTTGGTGCATGCTATATGACACCATGCATGGGCTGCATCATATGTGAAAAACTATCACAATCATTAGTATCAGTTCCCATTTTAGATAAAAAGGTGCTGCATCGAGTGGAACTCCTAGATGTAAGACCAGAAGCTCGGGGCCCACCATATATAGGGAATGGTGTTTCTACCCTCCTTGATTATGATACTAGGACATCATGTTTACATTGGACTACAAATTCATAGCACAAAACTAATAAAAACATTAACCACAAGGATATAATCACTAGTGGAAGATGAACGTAAGAAAATTCAATACCCAAGGAGAAGTACCCAAAATACCTACTAAGAAGGCCATGTGTCGGTAAGTTATCAATTTTTTGTTTCATTTCATTTTACATTTACTTTCTAGGGTCAGTCCATTAAATTTCATAAACATGATAATGTGGGATATTTATGTGCATACATTCCATATTTTAAATCATGGTTCACTTTTAAATGGGCTGCCATTACTAGTGAATCAGTTCCCATAAACAATATCTATGAAGACAATACCCATTAATTTATAACATAAAAGCTACATTCAGTAAATTAATCATCCCTACCCATGAGGTCACACAACAAATCAATAATTGTTGAAGGAAATCATTCAATCAGAATCAAGAGTAGTAGATGCATATTATCACTATCATAGAATCACTCACCAATAACATGCATTTCATGAAATGAAAATTAGTTAAATTCACCTATATGGAATGAAAAAAAGCATAACATGGAAATTCTAGTTTCCTAATATGATTCATGTAACAATGTACCTTTCCCTCAACTCATTGAGCTTTGTATGAACGAAATAATCAACCATATAAATAATCAAGAACACCACACAACATTTGCATCACCCAATATTCAAATAATATTAATATGAATATGTTGAATTGGAAAAGAATTATATTTAGGGTATCATGGATTTTACCAAGAAACTTGGTTCACTGTGCCCATGAATTACCAATATCTAGTCTCATATAGTTCCTAATCTAGAATCTATTATATGAAAATAGAAATGAAACAAAATAAAATTCGTTAAGACCAAATTGTGACATCTCTAACCAAGGCTCTACTTAATAGGTCCGCTGGGCCTTGTGGGAAACATGGCCTCATGTTAATATCCCCAAATTCTAGAGGCTTCCGAATCGTAGGGAGGGGCTTGGGTCTCACCAAGCTATGGCAATTCCTACATTAACAAAGTGTTGTCCATATGATAAAAATAAATAGAGTTAAATATGGGAATAGTTATATGTAAACGATGGAATTAGAAAAAATGAATATAATAATAAATATAAAAGTAACTCAATCATTCTACGTAACATACAATAATTGAAAATGATATGTCATGTCACTATAAAACTGGAAAATATACGAACTAGATAATAAAAATTACATGTTCCAAAAAATAATAAAATATAATAAAAGACAATCCCAAGAATCTCAATGTCTATATTGGCAAGCTATAATAAAAATACCTTCTAAATGGAATGAAACATAGTGTTTGAAGCCATATTCTTCACTTTAAAAATTCCCTAAATTAATGAAAATCAACTCTTGGTACAAAACACCACCGAGAGAGAGTGTTAGATAAATCTCAATGGGCCCCCACCAATGGTGTTTATAAAATCTAGCCCATGAAATGAAAATGTTATAGTGCACATGAATGAATATATAATATAAATTAGTATAATGTAACTAAATAAAAAATTAAATGTTTTATCTCCCATTTTCTGTCTGAACACATAACCAAGTAATTATATTGTTGTACGAATTTATAAATTTGTCACACCTTATCAATGGTGAATGTTCAATGATGTAACATAGAAACCATAATTCATGGTTAATGAGAAGTGGTTCAAAGGTTTTTAGTAAGGAAAATGAAAACATAAGGGTTTCTAACATAGTTGTAACTCGATCTAGCTAAGTGTAAGAGTGCAATTCAAGGATCACAGACCTTGGAATTTAACAATAAGGTGCCTTCCAAATCCAAGGTGATCACCAATGGCAAAATGTGGATAATAAGTGATAGGCCCTATGAGATATAACCATGGAACCTAATTGAAAATGATATATTCATGGTGTCTATCCATAGAATTCATTAAAACATTGGGATGGATCATACTATGTAATACATGGCATCAAAAAATATACAAGGATCAATATATATGTGGATCACAGCCTATGAAAGGTCCATCTTTGAATTAAAATGGTTTTCCCATGTGATAATGGAATTCCCTGATAAGAATCCAAGGCGAGTTTGAGTTAGTACACCCCTAAATGTTAATTAATTCATATAATATTTCATTTTTTTGATGCATTTTCTTTCATTAGTGTGATAAGTAAAACTATCACACAATTTTTTAATCATGTCTTAATTCATCACTATGTCCACTTGTTTGAATCGTTATCTTAGGTTAGTGTAATAATGTCAAGTAGAATTCAACCTTTATTAAATACATTGAAGGAATATTCCACATTTATGGTTCACTAATCTGAGTTCCATAAACATGGAATGGGGTTCTCCAGACATGTGACCAATTATTCATTCACATTTAATCTGTTCAAGTAATGTATTTAATATACATTCCAATTTACAATTCACATTAAATCCTTAATTCAAATCATTTACCTTAGGCGGGTTAAGTGGAAGTGACATGGTAATTTTGATTCACTATTACATGATACTATTTGAATTTATTATAAAGATGCCCACCATTAGTTTGGTCTGGGTCTATTAAATATAAACGATGGCTCAAATGTGTCAAAACACAAAAAACATCAATATGGATTCTCATCCTACATGGGATGTTGGGAATTGTGGGAATTACCACAAATAATTAATTACATATTTATAATGACCATAATGATATGGTTCTAATGATTATAATCATTAATTATGAATTCTATAAAAGGTACCTGATGAATTCTATGGTCCTCATATGATTAATTCAATAATAAATGAACATAACAGATGAGTTATTTACCACCCACCTTAGGGGTGTATGAAATTACTCATTATGTATCAAATATTTATATATATTGGATAAGATTAGATCGATAGAAAGGGTAAAAATTCTCACACCTTGATAACTACGTCGAGTGCATGAGATACGAACAAGAGATAAAAAAGGACTCGATTACTTTCATTTAAAGATCCAACATGTCGAATGAGAGATCAAACGGATCCCAGATGAAGGAGATATCTTCATTCTTATATTAGGACATCTAAATAACCAATAATGAGTGATCTAGAGGATTATCCCAGTATAATTTGGATTTGGGAGGAAAATGGGGTTATTTAGATCATTAAGGGGGAAAAGGTAAAATCAACCAATTATTTTTTCCTTTTCACAGTTTTTTCACATAGTTTTCCAAACCGTAGGTGAACCATGGTTGAGTACCTAGGTAATGGCGAGTACCACACAGCTAGGCCACACAGCTTGGGAATCCTTGCGCCAACATTATGAGATGGATCTGCTTGAAAATGTCGAACATCCTAACAGTTTGATCTATTTATGCGTCCTATTAAAACAATTTTCTCTAACCACATGACTTGCACAGTTTTCACCAAATGATGGTTTTTGGGCTCCAAACTGGATTTATAATTCTTTGGGACCTATGCTAACTTATTAGAAAACCATAATATGTACCAAATAAATAATTTTACTGAGATCCAATGGATCTAAACTAGATTAAAAAAACCGGTTTTTACAAATAATATAACAAAAATATTATAATTGATCGAAAGATTTAGTGACTTGGCTAAATTATACTCATAAAATACATTTACATAATACAAATAAAACATTATTTTAATAATTATTTTTTTCATCAAAAAAATGTTATTATATTAGTACTTATAGTCACATTAGGATATAATATAGTGAAATCAGTGAGTTAATATCACAGTAAGGGTAAAAATAAAATGTTAGGAATAAATGTATTAAATGAATAGAATATTGGTGACCAAAATCATTATAATACTAGAATAATTTGAACCATCGTCATAAGAATGTGGTAATAAATTGAAAATTCATGAATTTTTGTATATACAAAATAACAAAACATCATAACATAGATATCAAATTCCACAAATAGTTGTGAAAAATTGCAATAACATGCTTATGAAAACCATATCATAATAAATCATAATATTCTAATTGTTAAATAACCTAGAATAACATTTCTCAATTATACTGATAATATCAAGAGACATATCCCAGTACATAAATAATTGTACTTCAATATAATTATTAACACAACCATAATATCATAAAATTCCTAAAATCAATATTTCCACATAGAATGTAAAATTAAATTATCCATTAAATAAACCCATAGAAAATAATATGATTCATATATGTTTTTTAAATAATAAATTAATGAATAATAATTTATATTCCTAGAAAAATAAGTGAAGTCTTTTTTCGGAATAACAGATCACCATTTTTTAGTGGTCAAGAAACAACTCATATGTGGTTAATGAATTGTTTTTGAAAAGTAGTTATTGTTTAAAAAATATTTGTATATTCTTAAAAACACATTTATAAATGGTAGAATCTTGTACATCCATAAAAATTAAAATGAAATGATAGTGGAATTAAATTTTAATGAGGATACCAAAACATGCATACCATGAAAATATGATTTATGAGATCACTGAAAGTCATTAATGTTATGTTTGATAATCCACTTACCTAAAATCCTTTTATATTTAGTAAATTTGATACCTCCTATAAAATAAAATTAATTTTAGAAAATATATATACAGAAGTGAATTATGTTCTTTGATGTCAATAGAAATAAATTAAAATAGCAGGATTTAATTTCATAATATTATTTTATAAATGTAATATGTTCTAATAATATTATTACATTAAATTCTCTCCACTAGTTACGATACTTATATTTATCTTCAAGGTCATATATATATATATATATTAAAATCGAATATATTTTAGTACATGTAATTACATATTTATGTAATGTATATATTTCATACTACTCAAACATGATAGTGGTTGTATTCATAAATAGTGATATTTTTTCTTAGGCTGTTAACTGACCATTGATGGGAAACTGTAAAAATTTAGTGGATATATAATATTGACATAAAAATATATAATAAATATATTAATTAAATTAGTTATTCATTGATACAAAAATTATATATGAATGTATTATTTTTAAATAATTTTTGTAATGAAATAACGATAAATAATATTAAATAGAATAGAAAAAAATGACGAACAAACGATTATAGTATACCTTCTTCGTAGTGTTGATTATTCTCTTTGATAGTAAATTTAATGAATTGTATATATTGAAAGATAAATAATCCTAATGGTTTTATGGATAACATGTGGAGGAATTTATGTGGATGAATGGATTTGGTAAGTCAATGGGTACTGATTTACCAATGGAATGTAGATGGGTTATTTATACATACAGTGTTTATCAATTATGAGTTATAATATCGAATAAAATATTAATTAAGAGGTAAAATTATAAATATTAATGTCCATGAAATTAATAAATATATTTTAGTCAATAAATATATTTTAATAATTTATAACACATCATAATATGAATTTATAAATTTAATCTTATGGGAAGTTTAAAAATGTCAAACAAATTTAAATTAACAGAATATATTAGACTTTATACATTTGACTGTTATATATTGGTTAAGAGAAAATTATTATTAAAATTATATGACACATTTTTTAATATAAATTATTTATATCATGAGGAAAAATTTCTAGAATTAATTAGTACAATAGTGCATCAATAATTTATATATTTTAAAGGTAGTAGATATTGAATGCTAAATTTTTTACAGTTGATCAAAAAATCAACGTAATTTTTTTATAAAAACCAATATAAAATTTTTCAAAATTATGATATTATAATTGGAAAAATTCTATTCATTTTTTCTATATAATTAACAATAATTGGTAAATTTAAATCTCAATACAAATATTAATGGTTTTATGAAATAATATAAAATTAAGTTTATTGAAAATGTTCTTATATTTTCATTGTGTTATATAGTATTGAAATTTATTTTAGGTAAAGATAATATTGACATTTTCATAGACTAATGGGGAAAATTAATAATTATATTACATATTATTATGTAATGTCATATGAGAATGATAATTTTATGTTTTCTATTTTAAAATTTCTTCTTAATATTCCAAGTGGCCAGGTTAAAATTCCAACTATAATTTTATAATTCGTCTGGTAATAACACTAATAGAATGGTAATATTACCACTATAAATATAATATAATTAATTCAATTGTTTGTAACAATAATTCAAGAAAATATTAAATATTTAACATATTAATTATGTCGATTGGTTTACTGATATTTTTTTCTATACTATTTTTCATTAGGGTGGTTATTCTGGTAGATTGGAAGGATCAAATATATTAAATTTTTATTTTCTAATTTTATATATTTAACCCTATTAGACTATTTTTAATTTTAAGGTGTTTTGTTTTTGACTGTTTTAATGATCTATATTAATATAATAACATGTTATTAGTTTAACTATGTTGTTGAATGTGTACCATTGTATATAATATAACAAAAATTTATTAAAGAAACAAATATTAATTAAAATATATTGGTTTTTATGTTGTATCCATCTTTATAAATTTGATGACTAAAATTTCAAATCCTTGTCTATATTGATAATAAACTAGGATGTTGTTGTTTTATTGCTTCTTCTTGTTCACCAACTTTCCATTCTAGATTATAGTTCAACCAAACTAATGTAACAAAAATAGTTGACTTGTCTCTTGGAACATTTTCTCTATTGTTGAAGACCTTCACTGGATAATCCCAAAATAGAGTAAAAAAAACTATTTTACAACATATGTATTGATTACATGTGATAGATAATTTCTCAATGTAAATTATATGTATACAAGGAAGACATGATGAACATGAGCCATATGTAGTGAATATTCCTGATTATTAAAAAATATTATAATGAAATAAGGGATTTAGAAGGGGAAATTTTTGATTTATCTAAGAATCCCATTATTTCAAAACAATAATTCACTCTTAAATGTTTATACATAGGGAAAAAAATTATTATGAATAAATATATATATAACAACGATTGATATATGAATTTATCTTATTCCATATATTTGGACCTTTCATACTTTCTCTCAAATATTAAACCATATCTTCCATCTCTTATGAATTACCTAATGTATGATTTATTGGTATAAATATTTTAATCCTAAAAAGTTTTTGTTTAAAAAACATCTTATATAGTGTAGTATATTGTGATTCTTTAATAATTGAGTAGATAATGATTTTGATTGAGAACTAAATAATGGGTAATGCGGATTCAATCAAAAATTAAATATAATTGAAATATCACTCAACCTTTCATTGAGTTATTTATTGGACCTTTTAGATTGTTCATTCATTATATGTGAATTAGACATACTGAAATTCATTTCAATATTCAAGAATGTAAAAGACATTTATATAATTTAGCATTGAAACATGGATCTTGATTAGTGATGATTAAAAGTGGTACCCAAAGTATCATATCTTATTCCACTATGTATATGTTACCGTATTTTTCTATAGAGGAATAATCCCAAATATAGAAAAGGTGGGATGTCATGTTGAGTTAATAGTTTGTATCTGATATCACAATTCCCCATCATGAAAAAATTGATAGTCCAATAAAATATACCATTTTGATGCTCTCCATTTGTATATTGGAAAGGGAAATGGTTGCATCATATGCATGAACTTCATTTACCCTAAATTTACTTGTTGATATATTTTATAAATTTATATCTTTTCAGAATTATCCTTCATCATGTTGTCCTGGTACTTGTTCACTCGAAGATCACAATACAAAATTGAACATCTAGAATAGTTGCAGAATAATTAGTAATGAGAAGAATCCAATATTAATATATTTATCTCAATAAATGAAGGTAACCAATGAATTTTTGAAATATATTGTTACCTTCTTCATTGGATTGGGATTGATGAAGCATCCTATTTATTATGGGTTACCCATTCTGTTTTTTCTAGATCGTTCCATTTTTTCACATTGGTCATCCATTGTTGAAATAGTTTTCCATCATTTAAGAAATATAGATTTATTAAATTTGATTATGACTTCCATAAATATATATTGTATATCCCTAATTATTGTGTCATTATAAATCCACCACATTAAATGATTTTATTTTCCACTTTTACTATGATAATTATAAACCTTATTCACTTGTATTGGATGGTAATGGATTAATTAATCATAGGCTATGATTAGAAATATCCATATTCACTTATACTTGTTTTATCTCTTTCTATGTGTATATATAAATTTGACTGTTGTGGTCTATAAATATGTCAAAACTATAACCATTGATATAGTTATACTAATAACCGATGGTGAAGATCAAAGAGGATGACACTAGATCAATTTTTAAGTGATTATAATCATGTATATTAACCTATAATTTTCCATAAGGTATAATATTAGCATTACTAATGAGTATACAATCACATTATTTCATTAAAGTATCACTTCATATCATAAAGCATGTCCACTTGTTGTAAGTTCAGGATAAGGTGTAGTGATTAGCCTTTTTACAGAAACATAAATCATTCCTAAAATTTAACTATCTATAAATACAATACCCTTTTATCTTTTAAAATTTTAACAAGGCTATCCATAATGAAAAAATTCTAAAAAATATTTATAAGTACATAGAAAAACCATAAAAACGTCATATTTCACTAAAACAATATTGTTAGGTCTATTCCATTATTTCTAGTAAAATTAATTTGTCCATAAAAATTACCTTACTTCTGATCACATGACATATGAATGTGAATTAATATATCATAAACTCGCACATTCTTAACATTGAATACATTTTGTCTTCTAATAATTTCAGTAGAACAATCATAATATTTCTCATCCAAGATTATTGTATTAATGAGATGGGGAGAGGGTGAATCCGTGATATATTTTTCTTTTATATTTCATTCCCATAGAAACAAGAATCACATTCTATTAATGTATTATAAAATGGATTAACACAATAGAATCACCCTTTTATTGGAACACAATAATATTAATGGTATTCTAGTAAAAATAATTTTTTTCCATATTATGGTTTGGAAATAATCCAATACCATAGAATACAAATTAAATCAATCCTTTTGAATGGATAAATCAATTAGGATATATTCTAACACTTATTTATCGCCATGATCCGTGCAACAATTCATTTTCTACAAATTTCATGAAATGGTCTAGTAATAATTTGTCAAACATGTTAAAAAATAACCAGTTTTATAAAAACATGGTACATGAATTCCTTCTCTACATTAAAAAAATACAAGCATAAAAAAATGTGTCATTTTCCATCCAAGTATTTGGTAATAAATTTTTAAAAATTTTAATGATACTCAGTCAAGTAAATAGGTGTGATTCCTTAGTATAATGGCTCAGTCTAGAAATGTATGTCTTCTGGAATACAAGTGAAATAATTCTTAAATACTTCTGACTTAGTTTAAAAATCTATTTCTATTTTCAATGTCCAATGATCTAGTATGATATGAAAATAATTTAATAATATCTTTCATATTCAACTTTTATCCACAAATCATCCTAATAAATATTCATCTTTTCTTATTTTTAAAACTTAGTTGATCTTGGGTTCTAGGATGATATATGTATCGCCCCACTTATGATGGATTGGTATCTACATCAAGTTGATGGATCAATGTCACCTCCATTTAAAAAACAGAACCAATTTTTTATGATAACTATTAACCCATTTTATAACATATCAGAGTTATTTTTATATCATTAAAAAAATGAAAAACCAATTCAACCTAATGAATTTTATTAATAGATTTTTTATTTCCATCATGTTGATCACTCATCATATCCTTACATGTATCTATCCAAAAAAATCATTTTCATTTTTTTATTGTTTCAAAAAACTAGTACAAAAAAATCCTACATCAAATAAATTAGTGACAGACCACAATAGATGAGAAATATCAAATGAAACATCATTCATTACCAAAAATATTTCTCTTGTGATTTATATCTTATTTTATATAGGTTTGAATGATAACCATCAACTCCATCTTCCATGATTCTACACAAAAATATCACTACATTCAAACATTTTTTTTCGATGATCTCATGTAGATGAATTGAGAATGAGATGATTTGGATTCAAAAATATTCTTATCCTTCCATCTTCTACATCTATCATGACATCTTAACGACTTTAGTAAATACTGATATCTACACTACATCATCTGAATTATAATGGAAAGTATTGTCACTTCCCAAACATCAATCTCCTTCTTTACGTTCAACCAAACTTCAAACTGCTAGGCTTCACATGGTCTCAACCTATCTCTAATAGGGATTTTTTCACAAGTTATACAAGAAAACATATGAAATATATGGACTCTAATATTATAAAATAAATATCATGTTTACATTTGATTCATTCATAATTTGATATAATTTATTCATTATGATCATAACATTCATTTTAGATCAATGGTTAGTCTGATGAAACATTTCTCCCAGAGAACATCATCATAATATGATGAATATTATTAATAATTTCTGAAATGGTCTTTCGATAATTATTACTTTCCCAATCACCATATTTTAAAAAGGGTGGAAATTTCATTTCCTTTAGAAAAAAATACATTACATACAACACTAGCTTCTTCCAGCTTTAGAAAACCACTTCCTGAAAACATGGTCCCAATAATCCCCCCCTTTGGAATTTTTTTCCACAATGGATTATAAATCCAAAAAAATTAACCTCATGGATTTGACCAATTTTGAAAATTTATAATTATATATGATCTAACTAATTTTATGAAAAAAGAATCATCGATAAATGAATCTTGGTTTCTAAAAGTAGTAATTCTAGAATCATATTTTACATTTATTCAGATAATTAATCATATTTTAATCTTACATGTAAAAAAATATTTCACTAAACCAATGAAATAGATAATTTAATTGGTTCAAACAATAATATGTTTTATTCATAACATACCAAAAAACTAACCCTATACAAATCACTCATTAAAAGTGTTATAATATATAAATGGATAATATTAAGAATCAATTTCAACCCTTGAAAACACAATTCAAAGCATATATGGGAGTGGGGAAGTCAGATACCTCAAACATGAAGATAAATATGATGGATTACCATGTTCAACCTCAGTTTGAAAAAGGATTTATTTGAAAAAGATCCTTTTGTTTTTTTGCATTCCATGTAACAAATCATTTTCCTAAAATAAAAATTTCATATGATTTCGATCTTCTATCATTAAAATTTAATGCCCAATCAGCATTTGGATAAAAAAAGAAATTAAATTTGGATGTATCATACCTAATTATGAAATTTATTGTACATTTGATATATACCAGTTCTTATATTCGAGAAATTTGGAATCATTCATATAATGTAACAACATTGAAATTTTCTTGTATTGAAGATATTAAATACACAAAACATCCAATCAGCTATTGAAACTCATTACAGTCAACTTACATTCCATCTCAATCAATAGTTAAAATGGTTCCCACTAAATTTTTTGAGGATGGTGTATTATATATTTCATATAAAAACTAATTGTGAAAATATTTAGAATATAATTCATGATAATAAAATATATTTTTATTTTTTTCTATGATGTGTGAACCAAGATTTGTTTTCATTTCACCCAAAAGGGACATATCAAACTACATTTTCTTCACATTAGTTGATGTTTCATAGGTTATATCATAATTATATGATATTATAATTTTACCATCATAAAAAAATTAGGGAAAAATACTTACTTTATTTAAATTAAATATTAATATCAACCCTTCCTTTCATAATACATTTTAATCATAAAACATTATAAAATTTGGCAATCCATGCTCTTGTGGAATTTTTTACCTTATACAAGGAATTATTCAACGTAAACATATAAAATTCATCCTTATGAAAAAATACACATAGTTTTAAAATATAATCATCTTCAGCAAGCACACCACTAAAAGGTAATGATTTCACATCCATATGAAAAAATTACTATCATCATTGTTCAAAAATATCAATAAATTTTATAATAATTTCTAACCATTGCAATGGAGAAAAAGTCTTATAAAATTCAATTCCAAATATTTATGACTAACAGTTTCACATTAGTCTTTTTGTCTCGTAATAATTCACCATATTCATTCATCATTTTCCTATAATCAAACATTTTACAAAAAACATTTCAAATTTTGGTATAATTTCCATGTATAATTACTGTTGATTTGATATAAATATTCATTAATAGCCTAAACCCACTCTAGAAACTCAAAAGCGTCATTCACATATATAATATCAACTTTTGAATACAATGATGTATGTGTAATGGTTTCAATGTCCTATTTATTTGAACAATTTGATGTTGATCACTAATAATATTTTTTGCATCTACAATCTACCTCAAAAAAGGATTGTATTTTCAAGAATCATTCACACCATAAAAAATTTCTCCGATTATATTTAACTTATATGATTACCCTTTTTTCATCATTATAAGAATTGTTCTCAAAAAAATCATATATATGGTCTATATTCACTATTTTTATGCATTTTTGTGTAAAATCATCCACATAATTTCCAAATACAATCACATAAACAGAGTTATCTAATCATCAATAGAGAATATCCATGGAAAATTAGATATTCAACAATCTATTCATGCATTCTATGTTTTCCACCATTCATCTTCTTTATTCATTGAATCCCAGAAACGCTAATCTTAATCAAGATCAATGTTTTTTCATCAAACCATTCATATAGAGTCATATATGAACTATTAAAATTTAATCTTAAAATTTTAATGTAAAAAATAAGTAATAATTAATTTCCACTTATATAAATGAGAGAGGATTTATTCATGTATCATAGTCTGCCACATTTTAACCAGGAGTTTATTTTATATTCCAAATAATAATATTTTTTATTGTTTGTCTGGTATAATAAACTCACGCCAAATTCTAATATTATCAATATAACTCTCAAATTGTTCATAATTTTTTCCACAAACATTTTTATTATGAAATTATTTATAAAACACTTATAAACATTTTCATATTTTATACTAAAATTTCTAAATATTTTAAAACCATCTAACATATATTTCTTATAAAAAACAAATTTATTACTAGGAAATTCATTAATGAATGTAATAAAGTACTTATCTATGTGAGTTGATAGTTTTTGAAATGGACCGCTTATATCAAAATGAATATATTTGTGTGGTTCTTTTGAACAAATTTCCACTTTCTAATGTACATTGTTTGTAATAATTACTTTCTAAATAAATACTCAACAATGATAGCTCCTTATTAACATATAAATAAATCCATGGTCACTATCTCACTATGATATCACAATCATATTTCTTAGACACATGTTCCTAATCATTATATTCCATATATTATTCTCTTTTACCTTGAAAAATTAGAAATGTTTTTCAATCTCACATAATAGGAACATGTTTCAATTTGTATTTTTTCCTCTTGTAAGAATGTTTGCATCATCCACTCATTTTTACAAAAAACCAATTCTTTTATGAAAATATTTGTTTTCTTCATATGAAAAAGTTTATAATCACTTCAAGAGTTTTGTTTAATCCAATATTAAAATGAATAAATCACAGACATTAATAATGTATCCCATGAAATAACATATTACATACCTTTTCTTATGATGTATTCGTCATCTCCAAATGTCACTGTTCATTCGTTGAAGTCTTTCAAATTCATCATTAATTTTACGAAACCATTTATACGAGATGAAATCCTATTATCCGTGGTCCATGGATATTCTAAATTTATACATTTGATATCAGTATCAACAACATGTGAATCTTAATTACTTTTATATTTATTCATATATGACTTTTGATGATTTTTATAATGATTTTTTAATGCTATGAAAATATAAGATATAATTTTTTGAGATTCCCAGTTTTTCCACTTAATTCTAAAAGTGTTTTTAAATGTTTAAACCTATTTTCAATTTTCAAACCAACAACATCAGTTTTTATCAAATTAACCTTATCACAATTCATCCTATGAGAATATTGAAACCCCAATTTAACTTTTCATTCTATAATGTGTGTAATTGCAATAATATTATTGATTAAACCAACACTTATTTTATATATGTATTAATCTAAAACACTACAAACAGAATCCAAAAAATTATTAAGACACCCAATCATTCTCAAACATTCCATCACTTCCTATTCTAGATGAAAATTTAAATGAGTATATTATTCTTCAAAACAACTACTTCTGATATCTTCATTGTTCACTATTCCAATGAAATTACTATCTCTAACATTTTCATTATAAAATCTTCATTTCAACTTTACTTTTTTCTTCATCATAATATTTAAAAAAACATATTCTTATTTATTTACAAAAAAATTAATATTTCCATTTGGAATAATATTTATCTTTATCACTGTTTTTCTTCCATGATATTCTAGGTCTTATATCATCATCAATACTATACTATCCTTTTTTTATTCAGGTAAAATAAGACACAATGATTCAAACAGATTAACATTGAAAACAAAATCATGTAAACAATATCAATATATTTACCTATACCAATTTCAAAATTTTTAGAATGTAAGTATAAATATATATGATGATATTTATGTATATTATTTTTAAAATCTGATTCATCAAATTATTTATCTAAAACCCCTTATTGGACATTCTGTTCGTTCCATTTTGACATTAAATTATTTTTCAAACATTTTTTATCCATTCATCATTTTCTACCTTTCCATTTCTTATGTAATTAGATTAATATGAATGTAATTGATATATACTGTTTTGTTATATCTATGTTCAAATGAGGAAATTTTGGCCTCAGAATTATCATGATCAATTATCAATATAATTTACACAATAGTTCAGTCTTAAAACATTTCCAAAATATATCTGATGGTTCAAAATATGTCACCTTCCCTTATAAATAAGTCACTAATTTATTCATAGTCATATATTTTCCGATATCCATACGTTATCCTACAGTTTTTTAACATAGATTTCCTAACATTTTTATTTCCCTCCTAAATGTTCTTCAACATTTACCAAATACCATTGGTATTAAAAACTCCAATGAATCATAGAAACACACATTAAAAAAGTGATGAGTGTAAGGAATTCATATATCTTAAATAAATCTGAAGACTCCTCATTTCCATAGATGTAAGTGGAATTTTTTCATTCATAAGAAGAAATCCATCAGGTGAAACATCCAAAACATCATACCCAACTGTCATAATATATGGAAATTCTCTACCACTTTAGATATGATTGTTCTTACCATAAAATATTATAATTTACTTACAATTAACACAATTCATTTTTCTATCTTGAAATTTTGATCAAAAACATCAAAAACATATTTTTGAATGGATCCTCAAATATTATTCCAATTTATATTTCTCTAATAGAATAAATTTATAACTTAGAGGGGTAGGGATGAATCCATGATACATTTTTCATTTATTTTTCCTTCCATTTAAAATAGTATTATCCAAATGTTAATGAATCATAACATTATTGAAAATAATCAAGTCACACATCCACTCATACATAATAATTTACAAGGATCAATACTCATCAAAAGTAGCTAAATCATTTGTATGGTTTTGATGTAATCCAAAACCTAAAAATCCACTACAAAAAAATCTTTTGTTAACAAAAAATTGTAGGATATACACTACCTCTTATGTTGTATTGTGATAAAAAACAGTAAATGTGCTTCAAGTGGAATGAAATGATGTAATACATTTTTGTGTAACAGGTTATGAAAATTTATCGAAATTATTCAAAACATGTTATTATACTACATTGTCAACATTCAAAAATTTAATCATCTAAATAATTATTCACCTTCCTATAATTAATTATTTAAGGAATAATTCAGAAATTTTACTAATATTTAGTCTAATATGCATTTTGGATTATTTATATCAACTCCTAAGTTATGAAATATAAGTCTACCAAAATACCACAGAAAGAATTCTGAACTGCTTCTGACACAATTCGTAAATATGAGACTAATTTACCATTTTTATGATCTAGTTTGATCAGATAGTCACTAAATATGATCTTCCTTGTTCTTATTTTATTTATAAAATTTAATCATGGATACTCTTCTAGAAAACCTATTCTATCTAAAACATTATAGATTAAATATCATTGTTTGTATATATAGATTGTATAGATATGCCACAAAGAACCACATAATTCAATGAATTTATTTGTACCCAAAAGTGTCCTTATCCCAAATGTGATGAGTTCTCCATTTTAAATAATGTTCAAAAAATTCCAATTTCTAATTAATTTTGGCACTATATTTTAAATTATAGGTTCTTATATAATATTCTTGATTTTTTCGCTTCTCCAATATTCGTAACATGTTAGTTAGATTCAAAAATTACAACCATTATATTGTCTGACTCTTATTGTTAATATGATTTATTGATTTTGATGAAGTCATATGGTAACATCAATTTTCATAACCCACTTAATAATACATAAAAATGAATGTCTTCTCATTATAATTATCAATACAAATTGAAAACTATCTATTCATTCTGACAATCCATACAAAATAATTTATATAAAAATATTTATACTATTCCTCACTAAACAAAGTAGAAAATTATATATATATCATCACATCATTGTAATTCATTTAAAAAAATCAAAACCCATTGAAAAAAACATCTAAAAAACTATTCAATCAATATTTATGGACTTCATTAACATAACTGTTATAATTGCTTCAGAACAATTCATATTTTCTTTGTTCAATAAAACATATGATCCTATTTTTTATGATGTTATCAGTATCATCTAGCATCTGATTGATCATTATTTCTTTCACATTGATTTTTCATTTTCACCTATAGTCTGATTTTCGGAATATCGTTTTTCAAATTAACCTTGATGCATTTGATATCATATCAGAGTTCATCATTTCTCCTTGACACAATTTAAAAAAAGTCAACCAGATGGAAATTGTTGACTACATTGTTCATTTCCATCTGGTTGATCGGTCTCAGACTTCTTACCCATAACAGTCCCTAGAAGCATTACATTTTATCCTTTTCGTCACTCCAAAACAATAACAAAAAAAATTCCTTTTATTTATCAATAATAATCCATGTTTGATGAATGATATCAAAAATCACTTCATTCCTTAAAAACAATTTTAGCCAACTATATGTATCATATATATTAATTTTTTGATAGAAAACCATCATCATTATGTTCTTATGTTTTAATGAAATCATTGCATCCTTCAAAGAATTATGCCTCCATTTCTCTAGGAATGATGAACTAAGACCAGGAATATTTTCCCTGAAAATATTATTCTACTATAAGATTCTTCGTATATCACCACTTACATATGACATTATGAAAAATTTATATCATCATAGCATTATCTGACTTATAATGGAAGTATTTTAACACCTAATCCATAAATAATATTCTTTCCTTCCAATCAAACAACAATTCAATTGGAATCAATTATTCTCCCCCTTTCCATTATAATTCATTAAATATATGTTTTCCCAGAAGACATGTGATAAATGAAAACTACAACATTACCAAATCATCATCATGTTTAAATTGGAGTGATTTAAATGATGGAACAAATTTTTCATTATGATCATATTTAATATTTTTTAACCAAGATGATTCAAATGATTCTTTTCTCCTATATAAACTATTAATAATCTTAGGATGATTTTTAATAATTTTTTGAATGATCATTTAATTATATATGTGAGTGTATTACTCAACACTTATAATGTGTGGTGATTTCTATTAGTTATAAAATTACAAAACATGTGTCACAAACTTCAATTAGATTCCATAAAAACATATTTCCACCATAATCGGAACAAAACATAATATATCCCCCAAGATTCGTAGACATATAAGAGTATCTTATAATATATTTAATAAATAATAAAAATAACATTCATGGTTGTTTCTAATCATTCTACTTGTCAAATCCATTAATATTGTATGTGGTATTAATTCATAAGGGAATCGCTACAAATTCATAGTTCCCCATGTTTGTTTCAGTGGTTGTAATTTTAAAATCATCTTTTTCTTAAAATTTGAATATGATGTTTATAACAAATATAAAAATCTAATAAATATGACGACATATATAATTGAAAAATACAATCCTATATCATTGGATGGTGATATTTTTAAAATATAGTTATCTTATTGAGAACCTGGTAATAATTACATGGCCATATTTATCTATCATTTTTTTTGTAAAAAAGCATTAGTTCGCCACAAGGTGATATAATAGGGTCTATCAACATTTTACCCAAATTCTCATACAAAATATTCATTATCTCATTTAGTTGTATTAGTACTATTATATAAGAGTATTTATAGAAACAAATACCACGAGGTATATTAACTATATATAACACTACCTCCTGATATAGCATAGGTATGGGTAACTCTTCTAAAATACATAGGTATATTGACATAGAATTTCTATTTCTTTATACTTGATACCTTTGTTATAATTACATATTTGGGATATATATTCTTTGGGGATGGATATAAATAGTCACACAGTCACTATTTTTCATATTTGAGGTTCATGATTTTATTCGATTTGTATAAGGGCATAGAAAATATTTTATTATAAATAGTCATTAAACTTTTATGATAATTTATTTCAGTTTTATAAAACTATGGTAAATTAATTCTCAATATAGAATTATCTTTCAAAAGTAATGGATTATCTTATTACATAGAATAATCATTCAATATTCTTTAACTAATGGGGAGTCCACGAATTTTGTTTTATTGGGAAAAAATTTTCTATATTTATAGATATCTCTTTCTAATTATATTCAGGTTTTGATTCAATAATAAATGAATGAATGAATTATATAAAGGAATGAATTAAATACTAAACAAATTAATCGACATTTACTCTTTTGTAAAAATGAAATTTTAGTTGTGTGACATCATTATCATGTTCCACCTCAAGGGTAGTTATAACATAATCACTGCCATTATCCATTGTCATTGGTGGTTTTTTCATATATTACTAAATAAAATCAACAATTTATTATAATGTCTTTAATAAATCCCTTTATCAATAATGTTTATTCATTATACCATTGGTGTTCCATCGAAAGTCTCTTTCCACTATTCCATCATGATAATGGGATATTTTATCACACTTAGACAATAATGATTAGAGTGGCCATATAAGTAACTCATGAACCATTTCTTTTTCTGATTGAAGATATTCAATCAATTATTATATATTTATTATTAACATGTGGGTTGTTGGATCTTCATTCCTTATTTATAATTTGATACCCAATTGAAAACAACATTATTTGTTTCATATCCCCATAAATAGGATACCATAATCTAAACTCTATCCCTTTATTTAGGGAAGATCAAATTGTACCATCATAACTACCAAGGTCTCAGATGGATGTATTGATTAAAATGTATAAATTCAAAATAATAATGAATATATAATATTCCTATCATTGTCAATCATAAAACCCATGATGGATCATGAAATTTTTATAAAAGATAACATATAATACAAGAGAGACTCTCCCTAATTATTCATTACCTCTAGGAATCCTATGCCCATAATTATTGAATGAGTTTCAGTGAACTAATTGAATAGGAAAATATTATTTAGGATACTGAGCTACATTTCATCTATTATATCATTTTTTGGAATTATTTATTAACAATGACCTTTTTTCATCCTCTCAGTCTAAAATAATGGAAACCAAGAGAACAATATCATTCTCATAATATTGGAGCTCCAGAAATAATATTTTCATTGAGTTCGCCATCTATTCATTGACTAGTGGATCAAAAAAACCACTTAGCATCGGTGATCAATTCCATATAAATCATGTGATGAATTTATTCTTCTTTTTGGGAGATAGTGGATCATAATAATGGTTTAGGTGATTATTTATAACATTTGATATCAAGTTAATGATCATCATTATGTTTTTATACCCACCAAAAAATACATTAGAAAGTGAATTTTAAACAATATTTTCATTATCCAATGAATGGATTGTTAGTATGATTTCTCATAGATCAAAAAATTTAATCAAATTGAAATTTTTTGACAAAAATGATATTCAGTAAATCATGAATAAATTATTTGTTGCTACGAAAATATAAACTATGAATTCTTATCTTATTGGATCCCATTATTTATCAATAACCTAAAATTAATCGTATAGGATCATGAACATCATTCATTATATATCAATGAAAGTAATAATTATTAAATTTATTTACCAATAAAAGTTCTTTGAATTTAGTTTTTGATAAAATAATGAATATACCATGGAAATTCTAAACTCTGTGTGAAATAATAAATTATTTTCATATACTATGTTAATATAATGTCAATGCATTATCTTCTTTATTCAGGTAGATAACCCCTCAATAAAAATGTTCCAATGATATATGTATATGTATTATCTAGAAAAAGGCATCTTTCTCAAAAACATCTTACTCTTATAATTTACTAAAATATAAAATTCTAACATGTATATAAACATATCATTAATATTTTCAAGAATTTTCTGTAATATTATATCAATGAATAAGTAAATAATGATAATATGTTAATTATAGCATCACATAGTTTTCGGAAATTCTTATATAATCGTTTTAATGATAAATTTTCTTATAGTAACCCATATATGATAAAAACAATTACTAACATGAAAATTTTAAGCTTATACTCAAAATGTTCATAATAAATCTAATACATTATATAAATCATTATTATTTATCTTTTTAAAATAAATTACATTATCATTAAAACATTTAATCCCCTAAGGATACACAAGAAAGAAACTCTTTATCTACAATCCTTGAAAGGGAATGAATAACATGGGAAAAAATAATGAATGTGAATCAATAGTACATCAATGGGATTAATAATCATTTTAAAATTATAAATGAATCCAAAAATATTAAGGTAAATATTTTAGATTAATATTAATAGGGAATATGCATAATAATTAATCATTATAACGTATTGGATAAATACCACACCTAGTTTTAAACAGATCAAGTATCATGATCACTAAAAATATATTTGAATAATAAATAAAATTTTAATTTTTACCACATTTATAATGATTATCACACATAATACTTATAATGTTATGAGATATATGACATTACAGAAGTCGTTGGACGACTAAAATATTTTAGTCCCCTGAATGACATCATAAAATATTCATCATTATACATTCCATGTATAACATAATAAAATCATATTCATGAACTAAAACCATTATAATGAATTGATTTCATGATGTTTTTGTAATGAAAACATTCAGAACTATTAATTTGGGATAAAAAAATATTAATAGAAGTCATATTTAATCATAAATCATTATCATTCATGAGTTGATAATGAAAATATCTAGAGGATTCAATGCAATGTTTTTGAACTGGAATTATTTTCTAAAAATATTTTGAAATGGAATACAAAACAATTTGAATGTGTAGAATAATTAATATTATAGAAAAGGGGGAGTGAATAATGTATGTACATTTTATCTAAATTATAAAACATATACATAGAGAAATTATAAATCATGTGGTAACCCCAAATTATTGAGTATTGGTTCACCAATTCCCATATATTACATCCCACTTAATAACATTAATTTGATATATATTGTATAATAATAATATGTTAATTAAAATATGTAACAAAAATTTAATTATAGTCATTGTGGAAACTTTTTTTCCGTTATTATTTTTTGATTTTTTTATAATGTTATTACATAAATGTAAATTATTTTTATAGAAGTATTTTATTCGATTATCTCATCTTTTTTCATCCATTATTGGTTTATAGAAATTTATTAAAATGAAATTAAAAATTTAGAAGCATTTATTACACATAATTTCATATTTATATATCATATATAAGTCATTATATCCAATGATGTTAGTTGTGGTAGTCATATAGTTGGAAATTTTATCATTGTTTAATAACGGCATATTGATGAGATATAGTTGAAAGTGGAAAGAAGAAATTATTTTCATATAACTATTCCATCAATATTGTAATTACAACTATTTGTATTTTTTAAAATAACTTTAAAATAATATTTTATTAATTTAAGAAGATTTTGGTTCGAACAGAATATAAAAAGCTGATGGATAGAGTAAAATACAAATAATATTTGTTGAAAAATAACCCTCTTTTAATTTTAAAATATTCCATATAACACTAAAATAGAATAATTCTACTAGTTAAACTACTGGAGAACAACAACAAGGATTCTAATTTGTTTATGGGAGGAAATATGTGATGATGTATTTCTTTTACAAGGTAGTGATGAATGATTTTATAGGTGAAGTGATATGGGAAATTTTTATTTTCATATAGGGGTCTTCTTGAGTAATATTATTGAACAAAATATTAAATATAAATAAATATTTAAAATATTATATTTTTTATATTATGAAATATATTTTAGTTTAATATACAAATTCATGATATTAAAAAAATGATAATCTAAAATGACTATATTATTTAAAATGAAATGTATAACAGTGAAACGATATTATTTTAATGTAATACGTGAATATGTACCTATTTTAACGTAATTTTTTTTTAAAAACATGTATATCATTTTAAAATTAATTATTTATCAAAATAAATATATTTCCATCAATCAAACATTTCAATAATTTAATAGGTCATAGTACATCCTGAATGATTAATACACAATTTATTTGTATCTAAAAAATTTTATATATTTTGTTCAGAATTTTTTTAGTATATTAGAAAATAAAAAAAAACATTCCTAGAAATATTTGATGTGTTTTTTATAATAAAATGTATCTATTTTAGAAAAATTATATTCAATAATATTTTATATTATATTTTATTACAATATTAGTATCTTTATGAAATAATTTAAAATTATTTTTATTAAAAATATTCTTCTATTTTATTGGAGTTAAAAAAAATTATATTATGGCCATATAATAATATTATATTTTAAAACATATCATGATTAGTATATATTTATATTTAATGTTATTATTTTAGGTCAAATTTATAATCCAATAATCATGTTACTATTCCCAATAATCATATTATTATTTTGAATGGCCTAGATACAATTACAATGGTCACATAAAGAGAACAAAATTATATTGAATATTATAATAGTCATATTACTTCTTATAAATAAAACATAATTTATTCATTAATTACTCTAAACAATTCCTACAATTGATTTATCACATAATTGATAAAGATTTATATTGGATTTCAATTTTTTAATTCTTTTCAATAGTTTTATTCAGGGGGTCGATTATTATAATAGGTTTGACATTTCTGAAATTTTTTATTATATTTATTATATTTATTCCAACTATTATTTTGAAAATTTATATTTAATTTGATTCATGTTATTTAAGGATCTCAGTTAATGAAAATAGTTTTTTATATTATCTATTTATTATTTCTTTATAATTCTAGTTAATATTATAATCATTTATTTAGGGAAAAAATTTCCTTAAGAAATTATAGGTTGACAAAGGTATCTTGAATGAAATGGATAAAACAAATTTATTCCCTCCTCATACTATACATGATCCCCCCCATGTATCTAGTTATCCACAACTGATACTGCATTGGGATCCTTCCAAATGTATAGTGGGTAAAATGGGGAAATTATTCATCGGAATCCTATCCCAACTATATGTTTTGTAAAACACCCTTTTAATACTAGTTTTTCATTATGTTTCTGATATGGGTTGGATTCCTAATGAAAAATAATGAATATTTTGACAAAATATCTAGAGAAAAATATAAACAGATTGGTGGAATTGTTTTTACAATGAGTCGTATTTGGACATTTAATTTCTAACATATGATTAAAAATAAAATCCTATAATAAATAGATCTAATCATATACCCATAACACAATTGGTTCGGACCCCTTATAACCTCCATTATTCAAAAAAAATACATCCATCATGATATGTCTATTTTATTAAGAAATTTGAATTGTGTTAATGAGAACATATCCATTAAACATATGTCAAGGATAGAAAATCGAGTTAATTAAATGAAATTACATTTACCAAGTATTCAAATTATTGAAATCCTTCCAACATCATCCAAATCAATTTAAATTATGAACCCATTATTATCAATCCACTACCTTGAATCATCTACATGAAATATTGAAATATATTGGACCTCATTCCATAACATTTAAGGCAATTAATCCATTGCAATGATGGTCCACGAATCCAAATACATCTTCAATCCTAAACAAGAATTATATTATAAGTAAATAATTTAACCATTCAATGTGATTATCAAATTATATAATACCACAATCAAACTATGTAATAATGGAATAACACAAATTATAAATATAGATAAAAATATTTAATGAAAACCAATAATGTTAATATAGTCCCAAAATATTCCAATAAATTTATTATCATGATTTTACAAATGAAAATAAATAACCAAACTATCTTCCAAATGCATTAAAACCGTGATTAAATATATATATATATATATATATATATATATAAAATTAGTTATTCAGGGATAGAAAATTCAATATATGAAAAAATAATCAAGGATTAATTAAAGAAGACATTGGATCCACATCTATAGTTCATAAATTAGTCACTAGTAGATCCTATAGACATCAGGTAATAATTAATCTCCATCAAAAACCAAGTATAAATTTCACCATAATGAAACATTATAAGGAAGATAATTATATGAAAAAAATGAGTAATAAAGGGTTTCCATGATCTAATGGAATCCAATATGAAGGATCTATGTAGATCCATGTGGTATAAAACACTATGGGATCCTTTTGGTAGAGTTTTGTTAGAGTAGGGTCCAGGAAAGTGTTAAGGTAAAGTCTATGATTTGATACAAGTAGATATTTAAGCTTATATTTAATTGAGTATAGTAATGTTTCTCCTCATGTAATATTGATTCCGTATTATTAATTGATAACCCATGGTATATTTGTTATATGATTCCCCTATGGCAGATTTCCCTTTTCCTCTTGTTTAAAAAACAATATTAAACCACCATCATGGCTAAGACCAAATATTCGGTCATGACTAAAAATTTCATCCATCACCCTTCAAAACCATAAAAACGTCTTGGGACTAATGATTTAGAATTATTCATTATCACCAGGGAAAAAGATAAGAAGGTGTTAGATCAATCTCATAGTTTCTCATAGGCAACCGATCAATGGAAAAAAACTGATCCCCCAATATATGCATGTGTGTGTTTCCTTATAGTTTAGCATAGAGGATGACAATCGAGCCATAATTATTGTCCACATGAACTCACTTTGGGGTCCTCACACAACAAGCGTTATATAGAAGGATATCCTTTCAAAAACGGTCACCATAATGGCCAAAAAACCATGTTATACGTTGTGATGACCCTCAAAAGGATAAAACCCCCTCAATCCACATTATCTCTAATAAAACTAAAACATACCCTAAAAGCTTCATGAAACCAAAATATAATAGTGTGATATTTTTAGGATTTTAAATATGATTCTAATAAAACAATTATCATCATCATGAATCAAAATATATCACATAACCAAGAAAACAATGGTTTATTGAAATCCATCCAAGGAGATTCATCATGGGAATATATAATAATATAAAAAATACATCATTATATAGTATCCTCATCAGCCCAAAATTTCCAAATCAATACTAAAACAATATTTCCAATGTCTACAAAGACCATGCCTATTACTACAACAAACTCGACAAAAAACATCCCCAAGAACACAATCCAATGTATCCCACTATCCAAATCACAATATCATTTACAATGGCTAGAACATTCTCACGAACAACAATTTAAAACATTCCATAAATTTGAAAAATCTATATTATGAATGGGTTTTTTCATTATTATATGTTTGATATAGTAACACATTTTTTATACAATGAAAGTGGCATGTATCATAAATTAGTACACTAGATTTTTCAAATTATCAATGAATAATTTAATAAAATAAAAAAAATCATATATTACTAGTAATATATAAACTTTTCATTATTTATGTTCCTTAATATAAACCACCATGAATCCATAGAACACAATTTATTGGAATTATAAGAACCTGAACATATTGAACTTCATAATCCTGAATTTTAGTCAAGAACTCATTTCATTTCATATTGAAGATCCTTTCCAGATTATAGTTTTAGAGAATTTGAATATAATACATACATACCATTGACCATTTATATATAGAAGATAAAAAAATAAAATAGTATCCATTTCTTCCAAAGTATAAAACTTTTCAAATAAAACATTATTTATTTGAAATTCATCAAGAAATTTATCTTTAATTTCATATTTCTATTAAACATCCACATAACCTATGAAAATAATGTAGAAACATTGGACGAGAAAAAAAATCTCAGTAAAGGACCTAAAATATAGGGAAAAAGAAAACATTGGTCCATTAATATTTTTAAATGTATGAAACCATTTTCATAAATATATACTTGTCACCCATATTTACATTTTGAATCACGATATTTACATGAGATTCTATAAATCATTAATAAAATCAATAAAACCATAAAGGTATCATGGGGAATCATATACATAATCATTTAACCCTCTCGGTTACTTTATAATTTGTAACCCTCATGGAAACCTTAAAATGTAACACTCATAGCTTCCTTATTAGGTAACCATCATAGTTACACATGGAGTAACCATTCGGCCGACCACCAACATATAAATACCCAATGAATTGGAGTGTAATGGCCCGGACCCACCTTGTCCAATACCTTGCCAAAACATGGCTCCACAGAAATGGTGGCACCGGTCATGGAGGCACCGGTTACGTTGGCACTATGATGGAAGCCCACCAGTCATGGTGGCACCGCGATGGTGGAACCGTAAGGGTGACACCGTGAAGGTGGCACCGTGAGGGTGTCACCGTGACCTAACTGAGGGTCTATGTTCTTTTAAAACATCTGACTATTTCCTGCTCCCACAACTTATGTTTTAGCGTAAATATGATTCGATGCCCCCTTTCAAAGCCATTTCATGCCCATAAATAATATCTAAAATCCCATAAGAGTCGGGAAAACATTAAACTCACAAAAATGTGTCGTTTTGCCACAGTGTCACACCCGTTCCCTGTACCTTCTAGTTCCGCCCCCATTGCATATTTTCCTCCATTTAAAAGAAACTATTTAACGCATATCCATTATGATACCACCCCTACGGGAAAAATTAAATGAGAATTAATTATTCCATCTTGTGTAACTGCCCAACCACATAGGAAACCACAATCCGACATTAAAGTGGTTCAGAATCCCTAATCCCTTAACAATAGGATCTCATCTTTATATCATGCTAGAGTTTCTTCCTTCCCCTTCTTTGCAAGATTTCTTTCTTCTCCCTGGTGCGTTTATTGTTCCCATTCTCGAGGAAAGTGGTGCGGCTGTGTCGGAGCCTTTCTGGTCACCCTTAGTGTCCCCGACGTTCCTCCCCTACAAGTCGCACATCCCAAGTTCTCGGCACGTGGAGAAGATCATCAATCCTTGATCAACCAAGTAGAAATTTTCCTTCGTCTCTCCTTACCGTGTATCATGTGGGGTGGTTACACAACTGTTTCTTTGGGGATGGGCGAAATAAAAATTTAACAAAGACAATAAACATACTATTAAAGAATAATGTGGTGCGTTTGACAATTTTGATGTACTCTTTTATAATTTCTATATGATGTGAACATTATAGGATTATGCTCACTCAAAATCATGGTCGTTGGTGGTCCTTCCATGCGTTTGACAATTTTGATGTAAACATGGACTATTAAGTGAATGTCCATTGAACAAAAATCTTTGTTTGATCACCCTGGTTAGCCAAATAGAAAGAAGAAAACTCACAGAATGATGTACATGAGCCTGGAAACATACTTGCTATGTCTTATTGGCATGTCTGTTTTTTCTGCTCGATGCTTATGGGGTGACGTGGAAGAGGATCAAATCCTCTATTGTGGAAAATTTTTTGGTTGTGAATATGAAGCTATGTGAGGCTGTAACTTGAGGGTTGAATTGGTTCCACTACATTGAGGGATCTCACTGATCCATTTGTTGTTGTGACTTCACCAGAGAACCGAGTGTCAATGCTTAAATTATTGTTTTCTTGTTTCTCTTGCTATGGCCTGTGGTTATGCTAATTTTTTTCCCATTAGTATAGAATTCACTTAAATGGGATCAGTTGAACATGTAATAAATAATATTTTTAATGGGGAATTGGTGTTGATAATGAGTTGTGATTGGTTGTGAGTGTTGTGCCTTCTTTTATGAATGAATAGTAACAAGGGCCTTGTGCCTAGGTTGTCTTTGGAAACCCTATGCTGGGATGAGTTCTTGTTACCTATACATTAATCTGTAGTTTTTATCTTTCTTATTCCCGCCCCATCCAAGTTGAGCACTTAGTGCCGAAGACCCAATTTCATGGGGGAGGGTGTTTTTTTTCAACCGTCCTATGAGTGGATGGTTATTAGCTCCTTTTATGCTCCATTTCCCAAATAGACCAGGAATCTTCAGGCAGGCTGTGATGGCTTGAGGTCCATTATAGCACAAGATTCATCGGGTAGGGAAGTTTTGGTGGTTTCCCCAGGTGTGTGCGGGCAGGTTTTTTCTGAAGAATATTTGGGATGAGGCCCAGGTGTCAACGGGTGTGGCAGTAGTTGTTCTATCCTAGGTGTTTGTGGGCATGGTTACACATGGTGGTTGTGGCCCAAGAGTATACATGAATAATGGTTATTGTGGCCCTGGTGTTTGCGGGCTGGATGTGCAGTTGTGGCCTAGGTGTGTGCGGGCGGGGTGTCGCAGTGGGACTGCAGTGAGAATGGCGGGAGAGGTTCGATGCGTAGGATGTCTTCAATAACAAGTGGGAAATAGGTGCAGGGTACCCAAATATTGATGTTCTATTACAATACATTGCATGACATGCGTTATTTGGGGAATGTGCCTTGGTGTGACTTGGGTGGATAGTTTTCCTTGTTAGGTTCTTAGGTTATCTCTTTTTCCACGGGGCATTATAATGCCTCCCCACTTGTGCACGAGAGTCTTTGGTTTTACCTTCTGAGTATACTTGTACGCTCAACCTATGTATATAAAACTATTTTCAGGTTTCCAGGAGTGCTTTTGGTATCGTGCAGGGTCGTACTAGTTCAGACATTGGGACAGTTGGTGTTGTTGTTATTTTTTTGGTACTTCTTTTTGGGGGTTTCTTTTACTTTTGTATCATTTACATATGTAACATGCATATGGGAATGGTTTTCATTGTCTTTACTTTCCCCCCACCCTATAGTTTTGGTGTTGTTGGAATTTACTATATTATCTCCAGATCTTATTAAAGAAAAAGGGAAATTACTTTATTCTTGTGTGTGATCATATACCCTTGGTGCTAGTCCCCATTAGAGGACCTATTGAAGGTGGGTCTCGGGGGTCATTATTTCTCCTTCAACATGAAGAAGGAAGGGACTGTCAATCTGTTGTCCCTTCTCTCATCTTGGTGAAGGAGGGTCGTGACGAATTGGTATCAGAGAAATGTTAAGAGATAGGATGGAGACTATAGGTAGGCACAGTGAGGATTGCTTGGGAAGGTAGGGCAACAATTTTTGGTGATCTTGGGGCGTGAAATAGGATAGGGAAGACCGGTAATGACATGGGATTTTAGGGCCTCCCGCGATCCGATGCAAGGAATTTGGGCCTACCGAACGACCAAGTGGGGCTACCTTGGTTGTAGGGTAGAGACCCTAGGGAAGGTACATGGATCATAATGAATTTGGTTCTTGTGTTTCATGGGTATTTTGGGGATTTAAAATGAATAATAAGTCATTCGAGGTACGAAGAGCTTGTTTACTACTCTTGCCTATGCTTAGTTCAATACAGGAGATTTGTGCTCCTTTTTTTACCTAGTCTGTCTCGTTCTCTAGGTCTTGATGCTGAGAGACATCCAGTGCCCCTGGTGTTGAGTACACACGTCAGAGGTCAGAACGACTTGTTTTATGTTTTTCGAGGGTGTCGACTGATGATAGGGCCACATCAGTCAATCATCGATCTTCTACTGTTAGAGATACATCCATATGATGTCATCCTATACATTGAATGGTTGTTCTCTATATGTGCTGTTATTGACTGATTCTGAGGAAGGATCTTGTTTTTAGACTTGGGCATCTGATGTGTGTATTTCTTCGGTGAGCGGGGTTACCAGGAAGGTAACCGGCGAGTGGATCACCTCCATTCCTTGTTATCTGAACTATCAGTGGAGTTAGTGAATGTAGAAATAGTGGAAGCCCCAGGGATCATCAGTGAATTTATGGACGTCTTCCCTGAGGAGGTGGTGTCTCTACTCCATCGACGTGATGTTGATTTCAAGATAGACATGAAACCTCATGCCCATCCGATTTCGATGGCTCCCTACCTGATGGCACCATCCGTGTTGTGGGAGTTGTGGATTCAGATTGATGATCTGATGAAGAAGGGTTTTGTTCAACCAAGTGCATCACCATGGGGTGCCCTAGTCTTATTCTCAAATAAGGCAGATGGTGGTTTGAGGAAGTGCATAGACTACCTGAGACTGAATCAAGTAACAGTCATGAACAGTTACCCTCTCCTGAGGATAGACGACCTTTTCGACTAGTTAAAAGGGGCAGGGTGGTTCTCCATGATTGAACTTCGGTCGAGATATCACCAGCTGAGGGTGAAGGAGGGTGACATCTCTAAGACTACCTTCAGATGCATATATGGGCACTTTGAGTTTGTGGTCAGGTCATTCGGCGTTATGAATGCTCCAGCTGTGTTCATGGAGATCATGAACTCCATCTTTTGGGAATACCTTGATCGGTTTGTAGACGTGTTTGTTGACAACATCTTGATATACTCAAGATCAGAGGAGGATCATGATGAGCACCTGAGAATGGTTTTAGAGGTCCTCTGGAAGCACCATCTCTTTGGGAAGTTGTCCATGTGCAATTTATGGATGCAAGAAGTTAACTTCCTTAGGCATGTGGTGTCCGAGCAGGGAATAGCGGTGGACCCATCAAAGGTCAAGGGGGTTTTTTCTTGGGAAGCACCCAAGAACGTGGAAGAGGATCATTGTATCCTTGGTTTTTTAGGATACTACCAGAGGTTCGTACCCATCTACTCCCATGTTTCTGCACCTTTGACAGCTTGGACCAAGAAGGACCAGGCTTTTGTGTGGAATGGGCAGTTCCAGACAGCCTTTAGCTATCTGATGTAGAAGTTGGTAAGTTCCCCAGTGTTGAAGTTTCCATAAGAAGGGGCGGCGTATGAGGTATTCTGTGATGCATCCGGACAAGGCCTCAGGGGTGTGCTGATGCAACAACATGGAGGTATCTCTTATGGGTCTATACAGAAATGTCCCCATGAGCATAATTATTCCACCCACGATCTGGTGCTTGCAGCGGTCTTGTTCGCACTAACGTTGTGGCATCATTACCTCATCAGGGAGCACTTTGTTTTCTTCAAGGATCACAAAATATTGAAGTATATCTTCCCCTAGTGGGACTTGAACTTTTGGAAGAAAAGGAGGATGGGGTTCCATATGGACTACAAATTAGAAATTTTATACACCTCAGGAAAAGGGAATGTGGTGGCCAATTCCTTGAGCTAGATGTCGCAGAAGGATGTGATTCGATGGTCAGCAGATGCATGGAATGTGATTGAGGAGTTTTCTGCCCTGCACCTGGTTGCGAGGATGGATGGTGGAAGAGTTTTCCTGTATCGGATGATAGTGCAGTATTTTCTACTACTCTAGGTGGAGGAGTCTCAGTGGGGAGGCCTAGAGAGTGAAGTGATGCGTGATCGGGCTAACCAATGCAATGCTCCAGAAGGATAGTCAGAGGATGGTTAGAATCCGATTCTTTTCCGAGAAAAGATTTTTTCCAAGAGGTGATGCGCGAGAGGGTTACTGGTGAGTTCCAAAACTCAACCCTAGTTGTGAACCTGAGAGGTTCCAAAATATACTGGCGCTTGAGGGGTTAGTTCTGGTGGCCCGGGGTAAAGCGGCTGGTGGCAGAGTTCATGCCTAGGTTCCCAGTGTGTCAGCAGGTAAAGGTTGAACACCCTGTTCCATGAAACTTGTTTCATCCTTTAGACGAACCTGACTGGGAGTGGGATGACATCTCGATGGAGTTTTTCACCAGGCTACCCACAGTTCAAGGTGTTTTTGATGCTATCTGGGTAGTGGTGGACCGGTTGACAAAATCGGCTCACTGTCTAGCAATCAAGGAGTCGGGAGCAGTGGATGACTTAGAAAAGAGATATGTGGATGAGGTGGTGCAATTTCATGGAGTTACATGGTCCATAGACTCGGATAGGGATGCATGGTTTACCTCACAAATCACCATGTTCCATGATGCTTGTTGAATCCTTTAGACGAACCTGACTGGGAGTGGGATGACATATCGATGGAGTTTTTCACCAGGCTACCCACGGTTCAAGGAGGTTGTGATGGTATCTGGGTAGTGGTGGACCGGTTGACAAAATCGGCTCACTGTCTAGCAATCAAGGAGTCGGGAGTAGTGGATGACTTAGAAAACAGATATGTGGATGAGGTGGTTCAGTTTCATGGAGTTACAAGGTCCATAGTCTCAGATAGGGATGTATGGTTTACCTCACAAATCTGGAGAGGATTGTAGCATGCTGTTGGCACCCAGCTATGTGTTAGAACTTCTTTCCATCCCCAAAAATTTTGACAGACATAGCGCACCATCTAGACATAGGATAATATGCTACGAGCATGTAATCTTGGGTTTTGGGGGATCATGGGTGCGGCACATGCCTCTGGTAGAGTTTCCCGACAATAATAGCTATCACTCTACCATTGGCATGGCTTCATTCAAATCCTTGTACGGAAGGCCAATTCTCTCACCCATATGCTAGTCTGAGTTCAGAGAAACATTTTTTCATGGCCAGAAAGTGGTGTAGAGCATGATGGAGATGGTTCAGCTTATATGGGAGAGGTTTAAGGCAGCTCAGGACCGACAGAAATCATATGCTGATAATAGGAGGAGACCCTTGGAGTTCAGGGTCGAGGACCACATATTCATGATGGTCTCCCATCAGTGTGGACAAGAGAGGTTCAACTTGGGAATTAAGCATTCTCTAAGGTTCATCATACCATTCGAAGTGTTACGGCGGGTCGGAGAAGTGGCTTATCAGCTAGCGCTACCACGACTGCTACTTAGACTGCACGATGTCTTCCATGTGTCTCAGCTCCGAAGTCATCCACACAATGATTCACACGTCCTTGACTGGGAGATCTGGATATCGAGAAAGATGTGACTTTTGTGTAAAGTCCAATGAGGATCGAGGATCGTGTGGGGTAGGTGCTCCATGGACGGACCATTCCTTAGGTTTTTCTGTTGTGGTGGCATGGTGGGCTCGAGGAAAGTACCATGGAAAGGGAGACGCAGATGCGCGCCCAATACCCAGAGCTGTTTTGAGTTTTGTTCTAATTTGTTTTTACTTGTTTGTGATGGAACACTTTACTTTGTTAACAATGGAATGTGTGGTTTTCCTTGTTCTGTGGATGTGTGTGAAGAGTCCTGCCTATGGAGAGGGGAGGACGTTATACTTAATAAAGAAGCATTAAGGTGGGTGCAATTAAACCTTTACAGGTGAGTCAGTGCCACCCAAAGTGGATAGTATCTTGACATGGAAGAAGAAACTCTCTTATCCATATGACTGGATAGTTTGACATTCGAATGATTCTTGGTTACTTAAGGGTGAGTTTTTTCTGTATGTCGATGAGTTTCACTCTTGAGAGGTATCTTTTGAGGTGGTTGTTTGGAAACCCTCATTTCTTCAGGGAATGTTTTAATTCTCGAGGGAGAGAATAGATTGAGAGGTATCTGATGTATTGGACTAGACCAACCTGGTCCATTACATTTCCTAAACATGGATCAACTTAAACAGTGGCACCAGTCACGGACGAACCAGTTATGGTGGCACCGTGACAGACGCACACCAATCACGGTGGCACCGTGACGGTGGCACTGGTCACAGTGGCACCGTGACAGTTGCATGCCGGTCACGGTGGCACCATGAAGGTGCCAACGTAATGGTGGCACCGTGACGGTGGCACCGTGAGGGTGGCACCGTGTCAACACCGAGTGTCTTCGTTCTTTTTCCAACTTCTAGATTTTTCTGCTCCTGAAACTTATCTATTAGAGTTAATTTGATTTAATTATCCCTTTCAAAGCCATTTAAAGCCCATAAATAATATCAGAAATCCCCAAAGAGTCGGGAAAACATTAAACATACCAGACCTTGTGGTTTTTCATCGATGTCACACCCTTTCCCCTTACCTTTTTGTTCCTCCCCCGTTGCGCATTTTCCTCTGTTTAAAAGAAATATTTCAATGCACAATCATTATGCCACCACCCCTATGGGAATAATTAAATGACAATTAATTATTCAATTGTGCATAATTGCCCATCCACATAGGAAACCACGATCTGAGTTTAAAGCGGATCAAAGTTCATTATCTAGTAACAATAGGATCTAATCTTTATATCACGCTGGAGTTTCTTCCTTACCCTTCATGGATGTATCTCTTTCATCTCCCTGGTGCGTTTAGAGTTCCCCTTCACGAGGAAAGTGGTGTGCCTGTGCCATTGCCTTTTTCCTCACCCTTGGAGTCCCCGACGTTCCTCCCCTGCAAGTCGCACATCCCCAATTCATGGCACGTGGAGAAGAACTTCGATCATTGATCAACCAAGTATGGATTTTCCTTCATCTCTCTTTACCTAGTATCATGCGAGATGGGTACGCTTCTATTTCTGCGGGGATTGAAAAAACCAAACATTAATAAAGATAATAAACATACTATTAAAGAACAATTAGGTGAGTTTGACAATTCTGCTGTACTCTTTTATAATTTCTATATGTTGTGAACTGTATGGGCTTATGCTCACTGAAAGTCATGTTCATTGGTGGTCCTTCCATATGCACTAATGAAACCTTGTCTTCTGTTATGATTTAATGGGCCCAACATAGGAATTTGGTTAATCACATAAACTCGTCCAATTAAATGAATGTCCAGTGAACAACAATTCATGTGTGATCACCAATGTTAACCAAACAGAAAGAAGAAATCTTATTGAATGATGTACTTGAGTCTAGTAACTTACTATCTCTATCTTGGTGTTGTGTCTTTTTGTTCTACTCGATGCCTTTGGGTGGACATGGATGAGGATCAGATCCTCTATTGTGTCATGGTTGTTGGTTTTGAATCTGAATCTATGTGGGGCTATAACTCGATGTTTGGTTTGGTTCTAGTACTTTGAGGGATTTCGTTGATCCCATTGTTGTTGTGACTTCACAAGAGAACCGGTTGTGAATTCTTAAACTACTGTTTTGTTGTTTCTCTTTCACTGGCTTGTGGTTATGCCGGTTAGTTTCCCAGTAGTGTAGAATTCACCTAAATTGGATCACTTGAAGATGAAAAAAAGAATGTTTTAAAAGGGGAATTGTCTTTGGGAATGTGTCGTGATTGGCCGTGAGTGTTGTGCCTTCTTTTATAAATGAATAGTAACAACAGTGTTGTGGCTAGGTTGGATTTGGAAACCGTCGGTTGGGATGATTTCTTGTTACCTATACATATATCTATAGTTTTTATGTTTCTTATTCCCGCCCCAACCAAGTTGAGCACTTAGTGCCGAACACCCCATTTTATGGGGGAGGGAGTTTTTTCTAACACTTTTATGAGTGGCTGCTTATTAGATGCTTTTAGGCTCTCTTTCTATAATATTCAAAGACTCATCGGGTATGCTGTGACTTCCTGAGGTCTATTATAGCACCAGATTCATCATGAAGGGTAGTTGTGGTGGTTGGCCCAGGTGTGTGCGAGTAGGTTGTCTCCCAAGAGTCTTCGGGATGAGGCCCAAGTGTCTTCGGGGGTAGGAGTTGTTGTTCTGGCCCAAGTTTTTACGGGCATGGTTACACATGGTGGTTTTGGCACATGTTTTTGTGGAAGGAAGGGTGGTTTTAGCCCATGTTATTTTGGGCGGGATGTGCGGTTGTGGCCCAGGTGTGTGACGGTGGGGTGTGGTAGTGGGACTATAGTGAGAATGGCGAGAGAGGTTCGATGAGTAGGATGACTTCAATAACTAGTGGGAATGTGGTGTAGGGTACCCAAATATTCATGTTCTATTACTATACATTACTTGACTTGCGTTATTAGGGTTGTGTGCCTCGGTGAGGCTTGGGTGGATAGTTTTCCTTGCTATGTTCTTTGGTTATCTCTTTTTCCATGGGGCATTATAATGCCTCCACACTTGTGCATGAGAGTCTTTGGTTTCCCATACCGAGTATACTTGTATGCTCACCATAGGTTTATAAAATAGTTTTTAGGTTTCCAAGAGGACTTCAAGGATTGTGCAGGGTTGTACTAGTTCAGACATTGGGACAGTTGTTGTTGTTGTTTTTTCTTTCATTTGGTACTTCTTTTTGGTATTTTATTTTACTTTTGTAACATTTACATTTGTATCAAGCATATGGGAATGGTTTTCGTTGGCTTTACTTTTAGCCCCCCCACCCATTTTTGGTTTGTTGGGATTTACTATATTATCACCTGATTTTATTAATGAAAAAGGGTAATTCCCTCTATCTTGCTCGTGATCATATAACCTTGGTGCAAGTCGCCACTCTGGGACCTAATGAAGGTGAGTCTCATGGGTTATTATCTCTCCTTCAACTTGATGAAGGAAGGGTCCAGCAATCTGTTGTCCCTTCTCTTATCTTGGTGAAGGCGGGTCGTGGCATGGAGGGATATTTATGTCTTAACCTTAATTATAAACAATTCCCTAGAACCATAATGAAAAAATAAATCAATTTATGTTATATAAAATCATTCACATTGAATTTTTTAAAGATATATGTTTCAAATATTATTTTATATGAATTATCACTGATAAATAACATATTATTGATATGAGAATAAATAAAACAAAAAAATTAATTTTATAAAATGTAAATACAAATAAAAAACATATTATAATAAAATATTCACACAAATGATCTTAAAACAATACAATTAATGTATCAGAATGTTAAGACAATGAATGGAAATTTAGTTAAAAATTCCCTTACCTCATGTTTTTCTTACATAAAACTGATTTAGACCTTATATATAATTGTTAAATGTGTGTTATTAGAAATTTATAAAAAATATTTTATGTTTATAAAACTTATATGATCAGTTAATAACATCATTTCACCCTTTAGATATTAATATTTTGTTCCTTCTATTGTTTTAGGTGTTCTCATTACATGATTTCCATGGATGGGTTGTATTTGATATTTTTGTGGCATGGAACTAAAATTATAGAAGTGCAATTATATGGTATTAATTTATTTATAGAGTATATTATTATTCCAGAAATCATTTATTATCATATATGATGATGAATCATTTGATAAAATAAAAATTACATTTGTTTAGTTAATTTTTCACAATTCCTCGATAATCCTGAACCTGTTCAATTGTATAATTTAACGTCAAAAATAAAAGTTCATACTAGAATATAAAATAGGTTATGTCATTAAATTTAAATTATTTTTCAAACACTAAAACAGTTTTTGATCATATTTGAAAGATGTAGTTGAGACTGAATTCACATTGTCCATGATTTTGGTAAATTATACATCCCGATCACTGTTTCTTTTAGAATAAGAGGAATAAACGCATTTTAAAGGTGAAGTTTTTTTACATGAATGTCAAAAAATAAATAATATATAAGATTTTATAGATTTCATACCTCCTGGATTAGGGGAGGGGAAGATATAATATGAAAATAATAGAATGGAAGTGAACTAAAAACACTTGAATATGTAACAGGATTCTTACATTTAGATCTACTCTCACTGAAACTCTCTTGAAAGACCTTAATTGGACTTTTAGGGAGACCATCCGGTGTTGGATGTGCAGAAGAGCCATTGGGGGGGGGGATTATGAAGAACATAGTCATTTTAAGTCTTGAGAGTTGTGAGAGGAATACAGAAATGGGGGTGGTATTTATAGTGGAGGATTGGTATATTAAATTATTTTATTTTTCATTTTAATATCATAGTCAAAGTCTATAAATAGTATTAATTCTTGTGATGAAGATAGTAAAGAGATAATTTGAGTTCAAAAAAAGTGGGCTTACATCAGTTATGATGTCAATAATAGTGTATTTAACTGATAATATGTATATACCATATTTTACCGTATATCATAATTCATAAAAATCTAATGAGATTTAGAAATATACCAAATATTCACCCTAACCATTTTTCGACATGTATAATTCCAAAATATAATCCATTTTTTGAAAATAATTTTAAAAATATGAATCATTTAATTTTAAAATAAAATCATATTTTTTTCGGAAAAATTTACTTTTTTAATAGTATAAGTAATATTATATCACTATAAAATATTAATCAACATATAATTGTCCTATAACCCTAAAAAATAAAATAAAAATATGATTTAATATTCAGAAGGGTTATATTAGTTTTGATATAACAATTCATAACTGCTTATTACTATGCACCAAAAAATAATTTGTTTCTATCAAACTGAAAATAACTAAATGATCATATTTGTATATGAATGTTTTTTTAAATTCAAATCATATAAGTGGAAAATATTGTTGTACAACTAGTTATAACTAACTACTTGAAATAATGTTTCATGAATTTTAATTTATTTTTATAACCTTGGGGTGTTATGGGAATGGTTGGTTCATACAACAACATCCATTGACATCCCAGATATACCACTGGAAACTCAAGGAATGTCATATCATCTTCAAATATCCAAATATATAATATAAATTAAATTAGATTCAGTTTATTTTTCGCAATGGATTAATAAATCATGTAAAATCTGATGGATGATGTCATTCCATAGTGGTATTATTATATGATATGCTACATTACCATTATGTTGCATCTAAATAAACTATATGATAAAATACTCGAACAGTTTTCCCCCATGACCAGTTATCTAATAAATTTGATGATTTAATGCCTTCAAATGAACATGGTCTCCAACTATAATCATCATTGTTATCATTAATTGATCATCATTTTTTGAATTGTTTTATTTATCCTTCATTGCCTAATAAATACAGAAATACTTCTATCATATTATCATAATTAAACAAGGAAAAAATAATTGTACCACCCCAACCTTAGAATTTCACTACATGGACCTACATAGCCTTCAATAAAAAACCTCTAAGGGATCTATAATAAAATATGGCAGATAGGTTTTATTTATTAGATAACTCATCAAGTTACGAGTTTTTTTACACACTATCCTAGAAACTTGAAGGTGTATTCATGTAATATATCCTCCAATATCATGATGGTCTAGTTAGATTTTCTATACATCATGGTGAGTAATATTGTGATATGGAATATCTATTTTTAAAATTCATGGTGAAATCCCTTATAACCACACAATGAAAAAATATGGTATATGTGTGAAATTAGAATCCATGAGGACCCATTCTCTCATACAACATTATCACTGTACCATATCTAAAACAAGTCCATGGTAATATACATAAGAATGGATTCATTTTATTTAGACTAGCACATTCCAATAATAATTAGATATTCATATGGATTCTCGTGACTTCCTTCGTAGCACATTCACAATTATAGCTCCATTACATGGGGTGAAAAAATACCAACGACATAATACTAATGAAACTAGACCAATAAATATTGAAATAAACTCATTCATGCGAAAAAAAAATTTTCATTAGGATCATGTGATCCTTAAATATCCAAAATAATTACCCAGTGTAATAAATTAACCTCAAAATCTGATAAAAACTGACAACATACATATCCAAATCATTAGTGGAATAATTACATGCATGGTAATGTAATATAAGGTATATATTATTGATTAGGTTCAACTATAGTATCAGAAAACATCCGAATACTATATTAAATGAATTTCTAACTTGGAAAAAAATCACACCCTCATCAAGTATCCATAAATATGGTTGGCTGACCTGTATCTCTTTCATGTAGGAAAATACTCAAACTAAATTTTGTGACCAAATTAAAAATATGTTATTCTAGTTCAGAGAATTTAAAATTCCCAATACCTAAGATATTTAAAAAAATTAAGATCATTAATAACCTTAATTTCAATGGAATATACCATGGTATACTATGTTCTTTAGCGAATCTTCAGAAACAAATATTGTAGTCGTCATTTAATATACCACAAAACCTTTATGACATATCATGGGTTGATGAAAATGAGCCTATAATATCTAAAATAGGTTCGCCGAGAAAATTCCAATGAGATATTGGTTTAGTAACATCTAAATATACACCCACAAATTCTCAACATTCTCTTCCTTATACAAGGAATATATACTAGATTCAACTATATACATGACTATATAGAATAATAGGTATCCAAGGAACAATTTATTTTTATGTTTGATAAACACAATAGAATTTCATAACACAAAAGTTATTTAACATAAATAGAATGTTCTAATATATAGAATAGAATGTATTTGTTGAGATATCATCTTCTTTCAACTAAAATTGTTTTTATTTGTAATGTAGATTAATATTAGAAAACTATATTGCCATAATAAATTATTACAAAATATTATTCCATGAATGTTAAAATTTATTAATCATTACATTATTATTCATATGATATTGTATGATAAAACTCATTATTACATATTCCTTATTATGTAATAAAACTGAATATCCCCATAGGGAAAATCTAGGTAAAAGGGGGAATTCTATAAAATCTCATCTATTTGATTTCATAGCTATTAATTATATGATTGTTTAATCTGATAAGGGTATAAATTTCTAAAAGAATAACCTAGATTCTACCGAATACAAAACAAGACATCAATCTAATGGGTACTGCCACATCAACTTGGGAAATAAATAAAAAACCCACATATCGTTGGGAAACCCCATGAAAAGGTATCTAATTGATTTTACATCCATCTCATCGATTGAGCTATGAGGATGATCCACATGCCAAATACACATAATAAATACATTATTGAAATATTATACAACACACTATCCTTAACAACATATAATTCTATAAACCAATAGAAATAGTCATTGACCATGTGTATTGTATGTATCCAATCCATATCAAGAATGAGAATATATGGATCAAATTATTTATGTGACCCAATACGTAGTCAATATTCATGTGAGAAAAAAACAATTATTTTTTACCTCAATCTATTTTTGATAGCATCATAGAGATATGAAACATATAAATGATCTTTCACATTATTCAGACCAATTTGAGGGAAATAAGGGCGTTTAAATCTCATAAATCAATCAATAATTAAACATAATTATATGATAAATGGATTAATCCTTGAGGAAAAATATATCTACCTGTTATGAATCCTCTATCAAAATAATATAGACAAATCCAATTCTAGTATCCCACTAATTGATACATTCAAAACCACACAATGTGATAAATATTTGATTCCCTCTTCCATATCTAATACCTTCAGGATTTAGGTATGCAAGATGAACAAGATAACAAATCTAAACAGGTTGTATTATCTACTGATAATATTTTGGGCGGAATGGATGTTGAGGATCATATTTAATCTTAACATATATGATAAATTTATCCCCTAAATAAAAAAGTAAGCAACCACTAATAGTAAATATATACCCCACTAATAAAGTATTGTGCTTTATATCTCCCTACTTATGCATGGGGAATCTCATTACCCGTAAAAAAAATTATATAATGGAATGGGTACTTCTCTGTGGTCCAGAATCATGATTATCCCTTTATTAGTGACCCAATATATTATATTTTATTCCTTATATTTTTTTTAAATATAATATATGTCCTCAATACTAATAATACAACAGCTATATCACCTCATCTTTCTTATACACCTCCATGTAAATATGTAACCTAAATCGGAAAACTATAGAATAAAAGGAATGATGTAGCTCATCATCCAAAAAATTTGGTTGGGAATCCAAATGTAATATTATTTTTTGCGAAATCATTGAATAACCATGATCATGATCACCATAACATGAACATCCATTTTTCTTTGTTAAAGTGAGAGTACATCTTTTTTCATCATACAATAAATTATGATTATAAGAACTCTTCAAAAACTATTTATGGAAACTTTCCAGCTACAAATCCATATCCTTTAACTTGGTAGAAATAGTTTCTAAGATAGATTCATTACCCCCTTGATTTGTCTACACATTAGGGGAACCCAATTATTTTCTTGGACTTCGGTAAAATTAAATGAAATTTTGTTATCCTATAACCAACAATACAACTCTAGATCATATAAAAAAACAATCATATTTCATAATGATCTGGATCTAAAATCAATTTATCACCCACTTCCTCCAGTATCCATACTTATCAGGATCAACCCTTTAATAATAAATTCGGTCAGCTTACTGGTCAACACTATCCAAAATAAAAAATAAAGGCGGATTTAGTAAAATAATTTAAATGAATGGTGAAACTATTAATATCAGTATAATTAGATATACATTGAATCATCAAATAGTTTTATTGATTTATCCGTAGAAACTAATCTTCTCATATGAATAACATAATGAACTATGGTAAATATGATGTCAATACCTCTCTTATATTTGTATCATGAAAGGATACTCTTGTGTAACATCCTCATATTATAAAGGGTCAAATGACTAAATGTTATAAGTCATGTCAACAAGGTGCACCTTCCTTATTGTGAGTCTATCTAATTAGAACTCCAAGTTAAGTGTGCATGGCCTTATGTAGTGATCTGGACGGGTGACCTTTTGGGAAGTTTCCCAGGGTGTGTGTGAGTGAGGAAAAAGCATACTGGAAAAGAAAATTTGTTTGCATTTGTGGATAATCATTAGTTATACGACCCGTTCGGGCATGTGGGTGGGCCCCAGGGTGGGGACCACGTGTCTACAGTGAAACCAGTGGTACATGAAGGGCTAGGACATCATGACCATGTTAAGGTGGGTGTTTGTGCTCTCACTAGGGCATGATTATTACATTTGGTATCAAATAGATGTTTTAAGGTTTGACATTCTTTATTAATGTTTTTGTTGAGCCACTTGCCACTGCTCTAACGCAGACGGTGTGGGCTAATTAAGCTTGGCCCAACCCCTCCTTCATTCTTATTTAATGGTGTTACCTTCGTGATGGAAGAAGGTGGGTTAGTTCCACTTTGACAAACTAAGGAGGTGGTCGGCCCATCACCGTCCACGACGAAGGCGGCGACCCCATGGCTCCTCATCACCCTGTTGCCTTTATTCCGCCCCATGGCATCGCTGCCTCGCGGCCCTCCTAGACACACTATGGCCCTTGTGGACCCCCCATCGAGGCCTAACTACCTTGCGGCCTTGCCACCTTGCATCCCACCGCGCCACCCCGCATCCTCGTCACCACACGGCCCTCACGGACCCTTGTAGCCTTCATCCCCATGGCCCTCGCGGCCCCCCACGCCCTTACCAGACCGTGGCCCTCGCGACACCCCCCGTGGACTCGCCCACCCTGGCGGCCTCCGCGGCCCCTACATCTTCCGCATCGGACCTCGTATGGAGGATTAGACCCAGCGGGCCATACCAGACCCAGTAGGCCAGGTAGGGCATTGTAAGACAAGACATTAGAAAACACCGATATTTTCTTTCTATCAGCCATAACATTGGCACCAGGCATCCGTTTGATAAACCGTAAACAAAACTATAAACATTTTATCAATATTGTCCCTTTGGTATACCCCAAATAAAATTTGAATAATGTTGGGATATAGTCAGGTTGGATCGAGAACGAATCCAACTGGGCCCTCAGGACTAAAAGTCTATTAACTTACAGAACGTGCTTCCATTTGATGCATTGTCTATTGAATTGAAACCCATATGATGTGGTGGACCTTTGAGATACATCTTTGTGGGACTTTGTGGATGTTTAAGTATCAACCTGTGGCTTGAGGAGAATACCCTCCTTGAGACGAGAAAGCTTAGTGCGGGAACACAGTAGCTAGTTGTGTCGTGTATAATGAATAGTGATTATGTGTGGGTCAGCACTGAGATATCTAGTGTGGGTCAGAACAGAGCTATCATGTTTGGGTCATCACATAGTGATCCCATGTGGGTCAGCACTGAGGGATCATGTGTGCGTATGTGCTGAGAAATCCTGTGTGGGTCAGCTCCTAGCGATCCTGTGTGGGTCAGTACTGAATGATCCATTGTGGGTCAGCACTGAGAAATCTAGTGTGGGTCAGCACCTAGAGATCCTTTGTGGGTCATCACCTAGAGATCTAATGTGGGTTAGCAACTAGAGATCCTATGTGGGTCAGCACTGAGAGATCCTGTGTGGGTCAAAATCAGAGCCTCTTATCATAGTAATATGATTTAGTAGTTACATCTAATCAACTCTACTTCTGTACCTATGAAATATCTAGTGTGAGCTGAGTCAGTACCTTTGTGGTATTATTATGTTTTGCATTCCTGTGTGATATATACCTTCGAGGTGTTCCTCCCTTTGTGGAACTCTTGAGCATTGTGATTTTGAGTTGGACTCTGTGTATCCTCATGATCGAGATGGTTATACATGATAACATAGGTATATGTATGGGCATATAACTAAGTAGGTTTTCACTGGTTTACATGCTTTTTGGTTTATACTTAGTGGATTTATGTGAGACGTTGAGGGTCTTGGGGTCCCTACTAAGAATCGTTATACTCACCCCTACATGGGCTATGCCTGCACCTCGTTGTGTTTTTTGCAGACGAAAGACAGTACTGTATTAGGACGAGGGTACAAGGACTAGAGGTAACACAGAGGTGGACATTAGAATTGGTGTACCATAGAGACGACCGTTCAAAATCGATACCAACCATTCGGGTAGGAACCTTGGTAGGAGATCACATGAGTTGTTCCATTTTATTTTTATTTTTAGTTTCTTGTACATTCCTATTGGGCTTGTATTCTATACCCTTTTGCATTTTATACACACTCTATTTACTATTCAGTTTACATGAGTTGGTATCTTGATATGTGTTTTGTTGTCTGTGTTTACAGGTTATAAAGGCAATGCATTTACCATTTTAGGGACTAATCTTTCAGTGCTAGTTGCTAGCCCCTAACATAAGGAATGCAGGCTTGGGGGACTAACAGCACGGGCCCCAGGGGATGGTTCATGACAAATTGGTATCAGAGGTGGTACCCATCCTTAAGTCTGATGCACTGCCTTGGTTGACATGTACGTCCCACAATGATTATATTGTTCTCTAAGGGGGGGGGGGGTTGATTGTAACTTCCCCAAATGTAAATGGGTTAAATGACTAAATGATATGACTCATGTCAACAAGATGCACCTTCCTTTTTGGAAGCCTGTCTAATTAGAACTCCACAGTTAAGTGTGATTGGCCCGGAGTAGTGATCAGGATTGGTGACCTTCTGGGATGTTTCCAAGGGGGTGTGTGAATGAGGAAAAAGCACACTTGAAAGGACATGTGTTGGCCTACATAGATTTTCATTTTTCAGATGACCCATTCGGGCATGTGGGTTGGCCCTACGGTGGGGACCACGTGTCTGCAAGACAACCAGTGGTACCAGGCGGGATTGGACCCAACGACCTTGTTAAGGCATTGTGTTTGTGCTGTCACTAGGGCCCGGTGGTCCACTTGAGCCTAAACCACCTATGTGAATGTTAAGAGGTGGGGACCACCTAAACTAACCCAGATTTTGAATTTAGGGGTGGGGACAACCTGAACCCTCTTAATGTGGGAGAAACCTCTCACCTCCCCATTTATCCTTTCCTCCCATTAATTGGAAGCAATTAAATATGCCAATGTGGTACAATTAATTGTGCCATAATTAATTGTGACATCCTATTAATTTGATAAATATAAATTATCAAGGGAGATATTTTCACATTTTGAAGTAATTGGGAGCGGAGAACCTTATTGAGGATTACTCTCTCCAACAACTAACACATTCTCCAACGAAGAACACACTCTCCAATGAAGAATTCTCATGCTGATGAGGAATGTCTTCAACAAAAACAGACCGACGATCGAGGAAATACCGACGTCACCCACGTCAGTCTATCTCCATCGACTGCATCACTTTACTCACGACCTATGATGAAAAATCTCTATGGTTGGGGTTTCATTATGTGTGATTAATATTTACCATGTTCTTCCATTCTAAAAGAATGAACACATTTCAACACTCTAACTAGTTGATCCATGGATGATTTTGTTTGTGGGTTTAAGAATAACCAATTGCATGAGGTTTAAGGGTGTGGTGTTCTTAATTTAAGTTTTCATTGAGCCACTTTCTACTTCTCTAACGCAGAGGGTGTGGGCCAAATAGACATTTCCAGAACCCTCTGCCATTCTTCTTTAATGGTGTGTACATTTCGATGGAAGGAGACTGATTTTTTCCACAACTATGAATGGATGAGGCGGCATGCCCATCACTGGTCGTGACGAAGGCAACGACCATGTGGCTCCTCGCTGACTCGCTGCCCTCCGATCCACACCGTGGACCTCGCTGCCCCCACAACCTCCCCACACTAGGGAATCACCACCTTGGCGCCCTCCACGCCGTCCCATGGCCTCGCCACCACATTTCCCACGTCGCCCTCACGGCCTCGACGCCGCGAGACCCTTTGCGCCACCTCGTGGCCCCCTGTGCAGCCCTGCAGCACCTCGCGGTCTCGCACCGTCCTGACGGCCTCCGTAGCCCCTGCGGTCTCTATGGCCTCAACGCTACTAAGAGCGGTGCTACCCGAACCCAGTGGTCTTGGTGACCCGAACCGGGTCGAGTCGGCCCATGACGGGTCGGGCCGGGTCAGTCCTACTGATTTGGACCACACACAGGCCAACATCGAATGTTTCACTCTATCAACCATAAAATTGGCACCAGGAATCTGTTTGAAAAACCATCAATGACACTATAAACCGTGGAGAGAGATGGTTCCTTTGGTATTACCCACTTGAAATTTGGATAATGAAGGGATACGGTCGGGATAAATCGAGCACGAATCTAACATGGCCATCGAGAATAAATGGCTAATAACATACAGACCGAGCGACAGTTTGGCACACCATCTATTGCGTTGATACCCCTATGACAAGGTGGTACTTTGAGATACAATTTAATGTGACTTTGTGTCATATGGAGTATTGAATTCTGGATTGAGAAGCAGACCCACCCCGAGACGAGAATGCTTAGCGCAGCAACCCAGTAGCTGACTATGATGTGGAGAATGAATAGCAATCCTATGCGGGTCAGCACCGAGCGATCCTATGTGGGTCAGAACCGAGCTATCCTGTTTGGGTCAGTACATAGAGATACTTTGTGGATCAGCACATTTATATCTTGTGTGGGTCATCACCATGTGATCCTTTGTTGGTCAGCACCTAGCGATCCTATGTGGGTCACCACCGAGCGAACCTGTGTGGGTTAACACTAAGCGATCCTATCTTGGTCAGCACCTAGATATCCTATTTGGTTCATCAACTAGAGATATTATGTAGTTCATCACCTAGAGATCTTATGTGGGACATCACTGAGCGATCCTATGTGGGTCAGCAGTAGAGCCACTTAATAGAGTAAGATAATTTAGTAGTTACATCTAATCATCTCTACTACTATACCCAATAAATACGTGGTGTGAGCCGAGTCAGTGGATTTATGGTATTCTTCTGTGTGTAATACTTGTGTGGTACTTTGCTTCGTGGTGTTCCTCCCTTTGTGGAACATTTGAGAATTGGGATTTTGAGTTGGACTTTGTGTTTCCTCGTGATTCAGATGGGTATACATGATAACTTATGTATATGTCTGGGAATATACCTAAGTAGGGTATCCAATGGATTACATGAATTTTGTTTTATCCTTGGTAGATTTTTTTGAGACCTTGAGGGTCTTGGCTTCCCTACAGAGTATCGTTATACTCACCCCGGGATGGGCTATTCTCGCACTTTTTTTGTTAGGTGGAGACGATGGACAACGCTGACTGATGACGAGGGTACTAGGACTGGAGGTAACACAGATGTGGACCTTAGATGAGGTGTACCGCAGAGAATACCGTTTGAGAGCAGTACCTACCCTTTAGGTAGGATGCTTGGTGGGTGATCACAAGAGTTTTTCCAGTTTATTTGTACTTTCCAGTTGGGCATGTATTCTGGCCCCTTTTCCTTTATGTACTCACCATGTTTACTATTTAGTTTACTTTAGTTTGTATCTTGTAGTGTTATTGGTGGAGTGTGTTTACAGGTTATAAATTGAATTCCTTACTAGTTATATGGAATATTCCTTCAGTGCTAGTCGCCAGTTCCTAGCTTATAAAAAGAGGGATTGGGGTAGTCACGACACATGCACTAGGGGATGGGTCATGACACTTGTAACATCTCATTACTATTTTAGGTATTCCTAAAACCTCTTGTGTATATATATATATATATATATATTAATTGAGATATTGATTTATTAGTTAATTTATGATAATTGTGTCAAAGTACATAACTAATAGTTACGGTCTTGGAATATTCAATTAAATATTTCAGGGATCGATGTAGAGTAAGTATTTGATTCTTGGACTATAAAAAGCCTTGAAGAAGAGTGAATAAAAATATTATTTATATTATATGAAGCACATAAAAATTATTCAAAATAATTGTATAACCCCAAAATAGTGCATCATATGAGAAATATGAGACCAGGGATATGTTTGAAATATGTTGTTTACCTGTAGAGGTGTATAAAATTCCAAGCCCCTAAATGTTTAGATGTATCACTCTTTATATAAAGTTACTAAAAAATATTTATTATATTATTATTAAAAAATTTACATAACTCACAAATAGTGAATGAAATTGTAAATCTGAGTGCACTGACATGATTGCTATGTGGCTTTTACAATATGCGAGGTATAGTATTTGTTTTTTTGAACATTTGGATCGCTCGCTCGTGATAAAAACAATTGTATTTTTAATTAATTTTATCTTTTTTTTATTTATTATAATTCATTAATATATATAATATTATTCATTTAATAAGAAAACTGAGACCACTGTTGGGTCCAGAATGGGGTATTTACCCTATGCGAGGTATAACATTCATATGAAATAGGAAATTGGTCTGGACACTTAATCAATTTATTTTATATAATAATAATAAATAATTTACATTATTGTTTTCATCTAATTATGAATTGAATTCCCTAAATCAGATTTCAATATTCATTCATATTCCCCAAAACCATAACCCTGTTTTTGATAATTCAATTTTTAAAAATAATTTGTTTCTTGATTGTTATGAATAGTTTATATTTCAACGGCTAAATATGATAAAATTAATGACTCTGTAATATAGATTAAGATGAAATGATTGGTAAAACTAAATATCAAATTTAGGAGTTCCACCATGTCGACACGGCTTCAGTTCTTATACTGGAACCTTTTTGTATTTTGATTTTGGTAAATTCCATCGAGTCAAAACAATATAAGATCTTCCATAGACACATTTGAGAATGTTTATTGATTGGATTCCTATTTCATGTACAATTATGTTTCTTCTTCCTTCTATATTGGGTTAGTTCTTCTTGTTCTTTTTTTAATTTTTATTATTTGAACCATTATTCCAAATTGAATGAATCAATTAATTAAACATAATTTGAATAAGAATAATTCAAAAGAAATTATCAATGGATAATTTTTGTTTAATGACACGAAAAACCACATAGAATGTTTAATGAAATATTTATTTAAATCACTAAGTCATATCTATTGTGGTTATGAAGGTTAATTGTAATAAATAATCCGTGATAATTGTGATGAATTTATAAATATAAAATATTAATGATTATTGTAATGTAATTATAATTAAAAGCTATCAAATAAGAATTTCCGCAAATTATTGAAAGATTATAACAATAAATAATCAATTCATAATTTAATTAAATTATCCTGATAATTATATTCAATGTGATATTAGATAATTATATGTTAAATATCTTGTCACCTTGATTATAAAAATTATCATGGGAAAATTATGTATTTTTTCAAGGGATAATTAGTTAATTTATAAAATATTAATTTAAAAATTCTCCAAGACATCTAAAATATTATCACATGTAATATTTTAATCAATAATTTAAAATTATTTAGGAGACATAATATATTATCTCATTTAATATATGAATTGATAATTTTATATTACTCAAGAGGGATAAAATATTATCGGATTTAATATTATTACAAATTATTTGAAATTATCCATGGGAGATAAAATATTATCCTATTTAACATTGTAATATGTAATTTGAAATTATCCAAGAGTGGTAAAATATTTCCACATGTAATATTTTAATAAATAATTTTAAATTATCTATGTGTGATAAAAAATTACCACATTTATGAATTTAATAGGTATTGTTATAATTTTCCTAGAGAGAGAACATATAATTGGAAGATAATTTTTTAAATAAAATAACTATATCTGTCACACAGAACTCTCGATGAATATAGACCATTGATGTGTTGATGATTTATATAATAAGGATGTGATTCATTGTATTTCGCCACATGGGGTGGTTATCTTTTCTAGTCACATTGATAACCATGAGGTAGGTATTTTTATCCTGATTCACATAATTGATTAACCATGAATTCCTTGATTTATTTCAATAGTAGAATCAAATTCGGTGTCTCAAAATCACATTGAATTGAAGTAATAAAATCTGATTCCACTGAATTGGGAAATTTAAAATGGTTTTACCATGATATTTGGACGACCAATAATTAAATTGAATCATGGTGTGATTGTAATAATTTTTTAATTTAAATAGTTTATTTTAAAGTGTGGATTTGATGGTAATGATTTCAATTAAATTGTATAATTTATTTATAGAAATGAATTGTGTAGTGATGGAATTGGTTTTTAATGGATTTCAAATTATGGAAAATGGATTAAATTTTTTTGATTGAATCCCAGATGTTATCCCTTTTTATAGAGTAATATTTTTTTATTAAAACCCATTTTCGATTTAAATGATAAATTTTCATTGAAATGAAAAAATGGCACTTCATTGAGTTTTATGAATTCATAAAATATTTTTCCCATCATTAATTGTTTGTGTCATCATGAATGTCTTTGATAGTGGGTGATTTATTTAGATAGACATTGTGCTATTAAAGAATTATAATATATATATATATATATACTGTATGTCAGATCCCTTAGGTATTGGTAACAATTACACTCTAACCATTGATCAGATGACGTATGTGTATGAATTTTTCCTTGATAACTTAAGAGTGAAGAGTCCTATAGCCGTAAATACTAGAGTACCGATTTGACATATGACCATGTTGTTATGTTATTATTTATATTTGTGATATAAATTTTTGCTAATGAATTTGAACTTCATTACATTCCTACTGAATTTTCAAAAACTATCATATATAACTATTTTATTTAATCTATTACTTTCGTAATATGCCATCATTTTTAACGAATTTTTCTTAAAGTAATTTTACATCATTTCAAATGTATAGAATTATTTGTTTACGTTTTCATTAAAATTCCAATCATGTTTATATTTAAAAATTAAAATCATTAATTTTGGTTATTAAGTTATTTTAATATTTGAGGTATTTCGTTGTGAAACCCTATTAGAATTTGTTTCTCACACCATACATTTTCCTCGCGGTGTCTGTAGAAATTATACTTCTAATATTGTGCAAGGAAAAATGATCTCTTGAAGATGGATGCAGTTGTTTAGATTTTGGTTTGGTGTGTTTTGTCCCTCGACATATGGGGTTGTTTCCCTATTTTGGTACATAGGTTGTTATACATTGGGTTTGTTGTGGCATGTGGTATTTTGGTAAATTAACCACAATGGAGTTTTCATTTGTTATTCACACTATATTGTATCTTTTAATTATTTTTTCAGTGGAAAAATCAAGCACACATTCATTGGGTATGATTCCATGTGTAAGACACAAATCTGTGGGGATCATGAAATCCATTCGGGCTATGTATGAGACGGCTCAATTATCATCATACTAGGGTACCAGGGTTGTTTCACGTCAATACGGTATCAGATATATTTTTAGCTTTTATCTTGTATCCTGTTTACATTTTGAAATCATGTCGAGAAGTAGGAGATAGTGTCAAGTGAATGTCAGGGTAGCTTTGACAACAATGATCAATATGTCTCGAGGGGTGGTTTGGGAAAGATTTCATGTGAATCAGTTCTCGTATTTTCCCAATTTTTATTTGGAAGAAGTGAAATCCAAATATTTTCTATTCTACTGGTAAGGTTCATGATTCCCACGTTGCTTGGTAAAATCATTATGTAATGTATTATTTAATGTTTACTGATGATCTGTAACATTTTTCCCAAGAGAATATGTGTGAATCAGATATAAAATGATGCTACAGCTGAACCTCTTTGATAGAATCCTATAGAGTCCCAAGTCTAGTTTTGGTGATTGTTCACACTGTCCAATCTATGAGACTTTCACCACCTCGAATCCCCATTTAGGATCCAAGTAAAAAACCAACAGGGGAAGCTATTAGAAACTGATCTAAAGAGTTGTTTCACCAGAAACGTCCAATTTTCCAATTCTCCACAAATACTTAACATGATATGTAATGGATTGGTAAGATATTATGTTTTTATAAATTCTTGTAGACACCAAAAAATATCAATGGGTAGTGTGCCACCTTCATTCTAGAGGGACCGAGTGGGAGACGGTGGGACAAGATTGTTAAAGTTGAGAAATATGAAGGCATATTTTGGTAGGAAATCAATGTACTTTTCACCATCCAGTTATATACAAATTAAATGGTGTTGTCCAAAGATTTGGAGTTCATCATGTCTACGAAGGCCATTTGGACCGTGACGTTTTATTGAAAGTTTTTTTAATTGGTTATGTACATGTCTCAGATTGTGCCTAATGAGAGGATGAATGATTTCATGTTAATGTATGGATTTCAAAAATATATTCTTTCCCAAGTTTTTTTATAATGGTGCTCACTTATTCTTACGTGGTGTATGTGGAGATTATTTTTGATATGGAAATGTCTAGAATGTTAGGGATGACGAGAGTTCTTTTATCCCATAGTGGAATGGGATCATCAGTACCTCCAAAAACTAACAGTGAATCAAATTCTTCATTAATAACGGTGTTCCAACAATAGGTATATGAAAAATATATTCTTCACTATGTGTAATATTATATAAGAGAATGTGATATGGGTCCATCAACTATGAGGTGTAGTATAACTATAGCTTCATCATTAGTTTTTGAATTATTTTATACCAAATACTCTCAGTCATTTATTTCAACTCGTACAATAATTCTTCTTAACCTTCCATTTTTTCATTTATCTTATCTAATGTATATTAATAAACTCCTTGGTGTGAAGAGAGAAATGGGTCTTCTTCATCCCGCTTATGTCATCTCTATATCATATATCAAGATTTTTTATAGTTTTCTGGTACACAAAATTGAATATATTTACAACATATCACACATGGATTGGATCATTTCCCAGAAAAACATGGATTTATTGTCATATTTGACAGGTGTAACATAATAAACCAATGTGTGTGACTCTTTTCTTTCAAAGAGAATTATATCCAAGGTCGATATGATCCTGATATTTTTTTCTATTATTATGAAATAATATATTGGTGTTTTTGTTTTATCTAGATTGTGATTCATCAAGTGGTGATCTCCCCCAGTTTTTGTTATGTTTCCTGACACCTTTTCTTCTAACTTCACTGGTTTTCCACCAATTAGGGAGGTTGATTTTTTTTAATGACATAACTTAAGGTACGCAACCAGTTTCAATTCCCTCTTACCAAATGTATAAATGTATCTCGTTGAACTGAAAAAAACAACTCTGCCAGCTGGATGATCTTTTAAAGAAAGTATTTATAGACATGAGAGTGTCACCATGGGCTGTGAAAGTTCTCTTCACATATGTGTTAATTATATAATGATCAAAAGAGTTACAATAATGAAAAAATATTTGTTTCCATGCTTTGATAATCCATTTAATCAGTTAAAAAAGGCAGAAGATTTATTAACCAAAGTTCAGTTGACATATTCTCTTCATAAGTTGATTCTCTAGGGACATAAACTTTTTGAATATTTCTATTGCAATATAGACTCTCAATGTGGTGGGGAGATCGATTATCATTAGTCGGTCTCCAAAGAAGGTGTTATGTGTTTTTAGAACCATTACATTTTACTATTTTTGGTAAGGAAGAATGTAATGGAGGATTGTAATGATTTCTAAAGGGATGTGTACCTAGGAATAACTACGATATTATTTAGCATCAGGTGGTAGTTAGGATTTCTCGGTATCATGATGAAAATTTATGGGTTTGTTTCCCATTTCTATATGTGCCAATAGGTGAAATCTGATCACCAGAAACATTTTTGGTTGGCTTCAACAACATCTATACCCTATATGTAAGTGGGATCAAATCTATATAGATATTTTGTTGTGTATTCCATACACCAAGGAGAAGAAGAATGTGATATGGGTTTTGGATGACAGCCTGACAAATTCATCTCACTTTATCCCCTTTTGAGATAAAACCAATTTTTTAGAGTTTGGAAGTCACTACATGAAAGAGATTGTTCATTTTCTCGGAGTTCCATCTTCTATATTCTCATATTGGGAACCTCAGTTTACATTATTCTTTGGTAGAGGCCTTCATGATTCATTGGGATCTCATCTACTTTTAGAACTACCACTATAGTTGACGTTGACACATAACATGTTCCTTGTATCAGAGTTGTGAAATATCTCACTAATAAATTTCACATTTTGATTTGTAGAGTTTTTGAGATTGAACCTGTTTCATGAGAGGATGATACATCTGGCCCATATACTATTAAAATATGGTTATGATTCTCATGAGATATGGGAGTGAAATGCGTTGATGATATAGTACTAGCCTCATATTTTTGATGTAGATGATTCTTCATATGCTTTCTATGGAATGAGTGTTAATATGCTGGGGAGGCCGTAACATCACGTTAATGTTTATTTAATTACAAAAGCCTCATGTGTTGAATTATTAATATCATAAGTGGAATAAAATGATTAATCTTTGAATTTTTTGAAAAAAATGTCAAGGTCCATTTATACTAGTTAAAGTCTTGGATGATTCATTTTTATATTTTCTAGGATCAACACATAGTTAGTATATGATTCTGAGACACAAAAAACTCATCAAATAATAATTCAAAATATATATTGAATTATATAATGTTCATTATTTAGACAAAGTAATTGAATAACATCAAAATGGTACATTAGAATGGAAAAAAGAGACCACTATTATGTCCGAAATATGTTGTTTATCTAATGAGGGTTATAAAATTCCATGGTGGCAGATGTTTGGATGAAAATCTCTTGATATAATGTTATTAAATAATATTAATACTATTATTATTCAATATAACTGATTTTATGACAAACAATGGTTCATATGGGATATATGAGACCACCAATATGATTAGAACATTATGTTTACCCTAGATTGGGTATCACATTTCTATGTATAAGACATTTGGATGGATCACATGAGATAAATATGATATTCTTTTTATTTATTTATTTTTCATTTTAAGATTATAAATCTTTAATATCTCTTAAACGGTTCATCATATGAGAAATTTGAGACTATCATTGTGTATAAAATTGAATGTGTACCTTATGCGACAAAAAACATTCATAGGAAATGAGAATTTGGACTATTCACTTATTAAATTTAGGTTATTTAATAATTATGTTAACCAATTGACATTATTATATTCATTTAATTATTAATTCAGTTAAAAAAATTTATTTTTCAATTCATTCAATTTTCTCTGGTCCAAAACCACATTTTTGGTGATTCAATATTTCAAAATCACCAATTTCTTAACCACTTTGAATGGTTTTTTTAAATCATTTATATAATGAAATTAATGACTCTTAACATATATTTAGTTGAAATTCTTGGTAAATAGATGATTGATTTTAGGGGTTCCACCATGTTGACACAAAATCAGTTTTAGTACTCAAACCTATTCTGATTTTGATGTTGGATCATTTCATCGTGTCTAAATATTCTCAAATATTCCATGGATTGATTTGAGAATTTATGATGATGGGATTCTGTTCAATAGTGTGGTTAATCATCTTAATCAAGTTGTATAGTGTGATTTATTCTTTTTCATTTATTTTAATTTATATAATTCAATACATTAATCCCTTATTAAAAAAAGAATCCATTATATCTAATTTGAACTGGAAAAATTACATAGATAATATAAATGGATAATTTTTTATTGACGATGTTAAAAACACCATAGAATTTTTAATGAAAAATTTATTTAAATTATTATGTCTAAATTATTGTGGTTATAGTATATAATTATTAAAAATTATTTGATGAAAATTGTGATGAATTATCAATGATTAAATGTTAATGATTATTGTGAGGTAATTCTAATGAAAAGTCATCCAATGGAAATTTCATCAATTTAATGAAAAATAATGACAAAAAATAAAATTAATATTTTCATTTCATTAGCAAGAAAATATTATTAAGAAATTTTATACATAATTAAAATATAACTATAATGTGACATAGATTATAGAAATTATCAAGGTGTAATTACATGTTTTGTCATAGGATAATTATTATAGTTATAAAATGTTAATTTTAATATTATTTAAGATAGATAAATTATTATTGAATGAAATATTTTAATAGAAAATTTATTATCATTCATTTGAGATAAAATATTATCACATGTAGTAATTTAATCAATAATTTGAAATTATCCTAAGAGACAAAATATTGTCACACGCAAAATTTTTATCAGTAATTTTTACTTATACATGAGAAAAAAATATTATCGCATTTAATATTGCAACGAATAATTTGAAATTATCCAATAGCTATGATTTATTATCACAATTAAAATTTTAACCAATAATTTAAAAAATCAATAGGACAGAGAACATTAATCATATGATAAATTTTATTTATTTTTTAAATAAATTAACATGTTTCGGTTAAAGGAACACTTGAGAAATGTCGACCAATAGTGTGTTCAATCATACAATAAAAAATCTGGGTGGAGGTGTATTTAAACACACATGGTGGTTTATCTTTTCTATTGCCATCCACATCTTTGAAGTGTGTTGTTCTGTCCCAATTAGCCAAATGGAATAACATTGATTTTTTTTATTTATGATTTGATTTAAATTATGATTCTCAAACACTATTTAATTGTTGTAATAAAATTCAATTCTAGTGAATTGGGAAATTTGAAATGGTTTTTGTATGAGATTTGGAAAACTGTCAATTCCAATGAAATGGGGTATGTTCATTTAAATTTTTTATTTTATGTGTGGATTTTATGGTATTGATTTTAATTAAATTTATTAATTTAAAATTGTAAATGAATATCGGAATGATGAAATCAGTTTTGAATGGATTTCAAACCAGTTTAAATTGATTGAAATGATTCTTTAGAACACCAATAGTTTTATGTAGTTTAAAAAGAATGTGTTTTTAGTAAACCTGTTTTTTATTTTAAATGGAAAATTAGAATGAAAATAGAAGAATGATACGTAATTGTATATTTATATGTCTTCAAATTAATTTCCCATCCTTGATTTTATAAGAGAACATGCAAGACATAGGTAGTTGGTTTGTTATTTAAATTCACTCTACACTATTACAATGTTATAAAACATACATGTAGCACGTAACAACACATATGTGATGGTGATAATTCTTATCTGACCTGTTTCTAGCGGTTGTATGTGTAAAATTATTTCCTTGATCACATATATAATGTTGATTATTATAACCATACATACTAACATACCTATTTGAAAGATGACTGTGTTTTTCTATAGTTATTTATAATTGTGATATAAATATATGCGAGTGAATTTGAACTTTTTTACAATCCTACTAAATTTAAATTAAATATTTTATGTAAATATTTTATACAATCCCTTGTTTTATTAATATTCTATCATTTTTAAAGCCTTTACTGAAAGTAATTTTCAATCATATGAAATGTATTGCATGATTTGTTTAATTATTTTTTAAAATTGAAAACTTGTGTATCATTATAAATTGAAAAAAATTCCTTTTTTTATTCAATTTTTGGCATCTGTTTTGGAAAAAGTGGTGAGACCCTACAAGAATATTTTGCTCACATACTACATATACCTTCATATTATTTTATGTGTACTCCTTCCATGTTCGCGTCAGAGAAATGGATATCTTAGAGGAGGATCGACCTGTTGAGTGTTGGTCATGTTAAGTTGTGTCCACTTGGACCTTGGGTAGTGTTCCCCATTTTGGTACTTCTGTAGTTTTACTTTGGTCTTATTGCGACTTGTTTTTTTGGTACATTACTCTAAATGTACATTTAATTTGATTTTAATACTATCATGTGTCCTTTAATTCTTTTTTAGTAGAACATTCCTTTCCACATTCATATTTTTTGATACCTGGTTCTAGTCACTGAACCTTGGGTCTCAGGAATGTCCTTCATGCAATGTCAGAGATGGCTCGGTTATTGGTTTACCCATTGACCCAAGCAATTTCGTGAAAACTATACTCTTTCAATACCCTCTAATATATTTTTTTGTGCATAAAATCTATGGTGGCCCCTATATTCTTATTTCTGAGATGGTATCCCTTTCGTACTATGCATACTATGATCATGTAAGACTATAAAAACCATGATATTTCATTAAAGAAAATTCTTATTTAATTTAATATTCAACAATTTTTAATAATTAATTCTATAATATGATAGTGATATATTTTATTTAGAGACTAGGTACAAAATATTCTTATATAATTAATGAACCTCAAAAATTCTCATAACAGCCTTCCCCTTTTGTACTTTTCAAAAAATATCCATACAATAAACCTATATTTATATGCCAAGAAAAGGAATCATAAGAAAGGGTGATAATATATTCTCATTAATATTGAATATGGGAGATATTTGACTATGATTATATGAAATCATTAGACAAACACAAAGAAATGAGATCATGTTCATAATACATACTATTTATACCAACTTGTTATTTATTATAATCTTCAGTCAAATAATAAAAAATTATAATTAAATAATAAATTAAACATATGATTTTTAAATAACCATAATTAATGAATCACTAGATCATTTAAAATATGTTTTTCGGTGACATAATTATAAAATATATTTCATTTTTCAATGTTATTTTATGAAACGATAAAACATTCTAGCTGATCCCTCATAACATGTTTTAGTTGTGAATCAATCAAGTCAGACAATTGCATATTATAGATCATGCCCCTTTGCTATATAACATTGTATATCATTACCACTTTCTTATTTCCAATAGTTATCTCATGATATATTTTGAAGTAAAAATTAATTTGAGGGTTATATGGGTCCCATAAATCCTTGGATAGCATGTGACCACAATAGAATAACATAATCACTAACCTTTGATATAACATAACCGAAATACATGATAATAATTTGACAAAAAAATAATGGAAACCTAAATAAATACCCCACATGATCATAAAAAATTCATCATATCATATGTAATGAAAATAAAATTTCCTCAAAAACATTCCATTATATAATAACCCATAGAAATGAAAAGGGTCTTAAATCGACATCTAAACAGTTCATGAAAAAAACTTATGGAACATGAATTACATTAATAATCATCGTATACACAAAAGTATAAATAATAAATAGAAATTATAATGAATGTATAATTTGATCATGTTCATATTAAAGAATATGAAATATCATTAGATGTCATCTTCTAGGGAAAATGATGTTGAAATATATCATTGTGCATTAATTGATCAAAATAATCTATCAAAATTGAAAATTATCTTTATAAATGTACCATTTCTAAAAAATGGGAAATATTATATTATTTGAATATAAACATGTACTATATAGCAGAATTAATATATCATTGGTGAGTCATGATTTTCAAAAAATTCAATGAAGTTGTAAATATTAAAACAATGATTTGATTCAATTTTTTTGTAAAATCAATATGGGAATTTTTTATAAAATAGAAAAAAATACATATTAGATCTTTTTTTAAAAAAATATGGGTAAAACATTAAGTAAAAAATAAATAGTAGTAGTAAATACATAATTTTTTAAAATCATAGATACAAAATAAATTGTGTTTCGAATTGTATGAAAACATAGATATAAATTTTGACAAAATAATTATTTCTATATCATTAATCCTTTATGAGAGAAAATAAAAATTAATACATTTATTTTCTACAGAAAAACATATAATAATAAAATTAATGAGTTTTGATCTGGTAGATTATAATATCACATTATTGGAATCGCATCATATACCATTATATTAAACAGTTAGATTGTATCATTAAACCATTACCAATATAGAGACTTTTGAATCGTATGGACCATGGAAGAAATAGAATTAGATGAATATGTATAACCCATGTTTTAATGATTTAGATAATTAAATGAATTAATTTTCATCCTAAACACCACATAATAGAATTATGTCGTTTATATGTCATGTTCCCCACATAAATAAACACGAGACAAAATTTCATCACCTTACGAGTCAAATAACATCATTCATGTTTGAATATACGATAAAATAAATATAACTACATATTATTTATATTACATGACCATTATCATATGTATCATTACATATATTATTTACTTATGATTTTTAACTAATACCTTATTAATAAATCTTTATTAAAATTAAGTTTCATTAAAATATACCTTTATTTTTCATGTATGTTTTATGTTGGTATTTTTTAAAAGTTTTATTTTATAATTGTTCTAATTTATATATAAGTTTATCCCTTAAAAAATTACATATATATTAATTGTATATTTATATAAATTATTCAAAAATAGTAATTGTTTAAAAATGAATTACACTGTTCATACAGAAGCTTGAAAACACTTTTTCCATAACATTGTTTATAGTTTATCAAATGATGAAAATAATAAAATATAAATAATTTATAAAATTTATGTTATAAATTTTATATCATATATTTACCATATTTTTATTACCCATATCATTATTACCATCCTTGTAAATCATAAGTGATGAATGAATCACATATCATTTTAATGTGGTAGTCTTCCATACACATTATCAATGTTATCATAGAATCACAGAATGGGATGTAAGAAGGTATATGTGATCATATATTTACATGAGAAAAAATATTTCTTCAATTTAATATAAATTTAATAAATATTTAATGATATCTATATTTTATTGGTTGTGAAGGTAAATGAATTACATAAATTTGTGAGCTTATAGTCCACTATAAACATTTTCGACTGTTTTGTTTCCCACATGATGTAATGACAGACAAATTTACGTAATTACATTCACATTATGAAATAGAGGAATTAGGTAAAAAATTATTTTGTTATAAAATTTACTTTTTTGGAATGTTTAATGGGGTTATAGGAATAAATATAACAAAAACCCCATGTTTATAAATTTTTACTCTTCATCAGAAAATCATATCAGATTAATACTTAAATAAATCATAGGATGAATTTATAAAAAATATAAGTAAATTAGGATATGGGGAGGGAAATAATTAAAATATTTTTGAATTTTAGGTTCGACAAAAAGGATTATTAATTTGTTAATATGATATGATTGTGGGTGGTTTTTTATACATGGCTGTGAAGACATTGATGGAATTTCTAAAAAGGATAAGTGAAATCATATTTTTCTCATGTCACATGGCATAAAAATGGAACGTTATAATTCTTTAGTTTATTGATTTTATAAAAATGGTCATAAAATGTTATTTGGATTGTTTTATAGCTCATTTAAAGCATATTTATTAGTGTACCCCTAGAGTAAAATTGTTTAAACCATATATTTATAATTATGATAATTCCATATATGGAAAAAATATTAGAATACTCAAAAAATTTAATTTTAAATGAATATTTTACTATTAAACCCACTGAAGTGGTGAAAAATTGGGGTTTCAAAGAGAAAATTTCCGATTATATAAAATGTTTTTATGTCAATATTTAATATTAAAATTATTAAAATGACCAAAATATGAATTAAAAATACATAATTAATTTAATGTTACTTTTAAACAAACCTAATATAAAAAATTTCATGGAATGTTTTTCAATGAAATCATATTTCTTAATAAAACAATTTAATTCATATTATTTATAGAAACTTTTGTCATGATAGGAAATTTTCTTAAATTCACCCTAATATAATTATGAAATTTTGATTTAAATAGTCATTATTATTTTTTGAAAGAAATATTTTATAATTTCCAAAAATTAATATTTTAAATTTATGTAAAAAAATAAAAATAATCTAATTTGTTGAGAAAAATTTATTTTCAGTGAAAATAATTTCTACACTAAAAATTAATATCTTCTTTGAAAATATATCATATTTATGAAGACAATTTTATAATAAATTGAAAAAAAATTCCTTCCTACTTCTTCAACAAAATTTTGAATGTTGTTTATAATGGGCATGTTTAAAAAATAGAATTTATAGTATATCATTTTTGGTTGAACTATGTTGTTGTGTGTAAGGAGTGAAATTGATAGAGATAAATTTAAATGAAAACAAATCGTAATATAAATAATATTTAAACTCTACCCCAAATAAAATGAATTTGATTATTGAAATTCATTCAATTTGGTAAAAACAAATGAGTATAATTCCACTTGATTATACAAATAGGTTCACATATAGCTTCTTCAAGCTGGCCATCTTACCACAAAACATTAAATAGTGCAGTGGTATTATTAAATAGAACATTCTAAATATGGTCTATAATAAACACTAGATGATCCTCATAAGAAAAATAATTCTCTTATGGTATTCAAATTGATTTGAGTTCATATGATATATCATTTATGTAATTTAATAAGATAAATACATTAAAAAATCATAATCCTTAGAGATATCTAGTAGAATATCAAAGTGATATGAAGTGGTCTTCATATGATCATGAATTTTAAATTTCAATATATAACCATGGATATAGTTTCCCAACATTTTAAATATCATGACTTGATTAAAAAGATAATTTTATAAAAAAACCTTTTCACAAACATCAAATTCATGATCATGTAGTAGATTTTCAACATAATGTTTATGTACAAATTGTGTATCCTAAATGTGTTTCTAAATAAATCTAACCACATTTTAAATTTATTCTAATATTTGTATTTCCAATAAATTATATTCTGAAAATCCCTCCCAGTACATCAATTTATTACACTTATTTTAGAATATATCTTCATAATGATCCATCATCTAGGGAAAATTAAATATTTTTTTCTAAAAGAGAAAATAATGTATTATAATTATTGCAATAACTATTGAAACCCATTGAAAAATATAATCATATCTCCTGGGGTTGAAATTTTTTCTCAAAATAACCATTTAACCTAGTATGATTTGTTTTTCAAAAACCAGACTATGTTTTGAAGACATACAAAAGGAATTTATATAAATATTAGGTAAAAATAAGATTCCCATAAGACACAATAGATTGAGATAATCCATACATGATTACCTCATATTAAATGTATATCATGAAAATGTTATTCAAAGGTAATTCTTCTCTGGAAGTGATTATTAGTAATCAAATAATAAGATGATCGACAATATCAAAAATATCATTGTTTCCTATAAGGGTTTCGGGGATACCAATGAAAAATCCAATGTTAATTTTTTCAATTTCCAATATCCTATGGGAATGTTGGAGAAATATTATTATAATTTTGTCTCACATCATTAACATGAGGTCATACCAATCATCATGATACAAACCCTCAAATATCTTCCTTCATTACATCTTCCAATACATTCTCATACAAATCATTATAAATCAATATAAATTAAATTTTAATATTAAATAATAGGCTAAGTGATTATTTAGTTTTATCCCTCTTTAAATATTATATTGAATGAAAAAATACAACTTTTGAACTTTATCAATCCTCCCTAATCAAGGATGAACTCAATAATATTTATTACCTTCTTCAATAGCATCACATCACCCTGTTGTTCTATTTTAATCATTACAAGTTTGTGTGGTTGAAAAATAATTTGATAGAAAAACATTTTTCTACGAACATAAAAATTTTATGATATATCCCTTTAAAATATATAAATATTTAATTATTTTAGATCCTCATCATGGATAAGATGGAAATATCATTTAATATTAGAGAATTGACTAATTTGTATTCATTAGAATTGTATAAATGTAATTAGAATTCAAAATCATTAATCATATATAACTAGTTTATTGGTCACATTTTAATCTCTTTCAAATTCAATATAGAATTTAATATCATTTTATCAACATATATATACCATGATTAACCATAATGAAATTTGTTCCATATCATTGATTAAGAAAATAACGCACTGAACTCTTAATCATGAGTTGGCTAATTTTTCTAATGAACTATCAATTTTCATGAGACATAAGATATAACTATCTCATTATACATGATAACACATCCAAATCCCATCATGTATTCATCACAACATAATGAAAACCATTCTCTACATCAATATTGTGAAAGAATAGTTTGACTCATTAATATTATCCATAGTACATTGATAATTTAATATCATTCTAAAAAGACACAAATATTTCCTGATTTAATATTTGGAATTTATTTTGGAAAATTCTTGAAACATGAACTGAGACAGTGTGCGGTTATGCAACCCAACATGCCCGAAATTATTCATTGAAAAAATTTATGATTTTAAAATCATGTGTGGGAATCATTCCTTAAATCATAGTGTCTTTACCCCAGGCGCTACCTAATATTCACTAGGTTGGGTCATTAGAAGAAAATTTTACCAAGGACATAACCATAAATAATATAATAAAATATCATTATTCTATTTTAACATTCACATAAATCCTGAATTTTTTATTTGAAAAAAAAATTTGAGACCACTTTTGAGTTCCTAATGTGTTGTTTTCCCAACCTATGAATTTACATTAGTCGATGATGGCCTTATATGGAAAATGGAAATAAGTAATTATACATAAATAAAAAATCTAATGGTTAATTATTTCATTGAAACATTGATTGTTTCTCCTTTAAATATTAGTTTATAGAATTTATTTATTATTTCTCGTTGAATCCCTGTACATTTATACAACCATTGGAGAGATTTTCTAGCGAACGATAATGGAATGTTTTTTAGATCATGGATCATCATTCTGAAAGTGTTTTAGGATCTCATCAATGATGACAATCAAATTTTTATTAATAAATGTTAGCTTCAATGTATATGTATCATTATTTATTTCATATTCCTTTTCATTATTTTAATTTTTATGAATATGGGGGTCAAAAAAATAACATAATGATCTATGATTTAATCATTGAATTATGGTTATTATGATTTTGGGTTAATTGATGTGAATTTTTTTTAATTCTCCAATGATTGTAATTCTAAAGATAATGAATTTTGGTTGACATGAACAGAAAATGAATTTTGTTCCTTCAGTGATTTTTGGGCTACTCATATCCCTTATGACATGCATTCATCATTTTTGGACATCGTGGCCCTATATAGAAATTCTTAGTGGATCCAAATGTGATTAGAGACCCCTATTAGTGGAATACTAACAATGAAGGTCAGTGAAATTTTTAACTTAACCCGAGGTGCAATGATTTGTAAAAAGTTTGAAATATCCATTTTGAGGTGGGACGATGGTCTTCAGATAGGACCACTAGCATGAGGATGTGCAGTGGCTAGAGGTGGAAATAGAGGATGAAAACGTGGACGGTGAAGTGGGTCATGGTAGATGGAGGTAGCAGAACAGGGGATGCATTGTTGTTTCTTGACACAGTGAGTTGATCACATCATGTAGCATGGTTTCCAGGTAGAGTTTTGAGGTAGACACATAGAGAGTTGGAGGTCAGCATGGGAGACCACGTAGAGTGGAGGATATAGCTAGGTTGACCATGTGTGATGGATTAGATGACCCATGCTCGATAAGGCAGTTCCAAGTGAGACAGTTCATGCTAGGTGGAGTGGATTGGTCCCATGTAGAGTGGGTCGGGCTTTCCCTGATGGAGAATGCAGGTTTGACCTAGTGGACCAGACTCGATCAAGGTCAGACCTAGATCGACCTGGGGTGGTCGACTGCCATGAAAACCCGAGAAGCTTCAATACTTCCTTCTATAGTGTAGTATCATAGATTGACGATGGGGAAGATAGACAATGGGACAGACCGACCCTGAGTTAGTATTTAGGCCCAGTGACACCCTCGATCTTTGATACATCAAACCCACATCACTTTAAAATGGTGCATCTATTTGATGAGTCGTCTGTGTAGTTGGGAACCATACAAAGATAAAGTGATTTTTATATATCCTAAGTTGGTATTTGATGTATTGTACATGCAATCTAATTTATTGAGAAATTTATTATCCTGGGATGAGCATGATTATATTGATCATTTTTGTGGTTGGTTGTGACCTAGTTATTATGTGTCCAATAGAGGATAGGTCTCTTATGTCGAAAATGTGTATTATGGAGGCTTAGTGTCTTAGGGAGATTTTGTTTCTTATTGAAACTATTCGTCTTTTTCAAAACATCTGTATTATTGGATTCTGTATATGTGGATGTTCTAGGTACATATGTTGTAGACATACACCTATCTATAGTTTACTATTCATTTTTATTCATGGTATATCATTGAGGGTATTTCCATAAAAGTATTTACATTGTGGAATTCCGTTCATGGTATTTACATTTTGGTATTTCCTTCTTGATATTTCTTTGGTGGTATTTCCATTGTGGTTTTCCATGGTGGAATTTCCATCATGGCATTTCATTATTGGTATTTTTTAATGGTATTTAGATGGTGGTAATTTCATCATATTATATTCTATTCAGTTAGGGGTCTGTTTCTTTGTGTTGTTTGACTCACCCCTAAATGTGTATTTACTATATGGTTTGTGTCCAGTGTAGATGATCTAATTTTCAACGATGTTCTAGGAAGAACATGAGAAGGTAGTTCCTTGTGAAACTAGACAATCAATGTGTTTCTTGTTCATCTCTACGATAAGGAAAATAATTATTGGTGTGGCGGAAAATGTATCCATACACCTGGACTCCGGTTTCCTACTTTTCGACACATCACATGAAAACTGTGGTTGAATAGAAAAATTGATAGCACATGCATCATATAGGAATGGTTGTTTCTTCCATATCCTTCTTGATTTATCTTTAAATATATACTCTATTGATCATGGTACATCCTGTTTTACATTAAGGTGAATATGTATAGACAATCTGCCAAGACTAAAATGCATGATCATAAGGGTGATCCACCATTTTATGAGACATCAGCAGAGGGATTGGAATCAGATATATCTCATTTAGTGGGTGCACTACATTTACCACCACCTACATAGTAGAAAATGGTACCCATATAACTATTGTATGAGAAAAATAGATAGAGAAATATTTATTAATTTCAGTTATAGATAACCCTTAGGAACTGTTGTGATCCTGACCCATTGGTGACTATGGCTTGGCATGAGGTAGTGGACTGAGTTTTATGTTTAGTCAGGATGATAGTAGATCAGATAGTTTCCTTGGATGAAATCATTCTACATGGATCAGTAAGGAGATGGTATGGTTTGGTCACCCAATCATATGATGAGGTTATGATTTCCTGGATCATGTTCAAGATCATTTTCAGATAGGATTTCACACCTTGTATTCTGGGGGATATTGGTGTTCAGGAGCATATATAATACTAACAAGATGACTTTTCAGTATTTTATTATTCATCAGGTAATAAAACCTCCCAAGATACATGATGTAAATGATACATGATCACTGTTTCAAGCCTCGGACCATCGAGCGAGGTCTTTGTAGGGACACACAAGACAATGATATCCGTTATGGGTTTCATACTTATGTTAGTGTGCCTGTGAGACCCATTGTGGTTGAGAGTTTTATGGAAAGGCAGATACAACATCTAATTATTAGTTGTGGTAAATAAGAAGTAGAGACCTCGATAGCATGGTGTTAACTCTAGTTTTAGGGCCATGAAAATGTTATGCATTTCAATAATATGTTCCAATATAAGAGATATATAGCCCATGTCTAATTGGGTGGGTGTAGTTATCATTGAGAGATGAAATTATTTTCACCCAAAGGTAAGGTAAATCTCACAATAGTGTGTCGAACCTATCATACTTCTGATGAAGAGATGGGGGGTGGATTACTGATATTGAGGTAGAGATAGGAGAAGGATGGTCCATAGAGAGTAATATTTTTTATATGAGATGTGGAAAATAGAAGTATGTGTTCAATGGTTCGACATGTTACCACCAAATCCCTAAGGTGGTTCACTCTAGGAAAACGGAGTTGGTGGATAGGTATGATGCTAGCTACAGTCGATGGAGGGTTATGACCCAAGGGCTCTAGGTATGATTCATGTTATGATTTTTGCATTTTTGATCATAGATATAGTTTTGATAGACATATGTCCTAGTAATTTCATTCCTTCCATGATCTTTGTTTAGGACTCAGAGATTTTGGTTGTAATTCTTGCTCAACCAGTACACATAGATGATCATACACGAGATGATTCTATGATCACACACTAGTTCAAATAGTTTGACCTAACACATAGAGGAGAAATTTTCTGTTGGGATATCATGGTAGCGGCATCGATACCATACAATGTCATTCTTGATATGGACTCGTTATCCATGGTTCATGGTCAGTTTGACTCTTTTATGAGATGAGTGTGGTTTGTCTATTATGACAGGATCATGTGTTCATATTTCGTGAAAATTAAATGAATGAAATGTGGGATAGACTCACACATAGGAGGGTGAGGCCAATTACTAATAAGTTGGCTAGCTTCACCCTCTGGGTGGTGGTTGATATGAGTCCCTAGTTTTCTGTAGTTGTGGTCGATTATGAGGATATATTTTGTTGGATATTCCAGGATTAACTCCCCATGAGGGTAGACATCTACATTTAAATATTCCTTGAGAATACACTAATATCTACACCTTTATACCAGATGCCTCCCATAGACCATTATGAACTGAGGGGTAATTAAGTGGACTTTTAGTCGAAGGGATTCATGATACATAGTGTTTCACCATGGAAAACATTATTTTTCATTCCCAGATGGAAGATAGATGCATGAGGTTATGTGTGGACTTTCATGTCCTGAACTAGGTGAACATTAAGAACATGTATCAACTACCAATGATCGACAACCTCTTTCATTAGTTTAATGTGTAACAATGGTTCTCGATGATTGACCACAGATCTTGGAATAACCTGCTACGCATATGGCATAAGGATATACCGAATACATCATTCAAAAGTCATTAAGTCCACTATTTGTACATGGTGATACTATTTTTCTTGAAGAACACCCGATCAATGTTCTTGGGACTCATGAACATGATTTATCATCAATTAATGTGTATAGATAAGTGATAACCATGAATTCAAGGAGATGATTTTTTGTTCAAGATCCCTCCAATTATGAAATTTCTAGAGGAGGGAATCTAGTATAAGTTTTTATTTTTTAAATTAGGTACTAGGAATGATTTTGTATAGTTTCAGGGGCATGAAGTTATTATTTATCGTTCATGAAATTATAGAACACATGGTCTAAAAAATGTAACACATGATCTTGAGTTAGCAGCCGTATTATTCTTATAAAATATGTAGAGACACTACCTAATGGGTGAGCTATTTATCTTCTACTTTGGACTGAAGAGTCTCAAGTACAATTTTTCTCAGAAATATCTGAACCTGAGATAGAGGTGATGGTTAGAGTTCCACAAGGACTATGTCTTTGAGATTTCCTACACTATTATGAAAAGGAATGTGGTGGTAGATGATCTTAGTATGAGATATATTTCATTTTTTTTGAATAATGTATATGAGCCTTTGTCCTTATTGTACATATTTTTATGGACGGGGATAGAGATGTTAATCTGATGTCAATTGTTGTTACCCCTCCACTCATAAAATGATCATGGGAGTCATAACACAGGAATACCAACTGTGAGACATTAGGTTCTATGATTACTACATTGTCTTCCCCTAATGGATATTCAAAAGTTTGCGATAACATAATTTTTTCAAAAGGGTTCTTAGTAGTACCAATGGTGTTGTGGTTGGAGGTTTTGAGGGAGTTATTCACATCCCCGTTTGGGGTAAATCTAGGTGTGGTGAAGATGTACCAATACCTTGGGCATCATTCTTTGTGGATAGGGATGAATAAGATAATAGTATAGTATGTTTCTTGATGCCTCACTTGTCAGTAATTGGTTGATGAGCACTAGGTTCCAACGGGTTTGACTCAACCAATTGAGGTTTCAGAAGGAAAGTGAGATGTGATGTCAATAGCCTTCAGGAAAGGATTACTGTGTACATCCATGTGTCATGATACCAAATGGGTGATTTATGAAAGACTAACCATGTCATCCCACATGCTATCTATTCTGGTGTAGTGTTCAGTAGAGTGCTTGGGATTCTTGTACATGTTGTAGATAATTCATCTCCTGATAATTGCATTGATTATTTTCTCATATTTAGATTCTATATTGACATCCTGACTATATCATGTTTTATAGGATGAGTTTTGGGCTTAGTTACTCTAGATCACAACATTTCACCCATATATGGAGACTAGATAAAGTTGATCATGTCGGTTCTCAAGGAATTTCTACAAGCATTCATGTAAGATTTTGTAAATAGTTGGGATGATCATCCAACACTAGTAGAGATTTCATGAAACAACACATAACATTCCTCCATCAATATGGAGCAATTTGAGGCCTTGCACGAGTGACCCTGTAGGATTCCACTTTCCTAGAAAGACGCATGAGTGTCAACATTCATGTGCCCAATGATTGATAAGTTTAATTTAGAGAAGGTTCTGGTCATCTAGGTGTGGATGAAGACTGCACAATGTTGTTAGAAGTATTCTGCTGATTTTTGGAAGAGGACAATGGAGTTCGATTAAGGAGACAACAACTTTTATAGGGTAACACATCCTTGTAGGATTAAAAGTATTTGGTTAGGGTGGAAGGAAATCTCCACGATTCATCTGACCTTTTCTGATATTTCATATAGTTGGTGAGGAGGAGTACAACTTGTATCTACCACTGTAGCTATATTGAATACACAACTACTTCAATGTGTTGCAGTTGAGGAGTTACGTGCATCACCCATCTCATGTCAGTGACTCTAGTGAGTAGAAAATCAAGGAATAGTTAAATTTGGTGGATCACCCAGTAGAGATCATCAATTGGTGAGAGATATTCCTTTGTGGGTGGTCGATTCCTTCATTGTTTGTATGGTGGAATCATGGGAATCTCTAAGAGAGAATAAGAGATAGAAAGGCTTGTATTCATTCTTAGTACACCTACATGATTGAGTATCATTGATTTTGGTATTTTATGGATGTAAATACCAAATGTGGGGAGAATACGATGACTCATATTTTTCCAGAATTTTTTTAGAAATTATTTGAAAAAATAACTTAACCAGGTTCTAAGATGGAGTGAGATTCTAAGGCCTAGTGTGACTTTTAAATTTTTTTAAAATGTTTTATTTTTAATATCACATGCACGTGACATTCCATAAAATGTGGAATATTTTTTTAATAGGATAATTGATCTAAAATATGAGGGAACCATTGAGCATATAATGGTGGATTTACAGAAGGAATGTCGTAATTTGGTCTGTGTGTTTATCTAATGAAAAAGCCACCATGGACATAACCATAAACAAAATAATTCAATATAATTATTTTATTTCAATATATTAATAAATCATTAACATTTACTTGGATTGGAAGTAATATGCCACCATTACGTTCATATTGTGGTGTTTTCCCTAGGAATGACTTATCTTTACTCGGTGTGGGTCATCTGTAGAAAAACTGATGAGGAAATAATCATCATTAAATAATTTTTTGATTGATTATTTTATTTTAGAAATTACTATTTCTACCTAAATTGTATGATTATAAAATTTTTTTAGTGTAGGCCTCTCAAACTATAGAGTTTCAAACAACCATCAGAGAGATTTTATGGTGAATGATGACAAATCGATGATTGGATCGTGGATCATGTTGTCAATGGAGGTGTATGATCTAATCAATTTTGACATCACATTTTTTAATCATAAAATCTCAATAAAAACACTAGGTATGGAATGGATTTCTTTTCCATTTTCCATATTCATGATTTTTACAAAAACATGGTTCATTCCATGAATAGGTTGATTTGTGGTCTAATATATATAGGATCATTATTAAATTATGAGGTTAATTAATAGGATTATATTTTTGATTATTCATCATTATTCATTGTACTAAGAATTTATTGAGGCCAATATGGAAAAAGGTTGACATTCATTCGATGGTAATTATTTGTGCTACCCTTCTCCATCATTCATCGTATTCATTGTCATTGGATACTTGTGTCCACTCATCGACATGGGATGAGGATCTGAACATGATTTGACCCTTGAATTGGAGGAAAACAGAAAATGAAGGCCGAATTTTTGTATATTTCAACACAAGGAAAATGAATCTACAAATTCATTGAAATAATAGTGTCAAAGGTGGAACAATAGTTTGCAGAAGGGACAACCATAGCGGGTCCTACACAGCAGTTCAGTGAGGTGGCGCGAGGTGGCGTAAGGAGGTGCATTAACTGGTGGTAGCGACGATCGATGAAAGGGGTGGTGGAAGAGTAGGAAAGAGGATATGAATGTTAGATACTTGGTGATATGGTGAGGTTTTGGGATGTGGTGGGGTGGATTAATGATGCGCCAAGGTGGCCATATGTATCAGTGGTGTGGGTGCATGGGTTGGTGGGGAGGCTATGTAAAGTAGTGGATATAATAGGAGAGAATGTCTAAGCATAGGTGGAGTGGTCTGAGTTGACCCTAGATTGACTTAGGGTAGTCACACTATAGTCCTTGTACAGATGATTGCGGTGGTTGACCACCACAGAAACTTGAGCTACCATGACATGGTTTCATGGATCAACCGCAAGGGCGGTCATCCATGGGAATAGTGATCCCCATACATTGAAACATCAAACCCCCTACCGTTCAACTGATGTATCTATTTGATGTGAAATCCCAGACAATGAGACCTGTAAGATGAGAATTTAATTTGGAGATAACATTTGTGGGTTTTTGTGGGAGTTTGAATATGAACTAATCTGTTGAGGAGTGAGTTCCCCTAAAATGAGTGTGTTTTGATCAGACATTTTTATGGATAGATATGACCTAGATGTTATGTGTCATATATAGACTATGTGTATTATTGAGACCTTTTAACTCAAGGATACTACATGTCATATTTATAATATGTGTAATTTTTAGAATGTGTTTTATATTGAGACTATACATATTATTGGATTGAGTATATCTTCATTTTCTTACTACATGTATGGTAAGTATATAACTCTGTGGAGATGACCAGGTATTTTTGTTCAAGGTATTTACTTGGTGGTCTTAACATAGTGGTATTTAATTGGTGGTATTTTAATTCTAGTATTTCCTTGGTGGTATTTATTTAATGGAATTTACATAGTGGTATTTCTTTTATGGTATTTTCATTGGGTTTTTTCATTCATAGTATTTCCATGGTGGTATTTCTTTCATTGTATTTCTATGGTGGTATTTCCTTCCTGGTATTTTTGTTGTGGATTTCGTAGTGTCCTTCTAAGTATTTTTTTACTCACCCCATCACATGGTTTCCCACACATGTCATTTCTGGTTCATATGATCATCCTTTTGATGGAGTTCGAAGAAGGCTAGCAACAGGCAGTGCCTTTCCAGAATGGATAGATAGAGGTGTGCCCCAATAGATTTTCAATCAATAGTCCCAGTACCTGTTACATTACATGTTGGAATAGTGGTTACAAACTATTTTTGGTGGGATTGTATTCTAGCCCTATTTAAATTTATGTACTTTCACTATTGTACTCTCGTTGTGCGATATAATGGTTTCAATGCACTATTTACATGGTGTTTTTTTACATTTTATTATTATTTTTTTGAATATTAGGTTATGGGTGTTGTTAATTTTCATCAATGTATCTCATTTATTAGACATACATACACGGTTCTGGTCACTAGAACCTGTACTATATGAGGTAGGCTTGGGGTAGCCCTAGCACAAGCCCCTCTAGGATGGGTAATGGCACAGTCATACTCCCATAGGAAAATGGATCATTTAAGAGTTATCTTGGATTGTGGATTATATAATCGCGTGAACAGATCCACAGAAAATAATTAATATCTTGTCAATCCTAGAATTATTTGGATTCTAGTTACCCTAGTTTTATTAGTCAAACATAAAATTATTTTCTTATTTTATGGATATGTGGATATAAAATTTAATGAGATTATATGACCAAAACATACATTATATTATATAAAAATTTAACACTATTTAATTTTTTCATAAATTATCTCACTCATTAGTATCTATATCCCAATTAAAATGTAATCCTCATGCTTTTTCATTTACTTCGAATAGATATGAATAGTGTCTATATGGATTACTAGAATCTAATGAATGGAATATCACATTAAACTATTCAATAAATCACAGAATATAGTGGGGGAAGTAGTTAGACAAAATGGAATCACGACATATTAATATGGTCCATATCATCTATGGGCTATATTATTAAGTATATCTTCCATATTGACCTTAAATTGACCATATCCAAAACTATTATTAATCATTGAAAAGTATTTAGCTCCTAAAATTTTATGAAGAAATTTTAAAAATATTGGACAGTTGATACTTGTTCATGAATTTGATCTTAATCACTTCACAATAATCCATGTAGAGTCACATTGAACAATATTTGATCTTAATAAAAATTACTGGTGAACCCCATGGTTACAAATGTGGCCAAATGAATCCCTTTTCATATTTATCCATGTGTTTCTTCTTCAATTATTGTAATCGGATCAGGTCCATTCCATAGTTAGTCTTTGTATTATATGAATAACCATTTAATTGTTCAATTGATAGCTCAATTTCATAGTTTGGTGCAAGACTGGGATATTCATTGAAAAATATAACAGTATACACCCTAAAATGGGGCATGTCGTCAATCATGAGTTTATCCCCAACTATCTGGGAATAATAAAATTCATATATTAGAAAATATAAATACCTCTCACAAGATCATTATCATAATCGTCATTAGAAATCCAAATAAAATGATATTTCCATTTAAATTTTACCATAGGATTCTATTAATGTAGATAATAAAAAGAATTGAATTCATGCACATGTTGGTGTAATTACCATATATCATTCATTTGATGAAATTGTGTCATGTACGTGAACTCGTTGGGATTCTCTAACCATCTCTAGAATAAATCATCAAATTCATTTCAATTCAGAATTCATGGGATTTACGAAACACCCTTTGACAATTTTTGAAACTACAAGTTCCATTAAAAAAATTCCTTGATGGTCTATCAGATATTTTTGAAATGTAGATGTATGTAATTTGACTCCAACAAGTGTTTTCATAGTTTTCATGATAAATGATTAATATTTTCTTTTCAAAACTATAGGAATGGTGGGAATCATGATTATCCATTTCTGGCATCACTTCACATTTGAAAAATAAACTATATATACATATGTATCTTATGGAGAAAACCAGTTAGTGATATGGTTATACACTACCATTGAATAAATCAATGGTAATTTAGGGGATGATTATTAATGAGATCCATACCGAGACATCATTTACAAAGTAACCTCATATTGAACAATATATTCACAATTCATTAAACAAGCTCAATGATATACACATCCCTATTTTTATGAAGAATTACTGAGTACTACCGACTAATAAAACTAATCTTAAACAGATCCTATTATATAGAAACAATTTTATCATCCTTCCTCATATTATTTATGAGGTTCTTCCATTGACCTTCTTCTCCCTCAAAATGTTAAATATAATTTAAAAAATAATCATGTTCCCTATTATAGAAAATATAAAATATATATTCAATGGTGATAATCGATTAGTTAGCCTATGTTGGTTCATGATACTGAATAAAATAGGATGGATTCTATCCCTTGAAGGATTCAATAGAATCTTTTTTCCATTTTAGATCATTTGGAATCATAGTATGACTCATGATATGATAATGTTGTCTGAACATAAAAATAATGTCCACCATCCCAAATCCCATAAAATTTTACTTCACATGTGCACTATCATATCATTTTCCACCACATTCAACAAAATCATGGTTTATTTGTGTTTGAGTCATTGAGTGAAGAATAATTATTTGAGAAACAATAATCAGAGTGTGAGACTACATAATCATGAAAGTATAATAATTTATATAACCTCACGAGTCATGAAAAATTCTTTTAAAAATAAGTAAATTTTCATTTCGCATATGCAACATATGATTATCTTATATTTAAAAACATTATTATGGTTCTTAATGAAAATTTAAATTACCCAAATCACATCCCCAATAAGTGTAAAACAAGGTGTTCAAAAATTCACATTTTTATGATACTCGATGAATTTTATTCAGACATGATCTCCCATTTTCATAGTTATTACCCCAAGGAACATGTTCTATCATTTTATTGAAGGTATTTTATTGGTGTATTAAATTTTTTTTACCGTAAAGAGTGCAGTACCAGTAGGGGTCGATCGGTATGGGAAAATGATGTTATTTTTGTCTTTTCATATTTAGTTTGTATTTTTGTCCTACTGAAGTGTGATAAATTTTGAGTCCATTGTTGTTGTTTCGATTAAAAAATAACTTTTTGTACATTTCATTATTAAATTACTTATTGAATATAGGAAAACATAGGAAAATTGGTTTTGATGCAAATAATTGGATAAATGAGTTGGGTTTGTGGATTTATGAGAGGTTGATTAATAAATAAAATATATTATGAGGTTTTTTTGTTCATAAAAACAAAACACACTGGTTATAATTTTTTAGTAATGTTTCTTTGGTCCAGTAAACTTATATTTAGGGCTGGAGAAACTAACTCCTTGGTCCAGTAGTTAGTGTTTTACATTTATTTATTAGTCTTAGTCCATTTTGATTCAACAAATATTTCAAATTGTCATGAAAATATTCATTGTTATTCTAATTTTGAATCACTGAAAATTATACCCTTGGTCTTTTTCAAATTTTTTAGTGATAAGATGAATTGATTTAAGAAGAATATGTGGTTTTTTAAAGAACAAACACATTCATAACAGCTATTTCAAATTACAATTCCCCATCTCCCACAACCCAACACACTAGGTATTTAGTGTAACATAACGGAAATGCTAAACCCAAAACCCTTGATATCTCATGTGATCATGCTTGAAACTACAAGGAGGGAGTGACTCTTCGGTAGAAAGGTAAAATGGAGAAGATGTAAAATGGTGGTACAATGGTAGTAGAGCTTCTTTCCTTCAGAACATCAACCTTTTCTCTCCACAGTTTTTTTCCTCTTGAACCCGAGGCCAAGGAATCTATTTATAGATAATATAACATAAAAACATGTGGAAAACCTACACGGTGTGTATTTTTTTCAACGATAATTTTTCATTTTTTTCTTTTCTACTAGGCATCCTAACAAGCCGTCTTTGACCTTGGAACACGACGTCGCCTACAAGGTAGATATACACAGCATATAGTGCCTCCATACATGGCGTGTAGTCTCATTTTTGGCCACCAAATCCTTCTAAAAAGGTATATACGACGTGTATATGTTGAACACGGCGTGTCCACACTAGCCAGCCACATCGGTGTGTTGACTTCTTCTCATCTTTCATTTACTTCTAGAAGTGTGGACACAATATGTATTGTGTGAACACAACATGCATCAGCCTCTTATTGATTGGTCTGGTACATGTCTAGGTCAATCCATGTCTATTCTTTAATGTAAACGGTGTGTGTATATGAACACACCATGTAGTTTTTATATTTTGATTAGCTCACCCCCAGTTTGTGTATTTGGCCATAAGTCTCCTATAAATGAACAAGATCACCAAAATCCAAATATTTGTCCACTAAGAGATATTTAATTGCGGAAAAATTGTTCTAATGATACAATAATGTATGTGAAAATGTATACAAAAATCATGTGCATCAAAATCCCTCATACATAGTCATTTTATTTCCCTCAAGAAAATATCAACATCTGATTAAAAGAGTCTATATTTTATATAAAAGGAATTCAACCAGTCATAAATGTAAATATAAAGTTACATGAGATAATTCAAAATTACTAAAAAACAATATCAATTCATGAGATATTATAATCATGCCTCATATACAATTCAATTTAATACTTTCTTCCTTTTTTTAAACACATGTTTCAATCATTAAAAAATAAGAAATACACTTGATGATTTACCTCACCAATAATATACTCCATACTTCAGTTTTTTTAAATTAACTTTATGATTAGTCAAATATATATACAATCTATCTATTGGTTTGCAAGAAATCTAGTTCTCTGCTTTATAAAATTGATTTAAAAATTCATGAGGACTTTTCAATAAAGATCATATGTTTTTATGGCTAAAGTATGGTAGGTAAAAAATGTGAAAAATAACTCTATGGCTTGCAAAAGGATGCTAAATTATTAAAAAACAGTTCCTGATATTTAATGTTAAGCACAATGTAAAAATCATCCTAAAAAACACTATAATATGATCTCATCACCACCATCTCCTTATGTTGGGTATGTTTTACAAACCAACAAGTGAGTATAAGGTCCCTTTGGCTATACAATTTTTTAATAGAACAATGGGATCCTTTAAGAATTTCCATGAATGGAGGACTAGAACCCCTATCTGCCCAATAATCAAGAGGCTCTCCCCCATACATAATTTCTTAACAACTCACAAAAGTATGCCATGTGTTTTCAATTCCCTTTTTTAAGCTCAAGTGAATAATCAGGAAAAATCATAAAAACATTTGGGTATGAAGGAAAATACGCTTGTAATAAGGAAACCTATAAAGTCTATTCATGGTTTCTAGGGGCTTCAAAAAGATAATATGTTGGGTATGTCTCAAGATAAAGGGTTTAAAACAATCAAATTCCTCAACCGTTTTCATGTAATTCAAAATATCATCATGTATTGAAAATAAAACATGAAAATTCTAGTAGTTATGTATATCTTGTGAATCTCTAATGAAATAGGATATTAGGAAGAATATGAAAATGGGTTTAGAATACCTTTCAGGAGTGGGAATTCAAATAAAGATCCAATCAAGTCGTGACTTTCATATAATTGATTAGTCAAATAGATTTAATTATCCAAGGATTACAAGTTGTAATTTTAAATATATCAGCAATCATTTTAAAACACATAAGAACCAAAATGAGCATGAAACTTTTAAAAAATTCCAACATTCAACTTTATTATTTAGAAATATTATTAACCAAAATGTATTCACATTTTTAAATATTTCTTCCAATAATTATGTCTCCAAGAATGATGTTATGGGAAAAGTATAAAGTGGTCGAGAGACCCTGCCCCACATATTTAATATCGCACATGATCCACCATGTGCCACAAAATGTGATTTAGGGAATGTGGAGACACAAGAGTGAACAATAATGAGGGGAAGTAAGTAAAAAAGTAAAACAACATAGAAAAGAAAACAATGGAAAATGTGGAAAAACAATACTCCCCTCATGTATAGGCGATGAAAGAGGAGGACTGATGGAGAAGGATAGTCGATTTCATATGAGTGTACCTTTTATGGGAGTGAACATAGAAAACTACAAGCATATATAACATAAATTGGAACAAGATATGAAAATATATATACAATTAAAAACATGTGTCGAAAAATCAGTCTGGAGGTTACTTCAAAAGAGGAATCATTAGGTACAGAAATGGCTTGTAGAGAAGAACTAGGATCCATTGAAACTAGAGGCTCGAAATTTCCACTCGGAAGAGAAGTCGTTGAAGTAGGATCTACAAGAGATGGGCTCGGATGTGGAAGATCGACATCACTCCCGAGACTGGAAGCAATGGTGGCAGTAGCTCGGCTTGTAGTGGATATAAGATCTGAATCTATGGCTAGTGCATTAAAGGGCGGTGGAGATGAAGAAGAATGACGAGGAACAGAGGTAGATGCAGGTGGTGGGGGTACTACAATACCATGATTATGAAGAATAATTCCAAACACATGCCCTTTTTGGTCTTGACGATGATCGATACAAACCAAGTGTTGCTCCATCACTATTAGGTAGAGGGAAGAAGGGAGATCGACTAACGGTGTAGAGGTAGGGGTGGGTAGGTGGAATATAAGAAGGAAGGTAAAAAGAAATGGGGTTAGAAGAAGGGTGTAGGGTGGGGATGCTATAAGGGGTGGGAAAGGGGGAGTAGGTGCATCGGTAGGGGCAGGAGGGTCAACATGTGGTCAAGGTGGTGCCTGCTCAAGGACGTTATCACCCCTACTTCCAGACCAATCCCATGCGAATAAGGATGACATTGTCTATCCTCTGGGTGTACACAAACATTTCCTGGGGAAGAGAAGGCTCAAAAATCCCAATGTGGTGGGGAAGGTGGGTGGCGTAAAACCCATAGTTTAGGTTTCCCTGATGGCCGGTAAACATGGAATGGAAATTGGAGGTGAAAAGGTAAGGATGGTCGGAGTAGTCCTGCTGGATGAAACATGTGAGGAGATTCATGTCACGACCAGTCATGACCCCATATCCTCACTGTGGGGGAAAAGGATAGCGTTGAAACACTGGTGGGTGATGCGAAGGTTAGGGTAAGCCATGAGGGTACACTTCTGGGATTTAAGTGCATTATAGTGGTCAACCACTGCAATCTCCTACCATATGGAAACGAGCTCAGAGTGCTCGGGTTGGGTCAGGGTGGAGATAGGGGTGGGGTGATGAGATGAGGATAAAAACTACACCCTCGGCCGAACTCGGTCATAGTAATGGAAAAGGGTAGGCCGCCTAGCTGTAACCAGACCACTGGGGACCGCATCATAAGGTGTCTCCCGGTACTCAGCTTTGTTGAACTAAAAGGAAGAAAAAAACTCCAAAAATATATCCTTGAAAATATGTCTACTAACTTGGATGATCGTGAGTTACAGAGTGTGTCCAAATAGATATTCTTACTCGCCCCAGATACCCAGCTAATGAGGGATGTTGCTGTCAAGATAGTGGTATTTGAAAAGGATCAGACGGTGAGAGAAGCACCAGACCTTGTCATGCACACACTCGATGACCAGGACCACCATGCATGGTTAAGTAACACCTGTTGGGCCTGACCCAGATGGAGGTTCAGTAGCAGGAGATGGTTCTGGGGGAGGAGTGGAAGCAGTAGATGGAAGGTCGCTGGATGGTGCGGTCGATGATGGACCAGCTATGAATGAGGGGGGATTAGGGGGAGTGGAAGCTGGTGGTGAAGAAAGGGTGGTGCTTGGAGGCTCGATGTTGGGTGGTGGAGGTGTGGTGCTACTAAGAACATCAATGGATGAGGTAGTGTGTGGTAGGAGGGTAGCCAATGGAGGGAGCTGATATATCCGAGTGTCCATATCTGGTGACGTTGCAGGCCGGAGTCATATGCGATGTTAAATTGACCTCTCTCACTCAGTGGTGGAGGTGGACAGATTCCCACAGGAAGGATATTTGTCTTCCATATCCTGATAAAGAATAGAAAAACCAAAAACAAAACAATAATAAACGAAAAAGAAAAGTAGAAAATGCTTGAAAATAGAAAAAATAAAACTACACGGTGTGTATGTTCATAGTACATGGCGTGTAGTGATGGCGGGTTAGCATCCCGTGTTCTCTGGAGAGACATGCCGAGTAGGCAGGGAATAGACCAGAAAAGGATACACCACATGTGAAAAAACATACACGCCATGTTCGGGGAATGTTCTCCTAGTCATGTATTGGCAAAGACACGACCAGATTGTAAGACGAACTAAAACCATAAGACATGCCATGAAAATTGAAAACCTAGAATTTGAAATAGTATAGGATACATGGTCATGTGAAGTACTTGACACAGGATGGTAGTAAGAAATGTCATACACAGATTGTACCAAACATACAAGCTGTGTTTGTAAAAATGAAGTGCATGGACCTGTGAAAAAGGTACCAGGGCATGATGGGGGCAGGTATATAGTGCATAATGAACATACACATTGTTTATTTGTCATATTGTGAATCATGTAGTGTGTGGTAATGTACAAAAGTACCGAGCGTGTGTTCTTCAATTTGTGGTCATGAATCAAGGAATCCGAACGGTCGAATTATACGAAAACCCCCCTAAACTATTATGAAAATGTAAAACAAAGGGTTCATAAGGGTGTACCAGGAATGAAGATCATAATGTAGGAAAAATCAGAATGGAAAACGCCCTAAATCAACAGATTTGGGATTGGGGATATCGGGTGTCGTACGGGGGAAGAAACGGGGAGTGGGGAGGGTTCTACTTGATAAGGAATAAATCTGGGTAGTCAGTTGATTTTATAGCCGAGGTACGCAGTGTGTACAATAGACTACACACTGTGTATCCCATTTTTTTAATATATATATATATATATATATTTAGATACATATATATTATTATTATAGTAAACTACAGAATAATTAATATTAATAATTAAAATAATAAAATGAGATATATAGATATATACATAATTAATTAAATATAAAACAATACACGTAATGTATTGGGAAATACATGTTGTTTGTTCTAAAATTGGAAAAATAGAAGTATAACCTTTGGTCTAGTGCTTGGGGTGAGGTTCGAACCGGTGATCCGTCGTTCCAAATGGAAGCCCTCAACCACTAGAGAAATGGTTCTACTGCAACTCCTATTATGTACTAATATATAGTTATTTCAAGCAGGCATATACTATACGAGAAGAATAAAATTCATGGAATGTGGTTTTTAATTCGACAAAAAGGAATGAAGCAGGTAGAGTAGCCGAGTTCGAACCTGATTATATTGGATCTAGGGCCCAGACTCTGCCAATCTACCAACATAACCTAAATGAATTGCATTCTGTGAAAAATAATTTCAGTTATTTGCAGGAAAACATGGCAGACATGACATATATCGAAATACATGCCGTGTTGGTTTATTAAAAATGACAAATGATAGAAATGGGGTTGTTGATTGTATTTGAACCCAGGTCTTCTTGAATCGGGTGCCAATCCTGGCCAACCGATCCATCCACACCATGTGTTTTCTGATTATATATATATATATATATGTGTGAAAAACAAACACACATGCCATATACGAAAACACATGGAGAAAAGGGAGATCCCCGTGTCAAAAGTAGGACGGGAGATATTTAAACCGGTGACGGCTCAGATAAACTATAGTGACCTTACCGTCAGCACCGGCATCATCCCAGTTTAATTCATTGTTAAGCGATATATTTATAATAGTTACATGTTTTATGAAAATGAATAAGTACATGCCGTGTATATAGGTGGTACACGACGTGTATCTGATGGGTTTCCTCCTAAGAAGCTCCTTTGTTTTAGGTTTTTGGCTCGACCTTCTATCCTCTGCTCACCTATGCTTTATGGGTGAAAATTTTACCATTATGTTGTCCATGTGATGGTATGAATTCTACCACTTCCCATTCACCATTAATGGTGGACCATCCTCTCCAGAAATTTCCACTACACTATGATGGAATACGCGTATTACTCGTAATGGTCCTGACTATCATGACATCAACATCCATGGGAACAATCAGAGACAAGAGTTAAAGATAAGTACTTGATCACCAGGTTGAAATTATTTTTGTGAAATCATATGTTCATTAATTACTCTCATCTTCTCCCTGTATAGCTTGGCATTCTCAAACTCCTCCAATTTGATGCCATCAAGTTCCGACAGTTGGAACATTCGATTTTCTTTAACTGCATTCAGATCAAATTTCAGGGCCTTGATGGCCCAGTATGCTTTATGCTCCAATTCTACTGGAAATGACATGACGTTCCATATATGAGGTAGAATGGGGACATTCTCAGTGGTTTTTAAAAAGCAGTCTGATAATGCCTATAAATCATCATCCATCTACTGGTACCAGTCATTCCTTGAATTATTGACTATTTTCTCCAGGATCTACTTGAGATCATGTTTGGAGAGCTCCAATTTTCCACTATACAAGGGAAGATAAGTCATCCTCATATGATTCATTACTCCATGCTTCAATAGTATTTCTTTCAACAGTGTGTTTTCAATGTAGGTCCCTCTATCGCCGAGCAGTACTCGGGGAACTCCAACCTACTAAAAATGTGTTTCTTAAAAAATATAATGACTACCTAGGTCGTGTCATGAGTTGTCACATGAGCTTCCACCCACATGGATTCATAGTCAATGCTGAATAAGACGTAAGTGTTCCCGAATGATGGGGGAAAGGGACCAATGAAATCTATGCCCTAAGTGTCAAAAATCATGACTTCCCGGATGGGGCATCGGGGAATAGCATCTCTATGTCCCACATTACCTGTTCTCTATCATCACTCACCACAGAAACTAAAAAATCATGAATCTTTATTAAGGGTGGTCTATTAAAACCCAAATTAAAAGATCATTACTCTCGTATAGTCCGAGCCATGATGTCCATCAACTACTAAGGCATGATATTTTTTTAGGACATCAGGAACATAATTTTCGAGGATGAAATGGTTGATCACCCCATCTATACAGGATTGAAATAGAAGAGGATTTTTCCTGAAGTACCTCTTAACATCATAGAGAAACATCATTATTTTATAGAAGTAGAGGTAGGGGTGAACAAAACCTGTAACAAAAAAATAGAAATATTAGCATACTATGGTCTATGAGTTTCGTTGATTGAAAAGAGGTTGTCATCAGGGAAATACTTTTCGATCTCTCTATCTTCCTCCCTCTCATAATTAGGTAGCTCTAGGTGGGAGAGATGATCAACCACAATGCCCTCTCTCCCTTTCATGTCTCAAACCTCCAGATCAAATTATTATTGGAGCACCCAGCATAACAATCAGAGATTTTATTTTTTTCATTTTCAGTATATAATTTTGTGATGCATGGTTAGTATTAACAATAACAATAGATTGTACTAAGTTTGAACAGAACCTGTCAAATGCGAACACCCCTTCCAACAACTCTTTTTATATGGTGGTGTAGTTCAACTGTGCCTCGTTGATCATCCTATAGGAAAAATATATTGGTTCAAAAATCTGATCAATCCACTGGCCCAAGACTACTCCTACTGCGTAGTCTCTGGCATTACACATCACTTCAAATTGTTCCTCCTAGTTGGGAGAAATCATCATTTGATCTTCCACCAAGAGCTAATTCATATGCTCCAATGCAATGGTTCATGAATCTTCAAACTCAAATATGGCATCCTAGGTTAGTTGATTTGTGAGGGGCTGGGAGATTTTTGAAAATTTGTAGACAATTCACCCGTAAAAACTGGCATACCCCTGGAAGCTGTGGATGGCTCCGATAGAAGTTGGAATAGGCAGTCAAGAAATGAATTCTATCTTTGTCGGTCTTACATCTATCCCCCTTTCTATGATTCTATATCTAGGGATGATGCCACTTTTCACCATGAAATGACACTTTTTCTAGTTCAAAATTAGGTTAGTGTTTTCACATCTTTTCAGAACTAGCTATCGGTGCCGCATGAAATTGGTGAATGATTTTCTGTAAACAGAATAGTCATCGATGAATACCTCCAGGATCTATTCCACCATGCCACAGAAGATATCCATCATGCAACGCTGGAAGGTGGAAGGGGAGTTTCACATTCCAAAAGACATCATTTGATAACCCAAAATACCTTAGGGTCTAGTGAATTTGCTCTTCTCCTGATCCACATGAGTAATAGAAATCTGATTATAGTGGGAATAGTAATCGAGGATGAAATAAAAGTTGTTCCACATTAGTCTAACTAGCATCTGAACCATGATGGGAATATGGAAAGGTTCTTTCCTTGTGGAATCATTTATATTCCTATAATCCACACAGACTCGCTAGCCTGTGAATGTGCATGTGGGAAAGAGCTCATTTTAATCATATTAAATCACAGTGATACTCCCCCCCCCCCTCTTTGGGGTATCACTTGTTGGGGACACACCCATAGACTATCCTATATGGGATTAATGATGCTTGTATCCGACAATTTCATTACATCCTTTTTTACAACTTCAATCATTGGGGTATTCAGGCACTCTTGTGGTTTCCCACATTGCATGGAACATTCTTTATGTAGCACCTTGTGGCTGAAAATGGTTGGGATGATGCCCTTAAAATCGGTAATAATCCAACCAATAGTGTGCTTCCATTGTTTTAAAATATGCAGAAGTTCATATTTCTACTCCTATGACAGTCCTATGAAATATATTACATTCAATGTTTTATGGTCTCCCAAATACCCGTACATTAGCGAAGATGGAAGAGGCTTCAAATCTAGTTTAGGAGACTTTATAATCTATGTTACAAGTGGTTTCACCTTTTCCCATTCCAGACTATCAGGAATAACTGCATGTTGCCGATAGTGGCCATCCGGGCCTTCATGGAATTGCAAGTCCACTGGAGCAACTTTATCTAGAATGTTTAGAATGACAACGTTATCTGAGGTAAAAGAACATACTATATCATCCCCTTTTTCACTCAAGAAATTATCCAACGTGGTTACAGTATAACATCCCACTTGCTCAGACAACGATGCATACATGAAATCTTTGAGTACATTGTAGGGTACTCTCTCATCTCCTACCGGGAAAATTAGCTCCCCTTGCTGCACATTGATCAATATGTTCCTAGTTTCCAAGAAAGGCCTTCACAAAATTAGAGGTGCCTCTAGGTCATCCTCCATGTCGAGGATGATGAAATATGCAGGAAGGATCCACCTACCAATCCTTACCAGCATGTCCTCCAGTAGCCACTTTGGATATTTTATGGATCTGCCATAAAGATGAACTACTACTCGGGTAGGCTTCAGGTTATTGAGCCTAGCTTATTGAAAAATCCATTGGGCATGAGGCTGACTCTAGCCACTATGTCATAGAGGTCCTTTACAAACTCACATGGTCCGACAGTTCATGGAATAGGGATGCTACCTAGATCCTGATGTTTAGGAGGAATCAAATGCTAGACGAATACAAAACATTCCTTGGTTAATGAAATGGTGCCCAGATCCTTTATCATTCTTATGTTTGAGAGGATTTATTTCATGAATTTTGCATAAGTGGTAAGTTTCACCAATGCCTCTATAAATGAATATTTATGTGAAACTTCTTGAACACATCTGTGAATTTGTTAAAGTGGTGTTCCAACTTTCTCTGCATCATTATTTTAGGGAAGGGTAAGGTAGGATCAAAGGGTATGACAACCTACTATTCTTTATTCAATGAAGCACCCTACTATGGGATTATAGATGAAGTTGGATCTAAATCTGTACCTTTTTCATCAACAGGGGGTGTGGATGGACATGGATATGCATGTAAATTTTGTTGTAGCTCTTTTCCACTTCGTAGCGTGATGATATAGGCATCCTCTTTCAGTTTCATCTCACTGTTACCTGGTAGCATACTAGGTAGCCTCCCCGAGAGTTGGTTTTACAACTGGCCAATTATGTTCTCTAGGGCTCGAATTGAACCCTTCTGATTTTGGAACCTTGTATCAGCAGTAGATATAAATTTTTTCATGAGATCCTCTATCCTTGTGATGTTCTCTTGCTAAGGTGGCTATTCAGCTGGTGGATGTGGTGGCTTCCATGGTTGAGGGTTTTGATACATCTACTACTGATAGGAGCCTTATTGGGACTGTTGCTGATTGGGGTACTTGTTCAGATAAGGAGGATGGTTATTGGTAGGTGGTCATTGGGGCGGATGATTCTACTAATGTTGGACCCTGTATTTTATTTATTGATCACGTCATGTTGGGTTCTGGTACTGATGGTACTGGTTTGGCCCTCAGTTTTGGGCAACTAAACATACCTCGCTTGTTGAAGGGAATCCAGTAGAACACACGCATTCTCCCATGATGTGGTTATCCCCACATTTTCTTCATGTCGTATTGTTTTCCTCATGTACTAGGGATTCACCCATTTTATTGAGTTCTTCGACCTTTTTGGACATAACATCCAATTGGGAAGAAAGCATAGTTGTAGCATCAATGTTATTCATACCTCATTTTTTTGTGCCCCACTCAGAATTCCATTGGAAGCTGTAGGTAGACATGTCTTCTAGTAGCTCGAAAACTATTCGACGGATTTCCACATTACTGTACCTCCAGCAGCAGCATCCACCACAGACATTGTATTCATCTTCATTCCACCATATAACGTTTGGACCTACATTTCATGTTGGAGTCTGTGGTGTGGGCATTAGTGAAACATCTATTTGAATCACTCCCATGATTTGAACAATGACTCTGAGTTGTGGTGCTAGAAGTTGTGGATTTAATTTTGTAGAGACATCATCTTCATGATTAGGAATTATTTTGATAGGAACGCCTAGGGTATATCCTTCTAGGTGAGGATATATCGTTGTAGAAATCCTTTAATCAAGACTTTCGCATTATCCCTTTCAGATAAGGGGAATATGCTGAGATATATGGTGTCTGTGGACACTATGTCGTAGAGGAACGTATCGAAGAACTCCATGAAATTGGATAAATGGTCATTGGGGTCCTCGAAGGGAAGGACGCTGAATAGAACTGTGTTCTGGATCAGCTGCATGATAACAGGCATGATTTTAAAGTGATTGGCCTACACCAGTGGACTGATGATGCCCGTGTCAACTCCGTGGATAGATGCCAGTCCATATTCCACAAGAGTATGAAGTGGATGTGGTTTCTGTGGTAATGGAACCAACATGTATTTTTGTTCATGAGGGGCGTAGTACAGCCCCTGACCTGAGAGTAAAAATGGAATCCACTCCAGTTGGAATTGTTGGAGCTGATGCGGGCCATACCCAAGAACAAGTAGATCATGCAGGTTCTGATTATCATCTGGTCCTAATGGATGTACATCTCCTTGGACAACAATTGTTTTTCTTTCCTTGTTCGGTGCCATGGGGTTGTTATGATTGTGCTAGGTCATGAGTAAATGTGGGTGCCTTAAAAGCGTATGTTCGATGTCTAGGGCAATTGGGAAAAATGATGATAAATCATCATTATTTGAACGTGTGAGATAGCTGCTCATACACCTAACAACCTGCACAATACAAAAAACACAAAGCATAAACGAGGATAAATAATGATAAAGAGAATTGAGTTCTGAAAAGTGAATTTTGGGAATTTATGGCTTTTATTATTCCTAAAATTCGATACAAACATAACTAAAACAATGACAAAAATTAAAATATTTTATTTTCCTCAGCAACGACACCAAAATTTGGTCAGTCTTTTTACTGAAGGTATTTTATCGGTGTTCCAAATTAATTTTACTCTGACAAGTATAGTACCATTAAGCGGTCGATCCCCATGGAAAAAAGAAGTTATTTTTCATTGATTATTTTGTTTTTTCCTTTGTAAAGTGTGCTGAATTTAGCGTCAATTTTAGTTGTTTGGATTAAAAGAATATCTGGTTTTATGATTCATTAATAACATACATAATGAATAAATGAAAATATGATAAAATTTGTTTTGATGAAAATAGTGGGGGAAATGCGTCGGGTTTTTGGATTTATGAGAGGATTAATATTAAATCAAATTACTTATGAGGTTGTGTGGTTCATAATAACTCTACACTATGGATGTAAATATGTAATAAAGATTCCTTGTTCCAATAAACATATATTTAAAGCTGAGGAAAATAACTCTTTGGTCTAGTAGTTAGTGTTTTACATTACTTTATTTGGATTAGACTTCTTTGAGTCTCAGAATACATCCAATTATTATGAAAATATTCATTGTTATTCTAGATTTGAATCCCTAAAAATTATTCCCATGGTCTTGTGAAAAATTTTCAGTGATAAGAAGACATGATTGAAGAAGATAAAGATGATGTAAATAGAACAAACACAATCATGACCAAAAAATTTTAAAATAAAATTAATAATCTACCACAACTCCAACACACTAGGTATTCAGTTACACATATGAGAAAAGATGAACAAAAAACCTTTTATACTGATGTGACCATGCTTGAATCTTTGAGGAGAGAGTGACTCTTTGGTAGAACGGTAAAAGGTGATGTAGTAAATTCGTGGTAGAATGGTGGCAGAGCCTCATTCCTTCGGAACATATACCCTATCCCTCTACACTTTTTATCCTTATGAACCGGTGTACAAGGGATCTATTTATAAAAAATATATCTACACATCATGTGGAATATATACACAACATGTAATTTTGTCAACATTATTTTTACATTGTTTTCTCTGCAAGTAGGCAGCATAACATGCCATCTTTGACTTAGAACATAGACCCACCTATTAAGTAGATATATACAACATGTAGAACCACCATAAATGGTGTGTAGTCTTTTTTTTCAGCCACCAACCCCTTCTAGAATGGTATACACGACGTGCATATGTTGAACACGGTGTGTCCACGCCAGTAAGCCACATGGGCATGTAAACTACTTCTTATCTTCTAACTAATTCTAAAAGTGTGATCTTGGAATCTATAGTGTGAACATAGCTTGTATCGGCTTTGTATTGCATGGGAATGGTCTTTTCTTGGCCAATAAAGGTCTGATATTTAATGTACATGGGATGTGTATAAGTACACAACATGTAGTTTTTATATTTTTCTTAGTTCTTCCCTAATTTGTTTATTTCTCCACAAGTCTCATAAAAACGAACAAGATCACCAAAATAAAAGTAATCTTCCACTAAGTAGTAAGTAATTGCTGAAAACTTGTTCTTATATTTGAATATTGTATGTGAAAATGTATACACAAATCAGGTGAATCAGAACATCTATTCCAAAACCATTTCTACATGTAGAATCAATGGATGGTTAACTTAATGGGAAAACTAAATTCAATATTCCCTTCCAGAAAATATTGATTTTATAATACAGTGAGGTAATTCCTAACAATTGTCACTAATGTATTCTCATCCATTATTCTGAATGATATATAATTATTTCTATAAAACCATATATAAAGATTCATCATATTATTTTTATACAAAAATATGATGAAATTAAGATATGTATTTAATAAATTTCCGAAATACATGCTCTAGGAATTTAGAGGATTACTGCCATTGGATACAGGTTTAAATATATTATCAATTAATGAAATATCTTTAATGTCTCCCATAATTATCATCCATAGATTTAGTCTTCATGTTCATAGCCAACATAATACCATGAATCATTTTTTGGGTAATGGAAAAATACATATTGTTGAGCTTATATACTGAGTGACAGTAATCATAGAAGATAACATTATATGATCTCTTGAAGGAATAACATAACTAAAAGGGCACAAATCATAAAAATAACACCCAAATTTTATACCCAACAAATGATAGTTTTTAACAATCATTAATTGGCTAAATCGTTATCATTACAATATTTATGACACATAAGTGGGTGAAATAATTATAATTAATGAACCATAACCCTAGTACATAAAAATGTTCTAACCAAGATAGGTATATAAACAATATTATTTTTGAATGTTAAATAATATAAATATCAAATGTTATGGATCATGCACCATCAACTATTTCTCATTGTAGTCGATTTAAATTAGACTATTTACCATTATATTTCAGTCCCATTATTATGTTCCCATTATGGATCAATCCCATCAACATGTTTCCCATTTTAATATAATAATATATAAATAATTGCATAATTTTATGGATTTATATATATCATCTAACCAACTTTGCTAGTAACCTGACCACCATCCAAGATCATAACCTATACACTAAACATGGTAATAATGTAATAATCATTTTTATATTAACAAAAAACCACTATTTAATAAAAGAAAACATTGAATATGTGCACCAAACGATCATAAAATATTAATCATACCATTATCCATGAATAGAAAAGGGTCTCATATATATTCTATCAAAGCATAACCCATAGAAAAGAAATTGTTCTCATAAACATATTTTTAAGTAACCATTCTATTACCGATGGAAAATTAATGGGTTTCATGAAAATATATTCATCATAATCAGAAACCATCCATAAAAATAATTATAGTTCAATTTTTTCATATCCTAATTAAATCATAAGTTACATCAAATGTTGTCATCATAGATAGTAAATGGGTTGGAAATGTCTCATGGAACATTTCTTAAAAATAACCATTCCACATTGAAGATTAATTTTTAGAACAATATATAACACATAAAATATAAATAATTTTTTCATTTGAAGAAAACCATGGACATATTCAAAGAAATAATAAAATAATTTATTGGTTATGATAGAGAAAAATTATATGCATAAAGAACAAGTCAAAATAAATATTTTTTTAACATTTTAATAATAGGGGAAATGTATTTTTTCGAAAAATAAGAAGAATAAATTTTATATATTTTTTAAAAAATAATATACTGGTAAATATATATTTTCCATAAGTTTTTTTAATATTATTTACATAAATTAATACCTTCTTATAAAACTATCTACAATGAGGAAAATGGTTTTTCAATAGAATAGAGAAGTTGAGGATGATTTTCATAAATAATTTATTTATTTATCATTAATCATTTAATAGAGGAAAATAGAAAAATGAAAATATGTTTTATAGAAATAACCATAAGAGAAGGAAATAATTTAGGTTTTTGAATTTAATATCATAATATATCATCATTGGAAACATACTATAGAAAATTACGTAAAAATGATATTGTATCATTAAACCATAACAACATTAGTACAATTTGAATCATAAGTCCCATGAAATAAATCACAATGGATATATTTATATATATCTATATATGTAATAAAACTATCATAATAAGTATTGTAAAATAAATTCATGTGAAATATATAAATGACACAAATAAAATAAGTTTTGTGTATGGAATGTGTCCCAGAAAGATAAACGTCAGTCGAGAATCCATTATGATAATCCTTGAAATACATCATGTTAATTTGAATAACTTGTTTTAGAAAATATTATTTATTTTTGAAAATATTTCATGATTATAATAATATTTATAATTCAAAATTTGATTTAATTATGTCCATTTTTCACTAGTTTATTAAAAATTCATTTTTAATATCACTTTTCATGTAATAAATGCCTTATTTTTCATGTATGATTTCATTTTTTATTTTGTTAAATTTCAATTGATAATGGTTCAATCCTTCAAAAAAATTATTTCCGGATATATAATTTATATATATAATTTTATTATATTTTAAAAGTAATCCAATAATGGTACACATAGAAAATGAATAACAACATTTGTGGAGAAGGTAAGATGTACGTACGAAAGAACACTATTTCAATTATCTATATCTAATTAAAAAATAAATTTAATTAATAAATTATAATTACATGATAAGTTTTATTTCTTATATAAGATTTATTTTCTTTATACATATCATTTTTGGAATATATGTAGTGCTTCAGTGAAGAGAGAATCACTTATTTTTGTGAGGTGGTTCTCCACCATACAAAAGAGCGATGTTATAATATTTCTAGAATATAAGTTGGTATATATGACATTATAATGACATAGGAAAAAAATATATAATTAATAACATAATTTTTATTAATTATATCATTATTTCCCACCATAATAGGTAGTGACAGAAAAAAAATCACATCAGTTCTTGAGGCGGTAGTTCACTACACACATGATAGAAATATTCATTTAATCTTGATAGAAGATGTGGTAAGTGTAGGTAATGTAAATAAAATTAATAAAATATTAATATATTTTATATAATATTTTAAATATATCATCATGATTGAAAATTAAATTTTTAAGAAATGGGATGAAGTAAAACAAAAAATAATATTCTATTTATTTAACGTCCTCATTCGTGAACCTCTTTTATTTTATACCTGACACATAAAATAGAGGCATTAGTATTCATAATAATTCTTATTGGGCGTGGGGATGGATTTATGGAATATGTTATGGTAGATATTTTATTAAAAAAATATTTTGATGGTTAGAAGATGAGAAGGGATTGGATGAACTTTTATATGATGGGGAGTTGAGAGTCATTGAATTATTTACAAGTACAATGTGAACCAACATATGTGAGGATCAAAAATGATCCAAAAATGATCATTATAGAATATTATATGACATATGGTTTTTATATTTCCATAAAATAGTATTTCAATTGGTATATAAGTCTGTGTATTATATAAATATATATAGTTTAGTCCATAATAACCTCATTTTAGCATTATTCATGATAATTAATTATAACTATTTTTAAAATTAATATTGACACAAAATTGTTTTTTAAATATTATATAATTTTAATTTCCAAGATTATTAATATGATGTAAACTTTTAGAATTCCATTCGATAAATTCAAAAATAATAATTTAAAAATAAACTCCATGATGTGATCAAAAATCTTTTTTCGTATGAGAAAACATTTATAGGTAAATAAAGTTATAAAATCAATATTCATAAAAAATGATTAAAATGGAAAAAAATGTGTTCAACATATAAATAATTGTACTTTTTAAAATATAATATCATTTTAATATAAAATTTGTGATGTAGATTCTTTTAATTTAAATTTATTTCATATTACCAATTAGTATTCTCCCTTATTCATAAAAAAATTAATAATTTTAAAAAAATCTAAAAAATACTCACTATGATAATTTAGACATGTTGATTTTAGAAATATAAAAATATTTTTCAAATAACATTTCTCAAATTTTCTTAAAAATAATTTTATTATTTCTTCTAAAAAATAAATGTATTTTTCAGAAAAACAGGTAATTTCAAAACATATAAAGACATTATGGAAATAAAATTACTTATATATAATTTTATTTTCCATATCAAAAAGCATTGTGAATTATTTTTATAAATTTATATTCATTCCACCATATTCCATGCTTATGATATAATGGTAATGATAAAGTAATAATTAACATAATATATAATGGTTAGTTAATTGAACGTATTTTTCGTTAAACATGTTACAAAATAATTTAAATTAAATTAAATTTTTTTAAAAGTTAAAATTCATTATAGAGATTGATGCACAATAAACCCATAAAATCCATACAAGTTACTAACTCAATACTCCATCCAATATATTATCCAGGACCACTAATAAAAATGTTTCTTGATCCCCTCAGTCAAATGGTACATGACTATTTCAGAAAATAAAGGAAGATATATTATAAACTTTTAGTCATATATCCAGTAGGGAATGTGTAAAATAATAGAACCATGGGTTTAAAATTATAAAATATTGAAGGAATTTCAAAAATTTATATAGATAAGATCTGTTGATAGAATGAAAACCACAATGAAACACCATATAAAAAAAATATATATAATAAAAAACCATCCCGGTGATATATATATATGTTAACACTATATGTAAATTATATATATATATATATATCTTGTGGCATCAATTGAATGACTCTATCCAAAGCTAGTAATGTGTAACATGATCCATAAATGATTACTAGAATCCAAATAATAGTATTTATGTGGGGAATATAATATTATAAACAAGATGATCATCCACAATTCCTATCATGGAATATAAAAATATTATAGTGATGTATTATTAGGGAAACAATAAAACCAATCGGATCCCAGTGTGTAAATTAGTTCCCCAACATAACCAAGTATCACTCAAAAAAACTCAAATCCATTTACAATAGATTAATTTAATGATTGATGACATGAACCCGCCAGCGAATATACTACGTGTTTTCTTCTCTCTCCCAGTGATCAACCACATATTACAAAACCACCATTAATGACCTCAACTATATATCATATCTCACAGTCCCAAGTCCATATAATATAATCAATTCCAATTATATAACCAATAAAATTAGTTATTTGGGTGTCATGAACTCAAATAAAATCAGCCATGTTCTATCATCCTTCTACACAAGACCCATATCATGTGTCTCAATATCCACAAAAAACATATTTTTGAATATTCTCAATAAATAACATTGATTTTGGAGAAATCATTCATTAAATTCACTCAATAATAGATGTGTCTAAAATCACCTGCATTTTTATTGATACTTTGTTAGATTACTTGACAGAGGTTGTGTAATTAAAAAAATGAAATAAATATAAACATTTATCACACAAGACACACCTTTTTGTCCCTTGAAGTTAAGACAAAATGCACCCATCATTATGAAATCACAAATATCATGCCAACCGGTCTTTGCTTGAATAATATCAAACCAACATATAAACACCACCCAATGGACCAAAAAATGATACAATATATTTTATTCAGTGAATTGTTTTCCAAATTTATATAATCATATTATAATATCATTTGATTCACAACACTGATTTAATTATATTAACAACATTTATGAATAATTATTCTTATTAAAAAAATGAAATTACATTTACCTAAATTTAAATTTTCTCAAAACAATTCCAATATCCTCCAATTCATTATATAGTATAACTCAATTTATAACCAAAATTCAACCAATAATAATCCACATGAACCCACCACATAACATTTCCACCAAGACACAAATTTCCAAAATATCCATACAGCACAATGAAAGTCTACAATAATAAAAAATAATTGTGTATAAATAATATCTACATGTTTATTCTTTAATATAATTACTTAATGATTTAATAGAATTTTAATTTTATCTAATTTAAACCAATCTCATTATGGAATATCATGTAAAATTAATATCAATTGATAACAAAGAATAACACGTGAATTATTCAATTATCAATTAAATTCATTATCAAATAAAAATATTTTATTTAGTGAATCATTATCATAAATATATAGGAGTAAAAACAATAGTAAGTTCACTATTACACATAATAAAATGAGATATCTGAAACCCCTACCTCAGTAAATAATCATGGAAGGGACAAAAAATAATCAAAATTTATATCGCCACCATCATATAAGAAATAAGAACCAATTAATGTCCATAAGAGGTATACTTCCAAATCATCCCAAAATAGGGGATAAATTTCATGGAAAAGACCCCTTGATAGAAATTAATATAGAGAAAAGGAATTAGAAGAATGAAGGGGTTTCGCTGATACAAATAACTCTAATCTATATGAGCCAAGATGAATCATGATGTTTTATAAATAATATGCAGTGATTGATGAAGGAAATATGATTAGTGGTCAATCAAGAGTTAGGGGATGGTATATAATTTTAATCAATGGGTTATATAACATCTAATTTATAAATTTCGGCCAAATATCCTCACAATTAAATATTGATATAACAATATTTTGATATAACCCTTTGTGATTATGTATTCAGAAACAGACATGACATCTCAACTCTTTCCACCATTTTTAAAATGATTATGTGACCATGCTAATGTCCTAGACCATGAAATATCAAAAACCATAGTGAGTCCTTTAACATGTACAATTAAAATTTGAATGCATTAATGACCATGCTTTTCATGATTTGGTCCTCAGTACATCGTACACTATATCATCATGATGATGACATACTAATTTTTAAAAGTTAATATTACAAATCAGACATCCTTTCTCCAAGCCTTTCCAAAGGGTTTTTCTTCTATGATTTATGCAGCAGGAAAGAAACACTAAATTTCATACATTACCATAACTAACCATAGTCATTTCTATATTGATTTGGATACAATTAAAAAATTAATAAAAAATGATGACAATCATAGTGAACTAGTCATGTTATAATCCATGATGGCCATAAAAATTTCCATTTTCCAAACATAAACCACTAGATAACCACAAATAACTAACAATACCCCACCTAGTCATTGAATAGAATGATGGAATTGGTGATTAACTCTATCCCATTAAAAATAGAGACTATGAAATGCTTTCCTTTAATAAATCATTGAGATATGTATTATTTGATACTAAGGATTTAACAATGAAAAATAAAAAATAGTAAAAGTTTTATGAAAGAAAAAAATCAATAACATAGAATAGATAATTATTATAATTATATAATTTAATAATTTTGTAACCCAATAAAAGATAATTTACTTTTTGAATCTATTTGGACAGTATAATCTACCAAATAAAATATAATTGAATCATATAATTTTAGTTAAAAATGTAAAATACATAAATTATTTTATGAACTTGATTCCAAACCATAAAGGGTTATTTGATGCACAACTCCTCTGAAAAAATGTCATTTAATAATATATATGTCTATATGGGTGAAAGTTGGGACAAGAACCACGTACGATGTTCCTTATTTTCATTGTGGATGAACATTTCATCAATAATAATAATATTAACATTATTATATATTATATTATTAAAATTATTCATTTATATTAAATTTTAATTACACAATTTAATATAAAATCCTCATTATATATTATATATTTTAAAATTATGATTATGATTATTTAAAAATGTAATCGATGTAGGGATGTATTTCTAATGTATGTGGTAAAAAAATGGTATTTAATAATAAGTAAAATACATAATATAAAAAAAACATGATTTTCATATTATCATTTGTTAAATTTTATATTTGTTTTCTCATAAGTCTCTACAACATATTTTTTTGGTATTCTTCATATAGGTGGAAAAACTAACTGAATCTGGAAAACACTATATCTAGATGGGTTAATAAGGTAAATGTATTGTTTAATATTATTATAAATGTAATATAATGGAAAATTTGTATTTTATAATTTTTATTAGTATGACATGAATTGGTCGGGTTTAGTATTGAAAATAGTAATGAAAATAAATACCAATACTTATTGGAGGAGTCAGTCAGTACACTTTATAGATATTGTTATTTATTTTTTCATGTCCAAAGAAGGAATACATAATTGATTTCACATTAATATAACACAAAATTTGTATAACAACACTATATGGTCATTATATTTCCCTGTAGGGGGAGGTACTTCAATGTAAATTTTAGGAATAAAATAATAAGTACTAAGTGTTAAACATTTTGGTACATTGAGCATTATTGGGAATGTCTCCTAGGATGAAATGTGATATGGATAACACTTGGTTAGTCAGTGATTTAAGTTTTGAAAGGGATATATTGAAAGTGAATATATAATATATTTTCATTTAAATATTAACAAGGATGTGTGACATTGATATGGAGAAAATAAACCCCTATTTTATGTTAGGAAAATAGAACATGCGATGACACCATTTATTTTAAATATAAGAATTAAATTATTCAAGTGTAAATGGTTCCTCTCGTGAGATATAATAGATTCTATTGTTAAATATTGATTTCAATTCCACTAAAAACTATTTTAAAAAAAGTTTTCTAATGTATCAAGCCTCATAATAGTATATCTATTCATTTTAATAGTTTTTTCTATGAAAATAATTATTATACTAGCTAAATATATTTTATTAAATAGTATAAGGTAATATAATAACCAAAATTTTCATTTGAATATTATAAATTTTGATAAATTTTGATTAATTAAATTCTTATATTTGACACAATGTTTTTTATTTAATACTTTTAAAATATTGGAAAATTATTCTTGAGACATATTTTGTTTTCACCGTTATGTTTTATAAATTTTATATAAAATTAATTACTAATTAAATGATTGAAAATTTATTTTATACTTGGTAAAACATCATATCATGTACAATATAATAAATATATCATGTTAACTAGTATTAATGAATCTTATCAATAGAATATATTTAAGTTAATTATTAGACTACAATAAAATAAAATAAAACATTGAAATTTAACGTTTGACATAATATTATCATGTTAATAAATAATATGAAATAAATATTGATATAATTAATTTCAAGAAGATATAAAAACTAGTATTTAATATTACCTATTCAAATTAGTTCTTAGAGAGAAATATTGAATTACATTCGAAGATAATAAACATTGATTTTTTAAATTAATCATACTATTCTCGATTATATATATCATGGATATAATATATATTTTTTATATGAAATGTTTTTCATAAATAGCTCAAGTTTCATTTTTTTGAAATCATATCTAAACATTTTAATTTTTATAAAAATCATTTTATTCATTAATATTTCAAAAATATATTACATTAAAAAATATCTATAATTAATCATATGTTAATATTTAAATTAATATAAAAAAATGAAGTTATATAGTTTTTAAATTAAAACAATTTACCTAAAAATGTCATATTTTAAATGAAAATCATATATATAATGAAAGAAATTTTTTATTGAAATATATCCTCTATAATTATCGACTATATTAAAGTCATACAAAATATATATTAATCAAAAAATATGTTTGTAATATTTATTTAGAAAAATAATAATTACATATTATTCTAAAAATTTAATTTTGATCAATTAAATTTTTTCAGAAAAAATAAAAAACTTTTTTTAATGATAAATCAAAAGGTAGGTAGAATAAAAATATTTAATTATATTAATTAATTGGTATCACTATTTTATAATAGTGTGTTTTATTTTTTTATGTTTAGTATGTTATAGTTATCTATGTATAGGTTTTTTTTTCAGTTGCATGTGAAAAAATCATTCAATATTATTTTAGATTTAACTACCCAAACCCTCAGGTTGTTCCATTATATCTGACATTAATGAATAGGCTCTTAAAAAAATTAATTATTACACACTAATGAATATAAAAGAGGGTATTAATATCATATTTATAAATTGGTATATATCATCTAATATTAAATATAGCACACTCTATTTGGATATATTACATATCTTATCATACCTCAAACAACCATAAATTTTCATACAATATTATTATCATTTATCTATATATACTTATAATAAATTATATTAAAAAATATTTTCAATACCAGTAGAATCTAAATGAAATTAAACTCAATTTAAACATTATGTACACTACTAAATTATAAGAATAATTACCCCTTAAATGATACTAGTCTCTAACTCATAAAATTTCACATAAATCAATATATATCGTAATCTATAAAATTTTATGATGATTTCCAGAAAACATAATAAAAATATTTTTAAAAATCGTAGATACTATGTGTTTTTCATAATTTTTATCATTGTAAAGAAAACATTTATTTTTATGGGGTGTTCAATCCTTAATGATATGATCATCAATAGTAATCCAAAAACTATAATCTTTTTTTAAACATAATTCATTATTATTGATAAATTATATCATAAGATTCTAAAAAATTAAATAAAAAATACAATTGAAGAACAAACAAATGTTTCATATAATCCACATAAAATTATGTATATTACAAAACAACATTAATGAATATCATATTTATTAAAAAGGTTTTATGATGAAATATTAATTAACATACATACCTCTCAAAGAAAGGTATGAGTAGGAATATAATTTTTTAAATGATATCATGCATATAATACACTTGTTGATGTTTTATTTATTTAAAAATAGTCTATTACAAGACATAGTGGTTTCAACATACATATATGTTTAAACATAATTATCATTAAGTCGTTTTAACAAATTACAAAACCCAATATTGTAATGAGAGTATAAAAAATATTAATATAAAAACATTAATAAAAATATTAATTCATTTTATGACATATTATTAACAAATTTTTTCAATCCAAAGTATCTATATTTTCAATCATTGCTTGTAGATGGTTATTTTCTTATTATTATATCTAAAATAATTTGTTTAAATTAATCTATAATTATCATATTTATCATTATGGGTATATTATTGTAATTATTTAATATCCCATAGGAGTGTCTGACAAGGTATGCAGTTTAGCATCTATTTGGTTCATCAATTAATGGATGAATTAATACACATTATTTTGTCATCAGGTTTATCACTAATTGGTATATATGATCCATGGTTTTCTTCCATATTAAGTATCCAAATATAATTATAATTTCTCAGAAAACCACAAAATCAATACATTAGCTAAAAATTATCATGTCATTTTATACATAATATTATACCAAATAATTTAACTATGGTTCTATCCATTATTTTTTATAATAATCCCTATTAAAATTATTTACCAAATAATGAAACAATTATTTAATACAAATAGTCTAGATAAATATTTTCAAACACAGGTCTGTTTTAAAAAACTCATACTTTTACAAATTGAATTTGATACCATTTGAGATAATCTTTATTATACAAGGAAAAAATTTTCTTTACTATTACATATAACAATAATCATACCCTTCTAATAGAAATGTTTTTTTTGTTTGTGAGGACTAGTTACATTGGAACCATATTTTATAGAACATGTAAATATTTCTCTACAATCGAACCATAATATATTATCAATTATAATTAAAATAGTTTATATTCAACCCCATAAGTTTTTATGAGATACATGGGAATGTGGTGAGCCATGATACATAATTATATAAGACATATACAAATAAAATAAAATATCATTAGTTAGAATAAAAGGAACATATTTTTTAAATTGAGAAACAAGTTAATTTTATATAGAGAAAATATATATAATACATCATAATAAATAGAAAAATTATTTAAATAAGAAAATGTAGAATTATATATCATTAAATATGATCAATGGGAATTAATGTCATTATAATATATAAATGTATCACATATGTTATTACATGAGACAATACCTTCCTGAGAAACATTATTTTTCCCATGCTCACAATCAACTAAAACATTATTATTAATAAATATCTAATGAGATATAAACATTTCACCAATACATTAGATGGTGATAAGGTACCCAAACCATCATCCATCTATAATTTTGACTCTCATTAAACCAATCATTCGTCATTTCATGTTGATCTAAAGGGAAAAAATGTGTTTCATTATACACACAATAAACAACATAGAAATGAAAACCTGACTCATATCCTATTAAATTTAATTTCAAAAGTATAAATCAATCAAAATTTATCATGAATAAATCTCTCATTTAATCATATTAAATTAATTATAATCTAAATAAATTGTATTTCATTGGTAGAAAAAGATTTAATAAATATAATAGATTATTGTCTATTTACCAAATATAGAAAACTGATGTATGGTTGGGTCAAAAATGTATCCAAACATTTGATATATGGAATAATTGTTAGCACCCTTGAATAAATGAATTGAAATATAATGTGAACACATAGGGAACACATTGAATGAAAATATCATTTATACATTATGGATCAATACAAATTTAATGGTTGTGATGGATCATTATTACAAAACAATATGTAATATCATAATTCCAATATACAATGACTACAAATAATATCAAATGATGAATATCAAACGACAATAAAATAATATATAACAAGGAAAATTACTTAGATAAGAAAAATATTTATGTGTAATAAAAATACACCGTTAGAAATGAAGAATATTCGTGATTATTCGAATTCATTATATATGCATTTTTTTAATAAACGAGATAGAAATAATTTTATTCTATAATCCATGGATTCATAATGATACTATTTTATAAATTATTTCAATATCGGTGGAATATAATTTCTCAAATGAAAATGATAAATAATGATATTTTTGTAGACATATAAGCATATATAAAATGATAAATTGATCTTTAATTTAATAATTTTAAAATCAAGTTATTTTTGTTGAAAATAACATTCATCAATTATATATAATAATATATTCATAACAAATCAATGTGAAGTGGAAAATAAATTTGGGTCATAAAAATGATTTCTTATTTTTATATTTTAATGATAAATTATTTACAAAAAAGAATATCAACAAATGTTTATATAAAATTATTTTTTTTGAAAGTACATGATGAAAAATTAATCCAAGGATAGATATAGTTATGAAAATAATTTTAGACATTGAAACACGAACATCAAAAAAATTCACTATGGGTGAGAGATCTCGGTTTCGAAAAAATTATTGGAAATGAAACATTACTGGTTATGTATAATTGAAATAAAATCACATAATTGAATGAAACTCAAGATATTTATTTATATATACAATGAGTGATAGATAAATACAAATATAATATAAAAAAGGTTAGATAATATACCAAGAAATAAATATATATTCCATCACAATAGTGATTTCCCCATAAAAATAGAGGACATGAAATCCTTTCATGTTATATAATCAATTTGGTAAGAATAAAATGATAAGAATGGTGTAACTGTGAATTAAAAAACATATAAAATAATGATGAATTAAAATATAATATATTAATTTGGTAGAATATATCAATCTGGGAATAATTGAGTTTAATTAAAAAAGTTTGTAATACTAGATGAAAATTGAGTTTTCCCAAACACTTACGACATTAGTAAAGTTATAATAATAATTAATATAAAAAATAATATGTAATGAAACAATAAATTACATTATTAACTTTTAGATAATGATAATGAAAATATTATGGAATCATTAGATTCACTAGTCCATTCAGAACATAGATTATAACAATATATATTTCCAAATGGGTGAAAATTTAACTAGAAGCCCTTCCCTAGTTTCAGATTCATTTTCTCCCTGTTTTGAAATTCATGAATAGTTAGATTAAAATTCTTATAAATCATATTAACTTATTTTTTAATATATATATTGTTTATTAATAATCATTTATTTTTAAAATTCTATATATTTAGTTTACATATTAGGCATATCATTTAAAAAAAATTATATCTATATCAACTAATTTAATTAGTTTTTGATAAAAAATATTATACTTCGTTTATAAGTCTAATAATTTATATACATATTCTATCATAGAAATTAAGTCTACATTTTATTGTTATCATATAATTTTATTGCAATATGTGTTCTAACATTGATCTATTATTGTGGTTTATAGTATTCTCTATGTATGTTTTTAAACAAATACAAACATGAAAATGATATATCACAAGATGTGATTATGATTTTGGTAGGTTTCATTAAAATTATAAATTATAAATAATTATATTATTAAAATTTATTATGTCATTGAATATAATTTTTAATTAGTTTTAAAAAAAATGAATTTCATGATGATAACAAAAAATGTAACATTATAGAGTTGCAGTAAGCACAACACTTAATTAATATTTATTTTTCTTCATATGTAGATGTAATGTAATAATGGAGAGTTGTTATATTAATATAATAAAACATAATCCTACTAATTATTATTATTTTATTACATTTCAATGGTTGGGTTAGGATTGGATGTCGATGTTTTAGAATAAAATCATATAGATTATTTAATACTCCCTTTGGTACAATGGAATTAATCATTAACTTATACATAGAAAAAGGGTCTTTGGATAATATGTGGTTACATTGGTTTAGTGAAAAATAGCATTCATATAAAAATATATAATAAACCATTTTATATAAATATTATATATATTTCACAATATTACATTCTTGAAAACTGTAATAGATTATTTATATTGTATTTATGGATAAATCACTAATGAGTATGAATATGTTCGAAAACATCTCTGATTATGTTCATCACTACTAAAACCATTTTTAGACACATCAAACGCAAAATATTCTACAAGTAACTCCATAGAGTATCTTGACAACTGATAGGGGTGTGGAATTATTATATTGATAGTCACTATCCCACCATGTTTCGGTAGATGGTGTCTCATATTATATCATGTAAGTGTATAAGCATCAATAATAACACATCACATTAAAATACATGTGAATTATGACAAGTTTTTGTATGAATGATTATTCATATTGTAATAGAAGAACAGTATGTTATTATTTTTATCCCCCAATGACTAAAAATCACCATGATTCCAGTTTATTGGGACTACAAATCCCAACAAAATATAATCCTTCATGTGAATTTTCCAAGAATATAAACTCACATTATAAAAACTATCTATTGGATGCTATATTTTTATGCAAAATTAAACATCAATATCATTATCAGAAACATTATTTCATTTCTCGTATATGCAATAATTTTATATATGAGTCTTAACTCTTATGATCCAATTCTAGTTTCATATCAAATCTATCCCAAATAATATATAGTTAACGATGATATTTTTATCCTTAAGGATGAAATATATTAATATTTGACCACATCAATATTTATTATGTGACATTGAAAATCATTGTGTTACCTCTCTTGGGATTTTAATATATGCATAATGTTATTTAAAACATCATATTATGAAAAAAATTATGTCAACTTAGTCACCCACACTACCTCAAATGACTAACAAGATGATATATTCATTAGTATATTTATCATTGTTCAAAATAAATCTTATTATCACATTTTTCATTTTGGCCATAAATATCCATCAATTATTCTTCTCGTGATCATGATTGTATAATGATATCAAGTTCATATATGATCATGGAAAATTTTATCACTTACAACATTAATGTATATATATCAATCAATATTTTAGATTTTCAATATATGTTTTGGACCTTATAACATTACCTAATTGTAAATATTAGTCTGTAACAAACGTCCATTAAAATTGAGGATCAATTAAGGAATAGATTATTAGAGAATAGAGATATAATACCTACATAACATTCCATATTTATATAGAGATGTAACCACCAAAATAGATTCTATTTCTTCTTAAATATAAAAAATTTCAAATACACATGTTTTATTTGAAAAATCCTCATAACATTTATCATGAATTCATCATTTGTCGTACACATCCATATAACATGTAAAAATCACTTAAAAACATATGATGAGAAATGAAATAATGGTAATGGAATAAAAAAGGAATGAAAAAATTGGTTTATGAAAATTTTTAAATGAATGAAATCATCTTAAAAATTACATACTTGTCACCCATATATATTTACATTGTGTAGCACGATATTTCCATAAAATAGAAAGAAAAAATAATAAGCATAAATCTAACCATAAAGGTATATTGGGGAATTACTGGCATAATTATGTAACCGTCTTGGCTACATTATTATTTGTAACACCCTAAGATGACTTACAATGTTACCATCACGACTACCTTTTTTGTAACCATTGTAGTTACACATCGAGTACCCATACAGCTGACCTCAAACATAATCATACCCAATGAATTTAAGGGAGATATTGTAACCCAAATTCATCATAAAAAATTTCCATGAACCATAATATAATCATAAAACAAGGATACTTAATAAAACATTCACATTGGAAATTTTAAAATTAGAATCACAAAAGTAGATTTTATGAAAAAAATTCCATTACCAATAACATATAATATATATGAGATTAATATAAAATAAACTAAATATGTGTATAAAAAATAAATAAACAAAATATAAAATTAGATGATCATAGTTAACTACAAAAAATTATATTATTACAAACCTTATTTTAGATGTAGAAGGTTAACCCAATGAATGGAAATTTGGTTCAGAATTTCTATATCTCGTTATATTTCATACATAATACGCATTTAAACCTCCTGTATAATGATTAAATGATTGTTATTAATTTATTAATGTATGATATTAATTTTATATATTACCTTATATTATCATTTCATAATATAATTTCACACTTTATTTATTAGTATTTAGTTTCTTCTATTGTCTTGTGTGCTTTGTTTACATTATTTCAATGGTCGAAGTGTATTTTATTTTCATGTTGTATTGAAATAAACTTCTAGAAGGTGAATTAAATGGTATTAATATGTCTTCTAAATATTAAATTATTACATAAATAATTTTGGTTATATAGTATGTGTATGAATCGTTAGATAAATATTATGTTATATATGATTAGACCATTTTTTCGGTTCATTGATAATCATGAAATTATTTCATCATATACCATTAATATAATTCGTATAAGTTAATTATAGAACATAATAAATGTAATATAATAAATATTAAAATATTATTCATCCATTCAAATAGCTTAACAAATTTTTTTGAATTAATTAAATTTAAATGAAATCACATCATCCACGATTATGGTAAATCTGGACATCGGGGATGGAGTTCTTATTTTTAGAATAAAAGGATGGTAGAGAAGAAGAGAATTGTTGAATTTGTCTATAATAATTATTAAATAAATAATAAATAATACTCTATATCATTCATAAATCATGTATAAGATTAAGAAAATATTTTATAATTAAATAAAATAATTGAAAAGACATCACATTAATATAAATATAGATTTTTACCACATTAACTCTTCCCCTTTAAATCTTTTCTAAGGCCATTGGTAATGACATTTTAGTGATACCACAAGGTCATGGATGTGGGAATAGCATTGGGAAGAGTATTTTTAAGAACCTATACAAGGATCATGGCATGGGTGGCGTGATAGGAAGAGGGTGTGAGGGTTGTATTCAAAGTAATGGACTTGAGGTTTTTTAAATTATTTTTATCATTAGATTAATATTCAATATAATTAATATGAATAATCATAATTCATGTGACTCATAAAGTAATATATGAATGTCAGTTCTTACAAATGGCCATTTAAATTATCAAATTCTCATGAATGATGTGAAAATTCATTTATTTAGCATATTTTGATAATTACAATATTTCATTATTCACTAAAAATCATGTATTCAAAAAATTACAAAAAAAATCACCCGATCATTTTTTTATGTGTAGATTTTAAAAATTCACTCCATTTTTTGAAAAAAAATTTATAAAAAATATTATATGAATTTTTACCTAAATTATCATTTTATTCCAAAAATAACTATTTTAATAATATAACTCATTTTATATCACCCTGAAATTTTAGTCAATATCTCATTATCTTATGACAATAAGAATATAATATATTATTTTTATTTACTATTCATAGGGGTCATACTATTATTTTTATAAATATACATAAGGTTCTATACTTTTCCTCAAAAAAACAAGATGGTTCTATTAGAATCTAAATAACATAATGATAACAACCGTAAATGGATGTTATTTTAAAATTCAAATCATAAATGAAAAGAAATTATGATTAATAGTTAGTTTATAAATATATACTTAAAACAATGCTTAGTGATTTAAATTTTTTTAAACATTTGGGTGTTACAATAACACCATCTTCTGAAAAATTTGTCCGCAAAATTTTTTAATTACATATTAAACAAGTTAGGGTACCTTTACTTCCCAACATTTTCAAATTTACAATTTGATTAATAAACCATATGGTCTCTTCTAAAAAACATTAACCTAGAGGAATACCTTATTCCACAATTCTTGTTCTCTTTAATCAAGAATATTAATAGGTTTCCTGTCATATGAAATGTACTCTTTTAGATAAATCTCTTCATGGCTCAACACATTAGTTGAATGCAACACGTACTTTAACAACATCAAAACATGAAAAACATTGTCTATTTGAGATACCCATATAGGCGATGCTACTCGATATGTGAATAGTCCCACATTATATAAGATTTCATAAGGACCAATTATCCAAGGACATAGATTTCATTTCATACAAAAGGCATAACCCTTTTTTATTTTGAGATTCTTAGAAAAACATGATCACCTTCCTAAAAAGAAAAAATCATTCCTCCTGTTATCTTCATAACTTTTCTGCCTTCTCTGAGCTTCCAACATGTGTTTCTAGATCATATTCACATTCTCATCCATATCCTATAATAGTTAAGTTACCATTAATGACATTTCCTCAACATCACCCCAAAAATCTTTAGTTTGACACAGTTCTGCATACAATGCCTCTAAATTATCAATGTATATACTAAAATAAAATCTGTTATTATAATAAAACTCAACTATAGAAATATTTTTATCCCAACATACCTAGTATTCCATTTATCAAAACATGATTCATATCCTCCAATGTCTGAATTGTTCATTCTGACTGACCATCTGTTAGAGAAAGAAAAAATGTAATGATATTTATTTTTTTCTCATCGAATTCTGAAGTTTGTTCCAAAAATTAAAAGCTAACTTGGAATCCCATTCAGATATAATCGAAATAAGGACTCCATATTAACTAATAATCTCATTGAGTTATAGTCAAGATATCTGATCCAAAGACATCATATCTCAAATAGGATGGAAAGGTCCCGATATATTTAGTTGGTCAACAATATCTAAGATTGCATTGTTACCTTGAGAATCTTTTTGTAGTACCTCAAAAAAGTCCAATGATATATATTCCCATTTTTAATCTGGAAGTCATAAAGGATGATGAATCCCCTTTGGAAACTGCCAATATTATTTATGTAACACCCCGATATTTTATGAAAAATATTGTTCTTAATTTCATTAATGTCGTGTGTTGTACGATACACCAAAAGGAGCTTGCAAAACACGCATCCATGACTTGGATTACACTACATGGAATCACGACCTTCCACGATAGCGTGTGTTTTACGCAATACCGAGTTTCGCTAAAGAACGATATGCTATTAAAATATTATTAAAACTAGCCGTTATGAATAGTAATACCCACTTTTTGAAATTGAATAAATTTTATTTTTTAAAATGGACTTCATTTTTGGATTTGGAATATCTAAATTATCCTAGGGTGAAATTTTGGTATTTTTCTGAAAACTCTCAATTTTTGATGAATAGTGAAAACACCGTGTTACTATTTAAAAACCGAATTTTTATTTAAAAAATTATTTATTTTAATTTATTTTAGGTCAAAATTGATACAAAATACCTATATAAGTTAAATGTAATTCATTGGAGTAATTTTATAATAATTTTAGATATATAAAAATTTCATTTAAATTTTCAAAGTCTTTTACCCACCTCCTAGGAGAATTTGAAAATTTACATAAAACATAATTTTACCGCTTCTGTGAGTGGAATTTCAAAAATCCGAGAGACACTGTTGATGTCAGTATTTAAATTTTGGTTCAATGAGATGATAATAATTTTTGGTGAATAGTAACTTTTTACTTTTTTTTACCACGGTTAAAAGTAAATAGGGTAATTAAGGTAAAAATGATATTATTAATACCATAAAAATGTCCTAATTCTATTGGATAAGTTTAATTCTACAAAAAACAACCTTTTGAATAAAATATGACCATTTAGGCCCACATGGATTAGATTAGGACATTTATTATTAATTTATTTAAAGAAGGGTTAAAATAGTTAAAATCAATGTTTAATAACGAAACCATTTTTAATATAGGGTCATAAATAAGATAAATTCGACTATAAATATTCATTATAACGATAAAAAGATTTCCTACATAATGGTATTTTATTTATAATTTTTAGATATTAAATAATATAATTTATTTATGACACAACAATGATGTAGTAATTATCTTATTAATAAAATATTGACATAATTGATGTTATAAATACCCAAATAAATGTAATTTGAGACTTTTTATGAATTCCACTAATTTTATAGGTTAATATGACAAGTTATTACTGATATAAATAACTTTTTTAGAACTAATCATTCTGTTATGATTTTCACAAAAATCAATTACTAAATAGTGTCAAAATTTACATAAAATAGTTTTTAAATCAAATATTATATTATTAATAGTTATTTTATTCCTAAAAATCTATGGTTTGGCCAAATGACTTAGATAAGGATATATATATTAATAATAAACAAATTATGGTTCTTTTGGATTCTTATAGTAAGCTAATTAACCTTATAGTGTAAGAACACAAAAAGACAAGGTAAAAGTAAAATTATCTAACTTAATGTTAAATCTAAATGATAAGGTTAAAATAGTAAACTAAACTTGTCCAAATTCAATTTTATGATACACTTTCGACCCTTCCCCACCTTATCTTCTAGATAAATCAATTTGGAGCTATTTAAAACCGAATTTGGCTTTATAATAAAATAATATTTTTAGTTTTTCCAAAGGAGCCCCTCTCCTCCCTTATAAAAAGGCACCTCCTCCCCCTATTCCTCACACCACATTAAGCCTTAAATCTCGTCCAAACCCTGCCAATTTCACCTCTCAACTTCCCTAGAAACATCCTAGAGGTCCTGGTCTTTTTAAAAGACCAATTTTAATTCCCTAAAAGGAGGTCTCAAAGAAGCGCTTTAAAGAAGAGGTAATGTATGTTACCAATTCTTCCAACTATATTTCTTCTTCCACTTATTCTTATTTAGTTGTTTTAATTATGAAGTAATAACATCATTATCACTAATATAATGATATTTTGTTATATTTAAGAAACAACCCTATTTCACCATCTATCCATCCTACGAAAAATGAAATCACTGCGCATGCGTACGTACGGAATACCGTATCCACGTCGTGGTGTAATCTATTTTCACCACCACCTTACTTGGATGGGTATAATTGTATAAATAATGAATATATGTGATTATTGTAAAGTTATATTGATTCTGAAATATTATACATACTCTCCAATAAAATTCCTTGATCATGGGAACGATGTCCTCACTCATGCATACGTACGGAATACCGTCTCCACGATGTGATGCGACTCGTTCTACATGATTTTCATTACATAATTATTACATAAATGAATTGATGAATTAATATGATATATATTACACTAATAACATTTTGGAAATGAGCTATCTATAACATAAAATAAGAATAAGAATATATTCGACAAAACACGCATAAGAACAAAAAAGCAATAAACACACGAAAAACAAGTAACAATTAAGTATTACAAATAAAAAGATAATAATATTCCCATATATAATATCATAACAATGATTTTGATTCTGGAATAAGTCACTGAAATTATTTAAATCATTATACAGGAGGTTCGGACACTTACGAAGCAAATCAGGCCTAAGGTAAGGGAAATATCACAATCTCATTTTTATCCGAGATTGTTTATACTTTGGAATTTACTGGGGTGTATTTTATCATCCACATCCATGTTTCATAAATATGTAATATTTATGTCCTTATAAAATTTTTTATATCCAATTTTAGCCTTCTGTGAGTTTTTATTAAAACATATGAAAGGAATATTTTGTCGTTTTTCGTACGAGGTACTTCTTGACTTTTCCGACAAAAGTACGGGAAGAATGTTTTTTTAACTTATACGGCATGAATGGATTTTTAAAACATTATTTCCAAGAAGCTTCCTTTACAAGTTTTCATGTTTATTTTTAATCAACTTCTTTTAGTTTAGAATTGTATGACATGTTAAGAAAGGAAAAGTGTTTTTGAAGTAGAAAGGATATTTTCCTCAAGAATGGAGTTCAAGTGTTTTATCAAAATTATTTTCCATCTAAGATAATAAATGATTATGTTTCTGTCCCTATTATTACACTGATTTGATTACGTTGTGATGAAATTATTTTTATGAATTCCATTATCTTAAATGAATTGTTTTATGATGTCACGATGTTTATGAATCCCATTTTTATTACATGGGTTATGATATGATGTATGGTTTATGATTTTGTGGAACACATAAGAATGGTATCATTATGAGATGGGTGGGATCTATATCTCCCTCCAATGCATTGAGTAAAAATTTTATATCTCATGAGATAGACATGGATGGAAAGGCAGGTTAAACCGGATTAGTGAAACAGGACTGAAACGAGGAGTGAACTCGGTTCAGAAATGGACTTTGTCCACTAAGATAGTCTTGGCATTGAGAATTGTCTAATAAGAAATGATTATTTATGATTATGTGTGTATGACACAAAGTGTCATGTTTTATGTTATGATTATTGGGATTACATTTCACTACTCTGATTTATCCCATGTAATGATATTATGATCTCTTTTGCAGGTTATGATTTCCAAAATGTTATGTTCATATGAATATGATGTGATTGATAATTCTTTTGTTTACCCTTACTGAGCATTTGGGCTCACCCTTTTATGTTTTCTTTTCCCCAGGATTTAAAGAAAGGTTTTAGGTTAGAAAAAAAGCGGAAGATCTTTATGGGAGATGTTGAAGATCTTTCACCACGATTAGAAGATTATAGTCCAAGTTTGCAAAGACACTAAACTATTACGGTCCTTGTGTGTGTGTTTTTATTATGTACTAAGTATTCAGCAATAGTGATGTAATGTCCATGTATGTCAAGCTTAGGGTCTCTACAGTTGGTAATAGAGGAATGGTTTAGTCAACCATTGAAACTAGGATGCGATAACATTAGTGAGATCCCTATAGATATTTCTAAGGTATGTATAGGGATGTCCCTAAGGTTATGTATAAGTATAGGTTATAGTATTATAATTACGGTAACCTAAGAAGTTAGATATTTAAGGTAATCCCCCTTTATGATTTTGTTTTCCCTAGCGTGATTTTTGCCTCACACACTATTCTTTTTGGGTTTTAGACGATGGCTGGAACCCGAAGGAACTGTGTTGATCAATGTAATGGACAATGGAATGATTGTCCTCCTGAAAAAACAATAGTTATGAGAGACGGTGTGAAAATCATATTGCTATACTTACGCAAGCTATGAATCATTCTGGACTTCCAAATGAGCAGAGAAGGGAATGATTTTCTATTTAGTCCTTCATGAGACAACGTCAACCTTATTTCAGTGGGTCTTCTGATCCACTTGTTGCTGAAAAATGGATCGGTACCACTGAAAATATATTTTCAGTTCTTCAATTTTCTGAACATGATAAAGTCATCTTAGTAGTATATCGTTCGGAAGGTGAAGCTGATCAATGGTGGAATCTTATCAAGAATACGAGGCTAGGAGATGAAATTGAGTCCCTGGAATGGGACGAGTTCAAGAACTTATTTTTCGATAAGTACTTCGCTCGTATTCTTCGAACAATGATGGAGAAGGAGTTTCTTGAACTAAAGAAAAAGGATGATGAATTTGTTGGTATATACGAAGCGAATTTTACAAGGCTTGCAAGGTATGCATCTGGCTTTATCATCTAACCTGAATGTAAAGTTGATCGATTCTCCAGTGGCTTAAAACCAAATCTTTGAAGGGAATTAGCTATAAGAGACTTCAATAGCTATGAAGAAATTGTGCGCTGTGATATTATGGTAGAAATGGAAGTTGGTGTTACATATCCATCTCAAGGATTTAACAACAAACGAAAGATGGAGTTCAAGGAGAAATCTCAGAATAATGGTGAAAGAAAGATGAATGATTCCTTATGCTCAAAGTGTGGAATGAAGCATGGTGGAGATTGTTATAAAGGGACTCGAAAATGTTTTATGTGTGGAAAAGAAGGTCATCGAGCAGCTGAGTGTTGAAATATTGGAAAAAGGGTTGCTAATGGTGTGAATAAAGAAAATACTGTAGAGAACGCACCAATAACACTTCAATGCTTCAAGTGCAATGAAATGAGGGATTATTCTAATCAATGCCCTAATCCAAGGGTTAATGATGATCGACATGAGAAACCACTTAAGGAAAAGGACAAAGGGAAATAACATGCGATCACTATTGGCGATGTTGATTATGACAATGATGTGGTGGAATGATTAAGTTTTTATGTAATGGGATTCCAAAAAAATGTTGTATATAGTATCGTGGAATATTGAAATATTTATGTATTGATCTATTGTGGTTATCAATAATTTTATGGTACTAGTAACCATGGAAAGTGATTGAGATATTTGTGGTAAGAAGATGATATGCGCATAATGAATGGATAAGAAGATAACAAGATGTTTGATTGTATTCATGAGCTCAGGATTGATATAAGGACTAAGTGATATCATGGTTAGAGTATAAAGAATTTTGAGGATTTTGGTTTGTGGAAAGTGTTAACTTTTAACTGCATTCATGTTTTCCCTAAGGTTCAATGAGTATTCATTCTTCAAAAGAATACATGATTAAGATATTAATATGTTTGTAATTTGACCAACAAGATATATCTTATGATATATGGGGGATAAATGATGGAATTCACGTGATTGTTATGTGACATTTCAAGTAATCATTTTCTTTATACTATGAGCTTGGACCGAAGTATTTTAGATAAGCCTAAATATTGGAATGGATTATGTTGGACATAAGTTAGTATTGTTTAAGTATAGAACTTTTTTTCATTATTGATGGGATGTTATAGTAATATATCTTTAGAAAAAGGACAACCTGCAGGACGGGCAACAACCCATCGCGTCGGACAAGGCTGTGGGAATCGAACCCACAACCGAAGTGTGACTGGCCTTTATCGCCTACCACTGACCTACAGGAAGTCCTAGGATAGTAGAAACTAGTCTTATTTTATTATGCGGTATGATATATGAAGTATAAGTTCATTTTTGGAATTGTATACGATTAACCTCACCATAGATGTAGTTATGTATATTTGATAACTTTTGCTAACCTTTTGTTTGAAACAGATTGAATGGCCCATAATTCTATCACATGATCTGTTAACACTTCATGAATAACAAATTCAACTTCATTTCTTTAAGATATGAAGTGGAAATTGTTAAAAGCATGAACATCATTGAGATTGTACCAAAATAAAGTATGTATTTATTCTAATTCAAATTATTCAACTTTAGGGAAATGATCTTGAAAACCAAAAATGTTGTCCTAGTGCCCTAATATCTGTTGAATCAGATGGTACCTAAGATCATCACAAATCTATGGATTTGTGATTACTGGCTTTTCCATAGCCATGTTCTCTACCAGTCTCCATCAGAACATGATGGTTAGATTTCACTTCCATATACATATTTTCACCTATGTGGAAACCCAGTGATCAGCTTATTTGGGTAACCGTTACGTTTCATACATTTTTTTTAAAGATTGGTGTTGGTATTCCTTTTTACGATGTGGTTTTCTTTTAAAGAAACATTCGATTAGTAACCCATTTATAACCCCGACGAATTTCGAGGGCGAAATTCATTTTAAGGGGTGGTAGAATGTAACACCCCGAGATTTTATGAAAAAAACTTCATTTTAATTTCATTAATGTCATGTGTTGTACGCTACACCAAAAGGATCTTGCACAACATGCATCCCTGACATGGCTTGCACTACACGCAATCACGACCTTCCACGATAGCGTGTATTTTACGCAATACCGAGTTTCGCTAAACAACGATTTGCTATTAAAATATTATTAAAACTAGCCGTTATGAATAGTATTACCCACTTTTTAAAATTTTATAAACTTTATTTTTGAAAATGGACTTCATTTTTGGATTGTGAATATCGAAATTATCCTAGGGTGAAATTTTGGTATTTTTATGAAAACTTTCAATTTTGGATGATTAGTGAAAACACTGGGTTACTATTTAAAATCCGACTTTTTATTTAAATAATTATTTATTTTAATTTATTTTAGGTCAAAATTGATACATAATACCTATATAAGTTCAATTTAATTCATTGGAGTAATTTTATAATAATTTTAGATATATATAAATTTCATTGAACATTTCACCGTCTTTTACCTACCTCCTAGGAGAATTTGGAAATTTACATAAAACATGAATTTACCACTTCTGTGAGTGGAATTTCAAAAACCCGAGAGACACGGTTGATGTCTGTATGTAAATTTTGGTTCAATTAGATGAAAATATTTTTTTGTGAATAGTAACTTTTTACTTTTTTTACCATGGTTAAAAGAAAATAGGGTAATTGAGGGTAAAAATGATATTATTATTACCCTAACACATGTACTAATTCTATTGGATAAGTTTAATTTGACCAAAAACAACCTTAGGAATAAAATAAGACCATTTAGGCCCACATGGATTTGATTAGGACATTTATTATTAATTTATTTAAAGAAGGGTTAAAATAGTTAAAATCAAAGATTAATAACAAAACCATTTTTAATATAGTGTTATACATAAGATAAATTAAACAATAAATATTCATTACAAAGATAATAATATTTAAAACATAATGGTATTTTATTTATAATTTTTAGACATTAAATAATTTAATTTATTTATGACAAAAAGATGATGCAGTAATTATCTTATTAGTGAAATATTAACATAATTGATGTTATAAATACCCAAATAAATGTAATATGTGAATTTTTATGAATTACACTAATTTTAATAGTTAATATGACATATCAGTATTGATTTAATTAACTTTTTTCGAACTAATAATTCTGTTAAGATTGTCACAAAAATCAATTACTAAATACAGTCAAAATTGACATAAAATAGTTTTTTAAAAAAATATTATATTATTAATTGTTTTATTATTCCTAAAAATCTATGGTTCGGCCAAATGACTTAGATAAGGATATATATATTAATAATAAACATCTTGGGGTTAGTTTTGCTTCTTATAGTATGTTTATTGACATTATAGTCTAAGAACACAAAAAGACACGGTAAAAGTAAAATTATATAACTTAAAGTTAAATCTAATTGATAATGTTAAAATAGTAAACTAAACTTTTCCAAATTATATTGGATGAGATTATTTAGACCTATCCACACCTTATCATTGAAATAAATCAATTTGGATTTATTGAAAACCGAATTTGGCTTTATAATAAAATAATATTTTTAGTTCTTCCAAAGGAGCCCCTCTCCTCCCTTATAAAAGGGCACCTCCTCCCCCTCTTCCTCACACCACATTAAGCCTTAAAGCTCGGCCAAACAATGAAAATTTATCCTCTAAACTTCCCTAGAAATATCCTACAGGTCTTGGTATTCTTCAAAGTACAATTTTAGTGCCCTAAAAGGAGGTCTCAAAGAAGCGCTTTAAAGAAGAGGTAATGTCTCTTACCGATTCTTCCAACTTTATTTCTTCTTCCACTTATTCTTCTTTAGTTGTTTCAATATGAAGTAATAACATCAGTATCACTCATATACTGATATGTTATTATAGGTATTAAACAACCCTATTTCACCATCTATCCATCCTATGGAAAAAAATCACCACGGGTGCATACGTACGGAATATCGTCTCCATGCCATGGTGTAATCTATTTTCCACCACCACCTTACTTGGATCGGTATAATGGTGTAACTAATGAATATATATGATTATTTTAAAGTGATATTGATTATGAAATAGTATACATACAGTCCAGTAAAATTCCATGATCATGGGAACGATATCATCGCTCGTGCATACGTACGGAATAACGTCTCCACAATGTGATGCGACTCGTTCTACATGATTTTCATTACATAATTATTACATAAATGAATTGAGTGAATTAATATGATATATATTATACTAATACCATTCTTGAAATGAGGTATCTATAACCTAAAAGAAGAATAAGAATTTATTCGACAAAACATGCATAAGAACAAAAAACCAATAAACACACGAATAACAAGTAAAAATGAAATATTACTAATAAAAAGCAAAGAATATGACCATATATGAAATCATAACAAGGAGTATGATCCTCTAATAAGTCAATTACATTATTTAAATCATTATATATGAGCTTCAGACACTTATGACGCAAATCAGACCTAAGTTAAGCGAAATATCACAATTTCATTTTTATCCGAGATTATTTATTCATAGGAATTTAGTAGGGTATATTTTATCATCCACATCCATGTTTCCTCAATATGTAATATTTATATCCTTCTACAATTGTTTATATCAAATTTTAACCTTCGGTGAGTTTTTAGTAAAACATATTAAAGGAATCATTTGACATTTTTCATTCGAGGTACTTTTTGACTTTTCCGACAAAAGTACGAGAAGAATGTTTTGTTAACTTATACTACATGAATGGATTTTTAAAACATTACTTCCAATAAGCTTCCATTACAAGTTTTCATGTTTATTTTTAATCAACTTCTTTTAGATTATAATTTTATGACATGTTAAGAAAGGAAATTTTTTTTGAAGTAGAAAGGATATTTTCCTCAAGAATGGAGTTCAAGTGTTTTATCTAAATTATTTTCCATATAAGATAATAAAGGGTTCTGTTTCTATCCCTATTATTACATTTATTTGATTATGTTGTGATGGAATTATTTTTATGAATTCCATTATCTTATATGAATTGTTTTATGATGTCATGATGTTTAAGAATCCCATTTTTATTACATGGTTTATGCTTTGATGTATGGTTTATGATTTTGTGGTACACGTAAGAATGGTATCATTATGAGAAGGGTGGGACATATATCTCCATCCAACTCATTGGGTAAAGATTTTATATCTCATGAGATAGAAATGGCTACAACGGCAGGTTAAACTGATTCAGTGATACAGGAGTGAAACGAGTAAATATGCCAATATCTTTAGAATTGTATGACATGTCTTGGCAATGAGTATTGACTAATAAGAAATGATTCTCTATGATTATGTGTGTATGACACAATGTTTCATGTCTTATGTTATGATTATTGGGATTACATTTCACTACTATGATTTATCCCATGTTATTATATTATGATCTCTTTTGCAAGTTAAGATTTCCGAAATGTTATGTTCATATGAATATGATGTGATTGATATTTCTTTTGTTTATCCTGTCAATAATTTCATAGTAAATATGCCAATATATTTCTTCATTCAATAACATTAATAATTCATTCAAAGGTCTCTGATCTTCTTTTTCCTACTAGGATGAACTGAAAACAGACAAAATTGAGCATTACATCAAGGCACATAAAATATTTTTCCAAATCGTAAAATAAAGTCATTATCATGGTAAAATTATTCATACATGCCCATTCTAGAATATTCTTCCATTTTCTATAGATCACATTATTCTTTCTATTGTTGTTTATTTATATCTGAATACGATGGATGTACTAAAACCAGATAAAAAATATAGTTATTCCTTATTCCAATAACTTATAATAAAATATTCACTAAATCATTAATCAATGAACCATGATCCAAACCTACCATGGTATACAATTCTTGATTTTATTGACTCAAGGAATCCACCACTTCGATTAATTTTCAAGGATGGAAATTTATCGTGAAATCATAATCCTTTTTTTTTCAATCCATCTTCTATGGCTTAAGATTAATTCATTTTGGGTGAGTATATACATCATAATTTTATGGTCAGTAATTCTTTGACACTGGGCTCTTTATAAATGATGTCTCCAAATTTTTAAATCATAAACTAGAACTGGTAATTACAAATCACGTGTCAGAATATTTAACTCATCAGGATATTTTTGTCTTGAAAAATAAGAATTTACCTGATCATTCTGCATCAGAACAAAACCAATCCCTTATTGAAGCTTCAATTTAGATGAAAAAATAACCATTTCTATAAATTAGAGAAAAAAATATAGAATTCAACAATCTCTTCATCATTTTGTGAAAAAAATACTCATTCATCTGTCCAAATAAATTTATGCCCTTACCATGTTAACAGAGATTAAAAGATTTATAATCGTGAATTGTTTTTAACAAACCGTCATTAATAACCTTCTAATCCATGAAAAAAATATGAATTTGAATAACATTTATAGGTCTTGGACATTCATAAACAGCATATATTTTTTTAGGATCATCATTAATCCCATCTTTATTTAAAATTATCCCACGAAAATAAATCAATTGCAACCAAAAATCACAGAAGATGAATTTTCCATATAGATTATTTTTTGTTATTGTTTTTAAAACAACCGATATATGTTTTTCATGATTCTATTTTCATGTATAAAATAATAGAATTTCAACAATATACACAACTAAAAACTTATCCATGTACTCATGAAATATTCTATTCATATGATACACAAAGAGAACATGTTCATTAGTTAACCTAAACATCTTGTTAATAAATTCAAAATGCCCATATCTAGTACAGAACGCAGTCATTAAGGATTACATTAAACTAATCGTACAATAACATTAGATTTACATTTCAAAAATACAATTCCCCCTAGAGTGGATTAAACAAGTCATCCAAATAGGTCAATGTATACATTTTTTTAATTTTTATGTTATTAAAGGCTCTATAATTAATGAAATGTCTTAGGGAACAATATTTATTTGTAATTAACAAAATTGGATCACCCCATGTGGAAGTCGTAGGATGAATGAATGCTTCATCGAAAAAATCTTTCAACTGATTTTTCATTTAAATAAGTTCTATTTAATATATTCGATAATGGGTTTTGGAAATTAGTTTACCATATGGGACAAATTAAATTATGAATTCTAATTATCAATCAGGTATAACATAGGGTAACTCATCATTAAATATCTTCATGATATTCATTTACCACTAGAACAATATAATCGGAATAATAATGTTGTTTTCAACAATATGAGATAGATATCATTTATTTCCATCTTTCAACAGTTTCTCATCTTATTGAGAAGTTATTAATTGTATGGGTTCATTATTTCATACAAAATGACACACATTTTGAAAAGAAACTTCTTTATCTCTCTAACCATTCGTAACATGATAAATAGAAATACAATCTATAACCTTAATGAAAAAAAACTAGTACGGGAAATAAAATATGTTTTAATGGTAATGTCATTCCACAAAACATAATATAATGAATATTATAATTCCCATTTTCTATAATATTTACCCATAGCGTTTCAACATTATTTACTTCTCTCATTTGTTGTGCTGTTTTTTCCATTTTTCTAGAAAATTTCACAGAAATAATTGATTGTCTAGACCCCGTATTAAACAAAACTATAAGAATATTGGAGTAAACAATATATTTTCCCAATACATCTTCATTAGATGGATATATGTCTAATGACGTTGTCACAAAGGATCTCACTACACCTTTCGACTTATAGTATGGCTTCATTGAATCTTCTGGATCTCCATCTAGGATGACATTATCATAATGACCCATCTCACTACATTTAAAACACGTAAGAATTTTCTTAGCAGGAGTAGACATTTGATTATTTTTATTCCTATCTAGGGACATATGTCCAATAATATCACATTGATAACACTTTTACATTTTGGAAAAGCATTCCCGTGGGGGATTTTTACCACAATATTCAGACACTAGAAACTGAAAATTCATACCACCAGATTTCATTGATTGATTTGTATCCATCACATTCCATATTTTATTCTTCTTATATTTTTTTTAACGTAAACATTGTCATTAGAAAACACCATTTCTACCATATTCTCACCTCGTACATGATTAGAATAATATTTGAACACTCTTGAATACATCTTCCTTTAATATCTTTACTTTATTACTACGTAAAATGGTTAAATTTTCTACCAATATCAAAAAAATAATTTTGAGCATACCTCACTAGTCTACTAATATTTTCTTCATACATAGCTACTGAATCTTCTTTCGTCTAATTCAATGAAAGGAATTGCTTCTCCCTCCTATGTTATACTATATTTGGAAAATATCTTTCAAGGAAAATACATTTAAATTCATCATACTATAAGGACTCAATATATATTATTTTTTAAATATTCTTCTCCACTGAAAAATAATGATCATATTCACATTCAATATGATAAATATAAAAAATACATATTATTTTCTAAAAATCTCATAACATTGAATACCATTTCAATGGATTTAATCCATCCTTTAACTACTACTAGTTCAGAAGATACAAATAATGAAAGAGGGTGTTTCCTCATGTGCCATCTAATCCATTATTGGTACAAACATCATAGTGTCAATCACTACCATTCCATGCTGTAGATTTGGAATGATATAATTCAATCAGTTCCTTTCCAATTTAGATCTCGTTATTCTTAGGTGGAAAACCAATATTTATATACATACCATTGTTTATGAAACATGGTAATATTTAAATTCTATAACATTTCAAAGTATCCCAAGAGTAAAAAATATTTATGGTATTCTTTTAACATCATCCTAACCCCTAATTTTTTCTAAACCATCATCTGATAACAACTATAAGAACCCAACTTTATTACATTAAATAATCAAGAATTTTAGTCAAGAACTAACATCCTTTAAAATTAAGGGTATTTTAATATTTAAAGTTTTATAGAATTGGTATATAATACATACAAAACATTTATCATTTATAAAGAGCACATACCACAAAACTATTATATGTTTCTTCCAAAATATTAAAAATTTCAAAATAAACTTGTTTTCTTTGACAAATCATTATAATATTTAACTTGGATTCCATTTTTTATTAAAAAAAATTTATTCCTTATGAAAATAATATTAAAACTGGTACTGAATACAAAATCCTCTGCAAGGGATATAAAAACATTGAATAAAATCATTACTACATGAATACTTTTAAACATATTAAACCATTTTTAAAAATACATACTTGTCACCAATATATATATACATTTTCAAACCTGAGATATCCACGAGATTTAGACAAAACCTAATAAAATATAACCATAAATGTATCATGTGGAATTAATTACAATACCTTTGTAACCCACTCAACTGGACTCTAAGTTGAACCCCTCATGCATAACTTACAATATAACCCTCATAGCTACCATATTTTGTGACCAACAAAGTTACACATGCTGTAACGAAATAGTGGACCTATAATATATACATACCAAATGAATTGGAGAGATATATAGGAGCTATACGTCATTATAAAAAATTCCCAAGAACCATAACAAAATCATCAAATAAAAATAATATCATAAAACATTCACACTAATTTTTTTTAAACATAATGTTTAAAATAATATTTTATAAGAATATTCCATTAGATATAATATATAATTGATATGAGAATAGAGTATAACTAAATGAATATTTTTATAGACAATAAATAAACCTAATTTAACACAATATAAACAAAAATATTTAATCAAAATAAACATATTACCACATAAGTAATGATGTAAATGTTAACCCAATAAATCGAAATTGCATAAACAATTCCATTACCTCATGATCTCCATATATTAAATGTGTGTAAAACTAATGTAAATTTGGTAAAATAGTGTTATTAATATCTCACGAAAACATATAAATATTTATAACATCATATATGATCATTTTGTGACATAAAATCACCTATTAATTATTAGATTTTTGTTCTATCAATTGTTTCGGGTGTGTCATTTACAATATTTCTATGGATGGTTTGTATTTGATTTTCAGGTTTTATGGAAATGAAATTACAATAGTGGAATAAAATGGTCTTAATATGAATATTGAATATAAAATTATTCCATAAAACATTTTGGTCATATATTATGTGTATGAATAATTAGATAAATCTTTTGTGATATCTGTTTAGATCATATTTGTGAGTCATTGGTTGTGACAATCTTTTTTATTCATATACCATTAATATTATGAATATAAGTTATTTATACAACATAAGAGTGGAAATTTCACAGACATGATATTATTATTCAACTATAAATATTGTTTTACTATCATATTTGAAGGAATTAAAATAAAATAAATACACATTACACATACTTTTTGTACATCGGCACATCAAGGAAATGTCCTTATTTAGAGAATAATTAGGGCTGCAGAAAAAGTAAAATTATGATTTTTTTTCCGTAAAAATGATAGTAAAAAATATATAATATTCTATAAATTTTGATCCTCCAGGATAGGGAAGGGTTGGAGAGAGTATAAAAAATAAAATAATTGAAAATAAATTACATAAAAATAATATATGATTTTTACCTATTGATATCTTCTCCATGAGAGCCACCTTATAGCCTATGTTTTTGGATGTTGTTTCCATTCTATGGGTGATACTAGTAACACTTGGACATGGGTGTGATCATTGGGAAAATTACATTGTTGAACATAGGAATGGCTCAACGCTTGAGTGGTGTGAGGGGATGATGTGTGTGCGGGTTGTATTAATAGTTGATGAAAAGAGGGGTTTTACATAATTTTTGTCATTAGGTTAATATTTTTTCTAAAGACTACAAATTTTATTGTTTCATGTGATAAAAAATGTAATAAGTGAATGTGTGTTCTAACCAATTACAATTAACATTATACATGACTAAATAATGATGTAGAAATTCATTTATTGAGTATATATTGATAATTACCATATTTCACTGACCACAAAAAAATTAAAGTATTTCAGAAAAATACCGAAAAATCCCCATAACCATTTGTCGACGAGTAGAAAAAATATAAACTAATTTTTTTAAAAAAGTTAATGTTCAGTATATTACTTATTATTTTTTTTTTAAATCATATTTTTTCCCAAAAATTACATTTTTAAAACTACAACCTATTTTTTATCACCTTGAAAAATTATTCAAGAACTCATTATATTATAACCATTATAAAATAAAGTAATATTTTCATTTACTATTCATAAAAGTTTTATAACTATTAATAAAATACTCATAAGTGTATGAAACTATTCATAAAAAATAGTTGGTTCAATCATACTCTAAATAACATATTGATCAAAACCATATATGCTCTTTTTTTGAAATTAAAACCATAGAAGCGGAAAAATGTTTATTTAATAGGAAGTTTCTAACTATATAAATAAATTCATGCATACAATTTTATTTTTAAAACCGTTGGGTGTTACATTGAATGTGAACTCTTTGAAAATCCTGAGAGCCATGTTTAATGTCACTACATGACCAAAAGTAATTATATATATTTTTAATAGCTAGAAAACAAATACCATTTTAAAATTTACCCACATAACTCTAATATAATGTTTAGATATATATTATATTACTTTTCATTCAAACATCTTAGTAGATGTGAGTGTCTTAGAGACCCCTCCATAGAACACAATGCACAAATGGGGTCATTGACCATGTCTCCCAATGCAGGCCCACCGTCACACTCAATACTCTCTCTCATGAAAATTATCTATTGGAAATTAAATACCCACTTGATCCCCTACATCAATGTATTATTAGTGAGGTTAATCATCACCATGGATAATATCTTCACCCATAATTCATTATAGAACTATTACATATTTTACTGGTTGTCTAATTTGTTGTTAGAAACTTGAAAATCTCTATGTGTAGAAATAATTATATAAATAGAAAAGTAAAAACCCAAATTTGGAAAATAATTTTTTTAATATATCTTCATAATTTTTTACATATTTGAAATATGAATATATTTTCATGGCCTTAAAAAAATATTTCTAATGAAATAATTGAATCATTCATGCATTACTTCAATTTATCTTCTTTATATTCTTCTTTTATTATTCTTCTTCATATTCTTCCTCAATATTTTATAAAAATTATATTATAATTTAAATAAATATTTGAAAAATACAAATAGTTAAAAAATAACCCCAGTCAATATATATAATTATAATTATAAATTCTTCTTAACTTCATATCACATTATAATCCCCAAAACATATTAATCATTTATTAGAAAAAAAACTATTCTAATTTATTAGCCTAAAAATTATTTCACTAATAATTTTATTTTTAACGCCACATCAATATTAATAATTAAAATATGTAATTAAGGAGAAAATTCATAACCAAATTATTGAAAATTAATTCATGCAGTAATTTTAGGCATTCTCTATCATGATTTCAACAAAAAAATCATTTACTCCATAATAAGATTATTTCAAGAAAACAGCCGATATAGAGATGATGTCATATGTTTTTCCCTATAAAATATCCTATAAACAATGAATTAAAATTATATTTTAGGTAAAATTGTGTAAAAATATTGACATATATAAACAAGGATTTATATTCTTTCTACAAATTATCAAGAATGTAAATACATGATAAAAATTACAATTATATAAAAGGGTTTTCTTGAAATATTATTAATCATTAAAATTATAAACCAAAAAATTAAAATAAAAACATCGTAATATTTTCGAGGTTTTTATGGCTCCCCTAAATTGTTAAAAAATTAACACATTGATAATTATAATCAATTCATTTATAGTAAGGATATGTATTTGATTTTCATAACTCGTATTTAAAGTTTTTAAAAAATTTAAGGGTTCGACATTCATTTTATAGTGATGATTTTATAGTTTTACTAGTAAATTATCCTCCTAATGTGATGTATCACTTTCCTTTATTTCCAGGAATGAATGTAGAAAAAATTATATATATATATATATATTGTGATATAGAATAACTATCATACTCTTCCAAATAACTAGTTAGGATGAGAACGTCCTATCAACCTAATGCATTATTTTCACCGACTTTTCAACATCTCATCAACATTATATAGAATATCTTTTTCTACATCATATTATATATCAAATTTAATTACCACTACTGTAGAATTTATTTCATCTAACTCAAATTATGTACCCAATTTCATTTTGTTTTTTTTAAACAATGAATTATTTCAAATTTTTCCTTATATAATTATAATACAATAATTGCATACCACATTTTCCCAGTTTAATCCATGTATAATTCAATTCATATTGAATATCTCTTAGATTTATTTTCATGCATTGAAATTCATTTATTTTTTCCCACATATATATTCTATAAACATTAACTACATATATTTTTATTTATATTGAATTTATTCTAATTTTCTAGTGAAATTATTCAATCTATACTGGATACTCACCATAAAATAGGTGGAGTATGAATATTCATATTGAATAAAAAATTTAGTAAATATCCTAGATCATTAAGGTTATTAAAATAATAGTAATAAATTTTATTTCATTCTTGTTGTCTCTCTTTGATAACAATTCAATTAAAAAGTATTCATTTATGCCTCTTATTTTTTAAAAATCATAGATGATGGCATCTAGGTTATTACTAATCAGAATGCATAACAATAGATATAATATGATAAAAAAATTCTTCATTTTAGTGTATATCACATACTATAAGTGTTATAATCTATTATCCAATGAAGAACTAAAATCATAGATCTCACTTTTTTATGAAAAAAATTTATGGAAATTCCACCCAATTGATTTATTGTTCTTCTATTTTATTCTTAAAAAATGATTCCATTCAATCAAAATAAAATTTTTAAATCTAAATTTGAATCATATCGTTATGATATTTTCAATGTAGGATATATACTTCAATAACCTCAGTCACATAATTTTAATAGAAAATACTTTGGTGATATTAAATGGTCTGAAATATGATTTCTATTTCTAATAAATCCATATTATCATGATAGTTTTATTGGTATTCCATTAATGATAGACCATCACACAAGGAATAGAGAAATGGTCCCCTATTAAAGTATTAAATGTGATTAATATCATGATAAAAAATCATAAATACTTGATCAACACCGTTGCGAATGATAATAAATATCAAATTACAAGTTTGTATAAAAATATTACTTTTTCATTTTCCATTAAATAATTTTTTGTTATTAAATTTTGAACTATAGGGTGGTGAATAAGGTTAATACAGATTCTAATTATAATTCAATGAGTGGTAATAGAAGAAATTGTAATGGAAAATTCAATACCATACAAAAGGGATAATAGTTTTTGATTTCATCTCTTGAGAAATTGGTGGAAATGCATTCATTTATTTATGAATCAGAGATCGAAACAGGTTTGTGTTGGGTTTTTCTAATTAAGGATGAAAAAGGATATTGTTCTATTATTATTATTATGGAAAAAGTTAGTATTCTTATGAATGACTATGCATCAGTTAAAAATGATGATGGAAACATTATAATTGTAATATATCAAGATATGAATACTCAAATTATATCATTTCAAAAAGGTAGTTGATTCAAAATCCATTTCTTGTGAAATACTCTCAACAAATATAAATTTTGAATAACTGAAATTTCAATATATTCTTGTGAAACCATTCCTATAGATGGTACATCAATTTCAAATTTGATATTATGGAATTTTAGAGGGACTGTTATAATTTATTATATATAACATCATGTGAAGAACACTAAATTTATTTTCATAATGATTCAAAAAAAATTATATAAACCATTGGAGGTTGAAGTCACAAGGATAGAAAATTACCTTTTTATCAAAAGAACTACTCACAATAGATGATAGTTGAAAATAAAATGAGGATGATATTTACATTCATTGATTCATTAAATTTTTTGATTAATATATTGGATAATATTCCACACATAAATGACTATGGATATTTGGAGGATGGGGGCCTCCCTAAGAATACTCCTAAGGATACACCTAATAGAAGTTCATATACATTAAAAAATAGTATTGAATTTCATTTTACCACTTTATAGACATAAGTAAAATGATGAAATAATAAAGCCATATATATAAATGAATGATTCAATTAGTAAAGACCTCATGGAAAAAAATTAGGGTAATGTAAAAAATGGAACCTCATACAGAATTATCTAGTTTAATTGATAATATTATTTTAGAACAATCAATGAGTATCTGACCATGAAAAATATATATTTCTGATGCTCTTCATTTAAAATTATAATACTAAAATTAATGAATTAATTAAACACAAATTATTAGTTCATAAAATTTATATTCTCTTGAAACTATGGGCTACATCCTTGTTAACACTCACCAATCATCCACATATATCAAAATACAGTTAGTCCGTTCACATTTATGATTATAAGAGACTAATACTATTTTCCCAAATGATAACTTTTTCAATAAAATATATAAATAAATGGGATCTTTGAATTATTCTATTCATTTGGGTCATTAATATATACCGAGAGTTTAAGGAATTATTATGTAATATTCATTAATTGATTAGAAAAATTGGTAGTCAATGTAAAATCGATGAGATTTCAACTTTAATAGTAAGATCATATGGGAAGGATTTTACGATAAATCCAAGTGCTTTTTATAGGTAAGAAATATCATCTATTTATGAAAACACTCTTAATTAAGCAATCCTAGTAGGTTCCACATATTCTTATTAAGGAATTAATGAAAAAACAATGCTGCAATGAAAAATTGATAGCTATATTTTAAATGTTGATTTATTTCATACCTTGACCACCATTTAATGTACCACCCATTAACGAATAAATTTCAATTTTTGTATAAATTTTTTTGATCGAGTTTAAATAGAGTTGAATACACCAATTCCATTTTAATTTATCAATTCATAGGGTTTATATCCTAAATGAAGAAATGATCAACATTTATTCATGAAGTATTGTTAAAATATTAGGGGATTCATTTTATTTTTTATAAATCTAAAACTTATTAACATTATATTATTTAAATAGAGTATGGAAAAATTTATCACTATTAATAATAATATTTATTAACACAAATCCTCTATATTTGGATTTAAGTGATTTTAATTTTTTGTAATTTTTATATGGATATTTTGAAATAAAATTGAATACTATATGATATTAATAGACTTCCAAACCATTAAGATCCAAATTAGAGAGAAAATTTTAATATAATAATGCTCACAGATGGTGAAAAAAATTCAATGTTCATTAATTCTATAAAATAGGTAGTAAATTCATATAATCCTTAAATATTCTCAATTATGATGGACATTGGATGAGAATAGAAAAAATATGGTTGAATATTTTGTCAACTTATAAAAAAATATCTTCAGTGATTAGTCCAGAAACTATAAATTTATATGAATAATTATTCTATGATTATCATGATAAGAATAATGTTATTCTTGGCTATTTTTCCTTTGATTGTGAGACTAAAAAATATGTTATTTGTTTACATACATGTATTTTACTAGGCCTTGTGGCATTTAATAACATATTCTCCCAAATATCACTGTATGTCAACCAATAAGTCATTTCTAGAATATTCATTCAGTTTTGCAGTTGTTGTCAACCTATATTGTGAATCAATGAAAAATTATTTAATATTATTCATAATGTGGAAAATGAAAATGAAATTTACCATTTTTGAAATTTGGTTCCATTCAGTATTATTCTTAAATCATTCATTATATTTTTACTTCTAGGACTACAAGAATTTATATCAATGTTATTTATAAAAAATAATATGGTTTTAATATCAAAAGAAATATTGAATTATACCTCATCACATAGTTTGTATAATTAAAAAAACAAAGTAGAATATCAAGGGGTAAAATATATTGAAAACTAAATGTTATTAATTATTATTATATGATTAGAAGGGGAATAATTTTAATTATCCTTATAGAATTTGATTTTGAGGGAGTAATCATTAAATGTGTGAAAATCCTATTGAGATCACTCCAAAATTTACGGATTATAAATGGTACCCCAAATAGTCACATAAATATATTTGGAGTAATATGTCCATGTGATCATCTATCATTTATTATGTTAAAAATTGAATAATATTACTTTTGCAGACCTCATATCATCATGGAGGAGAAAAAATAACACATATAATTGATTCCAAGGGTCTTGTTAATCCCACTGACTCATTAAATTATTATGTCTTCATTATCATTAGTTAAAGAGAAAATTTAAATATATATAATATTAAGGATTTTATCATTCATTATTAAGAAAAAATTCCCATCCATAAATAATTTATAAATAAAATTTCAATACATTATAACACCGAACTGATATCATGTAATGTGAACATTATAAATGAGCATGTCATAATAGAATGAATTCGATCATTAAATTATTAAGGACTCCCCATGATTTTGGGAATACCACATTTATTACCTTCTATAATTTCTTATGAAGGATCAGATATTTGTTTTCCACTTTGAAATGGATTTTTCATTCTACGGATGTTATTTTCTTCTTGTGAAAGATTTCATTTTATCCAAAAAAACTACTCATCTATGTTCAACAAATTATTCTCCTTACATCATATGTGTATAAACCAATCAATGAGATGTTTATTTTAGAGTGGAAATATTATTTAGTTAAGGATCATTTCTTTCACTTGGGAGTAGTCCTTTGAACCAATCTATTGTATTGTTTTTGAAATTGAAAATACTTTCCATTTTAATAACTTATAATAAGATGATTTAATTTTAAAAATTATTATTAATAAATTAAAATCACTTGGATTTCCCAATGATAGATTTATGTATTATTTTAAATATATAAATTTTAACTACAAGGACTCCTGTATTTGGACTACGTTTAGTGGATTATTCACCAATATTTCAACTCATTCTCAATGGATGTTGATGTTGGCACAAAATTAGAGACAGGTTCCACCTCTATTGATTTGTCTTTAGTGTTGGCTATATCTAAAGTATGTTCTCTCATTCATTCATCTCATATCACATTAAATATATATTAAAATATTATTTTTTATGTGATTTATAACATATATTTCTATTACCATTATAATATTGTGATTATACGGTCTCTAATTCCCTAATGACCCATCACTTTATAAGAGATTAAGATCAGATATCATTATCTTTTTCTCGACACGAACCTACTAAATGGGTAACACACCAAGCTTCCATGGTGCATTTCCCTATGAATAATGATATAACTAGCGTTTTACGAAACTTCTAGATTCTAACACACTACGACCAATCAAACTAGCAGTTATGAATAGTAATACACAATTTTTGAAATTTTATAAATTTTATTCTTCCAAATGTACATCATTTTTTGGATTCAAAATATCAATGTTGGCTTAGGGTGAATTTTTTGTACTTCTCTGAAAACTTTAAATTTTTTATGAATAGTGAAAAATACTAATTTTTAATTATAAACAAGTTTTTTAATGGAAATGATTTATATTGATAAAGTATAAATTTGAATGGTTTATAAGTATCGTTAGATTATATTTTCATCATTTAATATAATTTATTTTATTGGATGTAATTTCACGTTTAAACTGGATATAAATGAGTGTCAATCATTGGATAGTTAATATTTCTTAAAAACATGTTTTTACAAAGAGAATTTATTTTATATTAATTTTTTCCACTTCAATGTTCTGAATTTTGAAAAATTAATTCAATTATTGGAATCAGGAGTTCAAAATTGTGTAAATAATGGTAAAAAAATAACATTATAAATATATTGAATTACTCTAATATTGGTCCAATTTTTATTTTTTGATACATTTACAACCATGGGAATCTTTGTGATGATTTGTGGGACTCTATAGTACCAGCTGAGAGTGATAATGCCACTTTATATTAATTATTTTAAAGTAATGTCAAAAATGACATAAACAATTATCATTAGTAAATCAAATTTTACATGAGGTTATATAATTTGTAATTTATACAGAAAATATTTAATTTAAAGGTAAAAATTTTTCCAACATTATGGAATTTTTTTAGATATTAAATAATTATGTTTATTTATGATATAATGATTATGTAGTAATTACCTTGTTAATGAATGATTAAAATAATTGATATTATAAATTTCCAAATTAAAAAAATTTGAGACTTTTGATGAATTACAAAAAAAATATTGGTTAAACTGACATTATATAGTTGCATAATTTTTTTTGTTAGAAGTAATCATGTTGTAATGATTTTTACAAAAACCAAATACTAAATAGTGTCAAAATTAATATAATTGAGTGTTTTATAAAAATACTATAATATTAAATTATATAATATTCCTATAAATCAATGTATCAGGAAAAGGGCATATATAAGGTTATATTTATTATTAATTAACCACTTGGGGTTCTCTTGTCTTGTTATAGTATGTTTATTAACCATATAATATAAAAATACAATGAGAGAGGGTAAATTTCAAACTGTTTAACATAGAGTTAAATCTAAAGTATAAGGTTAATATGGAGACCTTAACCAATATAAAAGAAATGGGTTGAGAGGATTTAGACCCCAACCCACCTTATCCTCAAAATAAATTATTATGGAGCTATTATAAACCGAAAATATGTTTATTATAAAATAATAATTCATGTTTTTGTAAAGTTACCCACACATATCTTATAAAAGGGTACTCCTCCATTACTTAATTTCACACATCCAATTCCATTTGGCTCGGTCAAACCCTACCAAAATATTCATCCTACTTTCCTCAATTCAGCCTAGGGTCCTTACTTTGATCAGAAAGCCAACCTAAGGATCAATTTTGATCAACTCAAAAAGAAAACAAACATAGAAGAGGTAATAATTTCACCACCCCCATTCATGTTATTTTCCTCTTCCACTTCCCCTTTCGTTGTTGTTTCTATTCAAAAAAAATAATTTCAGTACATCCTACATATAGTGATGTTATTATAAATATCGTATAACCAAATTAGTTATATTATCCATCCTATAAATGTCAAAGTCACCATACGTGTGCACGTACGACTTACCGTCTCCACGTCATGGTGTAGTTTTTCATTCAACACCTCACTATTTAGATGGTTATTATAATGAGTATAATTGAGGAAAATAATAATTATAAAATTTAAATGATTATGTATAAATGATATACAATCCAATTACATACTATTTCACCATCAATATAATGATATGGTCGCTCGTTCATACGTACTAATTACCGTCTCCATGAACGTGATATAATTTATTTTCCATAATAATAGTTGAAGAATAATTTTCATTTTATGATAAAAAATAATGATTAATAACTTAAAAAAATTCTTTATATTAATCAAATAGATCTTATCCATAACAATCATGGCTTACATAACAAAGCATATAATGGAATAAGAATCAGTTAACACCTGAAACGATGATACTACAGAAATATTATTAACAATGCAATATTAAGAGGATCATATATGACATCATATTTTTGTATATAGTTCTTGTATAATTTAATAACAATTATTTAACAATTATACATGGGGTTAAATTAACCTCGACCATAGAAAATTACAAGGTAATGTTTAATTATACATTATCATTACTTATATGAGGTTGTTAATAGGTAAGTATCTATTATGACCTCATTTACATCCACATACGTCTTTTAATAAAAAAAATTATTCAAAATATAATTACTATTTACTATACTAAGGTTAAATTCATTTATACCCATATTTGACCATATATGTTTTGAAAGGAATCATTCCGTCTTTTTCTAAACAAGGTACGTGATGACCATTTCGACAAAATTAATGTAAGTGTCTTTTTTTAACATATACATTGGGTGCGTCTATTTTCCCATGTTATATCATCGTCGAAACCTCACATGCATGATTATATGAATATTTTCAAAAGAAATTTTTTCTTTTAAGATAATTTGACATTTAAAAAATTTAAAAATAGAAACTTGTTTATATTTTAAATATATTTCATTTCATGTCAACATCTGTTGATGGATTTCAAACATTTTTTAAGTTGATTTATTATGATAAAAATCATCCAAACAGTATTGAATGTTTATTCATATGATGGGATTTGTATTATTTATTTTTTCAATATTCATGGTTTATGGATAAAGTATTTACATTTCATATGTTATTTTTAATACAAATGTTTATGTAAGGTCTTAACCTTTTAATATGAGAAATGCATTGGGCTTAGTAAGTGAGGGGTGGATATTGCAATAAATCCACGATGAATCAGTAGACATAATGATACAAACTAGTTTTTCTCACAAGGCCTTGACAAAATCTTATTTGTATTCTTTGAACAAGGCATGGACTTCGTGGTTATGAATACTGGCATTATTCATTCCATTATTATGAAAGTGACCATTAATATTGAAAGTGATTATTTTACTAGTAAAATATCCATGTGAATATGTAAATGATATTATTTTATTTTATTATTTTAATATTATTCTAGAGTTTATGTTTAAAATTAATTCGTTTTAATCATATAAATTACCTTAAATGATTATTTTTATTTACAAAATTTTCCTTTATATTATTATCCTTACTCAGCATATGAGCTCACCCCTTTCTTTTTTTTATTTTTCTCTGGATGTGAAGAATTATTTTATGGTTGACCTGTAGGGATAGGATAAGGATATAAGTTTTTTCATCGAGGAATAATTTTTATTGATGTTTTCATTTCATGATGTAATGTAAAACATATGAATATATCTAGTACTACCAATGCTACAAAACGCATCGGCGTTTCAGGACATGATTCCTTGTATATTGCCAATGATATGTAATAATGTCATTACTCTGGGTAACTGGGGTCAGGGCGTTACAGTTGGTATCAGAGGAAGTTTAGTAGAAACCATGGAAACTAGATTTAGAAATACTCAGATTATATAATAGTACCCTATGATAGATTTTGAGGATTAATATATAAGAACATCCTTGAATTTTCGTACTACAAAGATTTTGTGAGTTGTCCATGCAATACATCCCTATCTGGATACGAGAAGGTAGCGGTAGCACTAGAAATGATGTACCGAGGTGTAAAACATGAAAACACCGCTTTGTGCTAGACTTGAACGGGAACTGGTGCACGACAATGGGCCTTGCTTCACTCTTGGTTACGACACACCCAGGGATATTATTATGATAATTATCATTTTTATTAAAAATAATTATGAAGTGTTTATGAGTATATACTTCTAAAAAAGGAACTATTTTTATGATTATGGATTATATCGATAAACTATTCAATGTATGTTAACCGTTTTACACGTTTGGATTAAAGTACTGTGATTCATGAAATAATCTAGTGTATGCCATTGTTTATAAATGCCACCTAGTAGAAGGAATGGAAACTGTGTCATCCATCATAATCCATGTTGGGATTTCCCTCCCACTCATGATTATTATAGTGGATATGGTGTTGCAACTTGTACTGATCATCTTATCACCATAATGTGATAACTCAGTCAGGTTATGAATAATTACCATACCCTTATTGACAACCATGATAAAAAACATGGAGGATCAATGCTAGAATGCTTCAGAAGGAAGAAAACGCCAACATTCAAAGGGAGTAAAAATCCATTAGTACTGTAGAAATGGATAAGTTCTTTAGGGAAATATTTCATGCTTTGGGGAGTATCAAAATTGAAAAAAAAATACTGGATGTTTTTCGCCTCACGGGAGATGCAGATCAATGGTGTTCATTAATCAAAAACCCAAAGGATGTTAAAGATGTATCGAAAATGTAATGGAGGGAGTTTAAAAGTATTTTCATAGAATCATAATTTCTTTATGACCATCGAGGAGATATGTAAAAGAAATTTTTGTGTCTGAGGAAAATTGAGGATGAGAATGTCCCAATGTTTGAGGCTGACTTTACAAGGATAACAAGGCATGAGACGATTATATATGAAACCCAAGGAATATGATTTATTGATTATTTTATGGGTTAGAAACATTTCTCCATCAAGAATTAGTCTCATAATCCTTCACATCTTACAATGATATTGTATCTTGCTCTATCAAGATTGAAAAGGAATTGTCAAAGTCTTACGACTTCCATGAAAAGCAATGGAATAAAAGATCTGTTGAACACTATAAATGAAAATAATGGGATGAAGGGAAAATATGAATATCAATCCTTCTGTAAATGTTGGAAGAAACAACATGGTACTTTCCTAAATGTAATGGGAGGCTGTTACATGTGTGCTGAAAAAGTCCCCCAAACTCATGATTGCAAGGGGGAGAAAGAGCCTTTTAATGTTGAATGATACAATTGTAGAGAAAAGGGGCATTAAGAAAACTAATGTCTTAATCACCAAAGAAACATTAAAAAAAGTCCAAGGGAGAAAGGCCAAGAATATACGATCCCAACTACTGAGGTTGATGCTCCGAAAGACATGGTGGTATGTAATTAAATATTTTTCTCACGTTTAGACAATGATTTATTTGATTCAAGATCATTGCATTATTTTATAACTTCGTAGTTTTCTATGAAAATTCGATATTTTCAACTTGATATTACAAGTTAGTTTTCAGTCACAACTCCTTAGGGATATATCATCACATCAATGTTTTTTGAATCAGTTCCCAGTAGGGAATATAAATGTTCATTATCTTCTGATCTCTTCATTATACCCATGATTGAATATGATATAATCCTCAGTATGTATTTTCTTTTAGACCATGATATGAAAATTAATTTTATGAAGATGGAGGCTACAATTTTTTATGATGATAAGGAGTACCTTTTCTCTAGTGCCGAAACATCACCACCTGATTCTTATCTAGATCCACCCCCAATAGCTCTACTAAAGTCAATTATTTGGGATATTAAAATGAAAAAACTATGGGTGATGAAAATAATGTTAGAATAGTGGATGTACCTATTGTGCAAGAATACATTGATGTGTTTCCCGAGGATTTACCTGTACATCCTACAGAATGAAAAATTTAGTTTTCCATTGATTAAATTCCGGGTACAAGGACCATATCGAAGACCCCTTATAGAACGGCGACTGTGGAATTAGTAGAACTAAATAAACAACTAGAGGAATTGAGTAATAAAGGATTTATTCACCCTAGTGTCTCCATGGGGAGCCGCTGTCCTTTTTTTTAAAAAAGATAGAATGATCTAGGAGGTTGTAAATTTTACTATAAGGATATCAATGCTATAAATATAAAGAATAAATATCCCTTTCCTCGCATTGATGGTTTATTCGACTAACTTTGTGGTGATTAATATTTTTCAATGACCGGCATTTGATATGGTTATCGTCAGTTGTGTGTTAAGAGGGAAGACATTCCGAAACTTGCATTTCTAACCAGGTATAGGAATTAAGAGTTTATAATAATGCCTTTTAGATTGACTAATGAACCCTCTGTCTACATGTATATAATGAATATAGTTTTCAAGGAATATCGTGATGAATTTGAAGAGGTATTTATTGATGATATCTTGGTTTACTGAAAAATCATTGATGATCATAAAAAATCTCTTCCACAATATTCTGAAAACCCACAGAAGAAATGATTTATCATTAATGGTTACAAAGTGTGAATTTTGGCTTCAGGATTTTTATTTTCATGGCCATATTTTCTCCATGGATGGAATCAATATTTATCCTTCAATGACCTAGGAAATCCATGAATGGATAGCACCAATGAGTATAACTAAGGTATTTCGTTTTATTGGGTTTTTAGGTTATTATTGACGTTTCATCCATAATTTTTTCACGGTTGGATAACCCATTAAAATTGATCACACGTAAGGGGGTTAAATTTGATTGGACAAAAGAGTGTGAATTTTTTTTTTGAATAAATTAATAAAAGATTAGTCAATGCTCCTATACTGACTCTACCATTGGAGAATGTTGAGTTCATATTTTTTTAATGATGCGTGAATGAAACAACACGGTTGTGTACTTATGCAAAATGATAGTTTTATTGCATATGCATTATGATAGCTAATAATTCATGAACAAAACTATGTTACTCATGATATTGAGTTATCAGTTGTAATCATTGGTATGAAAATATTGAGACATTATATCTATGTTAAAAAATTTATGATTTATACTGATCATAGGAATTTGAATTATATTTTCACATAGAAAAAACTCAAAATAAGGAAAAGAAGATGGAATGAACTAAACAATGATTATAATTTCACTATACAGTACCACTTGAGGTAGTAAAATATGGTGGCAGCTGCTTTGAGAAGAAAATATAATGGAGTTCTGAACAAGATAAGAGTTGAAAGGGATCCTATGATCATTGATATTGTAAATATGGATATGGGAATAATCATGGAAGTTGAAACATAAACTCTTTTTAAAATGGATGCTAAAACTTTTATATAGAAAGGTTAAGAAGTTATCATACTATTTATGAGGAGTTTCAATAGAAAATTAAAGCGATGAATGATGTGAGATTGATTGACTTCATATATGAAGATAGATTTTGGAGATTTGGGATGAGAATATGGATATGGGAATAATCATGGAAGTTGAAACATCAACTCTTTTTAAAATGTATGCTAAAACTTTTATATAGAAAGGTTAAGAAGTTATCATACTATTTATGAGGAGTTTCAATAGAAAATTAAAGCGAAGAATGATGTGAGATTGATTGACTTCATATATGAAGATAGATTTTGGAGATTTGGGATGAGACTTTTAGTTCCAGATATTCCTAATCTAAAATTTGAATTGTTAGATGTTTCTCATAGCTCTAATTTTTCTATACAACCTAGTTTCACTAAGATGTATAGAGATTTCAAGGAAAATTTTTCTTGAGAGAAAATCAAGAAGGATATTGCATATTATTTGTCAAGATGTATGTTTTCTCAATAGGTGAACGTTGGATGGGAATATCATGTAAGATTCATGAATCCTCTTCCGATACCTGAGTGGAAATTGGATGATATTACGATGGATATTGTCATGGGACCAAAAAGGACTCCTCGAAGGAATTATGCAATATGGGTCACTATTGATCAACTTACTAAATCATCACATTTTCTTTCTATAAGAGAAGATTTTAAACATGAACGTCTAGAAATACTATATAAAAATAAAGTTCTAAAACATCATGTTATACCCCTATTGATTGTTTCGGATCGTGATCCCAATTTTATATCACGATTTTGGAGATGTCATCAGTTTCACCTAGATACTGAACATCATTTGAGCACTTCTTACCACCATCAAACAGATGGTCCATCAGAACGAACTATTCAAACCATAAAAGATATGTTGAGATCCAACTCACTTGAAATTCTATGTATGTGGGAACAATAAACACCTCTAATAGAATTTTAATATAACAATATCTTCCATTCAAGTATTCAAATAGAACCATACAAAGCGTTATATGTAAAGATATGTCGCACACCCCCTTCTTGGGACGAAGTAAGTGACATAAAACATGTCGGTCCATAACATGTTGAGGAAACAATGTCAAAAGTGAATATTATCCAAACCCACATTAATGAAGCCCAAATTATCAATAGAGATAAGATGATTACTGAATGAAGGATTTGGACTTTCAAGTAGGAGACCATGTCTTCATGAAGGGGTCTCCATGGATGGATGTTATACGTTTCGGTAAGAAGGGTAAATTGAGTCCCATGTACATGAGACATTTTGAAATTCTAGAACGAATTGGAGTTGTAGATTATTATTTGGAAATGCCTACAAATCTATCTAATGTTGGTGATGTGTACCACGTATCACTGTTGAAAAAATAATTTCCTACCCTAATGCATGTATTCACCTGTGAAGAAATAGACCTGGAACCCAATATTTCTTATTTTAAAAATCCTATGATAATTCATGACACTAGAGTTGAAGTGTTGAGAAACCAGAAAACTCCTATATTAAATTTTTTTTGGAGAAACCATAAGATGAAAGAGGCAACGTGGGAACCCAAGGAATATATGATGACGAAACACTCAAATAAATTTATGTTTAATTATTCTAGAAATTTTAAGGAAGAAATTATATTAAGGAGGGGAGAATGTAAAACCCAAAAAATCCATGGTAGTATTCCCATTGAATAATTAAATAGAATAATACGTACAATAGTTAAAGATTCATAAAAACCACGATCAATCAAACTAGCCATTATGAATAGTAATTACCACTTTTCTGAAAACTTAATTTTTTTGATGAATAGTTAAAAATACAAAATTTTAATTAAAAAAAATTAATAGAAATAAAATGTACTGCTAAATTAAAATTTGCGTGTTTTTTAATAATCACTATATTATGTTTTTATCATTTAATATAATTTAGGTCATTTGATGTAATTTTACATTTAAACTAAACATAATCACATGTGAATCTGTTGATAGTTATTATTTCTTAGAAACTCACTTTTTATTTTAACAACATGAATTAATTTTAAATTAATTTTTCCCCTTCTCTGTTTTTAATTCAAAAAAATGTATTCATATTTGGAATTAGGTGGTCCAAATTTTTAAACAGGTAACTATTATTTTCACAAATTATTAATTTTTTGTTCGGAAAATATTTTATTTACCCTGGATAAAGGGGTAAATCCGGTAAAAAAGGGTAAAAAATTACATTATAATAATATTAAATTACCCTATCATGTGTCATATTTATATTATTGGATAAATTACTGACAATGGGAATCCTTTAATAGATTTTTGGGACCCCATGGTGCCACTTTAGTGGGACAATGACACTTTATATTAATTAATATAACGTGAAGACAAAAATGGCATAAACAAATATATTTTTGGAAACAATTTTTTACAAGGGGTTATGTACATTATCTATTTGACTAAAAATATTAATTTGGTAGATAAGAGGATTTCCTACATCATGAAAGTTTGGTTAAAATTATTAAACATTAAATAATTAAATTTATTTATGACACAATGATGAAGCAGTAATTACCTTATTTAATAATGATAAAAATAATTGATATTACAAATTTCCATATAAATATAGTTTGAAACTTCTGATGAATTACACTAATTTTATAGGTTAATATGACACGGTAGGGTTGATTAAATAATTTATTTTTCAAATAATTAAGCTGTTACAGTTTATTGAAAAATCAAATACTAAATAGTATCAAAATTGACATAATTGAGTATTTAAAACAAATACTATATTATTAATTGATATTATATTCTTTAAAATAAAATAATATTCCATATGACAAAGATAATGTTATATATATTAATATATAACAACGTGGGGTTGTCTTTTCTTGTTATATTATGTATACTAACCATATAATATAAAAATATAACGTGACATTGTAAATGTCAAACTATTTAACTACGAGTTAAATATAAAAGATAGAATATATATGGTGACTTAAACATATCAAAAACCTATTGGATGGGAGGTTTTCGACCAATAACTAACTTATCCTATAAATAAATTATTTTCTAGCCATTAGAAACTGTAAATGATTTTATTATAAAATAATATGTCATTCTTTTCCTAAAATGACCATCACATGTCTTATAAAAGGGTACTTACCCTTATCTTAATTTCATCTCTCCAAATCCATTTTTCTTCACCAAAACCTACCCAAATATCCTCCCAACGTACGTAAATTCATCATATTGTCCTTAAAATGAACATAAATCCAATCTAGGGAGCCCTTTTGATCAATTGAAAAGGAAACACTAGAAAATTAGGTAATAATTTCACCACCCTCTTTCAAGATCTTTTCAACCTCCACATACACATTCTTTATTATTTCCATACCAAAATAATAAATATTTTACCACCTAAATAATTTTATGTTATTATAAATATGGTAATACCACATACTTTATTCTATCCATCCAATAAATTAAAAAGTCCCCATATGCGCGTACATACAACTTAACGTCTCCACGTCGTGGTGTTGATTGTCATTCAACACTTCACTATTTGGATGGGAATAATAAGGAGTATAATTGATTTAAATAAGAAATATATCATCTTAATTATTCTTTATATATGATATTCCATCCAATTACATATGATATCATCATCAATATAAGGATATTGTTCCTCATGCATTCGTAAGGATTACCGTCTCCACGAAATCGATTCGATTCATTCGCCATTATTATCATTCCAGAATAATTTTCTTGTTATGATTAAAAATAATGTTTAAGAACTTAATATAATTTTGTATATGAATCATATACATCCCATACATAACAAAAATTTCTTACATAACCATTAATATAAAGGAAAACGAATAAGTTAACACCCGAAACGATGATACTACTCAAATATTATTAACAATGATGTATTCAACGATCATATATGATATCATATTTATGTATATAGTTCTTGTATAATTCAATAAAAATTACCTGAATATTATAAAGGTGGTTAATGTACCCTCAAACAAGGAAAAGTACAAGGTAATAGTTAATTCTACAATCTCTTAACTTATATGAGGTTATTAATGCGTAAGTATCGATTAAGACCCCTTTATCATCCACATCATTGTTTTCTTACAAATGTAATTCAATACATTTTTACTATTTAATATACTATTTTTAATTAAATTTATACCCTTATTTGACCATATAAGTTTTGAAATAAATCATTCTGTTATTTTCCAAACTAGGTACTTTATGACATTTTCATCAAAAATAAGGTAAGAATGTCTTTTATTAATTTATACGGAAAGTGCAGATATTTTCTGCCGTTATATCATCATCGTAGCATCACATACAATATTATATGAATATTTTTCAAAATAAATGTTTTCTTTTATAATTATTTGACTTTTAAATGATTCCAGAATACAAATTGGTATTTATATTAAATAGTTTTTATATCAGGTCAACATCCATTGTGGGTTTTAAATTTGTTTGATGTTTATTTATTATAATAAAAATCTTTTATATTGTATTTATTGTTTTGTAATATGTTTGAATATGGATGTTTTAATTTTAAACCATTCATGGTTTATGGATAATGAATTGACATATCGTATTCTAGTTTTAATACAAATGTTTATGTTATGTTTAAACCATTACATATAAGGAATGCATTGGACATAATAAGTAACGGGTAGAGCCCTCTATAGCTCCATGATGCATCAGTAGGTCTTATGATACCATCTAGTGTCTTGGAACAAGGCCTTGAAAAATATAATTTGTAGTCTTGGAACAAGGCATTAACTACGTTGTTATGAATTCTGGCATTATGCATTCCATCATTATGAAAGTGGATATTGATAAGTCATGTGATTATTACACAAGTTGAATATCCATCTGAATAAAAAAATAGAATTATTTGATTTTATATTTTCCATATTATGATGAAGTTTTAGTTTAAAAGCCTTTTGTTTTAGTCTAATACATTTCCTTAAATGATTATTCTTATTTATGAAAGTTTCTGCTATATTGTTATCCTTACTAAGCACTTAAGCTCACCCCTTTCTATGTTTTATTTTTCCCAGGATGTGAAGATGTATTATATGGTTTACCTGTAGGGAAAGGAAAAAGATATAAGCGTGTTAAATGGGAACAAAATGTTGCTGATCTTTTTATTTCATGATGTAATGTAAAACGTATGGATGTATCTAATACTTCCAAGGCTAATAAAATGATCGGTCTTTCAGGACATGATTAATTGTATCTTGGAAATGATTTCTAATAATAAATCGACTCTGGGTAACTGGGGTAGGGACATTATGAAATATCAGTATTTCTAAGCAATGATTGACTACACATGAAGCACTACATTACATTTGTATTTGAAATTCCCCCATTTTATATCATAGATGGGTTGTTATTCCTTTTCTGGGGACAATGTAACATGAGGTCAGGTTTAGCTATACCGCTTCTTCAATAGTGGCATTGTAAAATATCTATGCTAGAACTTCTATTAGAGTAGGATTAATTGGTGACCTTACCTATGTTTTCATTGAGAATAGTTATGTGTTTATATGAATCATTTTTTCATACCACCACTAAGGGATGATGATTTCCATATTTACATGGTAACAGGTAACCTATACAAATTAATTCCATGTTACCATATAAAACCTGTTGAATTAATGGTAAGAAATACCCAGTTTGAGGATTTATTAGGTAATCGAATCATTCAACTAATTTTTTGTCCATTTTTGTATCAGATACTTTCTATAAATAAATCTACAATAACACATCATCAGTGTAATGATTAATGAATACCGAATTGTTTTATGGTAAAGAAAAAGTATCCATTTTCTGTAATTAATGACATGATTCATCAAATAAAAGGTTCTATATGGATATTATAGACTGAAATTCAGTCTTGTTATCAACATCATAAATTTAATGTGACAAATATACTTATGACATCCATCTAGACTTGGTATGGCTATTTTTAGTCCCATGTCATACCATTATGTTTAACAAATGCATCATAGAATTTTATAAAATAAATAAATAATATATTTAATGACAATGTCGATATGTTTATTGTTGTAATTATGGACTATATATTGTTATAATATATAGTTGATGAAAATCATTTTGTTCATCATTTGGAATATCAAAAAATTATGACATATTTCAAAATTATTTAAATTTTATTTAAATAAAATATACGGATTTGGGATGTAATGTTCTTCATAACCGTGGTTTTAGAAAATCAAATATTAGTAAATAATATTAAGCCAATGGTTTTAATGAAATTGGAACACCAACACATTTTTATACATTTCTTGTTCTTCATCGTGTCAAGGTATTTCTGGATGATCATAATGATTTCTCAAGTAATCATTCCCTAGTAAATTCATTCACTCAAAATAGAGAAAGATTCATATTCAATTTTAAATGAAATAATTATATTTTTAAAATTGATGATATTATTGATGACTTATTCTTTTAGTGTCCTGAAATATCTGTGAAGATCTACCTGGAATTTTCTAATATGAAATTTATGCTAAATGGAAATGTTCTCATCACGGTTTTCCACTTTGTGGACAATTATTCATCACAGATTTGTCCACATGGGAAAAAATATTATACTCAAGTTACTGAACATCAATCTATATTTTTTCTCTTAAGAATTAATGGAACAAAATTTTTAAATAATGGTTAACCATGTATTTTGAAATAATCACCTTTATATATTTCATTTCTCATATGTATTGGAATCTCTATTAATGGTGATGGGTTGAATGATAATAATATTTTTTTTCACAGTTTCATAAACCATTGTTAAGTTTAATTCCATTTAAAATTCATTAAAGGCGAATTATATGACCAAGGCCCAAAGGAATAATATGTGGAGTCAAATTTGTTGGTTGAAATTTATTATATTCATTTTAGAATTTAAGAGAATTAAATCATTATTGGGTTGGAAAGAGTAATATTGACCACCTATCTTCCAAAATGATCTTACATGAACAACTACATGTTGATGTGTTTAATGTAATTTCAGACTCTCTATATCATGCATTTTTATAATTATATGATGATTTATCACCCAATAATAATAGATAAATTATATTTAATATGTTTATGATTCTATAGTATAGGTATAATATGTGTAAACAATATCATTTTACATCCCAGGTTAGTATCCATATATCATATAAAGGATGAATTTGATATATTATATGATCAATCATCTAACAAAATCACCAAACATTATTAAAATTCATTATATAATCAGTGTTGATAATATATGATGTATGTATGTGAATGATAATTTCTAATTTTAGGATGTTGGGTCAACTATAGTGTCTTATTAGAATCCATGAATTACATATAATGTTATGATAGGAATCAAGGTGGAAAAAATATCCTTGGATTGTTTGATACCACCATATCAACAATTTTTTGGTAGCTAGATTAAACAGTTTATACAGATTCTTGAACAAATGCTTCATGAAAAGAATATCAAATTTTGTGGAGATTAGAAAAAGATTTTTTACTATAAAAAATATTATAACTACATATTTATTTTAAAATTTTAAATGTCAGAGTTTGAGTCATTATAAGAAAGCAATTTTTTATTCATATTCTATGATTGAATATTGAATATTATTCTTCTAATGATCCATTTTATACAATATTTTTCATCTAAGTATCATTTTATTCATCATTTAATGGTGATTACTCAATTAAATTAAAAAAAATTATTTTATCATCATTGTAATGCATGTGAATTATGTTAAGTGAAATGGATTTATAGAGAGATTCAGTTCCCTTAGGCCACTCATGGATTGAAACATTTTTAAGTCTAAAACCAATATTCACCGGTGCCTTGTTGATTATTATTAAGTATTGGAAGGTTGATTATAATTGTTCCTTTAAAAAACATATGAAAATTATTCATTAACATTGTCATTTTCTATAGCTTATGAAATATATCCCAATCCCATCTAAAATACTAAGATGAAAATACAACAATGTGGGCCCTTAAAAAATTTTTCCAAGTAACTAGATCATATTCTTGTTTCTACAATGAATCAACATTTTAGATATTCCAAACCCATAGATAGACAAAATTCGTGGAATGGTTCGAATTTAAATGGGAACTATGATCATGATGCACAAATAAGAGGTATGTGGCTTCATATCTCAAATATTATGCCTTCATTATATAATTTCTTCGGGTATAAACCATTTTCATAGGGGTGACTCTAATATCTCATTAATTTATTTATGGTACATTTATAACTTGATTTTGATTATAATCTTTTCTCTAATTATGAGTCATTTATAGTGGGTTATTGAAGAATTTGGATATTTTTGTTCCTCTTACTTATTGGAACATAGTTTTGGAATAAAACAGAGGTAATCATAGAAAACAATGTTCCTTGTATTAAGGTTCTCGATGTGGGTTCCTAGATAGTGAAAATCATGTGTCTTCACCCTCAAAATACATGGCAGGTGATAGTGGGGATCACGATGTCAGAATTAAATTTCCCAACCCATATTTCTAAACCACGATCCTTTTATCCAATAGAATAAATGTGATCTCATGGGTTCTACAATCATTTTGAAAACCATTCAATACACTATATAAAAACAATTATGGTGCATGAATAGGTTAATAGCTAATTCTAAACATGTGACCAATCCCAAGAAACCATTTGATGAGAGTTTAATTCATCTAAATTATTCATTTAATTCTCAGGAAACTTTTTATATGACAACAAAGCTACATTAATAAACTTAAATGATCATTTTCTAAATAATGACTCTCTAGATGTGCCTTTTTCTCTTCCAAAACACTATATTCATGAATTTATTTGCCGATGGATGTGTTAGAACTCATCTGGTATATGTAATCCCTTGGATTAGGAATTATCTATTCTATATTTCACTCCTTATTTTGGAGTTATATATTATCATGTTTTTTATTTTAATTCAACAATAAATGATATTTTTTGAACTAGTATTCTCCTCTAATTATTCCATGCTTTCAATATTCCTTGACAGATCATGTTGTAGTGGTGGAAAATTGTTTATGATTTTAGGAAGGAGGATACATTATTAATTCCCTTAAATGTCAAACTATTCTTCTTTGAATGATTGAAAATTAATTTTAAATTGTTTTCAAAACCATTAATTGGATATATTTAATGTATGAATTCAATATGTCATTAAATTATGGAATATAACACATTATTAATGTATTAAAAAATGTAGGCTGAATTTTGATAAAATACTAGTTAAATCTACAAGGTAATGTGATGATATTATTTAATGCCAATTCTATAGAAGAAATCATTAAAACAAGATTATATTAAATGGTATAAAACCAGTAACGAAATATCATATATGTGAAGATTAATTTTAATTATGGGACATGCGGATGAGAATTTGAATTTTGAATTGTGTGTTGAATTTAAAATAATAGCTGAAAAATGATAGAATGATTTATTTATTTAATTAATATGTGATCCAAATATATTAGTGTCTCTATTGGGCATATATTCTGGGATTCTGACCATAGAGAAATAAAATAATGATGAAAAATAAAACAAATATATTTTTTACATTATTTCCCAGATGGGCTGTAGAATGATTATATAAATGTAAATAGAGGTGCATAGATATTTCAACACATTTATTTATTATTAATTGACTTAGTAGTGTTAGAGTCAATGAACAATGAATGATAATCCTATTGGTGTAAGACCATTATTATTATGTTGGTATTGTAATTACGTTCAAATGTTTGTTGGAATGATTTTTTAATGCATATTTTATTTATGAAAAATATATATTATGTTGGCTTTCTTATCATTTCCCTCAAAATGATTTAAAATATTATCAGAATGAAAATTTTAGAATAATTTCTAATGCCTCATTTTTATTTAATGTCTACCGTATTTTATTTTTTTTAATTTTAAATGTCATGTAAAAAATTATTTTCTATAAAATTTTTCTTTTTTCTACCACCATACATATTACATAATTATTTTATATATGAATTTAATGTAGGATTATTAAAAGAAATTTTTATTCTTGTAGGTGGTATTTGATTTTATCTAATGATTCTATGTGCGAGGGATGTGAATATAAGATATAATGATTAAGTCATCACATACTCATATTTGTTCTTTTAATTTTGGATATAATGTTATTTATTCTATTATAAAACATAATGGGATCACTAGTTGTCTGGTTTTATATTTTCTATTCTATATATTTTGGAATTCTTATTTCACCTTGACTGATCTTCCCTTAATTTAGTATGATTGATTGTTCTCGTAAAGAAATCATTCGCCCTATTTCCTTCGTAAATCATAAGTACTCGTCAGAAGACTATGGTGATATGGAAGACCATACTAACCATGTTAGTTCTTAATTATTTTTTAGTGTACTAGTTTGTATCGGTTGGTTCATGACACTATTAATCACATAATGAAATCGATATACATGGCTTCTCCATGAACATTAAATCATTCATAATATCATTATATCCCATCCGAAAAAATTATATGTGTTTATTTAAAATTTAATCCTTATAATAATATAAAATTTATAGAATTAATAAATTTGGGATCATTAGAACATTCAGCCATTAAATCTAATGAGTCCTTATCGTATGTTTTTATTTATAATTATATCTTCATAATTTTTCATTAACTTTTGTTGAGGGCAATTTAATATTTATTTAAAATTTATTATTTAATATATATATTATTTTCAAAATATTAAAGGATAAATTTAATTTCAAAATTAAAATATATAATTATAAGTTAAAACATAAAATAAATTAATTATTTCATGAGATGCAATTCATGTAGATTTTGGAAAAATTTATTTCATCAATTTTTTTATTAAAAAGTCAAATATTATACATTTTGAAATTTTGAAGAATGCTCTTTTTAAACCTTGGTAAAGTTAGGAAATATTGAACGAGTAACTTTTGAATAATATTTGGAAAATATTAAAGATAAAATTCAATATATTGTGATAGCAAATATGAAAACTGTTGAAAGGATTTTCTTCTAAAGTTCAATACTATGATATTTTTCATTAAAAAATATTTCATCCATATGATTACATATTATGATCTATAAGAAATTAATAATTTATATAACCTAAAAAAACAGTTGACAAAAATATATAATATTTTTTGTATATATAAAATAAAATTTCGTCATTTGAAATTATAATAATATATAATCTCTATAATAATATGTTGACATAAAATCCTAAATGAATTGGTATCCTTTCAATCATAATCCCATGAAGAAATGACATCAAACTTAATATTAAATTTCTTTAATATAATTATATTAAAGGTAAAAAATTCAATTGGGAAGTAGATACATCATATAAAAGTAGATATGTGTATAAAATCAGATATCTATTAATGAAACAAAAATAAGAGGATGAACCCTTATGGATTTAGTGATTTCTAAATTGAAAGTAATTTAAAGAATAATAATTTAATGGTTTCACAAGTACCAAAACATAGAATATGTAAAATTAAAAAATAAATATTTCAATTTTTTATAAAACGTAAAGTATTGAAATTGTAGAAAATAATTAAAACATGTCTCAATGATGATAAATTTAGGTGAAAAACTTACGTATTTTGTATTTATTGAATAAAATTATATGAATTGAATGATCATGTTGTGGCTTTTAAATCATATTTAATTTCATGAATCTATAAAAATTTATTAATTAGGTGGAAATAAAACTACCAAATTGAATATATGATACAAAACATAAATCACGTAATATGATTTTGAAAATAATATATACACATCCATACCTTTTAACCAACTTGAATTTTAAGCACTCTAACCTCTTGCAAAACTGATCGTGTAGTGATTCACTTTTTCATTTTCACCTTTACACCACTGTGCTAAAATTGGTTTTTTTTGAAAATTATTGAAATAATAACAAATTTCACTTCATTTTTTATTCCATTATTTTGTGTTTATCACTGTGAAAAAGTAAAATTTTACTTTTTTAATAAATTTTTCATAGGAGGAGGTGATTTGGAGGCCCTGGAGATGATCCAGAAGGAAATCGGCCAAACTGCATGGAAGCCATGGACACCTGTCCACTTTTTTGAATTGTGATCGACATTCGAGACTCCAAATGGGATGAAAGTTTGTGGGCCTCTCTAGAACTTCATGGAATACAATTCATCTCAAAGAACTGAAATCCAATTCATAAATCTATTGCCCCATCCGAACCATTATGTCCAGGGGACATAATGTGCACGATGTCAAGAGTTGGGTTCAGTTTTTTGACTATATCTCCATTTCTAGATGTTCAGTGGCCTCTAAATTTTACATGGTGAGAGTCCAAACAACGTAAAACATCTTTTATCGTTTTTATAAGTAGATATAATGCTATATACCAACCAAAAACTGATAGTCGAGTGGTATCACCAAAACTAGGTTCTAAAAACCACTTACCACGTAGGATATAAAAGGGCACTAGGGAACCTCATATGCAAGTTAGAACTAGAAGCCACAATATACCATTTTTGAGACAAAAAGGAGTCCTCTCACCATCGAAGAAGTTCTGTAGGCCCCTATCGTCAAAGAGTGATCAAGGACGAAGAAAGAGATCCACTCAAGCTTCCTCCTTCTCCCGATGTCGGGCAAAACGGTGGGTGTTCGTTGTGATGAAGATACCCACATGCCAAGGGAATTCCAAAGCTTATTTTAGATACTGGATTGGAGTTATTTGGGGTTTAAAATATTTCTTTCTATGTATCTTACAAACTTTTATATTTGAATTCTGGTTTTGATGTCTGTGAATAAGATTCCCTTAATTTCTAAAGGATCGACATGAGATTTTGGGTGCGTGACATGTGTTGTTCCGATTGGACATCACATGAATCCTTTTCATACCCACATTATTGAGATTTCAATCTTATTCAAAATATCTTATTCCATAAATAATTACTGGACCTTGAAAATATGATTGTTACATCAAGGTTTGGTCCTTAAAGCAATGAAATAAAAACTTAGGAATTAATCGGGATTTAAATTAACTCTGACCAAATAATTACTCCAAACATGAATGATTCTCTAAGAAAAATGAACATGAAATGAGTGTAGTGAAATCACAATAATCCCTTTATCTCATATTTTTTAAAATCCACATGGTCACTCATCTTGTATGCTACTTCAATTAAGTCATTTATTAAACTATTATCAAAACCACCCCCTTCTTAGTAATTTTTATTAATAATACACACTCTAAACCTACCAACTCTCCTTGAGAGATGACATAGGGTCTGCCCTAGACTATAAATCATCCTTAAAACAACAATCAAATTGCACCACTGAGCTAAAAATGTTTTTATTGAAAATTATTGAAATAATAACAAATTGCACTTCTTTCTTAATTCCATTATTTTGTGTTTATCACTATCAAATAGGAAAATGTTATTTGTTTTGATAAATTCATTATATGAGGAGGTGATTTGGAGGCCTTGGAGATTATCCACAATGAAATGGGCCGAACATCATTGAACCCAAGGACACATGTCCACTATTTTGAAGAGTGAGCGACATATGTGCCTCCAAATGGGATGAACTTTTGTGTGCCTATCCAAAACAACATGGGATACAATTCATCTCAATGAACTGAAGGAAAATTCGTTTATCTGGTGGAACATCTTAACCATTCTGTCCATGGGATATAATCTTCACGAAGTCAAGAGTTTGGTTCCGTTTTGTGACTATATCTCCATTTCAAGATGTTCAATGGCCGATATATTTGACACGGTGATCGTCAAGACAGCTTAAAACATCTTTTTAACATTTTTCCAAGTAGATATAATTACATATACATACCCAAAACTGATACTTCAGTGGTATCAACAACACTGGGTGCTGAAAACCACTTACCATTTTGGATATAAATGGTCACCAAGGAAAACTCATTTGAAAGTTTGAACCAGGAACCACACTCTGCCATTTTGGAAACCCAAAGAAGTCCTCTCACCATCCAAGAAGTTATGGAGGCCTTTATACTCGAAGAGGGATCAAGGATGAATATGGAGATCTACTCGAGCTTCCTCTTCCTCTCGATGTCAGGATAAACAGTGCCTGTTCATTGTTAGGAAGCTACACACATTTCAAGAGAGTTCTAATGCTTATTTGAGATACTGGTTTGGTGTAATTTGGGTGTTAAAACATTTCATTCTATGTATCTTACATAATTTCATATTTGAATTCTTCTTTTGATGCATGCGAATGAGATTCTCTTAATTTCTAACCGATCAGCATGAGATTTTTAGTGAATGACTTGTGTTGTTCTAATTGGACATCACAAGAATCCTTTTCCTACCCACCTTATTGAGATTTCAATCTACATTGGAAGATCTTATTCCATGCATAAGTACTAGACCCTGAAAATAAGATTTTTACGTCAAGGATTGGTCATTAATGCATTGAAATAAAATCTTATGAATTAATCGGGATTCCAATTAACTCCAACGAAATAATTACTCCAAACATTAAGAATCTCTAAGAACAATGAAGTTGAAATGTGTGTAGTGAAATCACAATAATCCAGTTATCTCAGTTTGGCCCATTTCCTTATGGATCATTTCCAGGGCCTCCAAATCAACTCATCCTACAATGAATTTATCAAAACAAGTAACTTTGTCCTTCTTAACAGTGATAAACACAAAATAATATAGTAAAAAATGAAGTGAGATTTGTTATTATTTCAATAATTTTCAATACAAGATTTTGGTTCGGTTTTATGACTATATCTCCATTTATATATGTTAAATGGCCGCAATATTTGACATGGTGATAGTCAAGACAGTGTAATACATCTTTTATCTTTTTTCCAAGTCGAGATAATTCCATATACCATCCCAAAACCGAGACTCAAGTGCTATCACCAAAACTGGGTTCTCAAATCCACTTATCATTTTGGCTATAAAAGGGATCCAAGGGAGCCTCGTCTACAAGATCGAACCAGGAGCCACACCCTTCCATTTTGGAGACCCAAAGGAGTCCTCTCACCATCCATTAGATCTGGAGGACCCTATCCTCATATAGGTATCATGGATGAAGAAGGAGATCCACTCAAGCTTCCTCCTCCTCTCGATGTCGGGGTAAACGGTGGACATTCGTTGTGAGGAAGCTACACACATGTCAAGGGAGTTCCAACACATATTTTAGATATTGGGATGGAGTATATTTTTTTGTTAAAATAGTTTTTTCTATGTATATTACATACATTCATATTTGAATGCTTGTTTTGATGCATGTGAATGAGATTCTCTTAATTTCTAACCGATCAGCGTAAGATTTTTAGTGTGTGACTTGTGTTGTTTTGATTGGAAATCATAAGAATCCTTTTCATACACACCGTATTGAGATTTCAATATGATTTGGAATCTATTATTTCATGCATAAGTAATGGACCTGGACAATACGATTGTTACGTCAAGTTTTGGTCCATAAATCATTGAAATAAAAGAGTAACAATTAATCTGGATTCTACTTAACTCCAACCAAAGAATTACTCTAAAATGAATGAATCTCTAAGAACAATGAAGTTGAAATGGGTGTAGTGATATCAGAACAATCAGTTTATCACATATTTATCAAAATCCACATGGTCACTTAACTTTTAATCTATTTAAATTAAGACATTTTTAAACTATATTCAAAACCACCCCCTCTCCTAGTCATTTTTATTAAAAATACACACTCTAAACCTACCAACTCACATTGAGAGATGACCTAGGTTCTTCCCTAGAATATAAATCAACCTTAAAAACATAATAAATTTGAGGTGTCATCACAACACGGTCAATAACTAATATATATTTCTGAAAAATATTCCATAATAATATTGAAATATATAATATCAGATATTAAATATTTATCATGAAAACAAATTTTTATTAATAAATATATATTAATGAATTATTTTTGGGTTTTAAATTAATTTTTTTTATATATTTGTTCGTTCAACTTTTATAGTACATTCATAATGATCATTGGTTATCCATTTATATAATTTTTATAATGAAAAAAATATAGTATATATTTTCAAGAACCGGCATTAATATCGTGTCACATCGGTACACGAGCCTATTCGTGACGACATGGTATCAGAGGTCTGGGTTGAGCTTCTTGTCTTGATGTCAGTATACATTTTATGTAATATTTTAGGGACATAGCAGAGACTTTTTATTCAATTAATTGAACAACACTCACCAAAATGAGCTTTAAGTCACCAATGGTGGATTAGGGAGGCATATTTAGTATTTTTTATATGATATTTAATTCTTTTGATTTCGATAGAATGAAAAAAATGTATTTTTCTATATGTTTGAAATAATATCCTTTGTTGCTCTGTTTGACTATTTTTAAACATTCTTCATGTTTTTGGATGATGATGTATATAATCTTTCCTTTAAGGGTACTTGTGAATCATATACAATTTCTATTTATTGAAGATCCTTAGTCAGTAATCCAATCATAGACCCGATTTTGGATGAGGGGATTATGTGTCTTTTCTAACCACTAGGACAACATCGTTCACAATTTCTCGTTCATGATCTTATTTTGGAACCTCAACGTGATGTTTTTGTAAATCATGCTCATAGGTTACTTCATAAAAATCCAATAAATTTTAAAATCTCTAATAATCCTTAGGATTTAGATGAATTGTTGAATAGGATGTACATTTTCAATGATTTATTACAGACACATGATAAAATGAAGGCTATGTGTGGCACCTTCATGATGGAAGGATTGTGTATGAAATAGATGTATATGGTAGAGATGGAGAAGATGACTGAGGTATTTGATTGGAAATACATTATAACTCATATCACAAACTAGTTCTATGTATATTCTATGGTTTCATCCAAGGATATGGGTTTGTTCATACTTGAATAGGCTAACAAAGCTTTTATAGTGTATGCAAACCATTTTGTTAATCTTGATCAATTTTAACCTGATATACTATCGAATGAGTGGATTCTTACTTGATAATTCATGTTGTAATATCAATATGATATTCTATCTAATATTTTCTTCCAGATGTTTCCCTCTTTTACGAAAGAGATGGATTATTCATTAATGGATGAAATAGACATGGGTGTAATATATGTTTTGATGGGTGTCTCTTTTTCTCCAAGTGGAAGAGCAATTTCCACCAAATAAATACAAAATATGATGATTCTCAATGTGGATATCTAGAATAATATTTTTTTATTCCTCATATAGTTCTCAGAAGAGGGACTCTGATTTTTTGTTGGTGTCGAATGTAAATACATTCTATGATTTTTTTCCCTATGCCTCCCTTGGTTTTTTCCCCTACAGAAGCTCAGACCACCTACATGAGTTATTCCTTGTAAATTCTACTCCACTTAGTAGATTGTGATCATTTAAACCTTATAAAATGGAGTATCCAATGGATAAATCAATTATAACTGAGATTAATCCAAATGCATCTAAAACCAATATTCTTCATGGAGTTTAATCTTCTCTTATTTAAGTAGAATTTTCTCGTGTGACAATGACAAGTATCATCACTATAGATTCATAATTGCTAAATTTTTTAATTGATACTTGTGTATCTGATACATTTATTTCAAACCATATATTTTTTCTTTAAAATATTTATATTGAGATATTATATTATGTGATGTATTTTAATAAAACCCTTTGAACGAATATATAGTAGGGTCTCCATATTCTAACATGCTTTTGATAATCTTTTTTAGATGTCGATCATGTTTTTTGTTTTTTTCAGATTAAAAAGAAACAACATGAGATCATATTAGGGATGCATTGGCTCATTGATAATAAATCAGGGATTTATTTATATCTTCCATAGGACTTTTTTACTTCTCTCTATGGTATTTGATGAATCATTCAGGGATAATAGGACCAAAATTCATGTGAATGAATACATACTAATTTAGAGTTGGGAATGTAAGATTGGTGTTTGATTATTATTTAGAGTGAGAATCTTGGGGATGTGATATCCCTCTAGAGTTCTTTGAGTTTCTAGAAATTTTTCCTTATGACTTATTTGGTTTTCCACCACTATGAAAGGTGGAGTTTTTTTATCCATTTATTGTGTGGTACTCAACCTATTTAAATTCATTCTTACCCCATGGATCCCGCAAATATTAATACTCCAAGGAATCATTTGGATGATCTTATAGAGAAATGTATTATATGCATGAGTATTTCAATGGGGGTGGTATCAGTTCCCTTTAACACAGAATTCATTTATTCATTTCACCTTTTTGTGGACTTTAAAATAATTAACAAATTAAGAGTAATGAAAATGAATTTTATTCCTATGATTTATGATATGGATGATTAGTTGAAATGGAAAAAGTGTTTCTAAAATATTGATCATCTATCAAGATTCCATCAGTTGAGATTAAAACAATGTAACATTCATAAAAACACATTTCGGAGTAGGAATTACCATTATATGTACTTTTCCAAATCCTTTTGGTCTAACCAATGCTCCCGGTGACCATACGGCTATGATGAAATATTATTTTCCACATATATCTATGTACCTTTATTGTAGTCATTTGGTATTAAATCCTTTATTATTATATGTTCTATGAGGATCAATTATGTAATTTGATATTTGATGTTTAATTATTGAGAAATAACAAAATTTATGCTACGATATATCAAAATGTGATTTATGGATTTGGTGAGAAATGTTCTTGGAAAAAATGGTCTTATTAAATGGTATTTTAGTTGATCATACACCAGTTAAGGATATTATGACATTAGAACAAACATGATATATTTTCAATATTTAGATCCTCCTAGGATTAGCTGGGTATTATCATTGATTATTTTGGGACCTATCATTGTGGATTTTTTTAAATATTTCACTTCATCTAAAGGGATCCTATTATTCTCGGTGTGATGAATTTTATAGTACATTATTTGTGGTAACATGTTATTTGACTATTGTATTAGTGACCACCCTACCAGAGGAAAGGAAGGGATTTGTGGTCTCTAGTGATGCATCGATTTTAGGTATAAAATGTGATAGCACATGAGCCTCAGCCCTGTTTGTGAGGAATCACTAAGTGAATCCAAGAGACCCGAGATCAAATCTGGGAGGATTCATATATCTTGGTACTGTAGCAGTACTGTAGCCGGTACTGTAGTAGGCAATGTGGCAGGCATTGTTCAGTACTGTAGCAGTAGGATCTATTCATCTATATAGGCCTTCGGGCCATCGGTTTGGTCCTCGGGTCCGGCAAGGCTTTCGGGCCACCCAAGGCCTTCAGACCAGTTGATTCTCAAGGACATCAGGCCACCTTAAGGCCTTCGGGCCACCCCAAGGCCTTTGGGCCACATGAATGCAGGCCCCAGACACACTACAAAAATGAAACAACCCTAGAAGAAAGATTCAGAGCAGGTTCACTCACCAGAGTGAAGCCAAATGGATAGTAAGAATGAGAGGGTATATCAATGCCATCGGTACTAGACTATGCTTGCATGGGAAGCCCATCCAGATGGTCATGCAAAGGTGGAGAGCTACTATCTGGATGCAGATGTTGGGGAGGGGCAGTTCCTTGTAGATAGTCTGGTTGAATACCCTAAGACCTTCGGGTCATGTAATCTCCTAAGCCTATGGTCCGTGTAATCTTTGAGCCTACAGGCCTTGTAAGGGTTCCGCCTCATCCCTTGAAATGGGGGTTATTAAAAATCAATAAAAATGAAGGCCTTCGGGCCATTCAGGCAGGTATAGAATATGATATTATGAAAGGTGATAATGTCATTTGTTATGGGTCTCATCGGCTTAGGCCACTCTCTTAGAATTATTAGACCAAGAACATTAACATGGATTTGTGATTCTCACACTTATGATTTGGCAGAATATCCCATTTATGATAAATTATTGCTAGGAATTTAGATCATAACAAGTCAATACATATCATCTCTATATAATATTTGATTCTATTCCAGAGGAATTTGGAAGAATACCTATAATAGTTATACTTTTAAAATTCTTATACCATAGGTAAATGGAATTTTGTAACATATTCTTTGAGATGGAAAACACTATTCCATGCCATTAAACAATAATCAGAAGAGTGAAACACGATGACTCTTTTTGAAGAGTTTCATGTTGGAGTCCAATAATCCTGGGATGAGGTGCTATTTGTGGTGATTATTTTACATACACTCTTCTCTAGATGATTCATTAAGAACGCATTCTTCAAGGTTAATATTCTATCATTATGGATTATAATTTAGGATGGGAGACCAAGGTTGACTGACAATTATTTACCAAGGGAATTCATTTCTATTGGAATATTTTTGACGTGATATTAGAAGTAAGGAATGTTTGTTTTGTGGATTTAGATATTTTTTAGTGGGATGTTAACTCATGTACTGATAATTATTTCTATTACATATGAATTAGATTATAGGGTCCAGGTATGAGACATGGAATTTCAGAATTTATTTCTCAATGTTATATGTTCTAGTATGTCAAATCTGGCAATCGGTAACCATTAGGGATTCCCCATACACATCCAATGTCTAAATAGATGTGGAATTAATTCTCAATTAACATTATTTTTGGGTTTATACATAAAAATAGGAAGAAGAAACTAATATGGTTTGTCATCAATCAGCTAATTAAATTTTCTCACTTATTCCAATTCATGATAAAACCGTTGTTTAATAGTTTTGTAATACCTATGTGAATGATAATGTTCATTATAATAGAGTTCCATATGCTATATAAATTTAAAAGAATCCAATATTAACGTTATTCATTTGGAGAGTACATCAAGAAGATGTTGAATCTTAGGTCTATTTTAGTATGACATATCATCATTAGTTGGTTATATAGGTAGAATGTAAAATATTGATTCATGAGGATATGATTCACACATGTGTTCATAACTTGGAGAATTGGATGATCCTTTGGGGATTGATTTGTTTTATTATAACAATAATTACCATTCTATGTTCAGAATGTATCCTTTTGAGGCATTGTATAGCCAAACATGTATATCATTATTGTGTTGGTTATTGATCATTGAATGTTCCATCGTTGGACCGAGTTTGGTTCAAGTGAATAATGTTATGATTTAGATTATTCATTATATAACATTTAATACAAAGATACAATATATATAATATTTTTATCATCATCCCAATCCGTTCTAATATTTATTTGGATACCAAGTGTTTGTGAAAATATCACCATGTCAGAGAAATCAACATCTTGTGAGGAAACTAAATCATTCTACTCATTTTTTCAAATATGATGATATTTTTTGAAGGTTGAGAAATATTATTTCCATTTAGAATTTCTAGCATAGTTGGAATAGATACATAACATGTTTCATTTATCTTAAATAAAAAATAAAATATCTGGTTCATATCATGTTTCGAGATGGATTTATAATAAGGTTGAACCTGATTTATTTGTGAATGAGTGTCTATTAAAGATAATAGATAATAATAACAAGGTTCTTCATAGGGTCATGTCACCATTGGTCCGAATTATATGGTAGAAATGTTTTTAATATCATGAGATGTGTTGTAGGGCGGAACTAATGAGAGAGCAATCACCTCGCCATTTTTCATTAATGTTTCTAAATATGAATTTTGGGGATATACATTATCTATGGTGGGGATGTTTTAGCATATTTTTATAGTTTTAATTTTTTACTAAACCCCACTTTTAATAATTCTACGTTATGAAATCAATTGGGATAGTTTTGGGTTCACAAATGTAAATAAAGAATGTTTTTGTATTGTTCATTGTTGGAACAATGTTTTACCATAACATAGAAGCCAACGATGTGAGTTTTTCAATGGTTAGCACATGTTCGAGAAAAAATTCCCACCTAGGGGGAACCATGAAACCTATTTAAAACAAGAACACTATTAGGAAACACTATTTTTCTAACCATGTGACCCTACCTAAGAAACCAAGCATACTGTATTTTTTAATCCGAATTATAATTTTAAAGATCATGTAACCCTCCTGTTTGAAGATCAATGTATTTATATGGCCTTATATTTTTTTCCTTCCATGGTGGCTCCCATGATGTGATTTTATACAATATTAACCATCCAATATGTGGGACTACAAGATTGTAATAAAGGTTTATCTATTCATAGTTAATTTCTTCTTCCCATTCTTATTATTTTCCATTCTATCTTTTCTTCCCTATAGTTTCATAGATTACGGTGTTATTGGAGAATGTAATTAAATTTTTTTATATCATGATATCATTGGTTTTTTATTGGACATTAATTTATTTTGTTAATCAAAGGATTTCATAATAATGTTCTGTTATGATGAGGTCTCAAATTTATGAGTAAGTGGTTCCTTTTTTATTGGCCAACTTGACTAAACATAAATTTCATGATTTAAATTCAATTATTAAATTTCATTTTTTATTTATTATTATAAATAATGTTTCATTTATTTTTTTGTTTAAAACTGTAATTAAATACAATTGAGGGATTATGTTTTGAAATACAAATTGGGGCATGAAATTGGTTAAAACCCCCATATTCCATTGAATTGGGTGTATTAGTGAAATTGATGTTATTATGTTATGTTTAAATTTTATAGAATTGATTTAAAATTGGTAATTAAGAAAATGATTGAAATTATTATGATAAAAACCCATTCCATTTATCTAGAAAAGGCATAATTTGATTAAAATCCTGTTTTAGTTTTTAAATGGAAAATTTTCATATTTGACATGGAGAATATAAGTATTTGTATGTTAATATGTTATAACATAAATTAAAAAAAATTATTTTTTATTATGTCAAATGTATGACATATCTATATAGTGAGTTATTCGGAAAACACTATATGATTTACAACACTATCAATACATATACATGACTTCACATCCACAATGGGATGATGATAAGTACTACATTATCAATATCGAGGGGAAAATGTGTAAAAAATGTCATGAATACTATTTGACTATTTGAGCCCCATACCCTAGAACTATTTTACAGTTAAATAATAAACTTTTTTCCAACTGGTTTTTATTTGAAACATATATATTCAAATTATTTTTGTAATCTAGGTTATATTCCTTCTTATTTTCTGTAAACTAACTTATATAAAAATATTATTAATATATCTTTTAATGTATTTAGATTATTTTATATTTATACAATGATTTAATTGAAATATTCTTTTTATATTACATGACTATTTATATTAAATCAAATATTGGAAGCTCCTATGGAGTCCTATGTGAGACCCTACTGGGATTTTTTCTCACACTCTTCATGTACCTTAGAGTGGTTGTATGTTATATTCTACCAGGTTTGGGAAACAGTAAGTATCAACTTAGAGGTGGTTGTATTTTTTGATCAATGGCCATGGATAGTTGTGTCAGTTAGGACTTGGGTATGTATTTTTTTTTGTTTCTTATTGTAGTACTACTGTTTTTATCCTATTTTAATTTAGGTTTATTTCTCCCTATCGAGTTACTTTTGTATGCACACTAACATTTTTATCATTCTTCATATATTTTGGTGAAAAAAATTGTCCCACATTATTTTGGTTTTATTCAATACTACATTCACCAAATAGTGGGGATCGATAATTCCTTTATGGCCTTGTTGGTGTCCTTTCTGTTATCAATTTACTAGGGTTACTAAGATAGTTTGGGAGATAAATTAATTACATCTATATTTAAAACCATTAATATTTTTGTGGGGATGTAAATTTAATTACATTACAATAGGGATATAAGAATCGGTATGTACACAAAGGGATGTTTCGATATTTTGATGAAAAAAGAATATAAAATGATAATTATACATCTAGATTCATTATTAAATCATTAATATAGTATATTTTCAATAAATGATTCCTTGTTAATAGTTATTTAAATAATTAATTGCTGAAAAATCATAAATCTTCTTTGGGTTGGCATTCAACATATACACATGATTCACATTTTCAATTCCAAATGGATTAGATTAAATTGGATATATAATATCTTATAATTATAGATTAATAATTAATTTTTAAATAGAACAAATAAAAATTATATCCATCATTATATGATCCCAAAAAATTATAGGGATGGTAAAATAATCAAATCATTAAGTGGTTTTGGTAGTCAACATGTACACATCAGATATACTCTAATTTAAAACATAGTAATGAATGCGTGCATAATGGTTCTAGAATCATTAAAATAATATATTGATATATTTATGAAACTTATATAAAACTATTTTTAGATATAAAATATTATTAGAGAATATGTAAGGAGATGATAAATGGAGGATCCATGAAATGATTTATATGTATTCTTTGAGAGACACCCATTGGTATATTCATAAATCCATAAAGGACCAATCAAATGAGGATAGAAAAGTTATATTAAAAATTAATAAAATCTATTATATATTTTGATTTTAATTTTCTAATATAAATTTTCTACTGATTATGAATAGGGGAAGTGGATATGAACCCTTTTATATAGTAATGGGGTATAGACATGGAATATTATAAATGTTCCCAATCTTATATTTTCAGGTTTGAGGGAATGTGGAACCAAATTTATAAATATTAAAATATAGGATAAGATAATTTTCAAATTTTTATAAAAAAGAAGAAATATATAAATATGACACCTCTAAATTATAGAATTTGAATATTTTATTTGATAACCATATGTGATACGCAACACCGAACTTAATCAACCAACAAAATATATTTATTTAAATTTAACATCTTTAATATCATACGGAACTCATAACTAGGAGTATAAATGAACTACAATATAGAATATTGTAATAAAATGTATGATAAATTATTAGTTATTAATCGTAATACATCATTTATGAAAATTATTTGTTCAATTTTTTTAATATAAAATGAGTCCCATTTAAGAGAATAAATATTTTTTAGAAAAAATATTTTTTCTCTGAAGGAAAATTCAGTCAGGCTTTGAATATGTAATTTAACGTAATTCTATACCATTCATAGAAACATTACTTGATTATATTATAATTATTTTATAAATAAATAAAATAAAAATTATAATATAGTGATTTTTAGGTATATATCTAAAATGTAAAAAAATTTGAAGAATAAAAAATGTCAAATTTTAAAGAATAATTCCATTACATTTAAATAAATAACAATTGTCAGTTAGTGTCATGCCCCTATTTAACCAAGATGAAAGAAGGGACATCAAAGAGCATTTCCCTTCTTTCCATGTTTTGAGAGAGATATAAGTACACCCACCCCACCCCCATCTCCCACCCCCTGAGTTCCACCTTTTTAGGCCCTAGAGTGGTGACTAGCACAATGGTTATATAATATCACATAAATGGAAGAAATATCCTTTTTATTGAACATGAACAAGAGATAAGATGGTAATTCCCAGCAACCCAAAAAATTAATGATTATTGTATGTCCAAAATTACATTTTCATATGCATGTTCCAATGTAAAACTGATATAAGGAAAGACAAAACTCCAAAACAATGTACCAAAACGGAAGGAAACTAAGAAGAAACAACAACAATTCTACCGTCCGAGCTTGTAAGGTCAAGAACGGTCCTCAAATTCCTCCAAGAATCTAGAAAATAGTATTAACATATGTAGGGTAAGAATAAAAGTATACTCTGTAGAGAAACTAATGCTACTCCTGCACAATTGAGGGAATATACTATTGACCCCGTGTGAAAATAGTAGAATCTCAAGAACCTACATGGGAATACAAACCATACCTTCCCCACCAAGGCACAATAAACCATGAAATTCATATCAAGTAATATAATAATAAAATCACATTGACTATTGGGTAACCTGTACACCATGTTCCAACTAGTTAACTGCTCTTTCTTAATGATCTGACGTCTTAAAAATGCAACTATTACCACACGTAGTCAAACTGCCACCTCCTCACTACACACACCTGGTCCTCAAACCTCACATAGCCACGCCCTAAGACACCTCTTCCACAACAACCACCTCAACTATTGAAGGCACATGGGTCACAACAACTACACACCATGCCTGAAAAACATATGGGTCTCATCCCGAAGATTCTTGGGAAAACAAAAATGTCCCACAAACACCTTCCCCTCCAATACAACCCAAACATTTCCCCGATGAATCTTGGACAATGGTAATCCTCAATCCATTACATCCAACCTGAATATGCATGATTATAAGGATCCTAGAGAGGTTGTGAGGAATAAAATCAGTAACGAGCCATCCGTCATCCCATTGAGATGTTGGGAATGATACCATCACCCATGAAATGGTGTTGTATGGTACATAGTTCTCAACTAAGATGGGGTTCATATAAAAAAACAAGGAACTACAATATACATATAAATTTGTGTGTGTTTGTGTGTGTGTGTGTGTGTGTTAAACAAACAGCCCCAACCTATGTGTTCCACATAGATAAACAACAAGACCACACACCATCTGTTTTGTTGCTACCCCTACATGAACAACTACACAGCCACCACTACAAAAGCATAAAACCAATCCCATTATTGCATTTTTTCCATTTATTTATTTAATGGGATTCTACTTAAATTATTTCCCTGATTAGCAAGCATGTAACAATTGTAACCACCCTAGAAATGAAAAAAAATCCAAACTACAGTCCCACTATACAATTGCAAAAAACAGCAACAGAAAACTAGACATGAAGTCCCACTTTACATCCCCGTTCGAATAATATCAACTATCATTATTCAATGTAAAACCCAACCATTCCTTATCTCCCAACCCATCCCTATAGCCCCACTGCATAGTAAAATCCCTAATGCAGTCCCAATGCATATTCAGTCCACAAAAATACCATAGTCCCACTACTCGATGTCACAAAGCAATCACAACACAACATAAAGGAAGTTCAACAGCATAAAAGTTCATCCATTTCACAGTCAACCATTCTCTTAGACTAAGACACCAACACATCCCTCCAAAACACCCTACATACCATGACTAAAAAACCCAGAGCATAATACACCCCACATAACCACAACTACCAAAACATGCATGTTCCATTTTAACTGACAAGGGTTATTTAATTTCTACTTTAAAATGACCATGGTGTTCATATATCATGTTTGATATTGGGTAATCATTTTTTTAACTATGTATACATGATTAATAAAATTTAATTTTACATATATTGCTTCAAAACATCACAATGAAACAAAAAGACAGTTCATAGGAAAAACAACCAATGGTTTTTATTTTCAGAAGTAATACAGCCACAACCACCATAATGGATCAAAGATAAAAAAATAAAATAGGAGACCATCTTCATACCACACCATGCACATTATATTAGTTATCTTTTTATATTATTAAATTATTGTTAAATTCTTATTTAATGAAGACTATCCAGCCATCATTTACTAGGAACCATTTATATACCCACCCTGTTTGATGTACAATTGAATAGAAACAGAAGGAAATCCTTACTTGGATGATCAATGATCAATGTTTCTTCTTGTGCCAATAATAGGGTATAGTGAGACATGTAGGATGAACTCTATAGCTGAGTGGGAAGGGCTCCAACAAGGGCACATGGCTCATCTAAAAAAGATGTCTCTAGGTGAACAATGTTAAATGAAAACGAAGAAGGAAGAGAGGATATCATATTAATAAGAGAAAAGATCCAATAATCATGGAGACCTTTACGAATTACAAAAAAATCTGATCAAGTCCCAACCACATGTCTTGGTGGTTTCACATGTTGGAAATCATTTAGATTTAATAATTCCCCATGTAAATGGTGGATATATACTAGAAGACAGATATGAGTTGATAAATAAACAATAAACGAATTGAAACACATAATAGGGGTGAAACAAGAAATACTATGAAATGTTGGAAATGATTCATAGATGAGTGTGTCACCGATGCCGATCCACCAAGGTTGAGACACCATGTATGAGACTTGCATGGCTGGTATACTGAAATTCCCAACCAATTCCTCGAACTTCTGATTCCCTAACATACTAACACTGAGCTACTGACGTGACATACCGACACTGAGCCACTGACACTGACCTACCAATGCCTAGAACTACTGATTCCCTGACCGACTAACACAACTTCCTACAACTCACAGATGCCAAATCCTCTCTCTAATTGATGTCGATGCTCATTGACTCAATGTTTCACTGTCATTCCAACACACTGACATGCCAATGAAAAAATTGGATATTTGGACAAAACATGAAATGAACCACGAGATCCACTAGAACACAAAACCACAAGATTTTTACAAAGGAAGGGATTAGAGAAAATCTATTATATTAAATTAGATGCCTCTCAAACTGTTACTATCCTCGAGAATTTAAAACTGACCAGATTAAAGGTTGTCTGAACATTCATCCCTTAAGACACCTCCCAGGAGTAATCCACCATGTGTTTGTCTAAATCTGTTGAGAAATCCTCAACATCCCCAATCACCCCTTTGATATGTATCCCCTGAAAGAAATGGAAGACATGAAGGATCCACTATCCTCATGAAATCATACAAACACCAAGTGTCAAACTATCTATATATGTGGATCATAGAGCTCCATCCTCCATGTTGAGATAATATACACTTTGGGCGGTATTGACTCACCGACAAGTGTTTGATTCCGTCTATATTAATGTGTCTTGATTAGGGATATGGTTCTCCCATCCTCATAGTTTGGAATTTTCAATCAAAATCATATAAAATGGAAAAATATTATCATACAACAAGAAAGGTCTAACACAACATCATAAGAAAGGCACAAAGCTAACCAATAGAAAAACACATAACAACTCCAGGTTCTGCGCATGGATATGTGCCTATTATTCACGAGTAACCCTTTCAAGGTCACCACGCCTCCATAATAAAATAACTAAGGGAACAATCCATACACAATGCACCTTCTCTTTATGGTACTCTATTCTCACTAGTCGCTCCATGAACATCACATCTCCCTCGATATCCAAATATACCTAGTAGAGGACATGGGAGTTTTTGTGTAGATACTGATGGAGTTGAGACACATTAAGTATAAGGTGGATTCTTTCCAAATAGCAGTGGCAATGCTAGATAATTTTCCAATTCACCGATTCGTCCCAACAAATCTAGGTTTCCGAAAAACGTGGGAGAAATCTTAATCCACCTACCAAACCACTACAGTCCACACCTTTGGGAGACCATTAAGACCACATTGTCACCAACATAGATCTCCATGCATCCCCCCCTATGATCTGAATATAACTTCTTCATGTCCTGAGCTTCCATCATCATTTCACGCACAAGTTGAACATTCTTTGTCATGCTCTACACTACCACTAGTCCATGAACACATTCCTCGTCATCATCTGTCCAAAAATCCAACAGGGGAATATCTCCTACCCATGATTTCATTAAAGTTCAAGACACATTCCCTCAACATCTCCTCCAACGTATGGATGGTCATCTCTGTATTACCATCCATATGAGGGTGGAAAGTGGTTCTAAGGCATAACCGGGTTCCAAAATCATTATGAAATCCCTTCCATACTCATGATGTAATTCATGTATCCCAATATGAAATGATGCACCTTGGAACTCTATGCAACTATACCACTTCTCCCATGTACCTTTTTGTTAAGGCATCCACTGTGCTTTACTCTTTAACTGTTATGAAGTGAGATGACTACGTCAATCAATCCACCAATACACAGATAGAATCACAGCCTTTATAATCCATGAGTAGTCCAATGATGATATCAATTAGGATGTAATCCCACATCAACTCTGGATTGAATATGGGTAGCAACAGACCTTTGGGAATATGATGTTAATCCTTAACATGTGGACATAATAAGCAGCGTGTTATATGATCTGCCACTTCCAGCTTCACCCTCATCCAACAAAACATACCTCTAAAGCCTCCATACATATTGGATAATACTAGATGTACTGCCAAAGGTGAGTTGTGGATGTAATCAATACCCCCCTCATGCATTTCCACGGTGACAAACAACAACCCTTGAAACAATATCTGTTTCTGAATATCCTCGGACCATCATTCTGGATCATCACCCAAGCTAAGGTGATCACAAATCACTTCATCCTCTGAGTCTCCCTAATGAGACTCCTCCACCTTCCATACAAAGGAATAATGCACTATCATTTTGAATTGATATCATCTACCATCATCCACTCTCTCGATAAGATGTAAAGCATCCAAATCCTTTATTTCTTTGCTAGCATCTGTGGACTCCCAAAATACATCATTGTGAGACATTATAATCAATGCATCAGCCACCACATTCCCCTATCCTAAGTATTAGGAGATTTCAAAGTCATATTCATGATGAAACTCCATCCAAATCCAATGATGCAAGTTCATGCCTCACTAGAAGAAGACATACCTCATGATATTGTGATCTGTGAAGACCGTGATGTGTTCCCATATGAGGTAATGCTACCACAACATCATCATGAACAGAACCACTCCAAAAACAATGTCATGGGTGGTATATTTACATTTGTGAGGGTGTAACTTCCTTGACCTATAATAGATATCTCCCTGCTGCTGGATCAGCACACACCGCAATCCTAGAATAGAAGCATCGTAGAACACATCGAATGTCAATCCTTCCTCTGAAAAACTGATCACTAGGGAACTGATTAAATTCCCTTCCAGATAAGTGAAATCATTCAAGCACTCTTCATCCTAGATGAATGACTCTTCGTTTATAGTCAAAGCATTAAGTGGAATTGTTACTCGATATATTTTAGGGATGATTATCTTGTAATAACCTTCCATACATAGGAAACTATGAACATCTTCAACATTCTTCACTGTTTTCCAAGAATCAACTTCTTCAAACATTGATAGGTCTACTAATATTCCCTGCTGGGACACCACATGTCCAAGGAAGTGGACTTCTCATTTTCATAACATGGACTTGGTCAACTACTCATAGAGCGGGTGGTGTCAAAGGACCTCAAAAATTTTTCTATAGATGTTCGGTGAGATTCTACTATAATTTTGAGAAGATCATGATTTTATCAATTAACAAGACCAAAAATCGGTCTAGATACTCACATGAAACAGGGTTCATGAGTCCCATGAACACTATACGTGACTTTGTAACATCGAACATATGACCATGAACTCAAAGTTCCCATAACATCACCTGAGAGTAGTCTCTGTAAAGTCACCCTCCTTCACCCTCAGGTGGTGATATCTAGACCGTAGGCCGATTATAGAGAACCATCCTCCTCCCCTCAACTGGTAAAAAATTTCTTCGATCTTCAAAGGGGGAAATAGTTCTTGACCATCAACTTATTCAGATTCTAATAGTCTATGCACATCCAATACCACTTCCTACATTCTATTAACACAAGACAGGATCACCCCATGGCGACACTCATCATAGGATGAAATCATTCTTCATTAGTACATCAACCTAAATCTGTATCTCCCGCAACTCAAGAGGCTCCATTTGATAAGGATCCATCAAAATTAGACATTCTCTTGGTTGTAAATCCATCTCAAACACAACATTACATCAAAGTGGAAGATTCAAAACCTATATGGGGAAGACATCTAGGGACTCATAGAAAAACTCAAAAATATCCACCTTCTCTAAGTTGGCCAATTCCACAGACATCTTGCCTTAGAATTATTGATTGGTCCACACACACTAGATACCCACTAGGAAACTCCACACTCCAATGAATGAAACATGTTAGCCACCCATATCTGAGAACATGAACCTTCTCTAGAAGTAGTTGATAGAAGAATGCATGGAAAACAGCCTGTCAATTCCTGGGATGACATCATATTGCTGCGTTGGTAGTGAAAGAAGATCTCATTAGACAGATCTGATCCTAACATCAATCAAAATCCCTGAAAAACATCAAACATGTAAGTCTGACCTCAAACTATTGTACTCAACACTAGGGGCATGGATACTCTCTCTACATCTAGACATAGGGAATCAACATTACTATGTTCAAAAAAGGAGTAATAATCTCATGAATCAAAAAAATCACATGTATGGGTACTAAACAGATTATCCTACCAAAAATATCTTCTTGCCCTGTTTGAACTGCTTCCTATGCACCGTGAAACTACCCACACCCATCCCTTTTCCCCCTCGGTTGTCATTAGTCTCCATGACCAATCCCAAAATGAGGTCCATAAAGAGTTCCTTGAGGTTGGCCTCCTCTAGTATCATCCACCCTCGATGGAGCGGGAGCTCCCTGATCCTGATGCTGGAAAGGACTAGTGGATAACTGCTACTGTTGAAATATCCCACCCCCACAGTACTACACTAAGAAAATTCACTAATTCTGAAGATGCCATGACTACCATAGATAAATCACATTGGTCCTAGGACATTTCAAAAAGGGTGTGGACATGGGGATCTGAAATGGAACTGTTGAGGCCTACTCCCTACCATTTGAAACATGGAAGGCCCTAATGATGATAATGTACTTATAATGGCCTTCCCCTTTTATAATATCATCTGGTTCCCATATCACGACACACTCCCAAGATTTTGCGTCTTCTCCATTAATTCATCCTTCTTATGAACATCTATGTATTTCAGTAGAGTAAATGGAGTAATAATATACTAAATACAATGTCAGAGTTCCTCTTCCTGGCGTCAAGCTCACGAATTCTCATCCGGGAAGAGGCCCATAAAAAAATAGATATCCCTAAACCTGATCGGGAACACCCTCAATGAAATACTCCCTAACCGGAGGGAGAAAATCTCCTAACTCTTTTAGGCCTTCATCATGGAAGAAAGAAATTCTTCCAAGAAATCCTTCTCAAATCCAATCCATGAAATCTTAGTTTCATTTTCCGATCTCTTCGTAAAGCTTCCTCCACTGACGTGCCGCTCCTCGCATCATGATCACTGCCAGGGGACCCCATATATTTATTGAAGCTTAGATCATGCTGAAAGTGATATCCAGCTAATTGATCCTTCTCTCCATCTCAATGTTTGATACACTGCCTGCATACATTCCTAGAGTCTATCGATGTATGCCACTAAGCATGTTCATCCACTGTTCATTCTCTTCCTCTCGATCTTCCCTCCGCTAATCATTCAAATAAACCTACTAGGCTTTGACGTTGCATACCACTCTTGGATGAAATTAAAGTGCCTTAGCTGAAATAAAAAAAATAAGAAACTTCTAATCTCATGAAGTGTTGAATTTTTATTAAACTTTTGTTTGAATGATTCAGTTATTTTAATGTACTAAACACCCATGACACAAAAGAACCCAAGTCATTATAATTCATGTACCTTTTCTGGGGTATCTCCCCTTAATCATTGTTGGATCACCTGGTTGTTGAGTTGGTCTACATTCCTTACATCGTATCATGGGGGGTGCTAAAATCACGTGTCCTAGCCAGTCTTCTCTTTCATACATCATGCACAATTACTTCTAACACTATTTCCCTACCATCACAAGAAATAATCAATCTACCTAACCATGAACTCCATATAATCTCCCAAATATCACCAAATACAATTAAGTCATGAAAAGCCTTTTCCACGATGAGGGAAGGGATGACAAAGTGCCCAACCGTTTATTCCTCAAGGTGAAAGATAGATATTAACCCACTGAGTCCCATCTTCATTAGGCCCTAGTGTGGCGAAAAGAACCAAGGGTATTGAATCTCGCATAAATGGTAGTAATTTAACTTTTTATAGAACAACGTCGGGATATATGATGGTAAAACAAAGTAACGCAAAAGAATAAAGTTAAATGTAAATCCAATATTACATTCCCACATGCATGATCAAAAGTAACAGTAATACAATGAAAGAAAAAACACCCAAATAATATACCAAAATGGAAAGAAACTAATCATAAACAACAACTATCTTGACGCCTGAGAAAGTAAGATCCATCATAGCACTTGATTTTTATCTAGAAAACAGAAAACTATTTATACATATGCAGGGTGATAATACAAGTATACTTAGTATGAAAACTAAAGATACAAATGAAAAAGTGGGGGAACATAGTAATATCTCTTTGAAAAAAAAGTAGATACTCAAGAACCTACCATGGAATAATAACCAGCCCATCCTCACCATGGAACACTCATCCACGTAATGAAAATAATGTAACATAAAAATATAAGAACATCAAAATTTTGGTAGGTCGCACAACACTTTCCCAATGGTTAACTACTCATTCCTAATGATATCATATCATGACCCTACTTCTCTTCCCACACGCAGTCTTAGTACTGCCACCTGCATGAATACACCAGGTCCTCAAACAACACATAGCCACACTCGTAGAAATTTGGGCCACAACATCCATTATAACTTTAAAAGTAACATCGACATGATAAAACACAAACCACACCATGAAGACACATGTGCCTCACCCTGAGGAAACATGGGAAAACACACTACGCCTGAAAACAACTGTGACCCTCATCCAAAAAAAACTTTTCATGAAGGATCATGTACATTGGTAAGCCTAAAGCCATTATAGCCTACCCAGATATTCTAGAGGAGAAAGATCCTTAAGTTTGTGCAAGGAAGAAAATCAGTAACTAGTCATCCTTCATCCCATCGAGATTTTGGGAAATATACCCTCCCACATGAAATGGTGGTGTTCGATGCATAGTGCTCAACAAGGGTGAGGTGCATGAAGAAATCACAAGGAACTACAATTTATATATTTATAGTCAATGAAACACTCAGGCCCAACCAACGGGTTTCACACAGACTAAAAACACTCCCACAGCAACACCACTTTTGCTACTACCCATACATGCACTACGACACAAAACCACTCACGAATCATAAACCCAACCCCCTTATATATATTATTTTCCATTTATTTATTAAAGGAGATTCACATTCAAATTATTCCAACACAATTGGGAAACTAACAACTGTAACCAACCATGAAAAAAACAAAAACCAAAATGTAGACCCACTACACAATAGAAAAAAACAACACCACATAACAAGACTTGTTATCATACATAACATCCCCAGTTAAACTACAATATAAAATCATTATTCAAAGTAAAAACCACCCATTACATCTCTCACAACATATCCCAGAAACCCCATAGCCCAAAAAAATCCCAACTGCAGTCCCACTGTATATTGAGTGCACAATAATACAACAATTCCACTGATCGTTGTCACATCATGACCACAACACAATATAATGGTAGTTTGTCTTCCAATATTTTTAGCCATTACACAGTCAAAAAACCTCTCAAACTGAGACTCCAACACAACCCCCACACCTCTCACCACCCAACATACCAAGCCAAAATAACCCAGACCTGAACACACACCACATTACCATGAGAAACAAACCAGGAATGTTCAATTTTAACTAAAAAGGGTTCTTTAATTTCAACTCGAACTTAGCTGGGGTGATCATAGTACAACATTGATTCTTGGGAATCCTATTATTTATCCGATTGTACGTGATAAATAATATTTCTTGTTACATGTATGAATCAAAACATCATAGCGAAACATAAAACTATTGCACATGAAAATACCACCAAAAATCCTGATTTTAAGAAGTCATACAACCATAACATCCATAAAAGATCGAATAAAATATAAAATAAAATAGGAAACCAACATATAACCACACCCTTCCAATTATATTAGTTATCTTTTTGTCCTATTAATTTCTTGTATAATTATAGTTTTAAGAAATGTATCCAGACATTCCACACGAGAAACAATTAATATACCCACCCTGCATGATGCAAAATTAATGAGCTATAATAGAAAATTCCTACATGGATGATAAAAAATCGATGATCCTTCTTGCGCGAAGAATTGGGGATGGAGGGACTTGTAATAATAACTCTTATGTTGAGCGGTAAGGTCTCTAGAATGGGTGCACGGCTCATAATAGTGGGATGCCTTTTAGAGAACCATGATAAATAAAAAGAATGAAGGAAGAGATGATCTTGGATTATGAAATGGCCATATCCTAAAATCAGGGAGACCATTTCGATTTACATTAATTTATGATAGTGGATCGACCACACGGTTTGGGGGATTCACACGTTTTAATTAATTGTGAAGTAATAATTCCCCTCAGAAACAGTGGAGATAGATCAGCAGCTGACTATGAGTTGATAAATTAAAATAAAACAAAGAAAAACATATAAGAGGTATACAACTGAAAAAACTGGGAAAAGCTATAAATGAATCACTAATGGGTGAGTCATCGATGTTGACCCACCACTACTGATCCACTGACAGGTGATCTATTGACACGAATTGCTGATGCCTCGACCTGCCGACATTGTGACCTACAAACAATGAGAACACATGTTGAGCTACCAAAATGACCTACCAATGATGGGCCCTTGATTCTGAGCTACTGATTCCTCAAACAAACTATTCCATAATTTACCGAGTCCCTAACCTACTGATACCCTGATCTACCGACACTGAAACCCTCAACCCATGAATGTTGACACCCCTAACTCAATGATTCCTACACCAAATGACTCATTGATGAATTTTCATGCCGACACACTTACATTATGATGCACTGGCATGCAGACACACATACATACAAATAGAAAAACTATAAATTTGGAAAACACTTTAAATGATCCACCAAGAGCCCCTGGAACACCTGAACGCTGGATTTTCAAAAATAAAGGGCTTGTGAAAAATCTGGGGTATTACAGTTATATTATAAATTTATTTTCAATATAAAAATAGTTCAATTCTATTAAATATTAACAATTTTATTTCATTGGAATCAATTTCATGTTTAATTTTTATAATAAAAAATTTTATACAAAAAATAATATTTTCTTTTCAAAAACCCACTTTTATATCAGGTTTGGGGAATAATATTAAATTGGATTCCTCAAAATAAATGAATTGAAGATTGAGAAAAAGTTTTTTTATGTGGAATTATGGTCATGTATATTATCAATAAATTTTAACTTAATATTTCACTATTCTGAAAAGTAATAGAAATAAAATATATTTTCTACATTTTTGGTAAAAACAAATTTATTGTGTGGCTTAAATATAATTAAAAGAGTTAAAATGAACTAAAATTTTATCCACGAAAAATTTTATATATTCTAATAGACATTATAGCCACTAAAATTCATTATTGAACATTTCATTATAATTTTTTACATGATAAAATTGTTGGTGATACTGATTATTATACAAAAATATATTGGTGTCTTCTCCCCAATTATAAAAGACAACTCACTCTCCCCCCCATTAAAACATACAAACCGATTTCTATAATAAAACAACTTCCATGATATAAATATTAATATCCTCTAATCAAGGAATATATCTTATTACAAGGTTTTTAATTTAATTTCAAAATCCCCATCCTCAAATAATATTATATCATGACAATATAATAATAAATGTATATATAGTATTCTGATATTCAATTATAGTAATTTAATTACATATATAAACCTCATATTATATCAAATGGTAACTAAAACCTTTGATCGTGCGTACGAGGAAGTATTGCCTCATGAACTCGTCTAATTTATTTTACATATCCACCATTATAGGATAAATATAATAAATTATTAAACCTATTTTTATTATATTTATATAATTATTTCAATTATTTAATAAAAAATGGAATATATCTTATTGAATTTCATTAAAAAATAAGAAAACGTTTCTCATTTGTATGGTGAACTGCCTGCTCGGGAAGTGATGTGGTTCATTTATTATTGAAACATTAAATATAAATTAATAATGAAAATATAAATGATTATCTATGGTATATATTGAATTATAATTATTCAATAATATTTATATATCACCCCCTTCATTACCATTTCATTTTTAAGGGAATGATATCATCTCTCGTTCATACACATGACCTACATTTTCCATGATGTGATGAGATTCATTTTCAATATAAAACCATGAATAGTGATTAAAGACTATATATATTGTTGCAATATTATATTTTTTGTATTAATGTATTTCTGAACATGGTGGATCTATATAAATTATGATAAAAACAAAATTAACACAAAAACAATGAAATTGATGAAATGCTATTAGAAAATGGGTGTCAAAATGTAATAATGTGATCATACATGATATATATAAATATTAATATTGTCTTGGTATAAATAAATAATAAATTTTAAATATAAATAAAATATTTTATAGTATGTTCAACCAAAAGGTAGTATGATGTAAGGGGATTCATCCCAAATTATATTCACTGGGTCATATAGAAATATTATGCACTTAATTTTATTTTATTTGGTATATATACATCAACACAGACATGTGATATTATAATTACATAATAAATAATGATATATTATGTATCATTATTTTCATCCAATTATATTTGAATATAAAATTACATTATGGAAAATAATTTCATAAAACAATCTCAAGATAATGGGTTATCTTATTTCATATTTTGCATTTATATACAGAGATTATATGCATAATAAATTTTGATCACCTTATGTTGTAATTAATAATGGATTATGTTATTTAATATTTTATGAGCTTAATCAATTCACTTATTAATTCTCACTTCAATTTTATGATCTTCAAGGTGGTTTATTTTACATTATCATATCAATGCACATTATTTCTGATTGAATTAGCAATGGGATATTACATTTGATTGTTTTCTAAAATACAATTTCAATTTACATCACCTCTTGTTAGTGAAGAGATTTTAATATAATAGTAACATTTTTACTCTATTTGAAACAAAATCATGTTGGGGAAATCATTTTAATAAAATCTATCTTTATTTCTCAATTTTGTCGAAAAGAATTTTTTTATCCCAAACGATTATTTGTAAACATGTTTTAAAATTTATTTAATTAATTTTTATAAAGGATTTGTTAAATTAAATTTATCGATTTATTTGTTTTTTAGAATAATATAAATTAAGAATTATTTATTTTTCTATTATATTATTGTTAGTAATTTATAAAAATCTGAAAGGATTTTATTTACATATATAGAATGTAATGAATTTCCCGATGTGATGAAAAATTAATCATTTTATGGTTATATTACTTGTGAATTTTGATATGTTGAATAAAAAGTATTTTTCAATTTGTTATTCAAAATTTATTCATAAAATGTTATTTTCATAATTAAAAGGATAATTTAATCAAGATTTTTTAAGGATCATGTTATGGAATTTATAATATATAATGAAAATAATTAAAAAAAAAATTTATACTCCTTAGGGGATATGTTTTATTGATACCATTATTATAAATTTTATGGATTTTTTATTATCATTGATTATAAAGAAATAATTATAATTTTCCTTATTGATTCATTTTTTACTCGTTAACATTAACAGGATATATTCAAAATCCTATGATTTCTAACCATTAAATTACCTCAATTTGTCCATACTATTTATCATGAATTCAAATATTTCGTTACTTGTATATCATTGTGGCTTGTATGGTTCTACATTAACATTTTTTTGATGAACCATTGAACTATTTATAAATAAATATCAATTACTAATTAATGATATTTGAGGATAAGAAATATTGTTGATGAATTTAATCAAGTATTTGGTAGTTGTGTAATTTTATGGATAGATAGATATGGGTGGTTCATAGTTATAGAATGTCCAACGATGCATCATTTTTCTAATGAGTGTAATTAGTTTGAAAGCCTTATATAAATGGTTATTTTTCTATACATATTCATTTGTTTTAATCTATTTCGTTAAATTTATCAATAGAAGAGGTATCATGATACATTTTGTTGTAAAATCCAATAATTAAAAATTTCCTTCATTCAAAATTCTAATATTATATACCATTAAATTTTCATAATGAAAATATCTTTGGATTCATTTAGTTATTAGATTATCAATTATGTGGAATTTCTTTAATGTTATTTACTTTTACATATTAATGATACCATATCAAATTTTAATATTAATGTTATTGATTAAATTTAATGAGGTTAACTTGTCTTCGTAACCTTGTTTATTCTCAAGGATTCATGAATGCTTCTGTTATACTTATCCATTTCTTCAAATTTGATTCCATCAATATTAATTATTTCACTTTACAATGAATCTATGAATTGTAGTCAGAATGATATACAATGAAATGATATGAGATATATTTTAATTATTAGAAATAAAATTTTTATGTTATGTTTTCCAATTTCATATGGGAATCATGTATTTATATTTTCAACAAAAAATATTAAACTAATAAAACCATTGTAATGTGATTCCTTATATCGTAAGATAATATAATAGTGTATGACAATAGAACTAGGTTATAGGAGTTGGGGTCGTCACTATAGTGACCAAACGAAACATAAATAGATATGACATGTTTTTAGAGTATTATTAAATACATTACACAAGAACATTTATGAGGACCATAATATTTGGATTCATCGGAGACATGGTAAAAAATTAAATTAATTGTTAAAGGATATTCAATATCTCATATATAGATATTCCCCTTTATTACTCATTAAAAACATATCCAACAAATCATTATTCATAAAATAAATGAAGTAAAGATGAGAAATGTTTTCTTAGTTAAACAGTCAGTGTAAATGAGGGAGATACTTAATCATCGCATGATAAAAAGGGTAAGAGAACCTGAAAATGGAATTTAAACCCCATAAAATTCAACACAATGACATTAATCTTGAGTCGGGATATAAATATTAGAATTTTATAAGGCATAAATAATTAAGAAGTCAATGAAAATTTAGCAATCCTGAACCCATAAACTCTGAGTTGGTGCCTATTACCAGTACATTTTCATTGATAAACTAAAATTTCACACCAAATGACCAATCATATTACTATCCTTAGTAAGGTAGATATATAATTTAGTCTCACATTAAAATTGTATACTTAAATTAAAAAATAATTCTTTTCAATAATAATATTATTCTATCTAGCATATCCATATGTAATATTCTATGTTCACTACCTAGAATCCAATAGACTGAGATCAAAATATTGGCTAGTCCAATGCTCTATATGGGTTATGAATATATAAATATATCATTAAATAATAATCCGAATAATATTGAAAATTTAGATTACTAAAAATACATTCCACTTTAGTAACTGAATAAAGAAAACTCTATATATCAAGGTACATAACATGCGTACCTACAATTTAATCGTTAAACTGATAATGAAATGAATCCATACATAATGTAAATTTTAATATATAAAGAATAATAATAATGAATTAATTTCCAATAAAATTAATCCTTATTAAATTAATTTAACGTCTCCTAGGTACATGGTTCATTTACAATCACGACCATTCACATGATGGTTTAGTATTCCAAGTAGAAATCCATATGATTGGCCAACTTAGTAATATAAAGAGACTACTAATAAATATAGCAGATTAATATAAAATGTCACCAAACTATGTAATATCTATCCAAATAATTCATTATATATTGAATAAATTATTTAATATATATAAAAATTTCCTTAAATACGTTTCTTGAGTAATTGATATTATTTTATAAATTTGTCACATTTAATCAATTAACATTCATAGTAAATACCACATTTAAAATTTCTTATTTTATTGTATATATATACATATCCATCACCAAATAATATGAATATGTAATATATTTATAATTAAAAATTAAAAATTATAAAACTAATGTGATTGTTTCATGATAAAATTAACAATCACAAGAGATAGTGAGATAGCACAATAACATTTACCATTTGGTAAATTTCATGTATAATGTTCTCAAGTGAGATAATTCATATTAAACCAAGAAATTCATTGAATAACAATGTATTCTTGATATTAAAAGTTAAATGGGATATATATAAACCTAAAATATGTTAATAGGTTCATAACAACAAATATGTACCAAGGGAATGTAAATTGAGAAGAAATAACCTACATTATACTCCCTTTAGGATGGACACATTATATACTCTTGTATAAATATTATAATCATGTTATTAACATCTAAAAAAACCAAATTAATATTTATAATGTCATATAATATTATTTTATATCATCTCATGACCATTTTGTTAATAATATATCATTATTTCCAAATGTTATTTTGTTGATTTCATTTTTTTATAATGTTTTGAAATGATAATTTACATTCCTGTCACATATATCATGATTTAATCATTAACAAAATATAAAAAGTGTTTTAAATATAATATATATTCATTATAAATTTATTTAATGTAATATACAAAATTTGGATTTACAAATTGAAAAACACCTTTCATGGAGACTGTAGGTCGGGTGTAGGCATGAACAATCTCTTAAACATCCTATAATATTAGAAGAATGGTATTTAAATAATATAAATCTATATTTTTATTTTTATATTATAATTTTCTGTTAATATATATGAAATATATATTTTTAATCTATACTTTATACATTCATGAAATTGTTTGAATGAATAACATGATTTTGAGCATCCAGTTGCCCACAACGCCAAAAACGATGTTATCATATTGCCAAATTGAAATCATTAATGTATGTTTAATGAAATAAGTAAATAATAATAATTTTTTATACATATAATATATTTCATATATAAAAAATGAATTCATAATTATGACCTTGCATGAATGGTGTCAATGGATGAAAGAACAACACCTTTTCTAAAGGCAGTATTATGCAGTAAACACTAATAATGAAATTGATTCAAATTTCATGGATGTGTAAAATTATTTAGATATTGAACTTCGGTTTAAAACATGTCATTATATTTATTATGATTATAAAATTATATAATAGTGATATAATATTAGTTGATGGTGAGAATAATGAAATAAATTAAAAGTTTCCATGGAAGAATGTGGACTCTTTTCAGGTAACTCCTTTTTATTTATAAAAAACATTAGTTTCGTTTTCATAATAAAGTGATAAATATTGGATATATTTTAGATTTTATCAAAGTTAAATTTTTCACGGTTTTTATGATCCAAAACACATTATTGTTGTGAAGATGTGTGGGTTTGAGTGAACTTTTATAATGGGTATGAGTGATATTTTTATAAATATAAAAAGGTAAACAAATTTGGGCGGTCTCCATTACGTCATGATCCACCAATAATGATACAAATTATATAAAATAAATGATATGGTATAAATATGACCAAAAATGTGTTTTGACTTATTTAATAGTCATTTGGACCCTTTAAGATTACTAATTAACCAATATGTAAACTCTTTCCACCATTATCATAATAATCAATTTTAATTGCCTTCAATAAAACTTTCAGTCATAAAATAATATTACCTTAACATAAAATATAATTTATGATCACTAAAAAATATTCATTTTTTAAAATTCCATTCATTTATTTTGAATATGTTAATTTGAAATTAATCCCTCATATAGGATAGGAAATTCGATTATTGATGTTCAAAATTTAAAAAGATTGAAATGTTATAATAAAAAATTTCAATGATAAAATAATTCTAATAAACTAAATTGTATTAATATATTTATAACTAAACTAAATATTTATTCAAATAATTTCAAAATACAATTAGGCAAGAGAAATTAATAAGATATAATTCTTGTTTTCAATTATAGTTAATTATTTTTCATTATTAAAAAATAAACAAAACTTCTACGAAAATATTAAAAAAAACAGAAGAAGAAAATTTCGAAATTTTTAATTAAAAAATAATGATTATATTTGTGAAAAAAATATTTCATTTTAGAAATATAGTTTCAAAACATGTGGGCCATTAAAATGGACAAAAATAACATTTCAGAAAATTAATGTTTTTTATATTTAAAATATGAAATATACATATATTATTAATATCAAATATTTATGATGAATGTAAAAAATTATAATTTATTTTATAATATTTAAATTTTAGCAATATATTTCACAAATATTCATTAATTTAATTTATTTAAATGAAACCCCCATTGGCTATGAAAAAGAGTTTCTCATATATATTTTTTAATAATCAAATGGATATTAAAAATTTTATTAATTAATTTTTTACATTGAATTTATATAATATTTGGAAAAAAATACCATCCAAAGATATTTAATCCTCTTAATAAAAGATATTGTAGTGTTTTGTTTTTAACAATCGTTTAAAGGAAAAAAGAATCATATTTTTTAATTAAGCAAAACCCAGTCTTTCGTGGAACACAACCAATAGATGGGACATGGTATTGCATGTAAAACCATAGAAATTATTGTTTCGTGTAAATAATGATAATTTTAGTTTTTTATGTAGTGAATGTTGTTGAATTTATTTTGAAATTAATATTTCATTGTGTATTGAGGTGTTATAATCCCATACATTCTTTGTGATGCATGTATTTCAACATTAACATGGTGTTGTGTATAATGAAAAATAAAATAATAATTTAATTTATTGTTAATATAAAACAATTTCAAATTATTTGGTTGTCACATTCTTCCACACATTAAATAAATTGTTTCATGAAATTTCATAACTAGCCTAAAAAATCAAGCGTTTAATATTTTATGAAACTAATGTTGAGGAACCCATATCGTAAATTAGATAAATAATATATCTTATTAATTATGGAAAACATAATTGTGATATTCACCACATAAAATGTTTTTTAATAGAATAAAACTAGTGAAAACATGTACATGGGGGAAAATCTAACTATCATGTTCTGCTGATGAATGAAAATGAAAATGTTAATGACAAATGGGTTGAAAAAAATTTGTAAACTATAGGTTGGAAATGAAAATTTATGTCGTAAAAATAACGATTGTATGACTAATTTTTAATTTGAATTCTATTATCCAAGAGTTAAGGATTATTTCACTTTATAATAATTTAATGAAATATGATTACATTATATAATTCTATTTGATAATCTCAATCTTGTCATTTTGTTGTGTGTTGTACTATTTCTACTTCATCATTTATCACAAGATTTATTATTTTGTAATAGAATACATTAAAATCTAATACCATGCACATATATCAACATAAATTATTTAATAAAGGATTAAATCTTTAAAAATATTATGATCTAAAATAATAAATGAAGGTCACTGAATTACCAAAAGTGAACATATCATTAGTCTTAAATAAATATGATGTAACTTTTTAATCCAAATATACTGAATTATAAACATAAATTTAAACAATTATATCCAAAAGAATTATATCAACAAATAATTAATCATATTTGCGGTAGTCAAAAATATACAATTTACATTGTCCAAATAAATCATATCTTAATCCAACAATATAATCATAGTACCTATAAAAAATTAATGGTTACCCTTACCTAAATAATTTTCCCAAGTAGTTAATATTTCCAAATTTCATCGTACTATTTAATAAATGATATAAAATTCATTAAGAAATAATATTGTAGGACAATGTATAAATATTTAAAAATTATTATGATGATGATATCATAAATTATATAATTTTACACCATTTTCCAATGATCAAATCCCATAGGCATGGTAATCATTCCACATTGGTTGTATCAATAGCATAATCATAAAATTATTGTCATAGCATATTGTAGGGTATAATCCCATAACAGGGAAGGAATTAGTTATCACAGTGGCCCAACTATATGAAGTTGTAACACTAAAATTATTATTTTTTCATTCTTATCATTTCATTCATAAACATGATAAACCCTTTTTGAACACTTATAACGATTTTACATTCTATTCTATCATTTTCTACAGTGATTATTTACACATTTATCACAAGATAGAAATTTATTCATCTTTTTAATTAACAAATTATATTTCATGTAGAGTTTATATTTAATATTCCTATCATTATTCCCCTTATATATGTTAATACAATAAAATATTTATTCAATTTTAATAGAACATAAAAAAATTTCATCATATGATTTTGAATTTGGGGAGTCCAATTCCCATCGGAGACTCACCTTACGTACTACCATGATGTGACCAATCAAAAAATCCATGGTGAATTTTTAATCCATAGAATATTAGGCGAACCACTTAATGGGAGACTCATATTCTATAACATATTATTATTCCTTATTCTCCATTCCATTAAACATTCTCTAAATTTGTATTTTTATATCATTAGAGAAATATTTACAGAGGTATGTCTTCCTAAACCCATTCATTTCCATGAGTTTTATTTTTTATTTTTCCCTAGTATTTTGGATTAATGACCACCGTTTAATTGAATCATTTTTTAGAAAATGAAAATAACGTGGAACCATTTCCTTTTAAATACATCCAAAAGACAGAAATAAATATCCTAATAACTTAATCAATTTATATGATTTCATTTGATAAATATTCCCACTAAATTATAGGGTAATTATCACATAAATATATCTATGATAAGATATTATAGATATAGAAAAGGCATCTCAAAAGGGTCATGGTTATGTGTCATGAACACTTTAATAGATCCTAAAATATCCATAACATTCGTTGTTCCAATACTATGTATATCAACATTATCTAGAGGTAAACATATAAATTGAGAAGGAGAATTGATACCCTTTTTACATTCATTTTTTATTTCTAAATTTTTGAATATACAATAATATAACATAAAATTATGAACACTACATTATTATAAATATGGAGTTACAATTTACATAAATTTTAGAATTTATGAATAGATAATATCAAAATAATTAACATGGTTTTTTTGGGAATAACATTTATACTTATCATCAAGTACTATCACAAGGCTATTTTAGGCTATATATTTTTTTCAAAATCTAGTTTCCAATCATTATACTTAACATGTTTTGATACCATGAGTAGAAAACCTACGAAAAGAAGCCTAGAGACAGTTCACTCTACCAATACATTGGAATATACACATGAAAATCACTTCAGAATGGAAAATATAATTTAGTAGTCTTGGAAATATATATATGTATATGAGTATCTTATTATTTTTGAATACCTAAATTAATAAATAAATTTCTTATATCTACATTATTGTTCCTATCATATCCTTACAAATCATTAATAGATCACTTAATTGAATTAATGGGAAATTAAAAAATGGGTGACCACAAATGAACAATAAGTATTAATTATTGTGTAATAAGTGGTGAACTAATAATAATAATATACAAGGAAAGGTAGATTAATGGAAAAAAAATTCCATGTAAATTATTGGATAAGCTATAATCAATATGGAAAGGTAATTAGATAAAATGCATCAATATAAAATCACAAAGAAAAACTCTTATGGATAATAATAATGGTTGATTTTGGATTAAGGTAATTTCATTATTATTTGATTCAATGTATCCAATGTATATGATACATATACCAATAATATTTTTCATAAGATAGTTTAGAAAACCAGATAGAAAACCATCTAATTTGGCCAACTGATTCCCCTTATTAGAATATTGATTAATTGTGGAGCTCAATTTTTACACTCCCATATCCAATTTTTTCCATTCCAAGGCATTATTTATATTTCAAAGATTTGATTTAATTCATAAGCAGTGTTCTATAAATATATGTATTGAATATGGGATATAATTATTTCAATATTTCCTCACATAATCAATTATCATACCATGTAAATACTATATATAAAAACTGTTTCTAGTTTGGGAAATAAACATATCCATCAAAAATTAATATTAGTATGTAATATATATTTAAAGGCCAATGAAATTTTTTTACAACAATGTTTGTCACAACCCGTCCTCGGTGCCCATGTCGTGACTACCCCAAGCCCGCCTTCCTTAGGCCAGGGGCTAGCGACTAGCACCAAAGGCGTAAATACCCAATATGGGAATAAAATTCCTTTATAAAAAGTAAACACATGCAATCAGAGTACACAACTGGAAGAGAAGTACTAAACAATACTTTATATAGAAGATGTGCTAGAAAGTAAAATGGGCAGGAAATACTAGCTCAATAGTAAAGCATAGGTAAAATTGACGTACATACAACTAGAAGCAAGTTCAACCGAAAAAGGGACAAACAGCTGAAAGGTAAAGAACAACTCATGGATCATCCTCCGGGGATCCTTCTGAATGTGTAGGAATATATGGCCACCTCAACCCTCCATGTCCGTCAGACACCTTTGTGTATCGTGTCGTCGTATGGTCCACCTCCGGGTAACATCCAGTCTTGGTGCTCTCGACTTCCATCAGCGATGTCCGTCGTCTGCATCCAACACAATGAGGTGCGGGCATAGCCCATGTTGGGGTGAGTATAATGATACTAATTAGGGACCCCCAGACCCTCAAGGTCCCAAAATATCCTCTAACGATAAACCACAAGAGTAGGAATCATAAAATAACCCATTATTAGGTATATGACAATACATATACCCATGTTATCTAGTAACCTATCTCAATCCTGAGGAAACACAAGAGTCATTGACTAAGATGAAACCATGATTTTTAGTGTAACATGGAAGTTCCTATGATTAGTCGTGAATCTTGATCATCATTTCTGACAAGAGGCACTGCTTCTGACAATATAGAGTCTGACGTACACAGGATCGATAGGTACTAACCCCCACAATGACCCACACTGGATATGAACCACACTGGATCTCTGAGCGGTGACCTCCGTATGATCTGTCTCCATCCTCCGCCTCACTATGAGCCACTGGATTCCTCACACTCAGTGTGCTCGAGTTCCATAGAATCCAACCTCGATATATTGGTCTTAATTATACTATCACTAATATCCACTAAAGAGTATCCCAAAGGACCACAATGTTTTAAGGGTTCCAACGTGACAGACAATGCATCAATCGGATGCCCGGTCTGTGAGTTATTTAAATTTCCGTTTCATGAGCCAGGTTGGTTTTTAAGTTCAAACCAAATCAAATATACTCGAACTATGTCCAAAACTCTTTTGGGTATGCAAATAAAACGTTCTTTCTCTGAACTTTCCATCGCTGCAAACGGTTCATCGATCGTACACTCGTAGCCCTAGATATGGGTGAAATGGAGTAAACTGGCCAAATGGGTCCGGGTCCGGTCTGACCCTGTCGGACTGACTAGGCCCGACCCGGTCCGGACCAGGGTTCGACCCGTTCTACAGGTCTGACCCAGTCGGAGAGACCAGCCCCAAACGAGTGGTCAGACCGACCTGGGTGGGCGGCCCGACCTGATGGCGGCCCGACATGATGGTGGCCCGGTTGACCCGGCGGCCCGTTCGGCCTGGCAGCCCGTTCGGCCAGGCGGCACGTTCATCCTGGCAACCTCGCATCCCAGCGGGGGTCCGCCTAAGCCGTGGTAAGGTGGGTAGAGTACACCCCTGCCTCCCAAATGGTTCTTTCGTTCAGGTGGTGCACTTGACCCTGGTCCAGCACACGTGGGACCCGACGGGGTCCTGCTCCTCGCGGCTGGCTCCACGATGACCGACCCGACTGACCACCACTACACCTCCGCGATGGCACAACAATTCCGTGGTTTTTCGTCCATTATCACGGTACGATGGCACTGCGCCTCATCCCTTCGTCGTGGCCCTCCTGGTCGCGATCCCTCTTCGGCGCGATGCGACGACACTGCGCCCCTCCGGCACCGTCGCTGCCCGCCTGGCTGCAGCTTGGTTTCATGCGCGGCGTTATGGCACCACGCCTCTCTGGTGGCCCGGCGCCCCATGCTCCATCGGCTTCTTCCACAGTCTACCTCCATAATCAACAACAAGAACAACCAAATGGGGAGGGTCGGGACATGTTTGTGCGGTCTGATCCCTCCTCATCATGGCGTTAACATTTGGCATACCATAATCCATAAATTTGAACAACAAAGAACGGGGTTTTATACTCATATATAAAATAACTCAAATCCCCATACCTTGTATGAAGATCGTTGTCAGAGTAGTGGAAGGTGAATGTCGATTCGTCGACATCCGAAAGAGAGAATATGAGGTCAATGTCGTTGGTTGTCTTCAAGGACGTCTCTCCCTCCTTTTTTCCTGTATAAAAAGGAAAGAGATGTCCAAGGATGAGTCTGAGGAAGAAGTAGAAGAAGGGAGGATGTCTCCAGTGTTCTTCGCGTTCTTTGTTTGAGTGGACACGTTCCTCCAGGATCTCTTCCTCTCCCAAGTTTTCACCAACCAAAATAAATAATAGATTGCATATTATTTTATTTGTGGGCTTGAATTCAAAAGAATTCAAATTGTTGTATTTTAATTAAATGCGTTTACTAACTCAATTAATGGAGTAGGATGGCTTATTTATTGGGAGAATCCCAATAGACTCCCTCACATTAATTAGGCATAATAAATGTGAGGAAACCCCTTGCCACCTCCCTCATTAAAGAGGGAGTTCATGAGTCGGGTGGTCCCCACCATTCACACATGAATTGGGGGTTTTACCAACTCGGGTGGTACCAACACTTTAAATACTCCCGTGGGAGGTTATGATCTGGTGGGCCCCACCAATATAACCTCCCATGGGAGGTTTTGGTGTTGTGGCAACCACCTCCAACCTCCACATGGATATTTTTAACTGCCAAAAATAAAAATATGTTAACCCATATTTTTATTTAACTAATACAAAAAACCCCCAAAATCTAACTTCCACTCTCATTAGAACGCAACAATGGTAAAAGTAACACTAAGAAATCACTGACACAACGAGTTAAACGGTGCCCTCATATTTCAATTTTGAGAGCTAGTTCAAGATTTATAAAATCCCGCTCGTACGTTTACTGAACATACCTGAACAATACATCAGAAATTGATTCTGTGCACACCGAACCTCAGAATCATTTACCGTCAGAAACTGCGGACTCATAAAATTACCATGTATTTATGAAAGAAAATTTTCCATGGAAATTCTGGGTCTTTACATTCTCTCTTCCTCAGGTATTTCTGTCCCTGTAAGATACAACTCAATCAATGAAAAATTGGGGTACTAAGCACACATCTGAGCCTTCCACTCCCATCTGATCTCTTAGAGGATCCTACGCTGCCAACGAACATGAACTAGAGGAATCGACCATCCACGTAGGACCCATTCTTGTTGATCTTCAATATCCACTGGAATCTCCATAAAATTTTTCTCATCATCGATTTCCAGCTCCCCGTGGTCAATGATGTGGGACGGGTTGTGCACGTATCTACTCACCTGAGGTACGTCGAAGTCTTCATGCAGCCGGTGCAGCTGAGGTGGAAGAGCAAGTGTTAATCCACCTCACCGACTCCACTGAGGGCCTAGAATGGTCCGATGGAATGTGGAGACAACTTGTCACCTCAGCCAAATCTCTATAGGCCTCGTCGAGGTGTGATCCCGTTGAAATACGTGGTCGCCGTCCTCGAACTCCAGAGGCCTACGTCTCTTGTCAGCATATGAATTCTGGCTACTATGTGTAGTCTTCACCCACACCTGGATGATCTGCACCTTATCCGTGGTAGCTCATACCATCTCCGGTCCCCCAAGTCCTGACTCCCTAGGGTAAGTCCAATATAGTGGAGATCAGCATGGTCAACCATACAAGGCCTCAAAAGGTTCCATACCGATGGTGGAGTGATAGTTGTTGTTGTAGGAGAACTCCACCAAAGGTAGGTGCTCCTCCCAGCAGTGACCGAATTTGAGGACACAAGAATGAAGCATGTCCTCGAGGGTTTGGATGGTCCCCTCGGTCTGACCATTAGTCTGAGGATGGAAGACAGTGCTCAAAAGTAGTTGCATCCTGAAAGCCTCCTGTGACCCCTTCCATAACCGGGAAGTAAACCACGTGTCATGGTCAGAAACAATAGAAGAAGTTACTCCATTCAAACAAATTGTCTCATACACATAGAGGCTTCCCAAGCTGTCAACTGATCCCTACTCTCTGATCGAAAGGATGTGGTCCATCTTGGTGAGTTGGAAAATGATCACACATATCGAATCATGAATGTTGGATGTACGTGGAAGACCTGTCACGATGCCCCTATATATCCAATCCCACATCCACTCTACGACCTCTAAGTTTTGAACCAAGCCTCTGGGTACCTGGTGCTCCGCTTTCACTATCTGATAAGTGAGGCGTCATGAAAAAAAATCCACTACCCCCTTCTTCATACCTAGCCACCAATGCTGACATCGAAGGTCCTAGAACATCTTCTCCACCCATGTATGTACCTCTAGAAGAGATGGGTGGAACTCCCTAAACACTTCCTCCTGAAGTGCAACTAGTACCATAGTACGTCCTCTGATGAAGATGACATGCTCCCCACCTTCCAAAAACCCATCAGGTGGCTGCCTTGTGGATATCTGAGCACGTTGCATCACACAATTAGCGTCTCCATGTTGTGACTCCCTGACTTGCTGAAAAAGAATAGAAGTGACTATGAAAGACTGAAGAAATGATTCACCCTTTCTATCCACAATGGATATCGGTAAAGAAGCCAGCTGCTCCGTCGCATCTCCTAAAAGATGAATACCAGTCCTCCTGCTGAGCGCATCGTCAACAAGGATCCCCTCCCAAGAGTATAGACTATCTCACAGTCATAGTCCTAGACGAACTCAATCCATTGAAAATATCTCAGGTTCAGGTCCTTATGAGAGAAGATATACCTGAGTATCTTGTGATCAAAGTACACTATAAAATGTTCTCCCATAAGATAGTGTCTCCACATCTTCATGGTGAAGACCAGTGCAGCTAACTCCTTGTCATGTGTAGCGTAGTTCTGCTCAAGCTATCTAAACATCCAAGAACCACATGTGATCACATCTCACCCTTGCATCAGGACACACCCGAGTCCGGTCCCTGATGGGTCACATTAGACTACGTACCCTACACCCTCTTTTGGAAGCCTCAAGATAGGGGCACTGGTGAGCCTCTACCTTAGCTCCTGAAATCTCTGCTGGAATCCCTCCGACCACACGAAGGGTTTCCCCTTCTTCATCAAAGATGATATTGGTGCTGCAACTCTAGAGAATTCTGGGATGAATCTATGATAGTATACATCCATGCTTAGGAATCTTCATACCTTCTTCACACTCCAGGGTGGCTCTCAAACACGTATCGCCTCAATCTTCATTAGATATACTAAAACATCATCCTCTGAGATGACATTTCCCAAGAAGTGAACATCTCAAATCCAAAACTGGAACTTCGAGAGATTACCATAAAGATGGAGCTCCCGACGTGTGTCCAGTACTACATGCTAATGGTAGGAATGCTCTTCCTCTGTCGTCAAGTAGATCAGAATTTTGACGATAAATACTATGAAAAAGAGATCGAGGTAAGGCTGTATGATCATGTTCATGAGGATAATGAACACTATTGGAGTGTTGGTTATTCCAAAGGGCATAACCAAAAACTCATAGTGGTTGCAACGACACCTGAAAGGCGTCTTCCGCACATCCGCATCTCGAACTCTGAGCTGGTGATAACCTGATCTGAGGTACATCTTTTATTACCACCGTGCTCCCTTGTGCTGATCAAAGAGGTCATCAATACTCAGAAGTGGGTACTTGTTCTTTACGGCCTCCTGATTCAGGCGACGATATTCAACACATAGCCTCAATATCTTGTCCGCCTTCTTGGTGAACTGAATCGGAGCGGCCCCGGGAAAAACACTGGGCCAGATGAATCCCTTCCCCAGCAAGTCCTCTAATTATACCTGTAACTCACAAAGCATGGCAAGAGCCATCCAATATGCTGGAGTAGATAGTGGTCCTGTCCCGGGGTACAAGTCAATGTAGAAGTCCTCCTCATTGCGAGGAGGTAATCCTGGAACATCGTTAGGGAAAACATCCACGTACTGGTCCACCACTACAGGATAAGTCGGACTATCCACATCAACTACTCAGATGTTAAGTCAAGACAACTAGTGATTGATTGGTTGTACCCTCCTCCGAATAAGTCTGTCATGTGCCGAAATGGTTCCATTCTCACCGATGAAGGTAAACCTGGTCCCAGCCATGCAGACGCACCACACTTTCCACCTAATATAGTCAATCAGATCATGGATTGTAGATAACCTGTCCATACCCAGGATGATGTCGTAAGGCCTCAACGCTGCAATGAGGACATCCCAGTAAGAGATCTCACCTCTTAGAGTAAGATAACACTACTGGCACCAGTGCGTTATCATTGAGTCTACTCTCGTAAGATTCTCTAGCCGTAAGGATCGATCCAACAGCTCTGTCAGAGTTTCTGAGCTCCGAACGAGGGAAGTGGCAATGAAAGAGTGACTGGAACATGTGTCAATAAGAACTACATATAAGTTGGAGAAGACACAGATCATACCTTGAATTATCTCTAGAGTTTCATGGTCATAGGCCTCAACTGCCTGAAGTTGATGTTTCCCATGTCCACTCGCTCCCTATGGTCAAGGGTAGACCTCTTGGTGGTTGTGGCGGTAGCATCTCGTAATGTTGTCCACCACCAGCTGCTCGACCCGCTCCATTTCCACATCCGTCTATGCCCTAAAAACCACCTCGATCGAACCTCTGCCTCTTCCTGGGAGGTCCCTCAACTATCTGTTGATAATATTAATGGTGGGTCGGACAGTCATGAACCATATGCCCATGCGTGCCACATGAGTAGCACTGCCTATCCCTGGAAGGTGTGTCTCTGCTCTGTGTGCCCCGCACTTCTAATCCATAGTCATGCGGTCGACCACCTGTAGGTATGGTCCTTATAGACCTCTGTGAAATCTATCTACTCCCAGCTGTAGAAGACTCCACTACATGTCGACTAGTTGTAGGTCTCGCTGCCTCTGACTACATATCCATAAAACTATCTACTAGGAGGGGTCACACCAACACTCCCGCCTAAGTCAAAATGCTGAGAGAGATCATTGATGCACTGATATCTTGCCTGATCCCCTACATAAAGGTTCAGACCCTGAAAAATGGGTCCCGTACCATATCTGTGGAGTAGCGCGAGAGGTCAGTGAACCTCACTATGTACTGTGCTACTCTCTTGCTGCCCTACTGCAGATGAAGTAGCTCCTGTATCCACAATGTTCAAAGGGTGGATGGAAAAAACTCTTCCTAGAACAGGCTCTCGAAATATGTCCATAGAAGTGTCACCACGTCATGCACCGGGTGCATCAGGCTCCACCATTTGCCTAATACTACTTGATGTAGGCTGGCAGAATGGATCACTATTAATTCTTTCGGTGTACATACTGGCCTAAATACTCTCCCCACAGCCTCCAGAATATCCTCAGCCGCCTGTGGGTCCATCTCTCCCATGAACCTGGGTGGCCATTGGTGCGGTAACTCATGAAACACGCTCAAGTGGCAAGCATCGTCTGCTGCTGGGGCTAGTGGCATCAGTAGCCCAACGGTATGTTGTACCTCTGGAGCCACCAATGGAAAAGGGTTCAGCATCGAGGTCTCATCGCTCGATGGTCTATCAGCGTGAACAAATATCAGGGCTCTAAATGGTCGTCCGCGGGGAGGCATCTTGAAAGAAACAGATGTGACATGGTCAAAGATTATACCTAGTGAGTAGACTTGGTGGATCTGACTTAAGAAAAAATTAAAAGGCATTCATGCATTTAGTGTTTTCATGCACTAAGTCGGAAATCCGTTGACAGGTACCTGGTGTACGGATACGTCGGCCGCCACAAAAATATTGGACTCCCTCCATAGAAAACGAAACTCAGTACCCTTGACAAAATTGATTCAATGAAAATAATGATCATATTCCTGAGTTCTATGGTAAAACCAAATCACACTGATACCAATTTTTTCACGACCCATCCTCAGGCCACGTTCCATGACTACCCCAAGCCCGTCATCCATAGGCCAATGGCTGGCGACTAGAACCAAAGGTGTAAATCCCTATGCTAGGAAGAATTGCCTTTATAACAAGTAAACACACAAAATCAAAGTACACAACAGGAATAAAAGAACTAAACAAAACTGTATATAGAAGAAGTTCTAGAATGAAAAATGGGCTAGAAATAAATCCCCATAGTAAAGCACATGTAGAACTGATGTAAATACAACTTGAAGCAAGAACAACAGAAAAAGGTAAAAACAATTGAATGGTAAAGAACAACTCCTGGATCATCCTCTGGGGTTCCTACTTTAAGGTTAGGTACAAAGGTCCAACTCATCACACCATGTCCGTCCGACTCCTCTATGTACCATCTCGTCATACGGTCCACCTCTTGGTACCGTCCAGTCCTGGAACTCTCGGCCTCTGTCAGCATTTTTCATCGTCTGCATCCAGCATAACGAGGTGTGGGAATAGCCCATGCAGGGGTGAGTATAACGATAATCATCAGGGACCCTGATACCCTCAAGTTCCCATAATATCAAAAAAGGATAAACCTCATGAAAAGGAATCAACGGATAACCCATACTTAGGTATATGACCTTACATGTACCTAAGTTATCTAGTAACCCATATCAATCATGATGAAACATAACAGTCATTGACTCAACTGAAACTAGGATTTTATGTGTAACATGGAAGTGCATATGATTAGTCCCGAAGCTAAATAATGTTACTATGACAATACTCACCGCTTATATCCATACAGAGTTTGATCCACACCGGATCGATAGGTACTAACCCCCATAATGACCCACACAGGATCTGACCCACACATGATCAATAGTTACTAACCCCCACAATGACCCACACAAGATCTGACCCACACAAGATCTCTAAGTGCAGACCTCTGTATGATCTATCTCCAACCTTCGCCTCACTATCAACCACCATATTCCTCGCACTCGGTGCGCTCGAGTTCCGTAGAATCTGCCCTCGAGATATCGGGCGTGCCTCGACTTCCACTAAACTCCACAATGGAGTTTCAAAATAGACCATTATGTCATAAGGGTTCCAACGCGATAAACGGTGCGTCAATCGGACCCCCCAGTCTGTGAGTTATTGGCATTTTCGTTCTAGGGGCCCTGTTGGGGTTTTAGGTTCAAACCAACACGACCATACTCCAACTATGTCCAAACCTCAAGTTGGGGTATGACAATAAAACCTTCCCGCTCTGAGCATTCTGTCTCCATAATCGGTTCGTCAATCGGACACCCGTAGCCCTAGATAGTGCTAAAAAGGTGTAAACTGGCCAAATGAGTCTGGGTCCGGTCCGACCCAGTCGGACCGGGGTCCTCCCCAATCCGCGAGTCTGACCCGGTCAGAGAGGGTAGCCCGAACAATGTTTTCGGCCCAGACCGAGTGGGAAGCCAGCCCGAAGGTGACCCGGCTCGAGGGGGGGGGGAGAAAGTTGCCCAACGAACCATTTGTCCCAGTGGCCCTTGCACTGCCGGCTTCTTCCATGGTTCACCTTCATTGTCAACAACAATAACAACCAAAGGGGGTGGTTTGGGCCGTGTTCGTGCGGTCTGAGACCTCCTTGTCATGGAAATAACATTTGTCTTACCATAATCAAGAAATTTGAATGACGAAGAATAGGGGTTTTTACTCATATATAAAATAATGGAAATCCCCCTACCTTGTATGACGATCGTTGTCAGAGTCGCGGGAACACGAATTTTGATTCGTCATCGTCCGAAAAAATGAATTTGAGGTCAACGTCGCCGGTGTTCTACAAGGACGGTGTCCCCTCCTTTGTTTCGGTTCAAGAAGGAAGGAGATGTCTGAGGAGGAGTCCGAGGAAGAAGTCTAAGAAGGGAGGACATTGCTTGCAATTTTCGTGTTCTTCATTGGAGTGGATACATTTCTCCAAGAGCTCTTCCTATCCCATGTTTGGTTTCTTCAAGGACGACTCTCCCTCCATTGTTCTGGTAGAACAAGGAATGAGATGTATGAGGAGGAGTCTGAGGATGAAGTCGAATAATGGAGGGAATCACCGACATTTTTTGCGTTCTTCGTTGGAGTGGATACATACCTACAAGAGGTTTTCCTCTTCCAGGTTTCCACCAACCAAATGAAATAATAGATCGCATATTATTTTATTTGTGGGCATGAATTCAAAAGAATTTAAATTGTGGAAATTTAATTAAATGAGTTTACTCAATAAATTAATGGGGTGGGTTTGGTTATTAATTGGGAGACTCTCAATGGACTCCCTCACATTAAGAAGGAATAATACATTTGAGAAAACCCATTGCCACCTCCCTCATTAAAGATGGAGTTCATGAGCCGGGTGGTCCCCACCATTCAAACTTGAATTGGGGGTTTTAACCCCTCGGGTGGTCCTACCACTTTTAATCCTCCAGTGGGAGGTTATGCTCGAGGGGGCCACACCACCATAACCTCCTATGGGAGGTTCATGTGTGGTGGACCCCACCTCCAACCTCCCCTTGGGGATTTTTAACTTCCTAAAATAAAAATAATGTAACCCTTATTTTTATTTAACTTAATTAAAAATCCCCAAAATCAAACATCCACTCTCGTTAGAATGAAACTGCGGTGAACGTCTCACTAATCAATCACCGATGATGCGAGTTCAATGGTGACCTCAGAATTGTATTCCAATAACTTGTTCAAGAGTTATAAAATCCCTCTTGTATGTTTGTAGAACATACCTGAACAAAACATCAGAAATAGATTCCGAGCACACCAGGCCTCAGAATCATATGCCTTCAGAAACTGCAGAATCATAAAATTCCCATGTACTTATGAAAACAATTCCATGGAAATTATGTGTCTTTACAATGTTACTATATCATGATAGTGTTAATAATCACAATAGAGAGTGATATTTTAAAAATAATTATCATTTCCTAAATTTCAAGTCCAATCTAATTAAGGAAAAACCCTTTACCATACCCCGTCATTTTGATTAATGCTAATTAACATTATGTATAATGATATTAATAATTTTATTAAATTATACTACAACCAAATTAATATTTATAATATCATACAATATTATTTATAACAACTCATGACCCATTTCTTAATAATCATACATTATTTTCAATTTTTCGGGTCTTAATTATTTTTTCATGTATTTTATAACTCTATTTTTCATTCCAACTACATAGATAATGATTTCATAATATCTATAATTATAAATATGATGTACATATAAAATATATTCATTACACATTTATTTATTCTAATTCATAAAATTTGGACAAAGGAAATGTAATACACCATTCATGGAGATGGTAGGTCATACATACACCTGAACATTGTATTAATTTTATGATTGTACTAAAATATATAAAAGTTAATTATATATATATAATTAATATTCCAATACCATGTTTATATAATATATGTTAAATAATTTTAATAAAAATACACTTAATATTTTGCCTGTAATGATTGAAAGAATGACATCAATTTGAGGGGGATGTAGCCTATTCATTCATAAATGATATTATCGTATGGAAATAAAATTGTAAGGAGGAAGATATATGTTATTAAAAAATTGTATAATAATTATTACATTATAAACATCATAAATATCAATTATAAATAATTAATCAATCATAATTATTACCTAATAATGGTGGAAATATAAAAATGGAATAACATCGGTTCAGGATGTTGTAGTTTTCCTTACATACAAAAAATGATTGTGTATCCCATTTGATTTAAGTTTGTATATAATTAAGGCATTAATATATGAATAAAACAGCTTCACATATTTAGGATAATAATGGGGTTATTATAATGAGTTAATGTGCTGATTGGGAAATAAAACTAATGTTCTCATTGAAGAACATAACTATTTTTATGTAAATCATTTTTGTTTATACTAAATGACTTAATAGGTCCGATTTCTAGTAAAAGTATGGATTCAAGTATTAGGTGATGGGTTTTTAGGGATTTTATTTTAATGTATTGGATGATCCAAATTTTATAAATCTTTCCTTATTATTCAGTAGTTGTTACCTTACATTTTTTAATTCATATTATAAACAATGAATTCGCATCCGGAAGGGTTGATTAATTTATTAATATGGGAAATACAGATACATTCATAATTGAATAATTATAAGTTTATGAAAAAAATATAATATTCATTGGAAACATTGATAATCATATAGAATACCCATGCAAGCCATTCTTAAAATATTTATTCATATCTTGTTGAAATATAGAACATATGAAATTGGTGAAATTAGACTCTTAGTAAGGTAAGTAAATACATAGTAAGCAATATTAATTAAAAATAGATAATAATAAATGGTAAATAACTAAAAACACATGAAATTAAAACATAATCATGCGAATATTATTGACATAATAAAATTTGATTATATAATTCCATGAATAACCACATGAGAATAAAATATAATAATGTACATTCTACTAGTAGAAAAATTACATATACTATCTATTAATAGTACCCTTATTATGGAATTTGTAATTCCAAATATCATAAATATACCATTATTTATTCAACCATGACACAAAAAGTAAATGTGTCAAAACATGGTCTACTGTGTCTCTTGAGAACAACAAATGAATTTAGGGTCTATAGAGGGACCCACACATCACATTCGTAGACTAATTCATTCATCATATTAAAGGGGTGAAACATAATGAACATATATTCTCATATTTAGAGTATAATATGAAGTTAGAATATTATCCTTAATAAGTAAACATAATCATTAACGATCTCGAATAATATAGAAAATGTTATTAATATAGTACAACCCCATAACTCCTCAAAGAAATAAAGGGTATGATATATGGTAATATAAAGATCAAAATCAATTGAGAATACTATTAAATATAGTTTATTGTTATAGATTAATATACTCTAACTAGATCATTATGTGTTTTCTAGTGTAACACCCTTTTAATTTTAGATGAAGAGTTCTTTTGAAAAGGAATTTTAATTTGTCATAAACAATTATATTGTATAAAAATATATCCAATATATGAAAATGGAATGAATTTTTATTTTTTAATTATGAAAATAAAATACAATGTATAATTTGGCCACTGAAATAAAATCATTTCCAAAACATTTTTTTAAAACATTACATATGAGCCATATTAGTGCAGTTTAATATAAAATATAAATGCTTCTTTTAAGAATGAAAATGAATTATAATTTTCATAACAACAAAAATTAACTAATATATTTTCAATGATCATGATAATTTTTTTAAATATTATATTCATAAATGATATTATCGAGTGTACTTCATAATGTGTGTGAAAAATGGATGTTCTCTTAAATCGGGATTTCTTATCGAGATGAATTTAGTAGAATCAATTTAAAACATGTATTTCCCAAACAATGATAGATGAACTAATATTTTTAAATGATTTTCAACCATAGAAAAATAATTTAGTATGTGAATATAATTGGTGAGTATAATTAAATTATTTTAAATAGAGAGGTATCATAAACCAAATGAAATATGGAGGTTTGGAAAGAAACCCTTAATTTATGTTTGAATGTGTTCTCACTTGTATATATCATCTTCAATAATGAAATTAGATTCATTAATAATTTATTTTGTAACATCTATAATATTTTTTCAATATAATATAATTTTATAATTTATATTTTTGGACTTTTTATGAGTTATAAGATTCAGATTAGTTTTTTGGGATTTTCTCTTGACTTGGATTTCATGATTGATTCACCCATATATATATATATGTGTGTGTGTATGAATAATCATGTAAAATTTGAAATTGTTTTAAATATATGAAATATATGTAATTAATTAATTTTAATGATATTTATTTTCCTTATATATATATATTCAATATATAGAAAGGATTCAATTCATACAGTGTTAATGATAACAACACATATTATTTTAGATTTTTCGATCATAAAAAATATTGTCTCTCATAAAAATTAATATAATGTATATATAATGGTTTATAAAATTGAATATTAATTCTTATAAATATTAATGATTTTAAACAAAATTGTTTTTATGACCTTTCTTGAAACTGAATTAAATAACCATAACTCATTATCCATGATGGTTGTAAACTGACACAACAAAGACATTGTTTTTGTTTTTAGATTAAAAATTTTAAGGGAGGAGAATTGAAATAAAATATAAAATTAAAAAAAATAAACATAATTTATATAAATTACAATGGTGTTATCTTGTCACATTGAATAGGTTATATGAGGGAATGATAAGAAAATAAAACAAATCTAATGAGGTAGATAGAAGATTTTACCTCTTGTGTGTCACCACATTTATAACCTTATTATGGGATTCAGAAATGGTATTTTATTGAGACATGAAAGACAATATCCCAAGGTATAGATTTAGGGGAAGAAATTTTATTAATATAAGAATATTTTTTTGGGATTGTTTGTATAAAGATAAGGTGTTCAACGGGGTAGTATTTATAGAGGAGTAGAGGGTTGTTTTTTTATTTAATTAATTTGTTTTTTATTTTAGCTGAAGACTATGAATACTAATTAATCTTGTAACAAAATATAGAAACTAATTCATATGAGTTTGAAACAATCGGTTATTACCTATTTCATAAATCAAACATGTCTCAATAAATAGGGTATTGAACTTATTATGTATATATATCATAAATTAGTGTATTTCGCTATTCAAAAAATAAAAATAATTTATAAAAGTCCCAAAATATTTCCTTGGCCATTTTCTAATGTGTAGATTTCAAAATTAGAATATGTTATATGTATATAATTTTAAAATTATAATAAATTTTATTTTAATGAAAATAATCAATTTTTTCTAAAAAATAAATATTGAAATTATAACTATTTTTATAATATATTGAAAAATTAAATGTGGTCTCAATAAATTATCTAATAATCATAAGGAAACAAAATATTAATTTATGAATATATATTATGAAGATAAATTTAATTCTGAAATTTTACTTTAATTATAAATTTTTAAATAAACATTCACACTATTAAAAACTACTAACCCATATTTTGTCATTTTAAACCATATATTTACTTATACAATGATATAAATATATCATAATTTTAATTATAAGATAACTAAAATTTATTTATAATTCTATATTTTATGTTTCTATTCTATTAGTCATTTTACTCTTTATAATGGTCATATTACTAATCCAATTTTCATAATTATTAGAATATTTTTATTTTAAACTTGTTTTAATGTGATGGATAATCTATAAAATATGTTATCTTTTAAATGTATATAAAAAAATCTTATAGTGTTACATTAACCCCTCTATAAAATTCAATCCTTCAAATTTTCTTTATTTTCACCCAAAAAATATGTTGGTTGTTCATAATCATAAATTATTCTTGTTCCTGCATTTCCCATTAAATTTTATGATTATTTCGAATTACCTTTACTAACGGTGTCATCTGATTCGTCAACCCTAACACTTTAGATTCAATAATCCAGAAAGGATCATCACAGTAAGATCATACATGTTAAATTTATAGACCTCAATAATTGATAACCAATGCGGGGTATAAAAAATAATACATTGACAAATTGGTGTGGAAAAATATGTGTACATTAGAAAGGTTGGGTGACAACTCCAAATGATGAGAAAAAAATCCAATTATATCCAGGTTTAAAAAAGGTTTAGTGTACCTAGGTATCAGTTTCCCTTTCAATTGAAACATTATTACACCCATCCATGGAGATACTTTATTGAAAACATGATCTCCCACATATGATTCCAAATAATTCCTTATATTATCGACATATATAGTAATATTAAATTGATATTATTTTATATTGGTTTGAATAGTCTTTACAATTTTTTTATTTCTACTTAATGTTCTTGGTCTATATTTTTTCATTCTCCAACTTTATCCCATTATGATTTTGTACATCATCACTTTTCGTACGATGAATCATATTGTTCCACTTTTATGATTTAATGGAAACTATTATTGTAGGTAAAAATACTAATGATATATATTGATCCCAAATAAATTGATTGTCATGTGAGAATGTTGCCATCATGTCTTCTAATGTTTGAATGGTCCTTTTAGACTACCAAATTTTTTGAGGGGGATAAGATGTAATCAAATGAATATCAGTTTCTATTTATTTATAAATAGTATTACAAACATTTTATGTAAATCATAGACCATGATAAGACACTATATAAATAGGTTCACTAATATTTCAAACAACTTCAGTAATATTGATTTGTCCCACACACTATAGTGTGAAATCCTCTATTATAGAAGTGAAATGAGTAGATTTGTTAAGTCAATTGACAATCACCCATAATATATCTTTCCATATTTAAGATTTTGATATTCTTTTTAAAAAATACATATTAAATTTATCCATTTTATATGTGTGGATATGTATAGTTTTCGTAACCCTTCTAGGATGTTGTCTTTCAGCCTTCACATGGTCACATACAAAACATCCGGATATATAATAATTAATTTCCAACATCATATTATCCCATCATAAATGTTCCTCCAAATCACTATACATCATAGTGCTATAAGTGTGTATAAAGATAATGGAGTTCTGGGAATCATCCTATAACTAACATTTTATAATGGTTATTGAGGTAACACAATGCCTCTTCCCAAATTTCATAATTCCTTCATCAAACATGATGTCTTCTGACATGCCATAACTCACCTCTATAAATTTTCATTGAAAGTTCTCATCGTCATAGATATAACTTATTTTCCTTCCAAAAAAAGATGGGTTTTCAAGGAATTTAAAGAGATATTATGTTTCCCCTTCTTTGATAAATCTATATATATCTTTAATGAATCCATATAAATAAGATCCCAGTTAATCATCATTTTTTAGAACACCAAAACACTTGAAGCTCATACATATCCTACCCCATTTTCTATATATGGGTTGTAGTGTATTAAAAAAGCATAATATGATAGTAGCTCGAGACATCACATATTTGGTAGGTTTATTTCTTTCTATGAGATGTTATATTTCAATATATTTTGATGTGTATATATCTCACATATTCTCTATTGAGATAGTGTGTCCATATATTTAGGGAAATGAATATGTATTAAAACTCAATATCATGGGTTGGATAGTTCTGTTCATTAGTATTTACCTTTTTTGATGGATATATAATAAATCTATAATTATACATAATCACACCACCATGTCCTTTCATTGAAGCTTCAAAATAAATCACAAACTCACTATTTTTTATTGATAGAGTCATGATCAAAGAATTTAATAATATTCAATAAATTCTTTAAAAAAATCATCAATTTATTTTATCCAAACAATATTAACACCTTTGTGAGTATGATTTGTTAATGGGTTACTAATGGGAAAAAATTATAAACAAACTCCTAATAGTAACTATCTATAGAAGTGAAACTACACCCTACTATTTGGTTTATCGGGGAAACCCATTTCTAAAAATCCATTTTCTTCATAAGATAAAATGATATTACATCATGAAAGATAGTATGGACATCAATATAATCTATTTGAAGCCCTGATTTACTATTTCTCATCATCCAATGTGACTCTTTTATTCTAATATTCTCCCAAACACCCCAGACATGGATCTCACAGTCTTCATTGATTTTTAATATATAAATATATCAATAATAAGGACCAAAAAATTATCATGATATTTCTTGAACACTATATTCATTAGATACTTAAAATTAAGTGGTGTGGTTGTCAATATAGATGTAATTTCTATAAATTACTATTGTGAAAACCTATTAGAAAATGTAATCATTTGAATAACATCATTCATTAGAAGGAATTGTCGATATCTAGATCGAAAAATCAAATTTGAACGATATTGATCTATATGAGGTGGATCGAATAAGTTATTAATGAGAGGTAGTCGATACAATTTATTTTTCATAATATCACTGATATCCATGTAGTCAATGTAAATCCTAATATATCTATATTTATTCTTAACAAAATGAACAAGATCTCCAAAAGGTCGAACATAGGGTTTTATAAACTAATTGTTTCATTAAATATATAAATTCTTAGGCGTCCATTCTATTGGAATTCTATGATATATGAAATTTCATCAGGGAGTAAATCAAAATAAAATATATCTTCTAGTTTTGGAGGATGCCTATGTATGTCCAACAGATATATATCAATATATTTTTATAAAAATAACCACATCACAAATTTAATGATTTATTTCATCATCCAGAAATGATATTTTCTATTAATCTAGGATAATATCATTTAAAGGAGATAATGGAGGTGGATGTAGATATTAATCAGATGATAAATACAACCCTATAAATATGATAAATTCCATACCTTCATCATGAATCATAATTTACATCCATTTGAAATAAAATTATATAATCATTAAAATAGAATCTATACAATGTATTATATCCATATAAATCATATGTATGATAATAAAAAAATCATTTATAACATGTTAATGTGATATAATATGAACATCTTAAAACATCATCTTTTCAATATGGTTTCAACACTGATTATATACTATCAAATTTCTTGATAAGGTGAATCAGAAATATAAAATTTTTAATGAGAACATGGAATATATGTAGGAATATTATGATCTCAAACAAAATTAAGATTTAACTAAATTTTAAGAGATGTTTAATTTACCTTCCACATAATCATTAGGATAATCATCCTTATTGGTTTTCCATACATATGAATTCTCCTGTTTCTCTGCAATGTGGTGGGGAATGATTCCATAAGCTTTCAAAAAATAAATTTCTTAATGTCCCTTCTCATTATAATTGATGTGCTGAACATTGGTAGCTTCGTTCTCTTCGATGAAATCACAGGCTTTATGGAATTTTTCTCCACACATTCAATGAACTCCCATCCCCAATATTCATACTAAATGATGATTCCTTCCACATATATGGTATAATAGAAATTAAAATCTTACCTCATCTTCTATTCTTTATTGACATTTATAAAAATTTTAGAATCCCTATTATTCTCTTGATTTACATTATTTTAATTAAACATAAAAAAAATATTTCGATATCTTTATATCAAACGAAACTATATTTTAATAATATTATAAGGTTAATGAGACATTTTTCCTTCAGATGTATGTTTTTAACCAATCAAAGAATCAATAAATCTTTATCATAGTATTTTGTATGTATTAGGCATCATTCCTAACAAACTGAATAATTTTGAATTCATATTTGTCAAAATAACAATCCTATTTATGTCATATATTTAATAATTATTACTCCAAATATTTTCATTGTGGTTTACGGAAATCATTTGGGAAAAAAATCCTTAAAACCACACAATTAAATATTTCAAATTTCATTTTATATGATTTTATTAAATAATTTCCACCATTGTTCTACATCTCCTGATTGATGATAAACTAGAATTATATACATATTCCTTATTTTACATCCCAGGGTGATAAATATCTACTCTAAAATACGTTTACACATCTATTCTATAAATAGGTCAGTATTCTTATTCAATGATGGAGGTTGTTACCACATAAAGTTGTCTCACATTGTTATACCATGTTGTTGATTGGTATTCTCAATGTGATTATGGATATGTCTCATAATCAAATTTATTTTTACTAATATATTTATATGTTGTTCATATTGTGTCGCAGCTGCTACCCTAACATCATTTTCATGAATATGAGGGATATCTATATGTGGAAGATGTGAATTGATACAATTTCCATTCCTTATACAAGGATCCATCTCTCAAAAATAAAAAACAATAAATTTGATTATAGTTCATATTTTGTATCTAAAAAATAAATAACTTAAATCGAGAAAATATACATTTTTAATCTCATAATAAGAATCATGGTTTCATTGGTGACTAATTTACATTTAAATCCCTAAATATGGTTTTTATATAAAATATGAATTATCTTCTGCCCAAATCCCATGAATGTGAAATGAGGTGTGGTATTAGGAATGTTTTAATGTACCGGGTTATGCCAAGATGAGACGGACACACCATTTCAGATAGTTTACCCATAGGTACATCAATTCTAGAACAACATCATCTTGTATTATGCATGCATTGATGTATTTCTGGGAAGTTCCACAAAATATCTATCTTACTAAAATACTAAAATGGTCATGTATTCTTATCCTAAAATTATATATTAGGGTTGCGTTCCCTGATTTATGTTTTAGAAATATATATTTCAATACTCTTATAAATATTCCTCTAATAACTAGTTGTAATGTCGGTGACCCTACTAGCATGTATCTGGTGCCTTATAATATTATATTTGTATAAAAAACATGGATATTGCATTCCATAGGGACGAGTAGTTTAGTATAATTATAAATAATGATAAAAACATAACATTTTCATTAAAACATAAAGGAAAGATAATATATAATCTCCATTGTAATCACCCATTAACTCATAGATTATCCATTGAATTCATTCATAATATACATCATCCGATCCTGGGGAAATATAAAATCTACGAAAGTGGTTAGCATATATTCTAAGTAAGGGTAAACAATAAACTATAAGATATCATAAAAACATATACTACAAGGTATAGAGAATTAATAAAAATTCAGGCCCTTAAAACATAATTTGAGTATAATGTGGATGGAATAAAATTTCATTAAATAGTTATATAAATTATCACTTGTGATTGAAATATAACCTTAGATTTTATACCAATAGAATAATCACATGTAATATAAATTTCTAGTATAATAATGAGGTAATTCATATTACCATTCATCATAAACACATTGTTAGTGATTTATCCAATATACCATACATAATTGGGTAAAATCATGGCTTATCTCGTCTCATGAGACATATCGACGCATCGAGGGGATATAACATGCTATGTCCATCACTCAATAAGTTATATTCCTTACTAATATGAAAGGTATGAATCATTATTAGCATATTCATTCATATCGACACAATGATTTCAAATTTATATAATATAATAAATTAGTAATTATATTTATAAACTGTCCCAAATAATATATGGATTGTTATCAATATAGTAAATTCACAAAATATTCATAATCCACTCAATAAAATATGTTATATTGTAACATAAGAGATCAATATCAATTAATAATAAATTATTATAGAGGGTGTTGAAATGGTGGAAAATAAAACAATAAAATCATAATGAAATTATTGAGAATGATATCCTTTTACTTCTGAAGGAATATTACTTTTGGTATCTCATTTTTATTTGTTAGAAAAATAGGATTGGAAACATGTATATCATAGATAAGAAAATGGTATGAAATTTTATTTTAAGAATATTAAAAGAAAATTCATATTAAAAATTCTAATCTGAAGTGAAAACATATAAAATTTTTTTTTATGAATCTTTAAAAATGAGCAACATCAGTGCGATTTAAGGGAAAATATAAATGAGTCTTTAAATCATAAATGTGTATAATTTACAGAATAAAACAAGAAATTATCTTAGATATATTTTCATGATAAAAATATATTATAGTTCAACATTACCAGTAATGATGATTGAATTACTAAGAGGGTGTAGGGATGTATCAGTGATACTTTTTATTTTTCTATTTTGTCCCAATTGAAATAGCTTTTTCCAGTTATTAAATATTAAATTCATAATGAAAAATATACGGGCACAAATCTATAATAACACTATTATTTACAAGGCTCATAATTAAATAATAATAGATATATTGTTGGACTATAATGGAAATGATCCAATACCTCAAAATCTACTATATAACAATCCTTGGATTACAATGAGTAGGATATACCCATTTAGTCATGTAGCGCTATGTAAACAGTCCAATAGTGTTTGTGATCCCTCTTATAAAAAATATGACAATAAAATATTTTTGTAACAAAACATGATACATTTTCTTCTTTTATATTTTACAAATTTATTCATTTGAAAACACACCATCAATTTCCTATCCGAGAGAAGGTAAGAACTTCTTGTACATTGTTATAAAAAAAGTACAACTTTCAAAGTCTGATTATTCTAGTCTAATTCTTCCATGTATGATTCTCCCAGATAAAATACTACTTTTTATGATACCTATAGGTGCGATTATATACAGCATGAAAAATAATAATTTGATAGAGTACGATAGAGCTGAATAAGCACTACCTCAATTCTCAATCTTATTTTTTCCAAAAAAAACCCATCATGTAAATCCTTATTGGATTAATCCATCCTGATAATATGATTAGTCAAATAAAATGTACAAGCTGATCAATGTAATTAGCTAGGTATGATAAAAAATAAGTATGCTGATGATCTGAATACATTGTTGTGATATTCTATCATCTATTTCACTGTAATCCATTAAATCATCATAAAAAAGTGAATAAGGAAGATTCTTCTTCTTCTATCTAATAGTTTTATTTTCTCTATATTCAATGTTACATCAGTTAACATAAATGTGCAATGTAATTTTCACCTTATATAGGTGTCTCTAAAGTGTAATTGGATATATTACCAATAAAATTCTCACTTAATGATATTCACCCAAATCTTTCTTTCCCCTAAAATATCACGTGAATTTTAACGTCATCAAGTCGTCTCTCAAATATTTATGATACATCTACAAATTTCAAATCTTCATTAGAAACTAAAATCGATATACTGATTGAGAAAATTTATAGCACTAAAATTTCTTAAACAAAAATTATTTTGAAAATCTAGATCCCCCGTGATACTTCATTAAGAAAACTCTATTTTCAGTTCACATTTATGTCAATTCGTCTCTTTACCCACATGGAAATATAAAACAATTCTACTATGATAAAATTTATATTAAACCAAATTGAAAAACAAAATATCTCCTTCATTTCCTTACTTTTTCTCTTGCCTTATTTGTGATACATGACTTCCTCTACTAAGCTTCTCTTGAGCCACATGAAATTTTACTTGGAGATAGAAACAATGTAATTAACCACTTGACTCACCCGATGAAGACATATGAAAACCGATAAAATTTTATTTATCTATTCCTTTATTAATTTAATAAACCACCCATCTCATTATTAGTATGATTTTCCAGAGTGTTATCATCATGAATACAATCATACTGGGCATGATCTCATTCTTACTAAGGCTTAGAATGATCATTAATGGTAGTAAAAATTATTATGAATTTGGTGGATGATCGAATTCAAATGTGACTGAGTATGACTGTGTTTCAAGTGAGAGTATATCTTTTCCCTCCTCCTATAAAATATGATAAAACTATGTATAATTACTTTTTTATCTACCATCTCCACTTTCTTCTATTCCACCAATAAATGATAAATCTATTTGTTTTTTGGAATACATATTTTCCAATTTCATCCATCAATCTAGCATCATATTTTCTAAAATAAAAATATGAATTTTATGAAATACAAATCATAAAAACAACATTCCATTAAATTTATCATAGTCATTGTGACTTTGATGCATCATAAAAATGGACACTTCATTCATACATGATCTAGTATGAATCTGATGACCATTTTCATCCAAAAATATGCATTTTCAGTTCGATCAATTCTATTATTCAAGATAATGATAAATTCCTCATTACAATTTTCTCCCATTCCAGAGCTAAGGAATGTCTGATCAAAAACTTTTCATACAAAACATCTTCTCCACATTATGATGGACATAGTTAAGGAAATTTATCTGAAAACACCTTTCTAATAATTTTAAAAACAAAAGTCAGTACAATTTCCACCAAATACAATGTGTGGTTATTTCATTTATTCCAACAAACATTCAGGAAATCAAAATAAAACATTTAGAAAAACACACCATCATCTTCATCTTGGTCCCAACAATATCAGCCTTTGGATTTTTCTATTGAACATGTATCATAAATCCCTAGAATTTTTATCCTCATGAAATGGATTTCATATCAACAATTCTAATAATACGTGAACTATCTCATTATAAGAAACAAGAATGATTGAAAAAACCCATGAAATACAAACGTTCTGATTATGACAAACATTTTATTTTTACTCTCTTATCTCTTCTTCATCATTATCTATTCATCATTGTCTTAGGAATACATAAAAATATATTCTATACTATAAATCAATCAAATATTTAAAAAATTTCACTCACAAAAATAATGTTGAATTATCATATTTCTCAAAAAACACTCTTTTTAAATGAAATAATTTAAATTATAAATAAATTCTCCCCTAGATAAAACAATACAAAGGCAATATGAGATAGGGGACTGAAACACATACTCATACATGAAGGTAAATATGATGGAAACCCATGTTCAATATAAATTTACATAATTATTCCTTCAGTAATTTTTTTTAAAAATAACATCAACTTATTCAGATGATGGAAGAAAATCTAGATAACATTCATTTTTCTCAACAATATATTTTATGAGATGATATTTTATATAAATATTAAATGAATGAGAATGTAAAACATGACTGTTTGTGCAAATTAGATGTTCTTTCACTTTCACAACCAATAAGATTTTTTAAATTTACATCAATAAGAAAATTATCCAATGGAGTTTTCATACAACATAAGTTGATTACATGCTTTAGTAGAATCAACATAATCAGCATCAGGCATACTGAGAGTGACCTAATTCTATTTATTTTAATAAAAAACACAATTCATTCCCAAAACGAATACTCCCCTAGATATGGATCTTCTATCCTCAACATTTGTTACCCAAAGAACATCTGAATCCCTAAACAATTTAATTCTATATGGGCTTCGATAACTGATTATGAATTCTATTGTTCCATTGATGTACACTATAATTATCTTTCGAGAAATTAAATTTTATTATTTTTTGATCAGTCAGAAATATTTTACATAAGGTAAAAACAATAACAATGTGGGATCATGAGTAAGTCAAATTAAAAAAACATACAATCATATTTTGAAACACGTTATCACTATTTCCTTCTACGTAATTTTTCAACGTAGTTTCCATTTAAACTGGTGTAGAAACAGGATTGTAGATCTCTATCTCAAACCCCATAAGAATTTTTGTAGAATTAATTTCTTGAGAACTAAAAATGAATTCCTTCATTGATGTATTTGTAACCCAATAATGTAGTTCATTTCCCCAAGCATGGTCATTTCAAATACCATTTCATTTATTTAGAAAACCATTAAAAACATTTTTCATAATTTCTAATAAAGATAAAGTCATAAATTTAAACAATTATAATGGGGGAATACACTTGACATTCACTGATGTAGATATTGTAATCCATTCATCATTTCATGAAATTCATATTCTTTAAGCCTATATATAAGTTGGAATACCAATCCCTTGGAGCATGTTTTTGGACATACAAAGCCTTTTTAAATATAAAAACATATATTTCATCTATCCTAATAAGAAACCCCTAAGTTTGTACAATATAAACATCCACTTCAAGATCACCATTCAGGAATGTGAATTTTTCATCCATTTAAAAGATCATAGGTCCACACTCTTCCAAGACCACAAGAAAGATTTTGATTGTTTCAAGAATTTCCACCATGGAAAAATATTTCATCAAAATAAATACCATAAATATTTAATATCATTTAAAAATCTATATTTAATTTTTCTTATTACATCACATTCATTATCAGGTTGTTCTAGAAAACCATCATTGTTCTAATGGTGTATTTTTTTTCTGGATTGTGTTGGACTTCCCATGTATCATTATTTTAATTTTTTTTCCAACTCTTAATTCATGGATTGAACCCATTCAGTATGATCAAAATATTATTTCACATCATTCATCACTACTTATGAATATAATTAATTATGTGTAATAGCATGTTTTGTTCTTATTTTTTTGAACCCTCTGATGTGGATCACCATTTATATTTCCATCTTCTAATTACTTCTTCATCCTTGTATGATATATTTAAATATCTTCCCCACCACTTGAAATGGTTGAGTTTGATTCTTATTCATGGTAAGGAATACAATTTTCAGAATCTCTACCATAATTTTTTTCTTCAACATAATAAAAATTCTTTTGTTCTTCAATATGTTTCCCTTTCTCACTTCTTTCTAATACATTCACATCATTAGAATCAACAATTCATTTATATAGTTGTTGAAGAATCTATATCCACTTATTTCTAGATCATAGACAAGAATGATTTTATCGTGACCTTTCTGGTCAAACCTTCCATAGATTCAACAATTTTTTAAATAATATTTTCACACCTGAAAACATTAAGGTGTTTTTAACATGAAATTCTCCCATAATACAATAAATATATGGTAATATATTTTCGAGGCATATTAAAGTAAAAAAATTGAATTTTTAAAAACTCTATATATGTATTTCCTCAAAAAGTAACGACAAATTCCATTTTCAGCTAACATAGTTCTTTTCATTTCCATAAAACATTTATTCATTAATTTAGAAATCCCGTTTTTATTGAGTTGTGTATGGTGAGGAATAATCATGTTGAATTCAATGCTTCTCTAAAGAATATTAAAATTATTCAATTGGTTATACACCATCATTTTCTATACTCATCATTTTTACTGAATACCCATAATATTTCGCATCCTTCCTTCTGAAACTTTTATACATTTTCAAAGCATCAGATTTATGTTTCATAGACATGACATAAGTAATGAAAGTAAAATCATTAATGAATGTGAGGAATTATCTTTAGTTTTTTTTTTATTTTCTCATTGGCCTGTAGATATCTGAATGAATCAGCTCTATCAATTTTTTTGAACAAATCTCAACATTCATATGAATAACAATTATAATGTTTTATTTCTAACAAATATTTCAACATCAAACTCTTCTTTATGGAAAATCATGAATGTCATAGGAAATACATTTTTTAAAAAATTATCTCATATTTCTTTAAAAACAAGTCTCCCATGCTTCTATTCCTCAATTGATTCTCGTTCAAAAAACTCATGTAATAAGAGATTTACATTTCCCTAATATGAAAAAAAACATTTTTAACATTTCACTCTTGAAATAATTTTTTTTTCATTCTATAGTTTAAAAAAAAACCCATATTTTGTAAGGATAACTATTTTACCATAATCACACAATTGTGAAACAATTAGAAAATTTTATTTCAACCCATAAACAAAAAAGCATTCCTTGATTTCATGTTTTCATTCCCAATGACTTAAAATACGTCACCTTTATTTTTCAAGGATTCATTATTGCCAAATGTAACTAATGATTATTTATAACCATTTACATTCATCAATAATTTCAAATCTCCTAACATATGTGAATAACACCCACTAGTATGAATCAATGGTTTTTCTCCTTCTGATTCAATGAAGTTACAACAATAATGTCTTTTACTTCTCCCTTTATATCGTCAACATCAAAATTTAAAAAATTTTAATAATCATTTTTTATGTCGGTAACTAAAATGTACATCATTTTTCATAGTTTATAAGTTGTTCACATCTTTTCAAAATTATTTTTAATGGTTGTAACCAATATTCTTTTTTTACTCCACATTTCGATACCATCATATACCTTTTATTTTGATGAAATTTACTCCCCAAAAACCTTTTAATTTCATTACCTATGGTATAATAGTAATGTTTTTGTTGATTAAAAACATATTTTTTATATGTCGTTATCCACCACAATACCTGTAATATACATAGAATGAGTATTTTCATCTAGAACATCAATAACGATTAGAATTGGGAATATGTTTCTCAACCACCCAATTCACTTTCTTTTCTAATCCACTGTCCTTATTATTATTAATTGTTCATCCTTTTATATTTTAAATTATCGAAACTAGGAGGGTTTAACACTATTTCACTCTCATATTGTTTCAAAATATTTCTAGACTCATGGTTCATTGAGACTTCTAAATTATCAACTTTGTTTTCATGGACATATACATAAATTTCCCAAATTTTATTAATTTAGTTAAAAATCAATAATTTTCATCCCTATTGAATGAATATTTATTTTAACATCCTATAAATTCTCATTTTTATTATGTTCACTAACTTCTGCAATTGTATTTTGGACCCTTGTATTTCTCAATTTTTCTTTTTAGAGTTTTGGTTTGAAACGTTCTAACTATCTTTATTATTATTTCATCTTCCCCTCGATATTCTCATTAATATGATTTTCTTCTCCTTGTTATTTCTTCAAATAATCAATAGCTTTCACCAGCAACACATTCTCATTAGCAAAACATTATTCATTTCTTGATAAATATGATTCATCTTCAAACTTTTTTTTAATATTTTCTTACCTCAAAATCTGTATCAGATAATATTTCATCTCTTCATTCAAATGAAATTCCTGCTGATTTTATTCTTCATCATAAATACTTATTTTCAATTGTACATCATTCACTGTTTCAATAAAATAATCTCAATACCATGCCCATTAAATTTTCTTGATTCAGAATAATTCTGTTATTCTTATTTATCTTTAGATAATAACAATATTCATTTATATTTGATTAATTTTCTATTTATCCCTATAGATTTCTATTTTTATTTGACTCTTTGTTTCTTCCACATTATTCTAGGCATTGTTTCTTCTTCATGTTAATCATATTCATTTTTATTCATGGTCAATTTAAAAAAAGATCTCAATGGATCCACATTAAAAACATTTATGTTTATGTCTACCTTCGATTTTCTTTGTAACGATTATCATATTTTTAGAAAACAAGGATAATATATCTTCAATATTTTAATATGCCGCATATTACAATTCAGATTCACTATCTTCATCAACAATAATAATCTTTTTTGACATTTCATTCTTAGAATCCTTAAAATAAATTTCTCAATTGTATTTTTTCTATCATAGAATTCTAACATATCATCGCATCCATGATGAGAGTGGTAAGAGAAATAATCAGGAGACAATTTTTTAAGATCTCTTCCTTATAATGATGACATTTTTTCATCAAACATGTTAATATATATTTTCAATATCATTTTTAAAAATTGTAATGTCATCCAGCATTTCACCACGACATCTAATAGTACTCATAATGTCGTTTACCTTGGTAATGAAGTCTCCAACAGATTCATGCTCACCCATCATCAAATCTCCATATTTCAATCTTTTGAATTGTATCATTTACTTATTTTGGTATGTATGTATTTTTTATATGTTTTTAAATTTATCTCATATAATTTTTTCAATGAAAACACCTTTCACACATAGGAATTGACTTTAAAAAGTGATGATAATATATAATTTTGGTCCCTTTGATCATTATCCATATTCATGTTATCAAAATATGTAAGAAAAGTGTTATAATCAATAAGAGAATATCTATCTTTTGCCACACTAGGAACATTATATCCAATAGAAGTAAGATACAACATAATTTTATCATTACAAATATGCTAATTTTATCTATTGAATATTGGAATACCTTTACTGTTCACACAATTTTAATTATCTATCAATATAGTATAAGTGAAGGGAACCAACCCTCTAATACCCCTTGAACATTCCTAGTCAATAATATTACATTACTGATAGAGGGAGGAGTGAATTATTGTTGCATTTTCATTTTACATTACATACCTATAGAAACAATCTTCTCCTCCTATTATATATTCCATTCCATAATGAAAACAACAAAAACACAAATCTACTAGAATACAATGATTTAAAATGTTCTCTATTCAATAAAAATAGCTACATCCTTGGTATGATATGAAAATAACTCAATAACTCAAAATCCATTAGAAAATAATACTTGGATTATTATGAAGATGATATACCATTTCACTCTTGTAGCACTGTGTAATAAATCTAGCAGAATGTGTTCACCCTCATATCACAAATACTGTATGAAAATATTTTTATTACAATACACGGCATCTGTGGCTTTTTTCAATTCATTAAATGCATTAAAATGCATACAGTTATTCAATTTCATAGATATAAGAAGGTAAGAACATCTTTAATTTTTTTATTTAAAAGAAACTCTAATTTTCTAGTCCAATTTTATAAATATGATTTGTCCTTGTATTATTCTACTATATTCAATTCTTGTTATTTTGACAGTTCCATGGATGATTCTCCCTGCCACCAAAAAATATATTTATTCTAGAATATGATAAATCTGAATCGACACCACTTCAATTTTCCATATTCCTCATTCATGAAAACAAAATATCAAAATCCCAATACAATTAATATAGGATGATATTATTATCATCCCTATAAAATTGACAAGACGAATACCATAATCAGATGAGTATGACAAAAACATAGTATGATGATCAGCTAAGTAAAACATTTTAAACATGTGTATTTATATTCACTTTGATCCTTCAAAACATATTAAAAAAAATTGAATAAGGAAACTTTTTATAATCTATAAAACATTGATCTTCTATCTCATGAATAAAAAAAATTTCATCATTAAAGTAAGCTATACTTCTCACCTTTTATATGTGACCCTTAAGATTCATTAGATACAATACCAAAAAAATCATGTTTCGTAATAATATTCAACATAATATCAATTTCCCCTTAAATTATGTGTGAATATATTCTTCATCAAATCCTATCAATGATTCTTGATTCATAAAAAATATTCAGTTCTTCTTTAACATTTCATTTCAATTTCCAGTCTAGTTTCAATTCATATGTCTGATTTTCGGAATCATAATTCTTCAAAATATATATTTTTATCAATTCTTAGAATAGTTATGATGAAATCGATATCATTCGTATTGCTATAAACAAAATTTATTTTGAATGTTGATCTCCCCCCTGATAATTCATTTAATAAAATCAATTTTTTTCACTTTTACTGTAAATTTTCTCTTGACCCACTTTGAAATACAAAACAATTTTACTATGATAAAATGACTCCAATCCTAATTGAAATACACATAATATCCTTCATTTAATTACATTTTCTCTTGATCAAGACGATATATAATACTTATTCTTCGATTATTTTCTTGAGCATCTAGAAAAGTCACATGAAGTAAAAAACAAAGTAATTCAACTCTGGAACCACTTGATGAATACATCTGAGAACTGACCGAGATTCACCTATATATTCCATTAGCAATTCAATTAACTATCCATCTAAACTTGAGTATAATTTTCAAGAGTATGATCATTCTATATGCAATCACAGTTGTGCATATGATGAATGATCAGATGCTACAATTCCTTAGTGAAATTAATTATCAATCAGAAACATCTTGGTTTCCTCTACCAAATGGGTATGATAAATCATGTAATGATTCAATTTGAATCAGCATCATCTCTTTCTTCTCTTCCACCTAGATATGATATATCTTAGAATAGTTTTAAATACATCATTTCTCTTTACTTCCATCAAGATTGAATCATAAGTTCTCATATCATATTTTGATTTACAAGAAATACAAATCAAAATTTTTTTTTGTCACATTTAAATTTATCACAGTTATAGTGATTCAATTACATCATCATAACAAACACTTCTTTTATATGGGATCTACTGTGAATACGATGAACATTTACTTCCATAAAGATTAATTCTCCATGTGACTGCTTTTATCATTATAGATAAAAATAAATTCCTTATTATGATCATATCACATTTTAGTTGTAATGATTTTCCAATCTGAACTATTTATTTCAAAACAACATCTCCTTATTATGATGGGAAGATATAATTTTATTATTCCGAATACATGATTATATTTAATTTAAAAAAAAATCAGTACCATTTCTACTAAATAGAAATTGTGGATATTTCCATTCATTAATAAAACATTCTTAATAAAAATACAACCTTTGAATTGAAAAATATTTATCTTCACTATAGTCCTAATATTAGGAAAATATTTTTTTTTTAAAAATATAATGGACTGAACATGAAAATGGGTTTGAAATTGGGATGTTTCCTTTAACTAAGCTTTTTAATAAGAAAATATGAGAAGGAGACAATGTAAAATATATATTTACCGATAATTAACGATTAACTAATATGGATATATGATTTTGTAACATGTAAATAGAATAAAAATATTAATATAATAATAACGGGGAATTACATTTGGGTAATTAGAGAGACAAAACAACCTGATGGAATAACAAAGGATCATGAAGAAACCCATACCTTATGTATGAAATTATTATTCCCTTGTACTTAATGTCATGTGTCACAAACCAATACACGTCTCCATCCAACATGAACACCGAACCGGTTTACAAGAAGGCCTGATGGGTGTTCTATATCCCCAATAGTTTGAAATAGTTTCCAGGTAACAAATAAAACAATATAAAATGATTTACCTAAAATTACCAAAATAAGAAATTTACAAAGACAAATAATTAGGATCAAAATATTCAACAAAATTCACCCAAACAAATTCCTATAATTTCAGTATAAAAACTAAATAAAACCATAATGGGACTACAACAAAAAGGAAAATCCATGACATCCCCCAAAACCTACGTGCAATAAGAGGAGCACATCCTCATGATGCCACCAGCATGATTCACCACAAGATCCACTAGAAATCCAAATTTACAACACTAAACTTCATTAGATAATCTAAAACAAATTGACAATAAGGTTAACATACACCCAAATGAGTATGCAGGGTTTGACCTAAATCTGATTGAAAATTATTTTTTATAAGATTTTGAGAACCGCTTATTGGGTGAGCAGAAACCATACACGTGATTACCGAAACAGAAAAACCAAAAACCGCACAGACAAAATTCACGATTGATTCAGAAATCAAAAGCATGGATAGCGGAGCACCTCAGGATGTGGATCTATGATCGGCCTCCTCAAGCCGTACCCCCAACACCGTCATCACCGTCGAAACAATAGCAGAGCATCGAAAGCAGCATCACCTTGGAAGCCAAATATGTCGCCGCACATCGTCGGAGCTGGTAACCGGAACAACAAATATGTAGAAGAAAAAATCAAACTCGGTAAATTTCCTTCAACGCTGAAGCCCTTCCACCGATGAAAATCCATCACCAGCGTCACACACCAACCATGCAGACCACACAGTGCATAAAACATTACCGCAAAAACGAATCCCGCAAAAGATTTCATTGGTGACTAGAAGAAGATAAACGATCCCCAACTCGGCCCAGCCTCTAGTGAATCATCGCCTCCAAATCGAAGAACGAAAAAAAATCCTAGGAGCATGAATTGAAAAAATCCATTCAAAATAAAAAACATATGCAAAGGTGAATAACAAAGGAAAACCATCACAAAAAATCCAGGCGGAATCCAACCTGAAAACCAGATCGGAACCCCGTCGCCGCCATCCAAAACTCCTGTAGAGGCCGCACTCAACCTCCATATGCACAAATATGGAAATGAAGAGGCACCCCAACCATAGAAGAAAATTATAGGCCTCTGTTCCTACTGACCTTAATCATAGTAGGATTCATCCTAGAAAAAAACATTCCATACACTAAACAATAAATGAAATATAAACATGAATGATTTATAATGAAAGTAGTCAAAGAAAATATTTTTGCAAAATAATTTCAAATAAAAATAACATTTTATGAATACATCTCAAAATGGAAGGTTTCTTCAAAGATTACAACTATAATGAAAATAGTTTCAATAATGAAACATTAAAAGCAAAAAAGTTGATTTTAAAAGTAACATACCTACATAACCTATATTAATTGTTTGTACAATATAATCATTGTGAACCTGTCACAAGAAACACCCCTAAGCACTATCTAATACTAGGGACCGAGGAATCATGAATCTATGTGGAATATTGTATAGAAACAATGGAAAAGTACTTTATCTCGTATGAGCAACAAGGCATGAAGAATATTGAAAATTATAGGGGTGCCAAGTCATCATTCTTATTTAGTTTTCATTTTCATCATCAATCCAACTTAGTGAAACCAGGACAAGTACAAATTCAAACCACTAAAAGCCTAGTCCTAGTACACCCACCTAGATAAATAGTCTTCCCTTTTGGTGCTTAATCAAGTATCGCATGAATCATATCACACGACTTCCAGATTACCTCATCCGAACCAAGCATCACGTATAACAAGAAAACATTTTATCAAAAAAACATTTCTTAAAAATATGCACAGTAAAAAATTTAAAAAATATTCTTTTCTCTTAAATAATTTAATACACCATTCAAACAATTTATCAAACAACATAATTAACTCCCTAATGCTTTTACACAAAAAGCTCACCTGAATCACTCAGTAAAAATTTACTACACATAAATTCATTAACAAATCACAATTTTCTGCACACACATAGTTTAATAATCTAATGGAATGATTTGTAAAATGACATCATGTGGCACACAAGGCAGTTCACTAAATAAATAACCACATTCAAATGAAACTGCGACTTTAAAAATTAATCAACTGCTAAATCATATGAAATAACAAGTTTCCCCTAAAAAATAATTTATTAATCCATTTGAAAAATTTATAAATAATTCACAAATGGGAAAAAATTAACCCAAAAAAACACCAGATTTCATATATAAATACAACTATGATACCAACCACACATCAAAACCATTCAAAAACATGATTCACACCATTTAAATAAATTTAAAAAATAAATTAAACAATTCATGGATCACTTACAATTTTCACAACAATCTTTATAGACAATCTATGCTGAAATTAAAAAAGAAAAATAATTTCTAAATGAAATGCACATCAAAACATTCCAAAAACCACTCCCACACCTCAAAAATAAATTATAGAAAAAAAATTAAGAAAGCAAAATTAATTTTTCAAAAATGGGGATGAATTGAGTCACATTCTATTGGCGTCTAAATCCATTTAAATCATTGAGAATCACTATATTCAACATAGTCTCACCCCAAGAAACAAACCTCAAAACCTAAACACAAATATTAAACCCAAATTGGGTCAACAATTAAACCCTAGGTCTGGTCAAACCAATAATGGTTTAATGGGAATCCTAATCTCTATAGAAATGGAAGGAGGAGATTACCTGGAGGCAGGTTGGGAGAGTCGAGTGACCTAGAATGTTATCCATGTAGGAAGGGGGAGTTATCAGAGGGATCAAACATTAGGGACAACTGAAAACTCATGAAGGGGCGCGTGAGGGATCGGGGTGACAGAAGGGGGAGGTGGAGCAGGGAGACCAGAGGGAGTCTTTCTAGAAAGAGGGTCATTAGAGGGTTCTGTGTGTCGAGATGAGGCACACAAGGGTGGTATGATATACAAATTGGGGGAGAGTGAGTGCATGAAGGAGGGGAGAAAGAAGGAGGAAAAACACCTAATAAAATTAAAATAAATATAACATAATTAAAAAAATGTATATTTATAAATTTATGGTAAATAATACTAATAATAAAAAAATTACTAATATTATTAATGCTAAAAGGACTTATAATACACTCAATAATATTAATATTAATATTATAAAAACAATTCAATAATATTATTCTACATTTTCACTTAATTTTATTTTATTATCATTTTAATGTTCTATTTATTATTAGTATTGGGAAACCACACGATTACCCCCAAATGGCTGAAGGGACCATGTGAAACCCATATGGGGTCTTCGTCCCATTCTAGAAGCTACCCCATGGGTTCCCAGTATAAATGGATGCCCTTCACTAAATGTGAGGTGTCCACACACATGCCGAAAAACCCCCAGGCTTCCAGACATCAAAAACAATACAGAGACCCATACCTATACAACAACAAAGTCATACCAAAAAATAGAACCCATCATACAAGGTTCACTACATAAAAAAATGATACTAACCCAGACATGGACCAAGGATAAATAAAAAACTCACGTGTTACATTTCCCAAAACCATAATGCTTTCCGCCCCTAGAAATCCATCCCATGAATGCATAGAAAACTGAACCGGTACACCCTCTACGATCAAAGAGGATCCCAATAAACAAGAAGAGAGGGAAGCACACATACTATCAACAAATATATTGGACCATTAAAATAATCTCAGGCAGCCCCAAATAATCTCCCTACCATGTGGTGCCCACCCCTAAAAGATAAGACACTGTAGTTGATAACCAAAACCTATAAACTCTCATAACACACCGTTCAATATACTGGGACAATACATATTAATAATTCCCGAAGAATCTCATGCACTATAATAATAAAAAACAATGAAATCATTGAGGTTATCACGACCTTACATAACAATTTCATTGGGTGCATACCAACCCCAATGTTTACTCAAGAGATCCTATTGGGTTAGATAGCTCCAAATGAGGATATCCACCACCAAAAAAATTAGGGTTGAAACTAGATTGTTGACATGGGGAGGGCTGAGCAGACTCCCCGCCAATATTAGAAGCTAACTCCCAATACAACATCAAGATAACCTCATGGGGAGGTCTGAATGGTCTCCACACCATAATGAAAAAAGATAATGTTGATTTAATTCTATGTAATTTCTGCAAGACCCACAGTGGGTCACCCCAATATAATGAACAACTATCTTAACTGACTTGCATAGAACTGACACTGAAATCAAGAATCAATTTGGCCTGAGATCTTCCATCACAACCAAATACCCTACCAGGAAACTTGTTTCTCATGATCCATCTATCCAATGGGACAATTCAGAATTGAATGACTACATAGAAAACAGAAATTTTCTACATTTCCAAAACTAAAGACAAGGACTGGACAATGTTACCTTTTAACCCATTGGGTTCTTGACTATGGGATACCATCACTCAGATGCCTATGGTTGGTGCTCTAATGATTGAATCATCTCCCACCTCACAGCTAAGCAACGGAAACCCCATAATAAAATCCTTCTACATGTTCCACAAGAAACATCACTACGATATAAATGAATCAACAAATTAAAACACACCCCACAAACTTTTATTTCTCAACATGGTAATTCATCTAAACATGTACATACAAGATATATATGTATCATCCCATTAAACATTTAATGAGAAACTTTAAAGGGAAGGACATATAAAAAGTGATTACACATGATGGAAAAAAATTCAAATTCCCTGAATGGAACAGAGGAATTTGGATAAATAGAGGAACTCTAAATTTCCCACAACACCTTCCTTCTCATTTGGGAATGATCATGGCACTAAAAGATTCGAAAGAACATAACCATTGCATCCTATGACCCCATATAAGGGATATGACCTTAATATGACTCATGAAAAACACAAAATTCATGTAGATGATCATAATAACCCCTTATTTCTTGATTTTCCACATTTTTTTCATAACATGAATCCTTTCAGAGATGAACCTATTAATATGTCCAAAGGACCTTTCAGACATGTCCAACACAAATAACCCATACCTTTTTTATCTTCCCTTACGTGGATTCCTGTAATCACCCTAAAACATGAACATCATATAGGAAAACATCATGTTTCCCCGTAGATGTCTCAGGTAACTCACGAAAATATGGTTTCTTTAAATTGTTCATAACCTCTTTTACATTAAAAATGGGTCTAAAAAACCTAAAACGAGTAGTGCTAACAAAAATTTTGAAACTTAAAGGAATATTCATTACATTGATCCACATTAGGGTCGACCAATAGTTAATAAGAAATTGATTCACTTCAAATGAGAATTATTTTATTTTAGAGGTTTTTACTATCCCAGAATTAAAACCTTACACTAAATCAAAAATGTCAATTGGCCAAGAAATGCCACATGAGAACAAAAAGCACACAAAGAAATACACTTCAAGGTATTTCTAATGAAAATTTTAATATAGCCAAAAAATGACTCATTTTCACACAAACATACCCACAAAATCTCAAACACAATACAGAAGTCAACTAGGAAGGATTCAATGCTCTAAGAACTTCCCAATGTACATTTCCAAGATACAAAGTCAGACCATACTAACACTGGTTTTCAATAGACTGAATTTTCCTTAAAAATCATTTTTGAAAATAATCAAGGTTTTTGGGTTGCACAATCACCAATGGTGGAACATGGGCCGTACAAATGCATGTTCTTGTGCCACACCGGTCTCCCACCTAATGTTTATCCATGCACTCATCCAATCATTTTATTGATTATCCAACATTCAATTTGTACTGAGGCATGTGTTCACATGTGACAACACCAAAGACTAATACAAGACCATTAAACTTTTCAATACCCAAATATTCAAACCATGAATTTATAAATAGAAACATAAACTACAATGCATTTACATTTGAAATCATTTTATGTGAAACAAAAAGCCACAACTCATTCTAAAATATTAAATTAATAAACTCATTATTCTCATTTAAAAAAAGTTTCAAAATCCCTTTATTGAAAATAAAAATAAATGTTCCCCAAACAACTATCTTTTGATAAACCACATTCTATATCTATAAATATCCACCGTCGAAAATCTCATCCAATTTACTAAAAAAATAATAAGGTTAACATTTCAAAAAAACCCATTTAGTAAATTAGGAAAATTCACTTTCCAACTCCCTAAAACACAATAATTTATACATAAAAATAAAATATCCATGATTAAAAACAATGAGACATAATGAGATTAAATGGGAAACTAGTATCAATTGGTTACTTGAATATATGGTTAGAGGCCATATTCCAATCACTCCACCAGCATGCAGGGTATTCTAAAACAACATCATTGAAAAAAAAAATTCTTTCTAGGCCCCGCAAACTCACTGAGACAATTGACCCAAGTACCATTTAATTTCCCAAACAACAAGAATACACTAATAGAAATGAACTCAGATGGAACCCTAAATCTTATAGTTACTTGAGTCACGTCACGAGGTGTGCTGGCCAAGAACCATACATGCATCCAAAACAAGTCCTGAAATTATAATATCTTGTCTTCCAAGAATCAATCCTAGGGAACAAGACTAAATAAATATGACCTCATCAGATACCATTTTGTCACTAACCATACCAAGTCGACATCCAACCCAGTACCCAACTCGGTGTGCGATAAGGCCCAAATGGAATTCCTGATCCCCACATATTTTCATATGTTCTCGAGAATCAAGTAAAACAATAGGGAACCATTTAATAAATCTTTAGAGATTAAAAATACAAACAAAAACTAATAATTCAGGAATTATATTTCTTCCAAATGTTCCATCTCTGATTAGTAGATTTTCGTTTTACAAAATAAAACAAATCAAAAAGGGACAATGACAAAAAGGTAAAATTTTGGCATCACTCCAAACTTCGTTGCATCAAGAATATAACATCCTCAAACCATCACCCATATGATCTACCAGAAGAGACACTAGAAACTAAACATTCCAATAGTAAATATATTTTCTTAACCATAGACAACAAGAGAACAAGGTTTATATACACCCAATGGTGTATTGAGGGAGTGATCTCAAGCCTAGTAGGATGCCACCCATTTAAAATATTCCCTTAACTAATCCTTAAATTAAAAATAATATTTAAAAGAACTATAATGAATGAAGAACTAAATTTTATTAAGAAAAATAACATTAAATCAAAATAAATTTTAATTAATACATATCAAAATGGATTGTACATTCAAAAGAGTAAATCATTAAAGAAAACAGTTTTATGTAATTCAATATTAAAGAAAACATTCGTTATTTTGAAATTACCTACCCGTAAAACTCTATTATAAGGGTTTGTGCAATAAAAACAATTAGCACTAGTCATGGGAAGTACCAAAATGAACTATAAAAACAATGGGGCCCTAGGTACCTCGTCTCTCAATAGAATGTGTCATAGAAACCACGACTGATAGATTTCTCAGGAACGAGCCACTAGAGAGAAGGAACATATAATATTCTAGGGGTCAAAAATTATCATTTATAATTAGTTAGTGTATTCATCGTCATCACCTCTATGATATAATGGGAAAAATCCATATTCTAACTACAACCATTCTATTTCTAGTTTGACCGCTTAACAATTTAGCTTCCCTTTTGTGATGAATCAAGTTTCACATACAACATATCAGACCACATCCTTATTACATCCACCACCCAAAGAATCATAATTCATGAGCCAACAATGCACACCAAAAATCCAATTTATAAAACATAGACACACCATAACCTTAACTAAATATTATTCACACCTTTAAAATAAATAAATAAACCATTATAAGAATATGGTCAAAATCATAAAAACCCTCTAATGATTTCACAAAAAAAGCGCACCTGAAACAATGTTTAAATATTATCTACTCATAAAGGAATTATGGAAACACAATTTTCATCACACACATAGTTTAATAAACCAATAAAATGCTTTATAAAATGGAATCAAGTGGCACACAAGGGTTTTCACAAAAAAAAACCCCAATTTCACATTAAACATAAACATTAAAAGTTAAACTCATTCTTAATCATACCAAATTCTACTTTCTCACATTAAAAATAATTTAAAATACCATTTTAATAATTAATAAATATTTCTCATATGGGGAAACAAATGATTACACCAAAAACACGTGTGATTTCATATAATAACATCACTTTTAAACTAACCACACATCAAAAAAATTTCAAAAGATGATTTTCACTATTTATTTAATTTGAAAAAATAAATTATAAATTTTATAAACACTTCCAATTAGCACAAATATAATTAAACATAAATTATTATCATATTAACAAGGGGATATCATTTCCAAACCAAATTGGCATAAAAACATTTCATAAGTTATAGAACGAGAAAATAAAAGGAAGAATAGTTTATTTGTCAAAAAATGATGATGAATAGAATCACCTACATTTGGGGTGGAAAACCCATAAACTTGGTTTGAATCATAATATTCACCATAGTTACACCCCATTTAACTAACGTCAAACACTAATCACAAACATTAAATCGAAATTAGGTAACCCTCAAAATCCTAGTTCTGACCAAATTCATAAAGGCTGATGGGGAAACCAATACCCTAATAAAGTGGAAAAATATATTTCCTATAGGGATAGATGGAGCGGCATGTGACCAGGAAGGCTAGCAGTATGAGAAGGGGGGACGCAGGAGGGAAGAGTTCAATCTAGGGATGGTGTGACATCAAAGAATGGATGAATGATGGAGCGGGGTGCTAGTAGTGGGGTTTGGGGGAGAGGGACGACTAAAGGGGGACTCTTCAAAAGGAGGGTCACTGGAGGTGGCTGCGTGTAGGGAGGTGGAGCACAAGGGGGGGGAACGAAAAAGAGAGGGGACAGGGAGTGCCTGGAGGAGGGAGAAAGTGGGAGGAGAAAAGAAGAAACCATAAAAAATAAAATATATATATAACATAACTGTAAAAATTATAAAGATAAAAAATGTTTCATAATAGTAATAATAGTAATAATATTGGGAATATTGTTAATTCTCATAATGATATAAATATTGTCGATTATATTAATAATATAACATAAATTATTTAAATTTTATTATACATTTTCCATTATTTTTTCTTCTAATTTTTATGTGTTATTTATTTTTAGTGGTGGGAAACCACATTGTAACACTTTATAGACCATGGGACCATGCGTGAACCGTGTAGTGGCATCTTCTGATCCTAGAAGTGGCCGCACGAGTACCTAGAAAGAATTCACGCCTTCTTCTAATTGTGCAGGGTATGTGCGCTAGCATAAAACCCACCTGGTATCCAAAAATAAAAAACAAAACATGTACATAAACATGTACATTGAAAAAGTCATCCCAAAACATGAAACCTATTACACCGGGTTCTAGAGAAAAACAATGTGTACTCGATATGGGTTGGGTCCAAGGCTAAATTAAAAAAACTGAATGTTTTAAATCATGGATAATGAAATTATTCTCAAAAATAATTTTATTTAAAACCTCAAAAACAATTATTAAATTTATTATAATTTTATTATGTACATATATATCCTTTTCATTAGATATATGAAATAATTTTTTGGAGAGTTTGTTTCCTTGGATTTCATGATTGAGTCACTTGTATAGAATTGTGAAATTTAATTTAAAAATGGATGTTGTTACCATTAATTGTTAGAATATATTATTAATGAAAATAAAAATATTTAATGGTCTTATTTATAATTTTTTCAATATATTGGGATGAATCATTAGATTGATTTTTAATAATAACATTATATATTGTTTTTGGCATATTTAGGTCATAAAAACCAAATTTTGTCATATGAATTATTTATATATGAATAGTAGTTCCAAAACATTAAATTAGTTTATTTATATATGTTATTGTATGTATTAAGTTAATATAGTTTTTCATGTCCCACCTTGAAGGAATAATTGAAAAATGAAATCTCACTATCAATGAAGGTGGTAAATCAAAACCTCATGATTGATGTTTTCATTCTTAGAATAAAAACGGTATGAGAGGAGATTTGATAGTTGATGTACCATAAATATAAAAAAATTACATTATATTAAATATAATAGATTTAAAATGTCACTTTTTATAGGTGAGGTGAGGAATGGATAAAATAAAAAAAACTGAATGAGATAGAGAGAGATAAGGAAATTTTTATCTATTCATTGTCACCTCCTTGAGAAATTCTTTAAGGGACATGGAATTGGTCTTTTCTTGAGAAAAGAATGACCAAAAAGTGGGGGATGGGTTTACGACATGAAATGGGAAGAATATAATAAAACATAATATCTTTGAATCAATGAGAAGAAGGATTTGTGGGAATTTTTCTAATAATATTATAGATGGTTGTTTTCCAATTATTTCATTCATTAGTTTATGATTTTATCTTATGAAAACAAACTGTGATGATTATTGTGGAAAAATATAGTAACTAATTCCTATGATTTAGAAAAAATGGTTAATTACCACATCCTTTAACTATCCATGACTTAAAAAATAGTTCATTTAACCTATAATTTATATATATAATAAATTACCATATTTCACTACTCACAAAAAATAAACATTTTAGAAAAATAATTCAATTTATCCAAAACCATCTTTCTATTGGTAGAATGCAAAATTGATTCATTTTTATTAAAAATAGTATATTATTGTGAAAAATTAAAATTTTAACTGAAATCATTATTTATTTGAAAAATGTAAATTTTAAAATTATAAATGATTTTATATAACTTTGAAAAATTAATTAACATCTAAAAAATATATCATATTATCACATGACAAAAATATTAATTTTTTTGTATACTTTCTGAAAATAAATTTTATTTTATAAAATTATGTTAGTGGAAATTTTGTAAATAAACATTTACTTTCTAAAAATGTACCAACACTTAATTTTTCATTTTTTAACTGTTTAATTACTTATATCAAATTATAAATATAACATAGATTAATTTATAAGATACCCTGAATTCATTTCTACATTCTAATGTGATGTTACCATTCTATTAGTCATATTAATACTCCTAATGGTTACATCAGTATGCCAATGGTCATTTATAATAGTATATAATAGATTTTAACTCGGTTTTATGCAAAGTATAAATTATACAATAAGTTAAATTTTTAAAAGTGAAATAATATAAAATATTAGGTTGTTATATTATCCTCACCATTAAATATCATCATCCTCTAAATTTCTACAGTATCAACACATGTAATGAATTGGGTAGTTCTTCATTTTTAATTCCTCTAGTTCCCATGTAGCCTCTTCAAATGATTGAATTCATTAAATTACCATTACAAACTAATTTGTTAGATTCATAAAAAAACCATTGTATAGTGTCCATAATCTATATACCATCTTCACAATTAAGTAAAACATCTTACAAAAATAATTTTTTATATGTGAGGACATGTGTTGGGAATGGAATATTCATAATGAATAATGATATGTGGAACACACTGTGTACTTCTGAAAGGCTATGTAGAATCTCTAAATGGTGTGCCCTATATCCAATTCAGTGCATTATTTCAAAATTATCAATGTATATATGGCTCAATTTACTATTTTTTCCAAAAAATATTACTCTAATTGTTGAACATACTTTCCCTAAAACATTATACCCCACATGAAATACCAAATACCTCATTCTATTATTGAACTATATATTTTTTAAAAAATTATCTGATTTGATATGGGTTTGAATAGTCTTTATCTTTGATATAGTTTCCTCCTCGTGTTCTAGGCCTGCATTATTCCTCTTTCCATCTTCCTCCCAACACACTGGTGTAGAATATACATTTCCATACAATGCATCAAATAGTGTCATTTTAATAACTTAATGGAAACTATTATAGTAGAAAAAGTATAATATATGTAAATATTAATCCCACATAACTTTAATGTCATGTGGGAATGTTATTAAAATGAATTCTAATGATTGAATGGTCTATTTAGACGTCCCTCTAGTTTGAGGGTGATAAGATTTAATCGAATGAATCTCACTATCCAATTATTTGAGAATATAATATAAGAATTTCTCTTTAAATCATGTATCATGATGACATACTATTGAAATTTCTTCTCCCTAATGTATTAAAGCTTCATTAATTTTGAACTGTGCAAGGTGCTCCAGTGGAAATCTCTCCCTTAAAGGAGAGAAATGTTCATATTTGTTAAGTGATTCAATAACAAACCATATTGAATAATTATATCTTATACATCTAGATAATCTCGTGAAAAATTCCATAGTAATGTCTTCCCAATTCAATAAAGTAATTGGATAGGGTTGCAGGACTCTTCTAGGACATTGTATTTCATCATTCACATATTGACAAACAAAACATCATGATACATAATCATTAATTTTAAACATCATATTATTTTACAATAAATGGTCCATGAAATATATATACATATATGGGATCCCATGTTGTATAGCTAGATTCATGCTATGTGAATTAACTAATATCTCTCTTTTAAACTTTGGTATTGAGGGAACATATAGCCTCTTAAAAAAATTTAGAATTCCATCCCCAAACACGTTGTCTCCCTACATCCCATAACTGATATATATAATTTTACTTTTAAAATTCACACCATCATGTTAATATAATTTAATCCTTTTCAATTAATATTTTTGGGAGACCAATTTTCATATTAATCATGTGTCTCCTTCCTTGATAATTACAATATCTATAATTACTAAATCCAAGTACATGCGATCATTTTTAATCCTAATTTTGTTTAAAAATCCATGACCATTCAATTGCAATGCATATGCTATATTATTTTACTTCTATTGGTGGTAATTAATGAATGATCAAAATATATGTGTTGATGGAGCCATCCCATTTTCTTCATGTTGAGTTATTTCTCTGAGAATATATGTCTCAAGATCATATGATCTATATATATCACACATCATTATCCATTGAAAGTGTCTATCCATATTTTCATAGGAATGATTGTTACTACTTACCCAATGTCAAGACGTAGATAGTTTCATTCTTTAGTCTTAACTACATTAATGCATAAGTAAAACATTATCATTCTATATATGGACACAACCATGTAATTTATTCAATTCATCACTATATATTACAAATAACCAATTTCTCGATAGTTGAGTCATGTTCATAGATTTCACTAATCTCTACCTCAATTCATCAAGATATTATTAAAATGATTATTTATATATGAATATAACCCATTTTCATGTATGGTTATTACCACGTTATATAATCAAGTAAAATAATGGTAGAATCACGTATAATAACTAACAAAACCAGTGAAACTATATACATTGGTTTTATTAACTAGAAAATGTAATTCTTGAACTAAATTAGTATTCCTAAGATCGAATGACATTCAATCATTAGAGGAAATATTGAAAATGAAGAAAACTTTTGAAGCAAAAATTCACACAAGCTAAACATCCAATATAACTCTTTTATTCTAAGAGTCTCCATTGCAACCCGAATGTTGTCCTCACTATAGTTATAGATTATAGAATATATTATTATATCTCTAATAAATACTACATAAAATCATAAATAAATTCATTTAACACTCTATTCATTATATCCATATAAAAGGAAGGTTCGTTAATCAGTCCAAGTGGAATTATTATATAATCTTATTTTATATACAAGGTTGGAAATGAAGTCTTTGTAAAATCATAATTATTAAAATGTAATTGTTGATATCCAGATTGAATATCAATTATCAATGAATATTGACCAGCATGGTGTTGTACAAATTTGAAATTAATGAGAGGCATCTGATACTTGTTCTTTATCCTAATAGCATTGATCTCTCTAAAGTTATTTGTTTATACATAAAATATCTCTTAGTGTTATGGTTTTCAATGTATGTTTATAAATATATATTCAAATGTTACTACTAATATTCCATTGATAACAACAATAATGACATCAACCCTAGAATCCCAAAGCTAATGCCTTACATTATTATACTAATATAATAAACAAGGAGGTCACATCCCAAAGGACTATGTAGTTTATTATATTTATAAATATATGTACAATCATAATTTTTACATTATAAAATTAAGTGAAATAATACTGAAACATCATTGGGAACACCCATAATCATCAAGATTATAATTTCATGTAATTATTAATATAAATCTTCATATTATGGGAAAAAATATAACATAGCAAATGGGTGACATAATATGACCATTAAGGGTATGAAATATATCAGAAGCTATTATAAATAATCATAATCAATAATGCATATTGAATTTCTAAAAACAAATTCCATTAAATCATATTCTTGAGTATAATGTGAGATGAATCAATGTTATTTAATAAATTAAATAAATAATAAAATGATAATGAAACTCAAGAATGGATATTATAGTAGTTAAATAATATAATATACCATGAATTACTAGTATCATTATTATTGAATTACTAATTCGGAAAATCATTAACTAATCATCAAGGATTTGACCAAGATAACACACATTAATGGGTAAAACCACATTCTAGTTTGTCTAATGAGACCAATATATAAATATAGGGGATATAGTTGTCCATGAAAATAAAAAAATATGTTGACTAAATTATTCACATGAAAGGGTTTTAGAATAATCAATATATACAAAAATATTGAAAATAGTGTATATAAGGTAAATAATCATTCCAATAAGTACGTATAAAAATAAATCAGTCCAAATACGTTAGGGAATTATATCAAGATAGAATATCCACACATAAAATCAAAAAAATGTCAATAAAATAAGGTATTTGGTAAAATAATAGATAAATATCAATTAATAATAATATTTATCATAAGATATTGTAATAGATTAAAATTATCCAATAAATTATTATGAAAATCATTAGAGAAATACACTTTTAGTTTGGAAAGATGTGTTAATATTGAAAATCATTTGTATTTTTCATAAAATTAATATTTTAAGCAAGTATATCCTTAAAAATATAATGGAATGAAATTATATTTCATGAATATGAAAATGAAATTCTTTAAAAAAATTAACTGAAGTAAGGAAATGTTAAATTTATATTTAAGAAACATTTGAAATGAGCTACTTCAGTTTGGTCTAAGAGAAAATATGAATGTGAAATTGAATTGTATATAGGAATAATAGATAGAATAAAACAAAAAATTAACAAGTATAATATGTTATAATAAAGAGTTTATTTTAGGAAAATATTTGTCTCTTATAATTGAATATGGTTTGTATCTAAATATGGGTTAGAAAAAGGGATGTTTCCTTTAATTGTTCATTCTCATCAGGTGGAATTTAGAATGAAACATTATAAAAATTGTAATTGATAAAAAATTAAGGATGAAATGGTATTGATAAATGATTTTGGAATATATAGTATGAATTTAGAAGATGTATATGAAAATAAATATTAGATACATATGGTTAAAGAGATAGATAACATAATCTACACAGATATTGATGTTTAGGAAGAAACCCTTGCGTTATGTCTGAATGTGTTAAAAAATTATTACTATTGTCCAGGATAATGAAATTTTATTTATTAATAATTTAATTCAGAACAAATTCAAAACTTATTCGTTTTAATATACTTTTTTAGTATTAATATTTGTCATTTTCATGAGTAGTAAGATACAACTTTATCATTTGGGTGTCTCGTCCTTAGTTTTCATGACTCATGCACTTATATACATGTATAAAAGATCTCGTTAAAATAATAATAGTAAAATAGTGTTTGAATTTATTTTCATTAATGAAAATATATAAAATTTTATGGTTTTGGTAGAATTTTTTTCAATATTTAAAGATGATTCATTAGAATATTTGTTAATGAAAAAAATTTATATTATTTTGGAATTTCCTAATCATCAAAAATTATATTTCTGTTATAAATTAAAGTTACCTATATATAATAGTTATATAAAATTAAATATATTATTTTACATATATTACAGTTCGTTTGAATAATTAATTTTCTTTTGACCATCGTTGAAGGTGGAATTGAAAAACAAAAACTCTTCCTCCACGAAGGCTATAAATCCACCCAACAAATAATGGTTTTATTTTTAGATTATAAAGTGGATGAAAAAATAATTTATGTTTGATATACCATTAACATAACAACATTAAAATGTATAAAATATTATAGATTTATCATCATAATTTAGAATTTGGAGGCATGTTTAGGATAATAAAAGAAAACACATTGAAAGTGAGGGATATATGGTTTATCTCTTGAACATCACCTCCTTGAGAACCTCCTAATGGGACATGGAAATGGTCTTTTGGTGTGACATGTAAGGAAAAAACATGTGGGGAGTGATTTTGGAGAGGACATGGGGAAAATATAATCATGATTAAAGTCATTTACGTGTAATGATAAGGGGTTGTGATTGGTGGTATTTATAGGGGAGGGGGAGGTGTTTTAGGATTATTAAATTTCATTGTTTATTATTATGGTTCTGGAATATGAATAGTGATGATTCATGAAACTAAATACATAATATAATGCATGTTATTTTGAAATCATTGGTTATTACCACATCCATACATCATCCATGACTCATTAAATAGTGCTCTTAACATATAATGTATATCTATTGTAAATTATGGAATATTATTATTAAATAAGAATAGTTAATAAATTTATATTAAATTGTCCATTTACATTTTTCAATGTGTAGAGATTAATAATGGACTACATTTTATGAATTTTTTTATTGTTGAAAATTTTAATTATTAATCATATTTATCAGTTTTTCAAATAATACTGATTTTTAAAATATAAATTATTTTATTACACAATGAGAAATTAATTAATGTCTCGTAAAATTTATTATAATCAATATAAACGAAATTAATAATTTATGAATCTATTTTATGAAAATAAATTTTTTTATAAAATTTTTTTATTCATAAAATTGTAAATAATGATTTATACTTTAAAAGAATACAATCAATTAATTTTTAATTTTAAAAAAATTAATCACATATTCCAAGACTTATATATATATATATATCATATTTCAATTTTAAAAATTTGAAAATTTTATTTATACTTTATTATTTGATGTTAATATTCTATTAGTCTTATTACTATTCTTAATACTCATATTACTAGTTCGAAATTTGCATTTAATTGTGTATTAAAATTTTAATATCAATGGTACATGAAGGAGAAACTATCAAATATGATAAATAAAAAAATGCATACTATAAAATATTTCTTCGTAACAAAAATGTGTTGATATGTCTAAAAATTTAAGTCAGTTTGGTCCCTTTTATGTGATATGAGGCATTCCATTGAATTAAATATAAAATGTACACATTAATGGGAGCTCTACATTAAATAATTTTCTTCTAATAATTAACTATATCTGATAAAACAGAGCATATGGTCGAAATATGTATAAAATATTGTGTTTGGAAATTTTTTGTGTCAGTTATCCAATTACTATTAATGCTTATCAACTATGTAATCTTATTTCACAATAATCAATTGTAAATAATTTTATATAATTTCACTAATATTTTTTTAGATTAATAATTTCTAATTTATAGGAACTATATATTATAATATTTCAAAATATTGATTCCATTTTAATGAATTCCTGTAACATAAATTTCAGAAATTAATTTAAAATCAATCTCGTAGATTGGATGTGACAACTTGGTTTTTATGTCGAAGTGGTCAAATGTTTCAAATTATTTAATGTCTAACATCAGCATTAAATTTTTTTAAATGAACAAAATTTTATTAATATATATTATTAATCATTACAAACTTTTAAAACATATATATATAATTTATCTATTTAAAATAATAGATAAAAATGATGTTTCAATTATAATTTGGTGCTTTTCACAATTCATCTAAAAATGATACTTCACAGAAAAATATTAAATAAAATCCACCGTAATTATTTATATTATTATTTTCAAAATTATTTATTTTTTAAAATCATTTTTATAAAAGTGATAAAAAAATTTACAACCACTTTTCCATTTATATCTAAAAAATTAGTTTTGTAAATATATTGTTTTGTTGTTTAAAAATATATTTTTACTTATCTAATGCCTATAAATTATCTTTACTTAAAAATATTTGAATTATTATATAATATATTAATTTCATTAAAATAATACATAAATATTAATTAATTTAATTTATTATGATATAACCTCTTATTTGTGTGAATGCATAATTTCAAATGTAAAATTATTTCATTTTATTTAAATAGATTTTATATTAATTTCTAATTAATTTACCACCAATGAATTAAATCCCAATAATTGAACAATAATTCCCAAATATAGTTAAACCATATCATACTTGATGTTAAAATGGCATGTTGATAACTATCATGATAAAAAATAATATTTTCAATATATTATAGTCTAGTAAAACTCGATCATTCATATAACACAAGACATGAAAAGGTATATCGTATTGTGTGTAACACAATACAAATTAGTGTTACATATACTACAAGATAATATTTGTGATTTGTGTAGTTAATGTTAATGAATGTATTTGAAAATAAATATTTCATAATCTATCAAGATGTTATATTCTATGACGTGTTTGGTGTTGGAAATAATATAATATTATTATATTTTTGTGTATAAAACTAGATTGAAAAATAAATGAATATATTCACAAAATGATATTTTTAAAATTCATGGGGTGTTACAAGATATTTACCATAAGATTGTAAATATTGGCATCTTGTATAGACATGTTCCATACACACAAACTTAGAAAATAATTTGTTTTAGTCAAGGATCACTTTCAAAACTATAATAGTTGAATGATTTAACTCCCTAATATATCATAAAAGTCATTTTTCACTCCTTAAAACAAAATATTAAACAATTATCCTTGCTTAAAAAGATCTTTACTAACTGTATTATTATTTATTTAAAGATATATAAATATCTACCCATTTATTGGAGAAAATGATATATCCCAACCATCAAATAATAAAAATATAAATATTTGTGAAACAAAACCATTAATCATTCAACATGCCATAACCCATAGAATGAAATGGGTTAAAAATAATTTCAACATATCATAGCCAATGAAATAAGATCATGGTTTCATAAACAATTTTTCAACTCATCATACCATTAGTAAAGAAACGAAGCGGGTTTCGTAAGCATTACCCCATGATGTATACTATGTAAGATAAAATGATTTCAAAAAAAACATGACATCTTAAATATAAACCATTCATATATAAATTAATAATTGTATCATTGGATAATATCCCTTGTAATTCATATCAATCTTTAATAGATGTCATCTTAGAGGGGAATTTATTTTGAAATATAATTTAAATCATTTGAAGAGAGAAATAATATAGCTTCAAACAAAATTTAAAAATGAAAATTTATAAAATATTTTGGAAATAATTTATTTTAAAATAATATATATTACATAAAATATAATCTTTAAAAATGAATTAAAATATATATCATGGAATATATACTTCTATCATTGAAAACAATTTTTAAAACATTTTTGAAATCATTTTTTAGTTTGATGTTATTAATTTATAATATAATGTTTTCCAAATAAAACCTTCAAAATAGTTTCTATGAATGAATAGTTGAAATAAATTCAAATAATATAGAAATAATTATGATTAAATGTCATAGGGAAATGATATTTTTTTCATTCATATTGAAAATAATGACTATATTTAAATATTCAGTAAATGTCAATGGTGTATTTCTTGAAAACTAAAAAGGTTACTCCATTAAATATTATTCTAAAATTTCAAACAATTCTAAATATTAATATAATAAATATTAATAAGATTGATAATAATATTTTTCCAATATATTTTTGGAAACATGGTATTTGAAGAACAATGGGGTTTTTATTAAAGATAAATATAAACACAATTTTTTATGAAAACAAGATTTTGAACTATTGAATCAATAATGAGAGGAAAATGCAGAGAAAACTTCTACTTAAATGAAAAAACAGATTATATGAAAAATCATGAGATTATTAATATAAAGATAATAATATTTCATCCTCAAAATAATAAACCTAAATAATTCAAATAAACACAAAAATTGTATCATAAATTCCGTACCACATAGATAACATTGAATCATAATACAAAAAGAGTGAAATACTTTAAATGAAACATTTTTTATCATTAAAATATTTTGTTATAATATATTTCGATTGTATTATATATACAAGTTCTAAAATAATATATGTTCACAACATTACATATCTCCCAATGAAGTAATGTTTAGATAAAAATCTCTTACCGTTTGTTATCTTCCATTCAAAAAACCCCATGAAAGGGTAACATAAAGAAAATCCCAATATTATTCAAGATAATAATTATAAATATTAATGAGTTTTACATGAACCACATAAAATAAATTATTGGTGAATATGTTATGTGTCTCACATAAGTAAAAAAATGAAGATGGAAAACCCACATCACTTTAGTATGAATTTTTTGTGTAATCCCCCAAAAAATGAATAAAATAAAATGAAAATAAAATATATTTAAAATAATTATATTTTGGATATAACATGATAATGTGGCATTGCATAAACCACTCAAAATAAAATATTTCTGAATTTTCTTATATCTTCAAAAAATATTAAGCATGAAATAATCTCGTATCGCATTAGTTATCTTTTCAATCGAACCCCCCTAATAAATTATAACATAAAATGAAATATATAATGTCATTGTAATGGATAATATTCATAGTATATCATGTAAATATTTAATTAAATATATCTCAATAAATAATCTGGTGTCATTTTTTCATTTCTCTCCTAGAAATAAAAGAGAGACTAGAAATCTAAATCCATAAGTCTTGAATTCTGTTGTAAATATTACATCTGCTTGTATAACAAATTTCATTACATTATAAAGATATAACATAAACATAAATTTATATATAACCACATAAAATTTAATGATGATAATTTATTACCCAATAAATAATAGTACAATATGAATTTAATGTTTTGAAAAATAATTTCACTGTTTTTTGGGACTATTTTTATTTTTAACATTCTGTATATTCCTTTAATCATTGTAACAAAATATCAAGAATGATAAAAATTAAATAGTTATAATATTTATACAAAAAATATACTATTAATTACGTTAATTAATTATGGTTTTGTTAAATTTGGAACACTACCATCGTGGAGATGGTAGGATGAATATATTCGTAAGTTACATTTACATTTTTCATTAATTGTCATGGAAATAAGGTATCTAATATTATATCTTTTGATAATTATAATTATATAATAAATAACATATTAATTATTATAATATAATAAAAAATTTCATCCATGTTGTGTGGAAATGAACATAGAGTGTGACATCATTTCCAGAAGGCAATAGTCCACTCATAAAAAAATGGGATATTATCTTTTAATGAGTGAAATATTAATAATAAAAAAGACATATTATATTTTATGAATGATAAATAAGTCATTACTATCTTTATTATTTCATTTATATATCATGTATTCATTAACTTTATGATTTTAATCATTAATGTAAGAAATTATTAAAAAATTTGTTGCATCTTGTTGTGAGGATATAGTTTTCCATATACATGAGAGACGTCTTCGTAAAATCGATGCAATAGAAACTAAAAATCTATATATGAAACAATGAATCTTGAGAAATAATTATTTTATAAGTATAACATATATAAATTAGATTTGTATTCATACCAAACTATTGTAGATAGAGATAAAATATTTAATGACATTAGATCATGACGAGGTAGTCCTCCAGATAAATGGAAGATGATTTTAGAAAACATTCGATGAAAGTAGAATTTTTTTATGTAATTAACTAAAAAATACAGCTTTATTAGGTCCAAATTAATTATTCATTATATTATGTCATTATAGGGTCTCAATATTCCCATTAAATATATTTGGAACATGTTTTTTTGGTCATTTTAACTTTTAACGCTTTAGTTTAACCCCACAGTAATCATGTTTTTATGTTAACCACACATTTTTCTAAATTTTTTAATATTGAATGTTGTAAAAAGATAAGATTTCATTAATCGGTAATATAAATAATAACTACTGAAAATAATAAATACATTATACCTATCAAAAAATAAAATACTTTTATATTCAATTAATCCTGATAATGTGATGGTAAATCGGGTTTCCTAAGACAAAATGTTAAGAAGTTTTCCAAGATTTTATATCACATTAAAGTATGATTACGATATGAATTACCAAAATCAGATTAATTGGTATATAATTGAACTAATATTACAGTAATATCAATTTAAAATATAATATATATTTATAAATTATTTAAACAGAATGGGTGTGTTGAATTAAAATTTAGTATAGTTCAATATACATAAAATATAATTATTTCATTAAATATTCAATCAACTAATATAAATAAAATATTGATATTCTAAAATGAAATACTATTTTTATTTTCAAATATAACATTTATAATATTTTAAAAAATTAGTTTTATTAGAAATATTTCAATATAGGGTACAAAACAGCTTCATAGAATAAATTTGGGTTAAAGCGTAACATTTTATTTATTATCATATCATCTCTAAGAAAAGTAGGCTTATTTTTAAATAGTTGGTTGAAAATATACTTTATAAATTATAATAAAATTATTAATTATTTTTAAAATTAATTGAATTAAAAAATAATATTTCAAAAAAACAGATTTCCTGGAAAAAAAAATTCATTCATTCTTATATAGTATATTTTTATTTTATATTTAATTGGAAAAATTATTTCATTTTATATTAATGTGTAAAAAATATTTTTTTCATAATTTTTTATTCGTATTCCTAACCATTGTTCTAATAGTATAGTGACAAGTAACATTAATAATATTTTAATAATATTACATGTTTCGTTTAAATTCATTGTTCTGTAAAACAAATGTCAAACTCATAATTATATGTAATAATAAATATCAAAAAGATAAAATTATTTGAAAATAAAATATTCCAAAATTTATAGTGTGTTACATCCTATACACCGGAAATATATATTGCGCCCATGAAATTCAATTCTCACAGTATTTTTTTAACACATGAATATTATTTAATTAAAAAACATGTTATTAAATGGGCTAATAATACATCCTCTTGAATAATATAATCAGATTTGTGAAATTCATTGGAATATCTCATACTCGGATTAAAATTAGGATAATGTCACATTAATGAGAATATAAGGAAATGATAGGAAATGGTAATGAATTATTAAGAGTGATGGAGTTCATTGATATTAAGAATTTCAGTCATTTGGAGATGTTGAAAATCTCTTATCCATAAATAAAATAGGCCAACAAAATTTCATTCATATCACTGAAAAATTGTGATAAAAGAAACGAATAATATTTCAAGGTCCTTTGTTAATGTTCATGAAATCATTTTACTTATTCAATGAGAACCTATAAACATGTTCACATGATATATTTCTTCTCAACATAATTTCAGCATTTGGATATTCCATGATAAATTTCTGAATCCTATATTAATAAAAAGATGAATTTTTCATGTCTCAATCACTAAATAAGACCTATAATAGAATTATAAGTCATTATTTCAATTAATATTTGTAAATAATGATTATAACCGTTTACCTAATATGGATAAATCTTCTTATGAAGAAGTAATTTATTAATCTATAGAACCTGATTCAAATTTCAACATAAAAGGTTTAATAATTGGAAATCCTTATGTCCCTTAAAATTTATAATTTATATATAATTTCAAAAAATTAAAAAACAAATCGAACCATAATCCTCCAAATATCCCTATGTAGTGTCTAATTTTAACATAATAAATATGTGAATACCTTAATAAAATATTTTCATGACTCGTGGAAATAAAAATAATTAAAATAAAACCTTACTAAAACCATATATAATTTGTCATTCAATGAGAAAACCATATATTATTGAATATAATAGGTAAATGAAATAAATTTTTTAACTTTATAATTTAAAACATTAACCGCCACATCCTAAAATCCTTAATCAATTTAGAATACATAATTAATATATAGTTTACATTATCCATATCAATGATCTATTTATCCTAATATCATTATCAATACACTATGAAAATTTTAGTGGTTTTCTTTCCCTTACTCACATGTTCACCATGAATATTCAAATTTCAATTAAATTGAATTTCTTGGTCATTAGTCACATTCATCATATTCATAATATTATTTAAAACAATCTTATATTGAAAAATCTATATATATATCTAGATTCATAGATCAAAATTACTAAATTAAAATTCGTTATCAATTCAATCATTCCACTACCTTCTCAAGCAATTAATTAGGCTTTATTTTCTTAATCATAAACAATTCATTCCTATTATATATCAGTTGTAGTTTATTTATCATCATCAATATAAACATTACATATAAATCCATATTGATTCTCATAATTACAATTCCTATTTAGAAATATATATTCATAATTCCAACTATATTCACATTATAAAGCATTCGACCATTGATGACACATTAGTGATTCAATTTTTTCCTTCCATTATAATAAAAAAATTTCATTTAATATATATAATTTCTTGTTCTGTGAATTTATTTTCTATACCCAAAACATCTTCTCATCCCTTGGATTCATTCCCATGAATTCTGCTTCAAAAAATTTCTACATATAAGAAACTAGATATTCATTTATCTATGACCTCCACTACCATATCTCATTAAAAGAACAATCCCTTTATTCTTTTGTTAGTTTGAGTGTTATTTAAGGTTTCTATTTTTATTCATGTAAAATTTTTAAAATTTAGGAATATTAATAATATCATTCAATCAAATCATTATCCCATTATGATTTCCATCAATATTTTTTATATCACATTTATTATAAACCCATTCACTTTTTCGTCATTCCATTTACTAAAACCAAAATAATAGTTTAAATAACACTAATCCTAATGTAAAACTACATTTTAGTGACATTCACTTATATAATGTATAAATAATGACAACATATTTTAATTCAATGAATACATAGTCATAACCTAGTTAATCCATGATCATTACCTATTTAAGCTATTTATAAGTATTAATATAAAATTACTATATATATAATGTATTAGCATTGTGAGTGAAAAAATTGTTTTATAGTAATTCCCATTTTCATGCTCCTTGTGATGACTGATTCTGTATCAACGACACATGTTAGGAATTATTACCACTAGGTTCCTCCATTTCACATCTATATCAACTTTTATTATTTATATAGAGATATAATTTCTTGTACGTTACATTCATTATACATTACATAATTAATTGAAATACCCCTATACATAGACATATCCTTAGAATTATCTCTAGATACATTCCTATAAATATCATAATGAATAATTCTATAGATAAACTAATGTATTATCATCATATTTTCCAACTTTTAACCAATATTTTCCTCTGAAATATTCTATATCAAACCATAATTTTCACACAGTCATATATATATATATATATATTAGTTTTGAATTAATATTAAATAAATTACACAAATAGATGCCAATTGAATATAAAATATTATTGTCTGTGGAGACACATGACAAAATCTTACAATTTTATGAATGCTATTAAACATATACCATAATTATGTTCCCCTTTATTACTGTACAAAAACAAACCCTTAATAAATGATTTATTCACAACTTATATAAATGAAACATACAAAATGGTGGGAAAAAGTTCTCACCAATGGAAAATAATGGAGATACATAAGAAAATCACGAAATAATGGTATCGGTACTTGAACATAAAATTTAAAAACAAGACTATTCATATTAATGATCATAATCTCGAGTCATGGCATAATTATTTTCATTAAAAATTACAGAATCTTTTGGGAATCAATGAACATAAATCATGATATCTTTTATAATGTATTAAAACATATTATTTTTTGCATACAAATTATAAAATAAATTAATTTCTATATTATACAAGAAGAATCTTTATAGCTATCATAGAGAACCATGATCACTCTATAAAGTATCTTGGTATCTAAGCTTCACTCCTATGATAATCATAATGGAAAAATTCCATTATTGAAAAATTTAGATCCCCATTATAATACAAAAATCCTAATGAAAAATAAATCATTATAATATTAATTGGTGGGGTACATTGGATCCACCAATCTAATAATGAATATCATGCAGATGTGTTTCATAAAATATTAAACTTCTATCATACAATAACCCATTAATTGAAATGGGTTTCATAAGAATTTAAACATATCATACCCAATAAAAAAGAGTCATGTTTCATAAAAATTTCATCATTTCATCATAAAAAATACTATGAGATGATTCTGGTTTCATAAGAATTTAATCATGTTACCTAAATAATTTTTTTTCATATATATCATTCCATTTTCATTCAAACTCGTTCATAAAAATAATAGGAATGGTTTCTTGGGATCATATCTATATTATTTCATAGATTACATTATTATATGTCATTATAGATGAAAATGATATTGATTGATTATCTCAAACATTTATAAAGGAAAATAAGTTTTCCTTGATGATAATTTTTTAATAAATAATTCATTATGAATTTTGAAATTATTTTCATTGAAAATAAACATGATTTTTTATAACATAATAATTAAAAATAATTTACCTCATTTCTTTATGAAAACATCATTTATTCTATAAAAATAATATTTTTAAATTATTTAATACCTTTTATTTTAAAATACTTTATTTAAAATAGAATGGATTCCAAAAAAATATCGGAATTTTTTATTTGAAAATAATATATTAAAAATGTAGGTTGTAGTTGAAATCTGTGAGAGTCCATGAAAATAATTAATATTGTTCAACACCTTCATATTAAAAATAATGAACTTATTTTCATTTTTGTTAGATACCAAATGTGTATTTTCTTGAAAATGAAATTGATATTCCTTATAAAATTAAAAATTCATACATGGATTAAATTTTCATCAATAAGTAATTATAATATTGTTAAAAATATTTTTGAAAACATTTTCACTTATCATGGTTTTAGAATAAAAGATATATTCTAATGAAGGAGATAAAGAAATATGATATTTAAAAAAAACTATATTGATCTCAAGAGTACATTAAGGGATAAAATAGATGAAAAAACACTTACTATCATGAAATAACCATAGTAAATAAATTCAATGATTTTCATGAAAGATATATATTATGATATAATAATCTTAATCATATTCATAATCAATTTCGATAAATGATGTGATTATATCATTAAACAATTAAATCATTTGAAACATTGAATATTAATCTCTAATTGTAGAATATCCTAAATAGATTAAAATATAATAATAATAAATAAATACATGATATATGATTTCAAAGAAACTATATATATATATATATATCTAATAATAGAATATAGGTTCATAATACAATATATGTCACATAGAATATTAATTGAAATAATAATCAATTACTATGTTCAGATACTTTAATAACAATATAAGGACTAAATGATAAGCATTAAATATTTTACTGTTTTTGATATAGAATTATAATTCATGGATATTGTCCATTTATTGGTCTATATAATTAGAAAAATCCCTTAATAATAATACACATATATTATAAATGTATTCTTTTTTTAGAATCCACTACTTTTTAAAAAAAACACTTTAAAACAACAAATTATTTTTTTCATGGATACTCCCCAAAAATCTCAACATGATTTCATTTATTCCCATACACATTCTTTTAATAAAATTAATAAATTGGGATGATCAAAAAAACATAAGTAAGGGATAAAAAAATAGATATTCTAGTGAAAATAGGGAAACTCATATAAAAATTACCATAGTCTTCAAATTTCATTAAGAATATGAAATAAAAGATGCCCACTCGAATGAAAGACATATGTTTTATGAAATAAAATATTTAAACCCCATATAAATTAAAACCCTATACTTTTAACATATAAAATCATTATTATAAAACCCTTTCAAATCCTGTTTAATAAGAATATCCACAGGGTCAACTACCCAAATTTTATTTACCTATCTATTACAACTATACATAGTGCTATATGGTCAACCTAATGCCTAGATATGATTACAATCCCCAATGACATATGCGGAAACCCATGTTAATATAAAACATTCACGAATATGATCAACAATAAAATAATCATTTAGGGGCTTACCTAAAACTATTTGGGATACCCCGAGTTAAGCTATAAATGGTTTTCCCAACGCTATCTAGGTGACCTGATGTTAAGCTATAAATGGATTTCATAGCTCTATATGCAACACACCATGATTAATTATAATCTAAAATATAAATAATAGAACATATTTTGAGTAAATTTTCTTATCATACAGTATTTAAAATACACAACTATAAATAGAATAAAATCAAATTATCATTATGTCTAAAAACGACTTTTACAATTTAATCATAGTGAACAAGAAAACATTATTATTTGAAAAAACCCATGAAAACATATAAAGTTAATGTTGTTGAATTAAATAATAATGATGTCAATACAATCATCTTATGACATATTATTTAAAAAAACAAAATTATTTATTTATTAAATAATTAATCTTTAATGAATATTTCACCAAGGAATGTCCCTTGAAAATATCATATAAATTTTGATAGAATTAATGAAATTAATAAATTATTTGTATTATCTATAAATACACATAATCAAGTGGTATTATAACATTTGAATAAAAAATTAGTTTCACACAGAACAATAGTATGGTATAACCAATTATTTATATGTTTGACTCAATGGAAGGAAAATGAGTTAAGAATTCCTATTCCATGAGTCAATTTTTTCATGTATTTCTGTTATCATCATGAATAATAAAATAATGTCAATTACATAACTTATTCATAAGATATTTATACTTTATTATTACATTAGTACCACTTATTACTAATCTTCAGAAGTAATTTAATTATTTATATTTATATTGGATGTTTTGATAACATTAATATTTGAGTCAAATTAATTTTTTGTAAGGTGTCTATAGAAATATTGGTTATCATTCCAAAAACCTCCCAAATAATATTAGAAGCTTAATAATAATATTCTTAAATCTATTATTAATTTAAATCCCTCCATTATATATGGATAAGAAAAATTAACAGTGTTGCAATCATGGAGATGGTAACTCATACGTATACATGAGTATCATTTTCGTTTTGTTATGATCATTATTGAAATAAGTTAAGTATTTTTTAACCATTTTATTGCTATCATTATAAATATAATTTAATATTAATAATTATAGTATATACATATATATGTATATATGTATATATCATCAATGTTGCATGGATATGAAAATTGAATCCCATTATTTTGTGGAGGTGATACTTCACATGTACGCACAAACGACATTATCATTTTTATGTCACCGAAGTGGTAAGAACATAAATGAAACTTTATTATTTCATAATTATTAATGTGTCAATAATTTAATATATAATACTTAATCCATCATTATAACATTTATTAAATGATGGTTTCAGAAAAAGAATTATATCTATTTGTGAGGAGGTAGTCCCCCATACACCTAGATGATGAATTCTTCTCCCATTTGGTTGATGTGGATATTGATTAGGTGGTTATATTCACAAAATAACATCTAAATTTATTTAAGACAAATTAGTTGATATTTCCTAAGGTTTTTATATGATTTGATGTAAGTGGAATAAAAAATATAATAGAAATACCTGATTGAAAATGATATATCATCCTAAAACAACCTCATTTTCTTAACACATTATAACCATTTTGGATTGATTTATTTCTAAAATAAGAGATATAGAATTTGATGGGAGATTCATGGAAGTGATATTAGTAAATAACAGCTAAACCCAATAGATATTTATGTGTTTTTTAAAAGAGAAGAAAAGATCTTTTTTAAAAGAGAGGGGAGGGTCACTGTAGGAATTTCCCTAAATAATAAAATAATATGAATTAATAATCTATTGAAAATGGATATATACTTATTAATTTGAAATATATTATTATTTTAGAACTTAATACATTCATTCAATTAAAATTATACCAATGTGGCTATTTTGTAATCATTGTTTTTTGTTTTGTTTTAACCCTTCTTTAACCTCTTTAACACTTACTATGACAGCCTTTTTTTACAGGTCAAAGGATAATACAGTTACATTAAAATACCAAAGAAACCCTAAATTGATAATTAACGTAATTTTAAACCCTACAACACATTTTTAGAATATGAATAAATATTTATGAATTTTATATCAATTAATAAAATACTATTTACATTATAAATATCATTAATGTTATCATTGAGTGTATTCATTACATTAAATATAAAAAATATCAAAACAATAAAATAAATTGGAAAAAATTATTCTAAAACATCGATAACATGTAAAATTAATCAATAAAATTTGTCTATGGCATCAATTGTTTCATATTGTTTATATAGTTATATCATTAATACAATTTATTTTATATTTTTATTAATTAATAAATTACTACATAATCATTTTTCCTCATATTAATATAATTATTTCATAATATAAAAATTATAAATAAATCAAAATGATGTAGATAAAAATTTTATCGTTTATATGAAAATATATTGTATAATATATCTTCTAAGTATCCATATATTAAGTATGATATTGTTATTAAAATATAAATATAACATATTTGTAATTTCATTAAAATAAAATAATATAAAGGGATTGAAGTCATAATATTATCTCCAAGAGGTCATAAAGTCATAAAAATGCTTCTTTTTGTCAACAATCATTTATTGAACAAAATTTCAACAAGTGTTATTCTAACATCCTTTGATTTTATGAAATGTTTTGTTTCAAATTAATTTATAATAATTGATAAGTTTTATTACATGAAATCTATATTTTGAATTTCATTTGAAGAGATACTTTTTTTTACATTGAGTTTGATTGATAACTTGTTTTACACACCAGACTATGTCTTAATGGAAAATAATATACTATTGATATTATTATTTAATATGGATGTAATCACAAAACTATTATATTAGAATGTGTGAGTTACACTAACTATATTTTGTTTATTCACGTTTACAAATTGGTTGTAAATAAAACTATATATTTTTTAGACATAATATAATAATACATCCAATTTTAAAATTATATAGCCTTATATTTTTAATGGTAGTTTTAACAAATTTTTAAAGGAGAACATATTTTAATTATATTTTCTTTGAAAATGAATTATATTTATTTTTGAAATAACATAAATTTCAGACATTTTAATATATTAATTCACCTGGGTGATTTTATGTTATTTTTCTGAGATGATTAATTTTTTGATGAATTGTAAAAAGAAATACAATTAATTTGAGATTTTTTTTTCTAACTTATTTATTAATTAATTTAATTATAAATTTGTGTGTGTGTATAATTTTTTAAATTATATAGAAAAAAAATCAATTTAGGTAAATAAATTTAATTTCATATAAAATTTGGATATAAAACATTATAGTATTTTGAAAATTTCTCCCAAAAAACCAACTCTCTCAAAGCCTCCACGAGATTAATATTAAATTATATTCTTCTACATGAAAAAATAGAAATTTGGAAAGTAGATATATCTATTTGGAATCTGAATGATTGTTTTTATAAAAACATTAACATTATTCATTGACCAAAATTATTAACAAGAGTAAATAAAATTAATTATAGCAATTAAGGAAAATTTAAACATAGTAAGGGTCAGTACAGTAAACATAATGGAAAAAATCACCTTGAAACTTTGTGAAAATTCATTGGAAGAAAATATATTGACCATATAACCTGGAGGTTTTTTTATTTAGTGGGATATTATTCCATGAAAGTGACACATATTGTAAACTATGTAATGAAATATACCAAAAAACTATACATCTATTACCTTAAAATTTTTAAAGCATTATACTGTGGATGAATTTACATATTTTTGGATATATACAATATCATGAATAAAAATTTGTTTCTGTTTTATCATGGTAATTGAACTATATTTTTTTGGAGATGAATTAGTTACAAAAAATTCATAGTAAATACTAACACATGTATTTTGTAGTTAATAATTAAATTAAATAAATGTTTCCACAAATATATAAATGGAGGTAAATTAATGAATTATTTTTTTAAATTGATTTTATTGAAGGTTATATCTAGTTAAATAGTTCCAAACATAATGTATTGGAATTCCAATATTGTGTTGATATATTTAATTTAATATTAAATAAATAATGTCAAATTGATAGTAATGTTTTTTACTATAAAAGAAATTTTATTAAATGATGTAAAATTAATAAAAAAGCATATATATGAATATGAGTTTTTTGTGTTATTAAATATAAAATATGGTCCATTCATGGAAAAAAATATGTTTCATAATTCTAATATTGAACCATTGATAGAAAAATCATTTTTGACACATTTTAGGTTGATGTTTTGTTTTTTCACAATACATGTACTTGCTTTAAAATTAGTTTAAAACAAACATGTTATTTATATTTTATAAATTAGATATAATATTAAATATAAATTGGTTATATATTCTATAATATATATCACTTTAATTTATTCATAATTGTTAAATTCAATTCATTTTAAAACAATTCACTTTAACAGAAACTATAAGGAAAAAAATAATGAAGCATAACAAATAAAAAGAATGATAATAATGATTTTATTGTTTTTCCTGGTGTGAGATTTTATAAACCATAAATTCAATTTAATCCATTATTTTTCCATTTTGGAATCCCAATAGATAATGGATACGTCCAAATAATCTTTACATTTTGGTATTTACAAGAATTCCCCTCTTGAACCAATATAAATGGCATTAACACATATCCTTATTCACCACTATAAATTCACTTTTCTGGTCTTAATTCTAAACAATATAGACCCAATATCCCTACCATAACCATTATCTAGTCACTTTGTGCATAGATCCAACCGAGGAATCCCTTCGGTGCTAACTGAAATGAATTACCCAAAAATGTTAACATTATTCTACATGTATTTCAGATTTATTTATTAATCAACCCATTACATTTTTGTTAATGAAAGATTTTATAATAAAAATAGTATCCTCAAAAAAAAATATATATACATATGTTTATAGGTAATGGGTTTTACCAACACCAAAACTGAATTCTAAAAAATCTGTAACGAAATTACTGTTCGTTAATAAGGAACTACGTCCTTGCAAAATAATGTCACTCGTTTTTCATTTAAAAATGTTCATGGATGTGAATTTTGATTTAAACCATAATTTTATATGATATAAATTATTCTTATGACATCACCATTATATATACATATGTTTATAGGTAATGGGTTTTACCAACACCAAAACCGAATTCTAAAAAATCTGTAACGAAATTACTGTTCGTTAATAAGGAACTACCTCCTTGCAAAATAATGTCACTCATTTATCATTTAAAAATGTTCATGGATGTGAATTTTGATTTAAACCATGATTTTATATGATATAAATTATTCTTATGACGTCACCACACTTCTTGAGTTTTTCAATAATACATTCAATTATACTATGAATTTTAAAAAAATGATAAAATCACTTGGCGATCGTTGGACTATCACCACAAAAATGTGATATGATACTTTTAAAAAGTAAATGGAATGTATTATGGATTGAATTAATTATAAATATGTGACATAAATAGAATCAATATTATAATCAAGAAAAAATTATATTTCTTCAAATAAAATATATCATTTCATTTATTACCTTTTCACACACTGAAAATGTGATAACGTCGTTCATAGATGTGTGGACTACCAGCTCGTAAACTCAATTTTATTCCACATATATATATCATGATTTATATATATATGTATATTTTACATGTTACAAATTTTATTATTATTATTCATGAATGATAAATGTAACCTTCCTTTTTTCCACCAGGATCAATGAAAAAATGAATGTTACAGATGTTTATATATGGCCTACCATCCCAATGATTGTAATGTTAATTAAATCTTTCAAAATAGTATTTAATGATTTATTTGAAAAAGTTTATTTTAGGAATAAATTTTAAAATTATTTTAGGATTATTATTATAGAGATGTTTAATAATGGCACCTTTGACTATGGATGATTTATCTTCACGAGATATTATATAAAATATTATTTCAAATTAATTTAAAATAAATGATATATTGTGTTACATTAAATTCATATTTAGACTATTATTTGAAGAGAAACTAATTTTTTTCTTGTGTTTTATGATACATTGAGTTTGGTCGATAATTGGTGTTACACGCAAGATTGAGTCTTAACGGACAATAAGATAATTTGTATATTATTATAGAATATGGAAGTAATCACATGACTGTTATATTAGAATATGTGAGTTACACTAACAATAATATGTTTATTCAAGTTTCAAAAATGGATTCAAATCAAAATATATATTTTTTAGACATAATATAATAATATATCTATTTTTACACTTAAAAGGTTTTATATTTTTTAAAGGTAGTTTTAGCACAATTTTAATTGAGAACCTATTTTGATTATATTTTTAAAAAAAATTATAATTTTTATATTATTAATAACTATAATTTCATAATTTATAATATATTAATTCACTTGGGTAACTTCTTGTTATTTTTTTATAAGATTCATTTTTTGATGATTTATAAAAAATGCTACAATTTATTTAAAATTTTATTTTTTATATAACTTATTTATGTAGTTAATTTATATTATAAATTTGTGTGAATATATAATTTGTTAAATTATAGAGAAATAAATTCAATTCATTAAAAAATATTTAATTAAATATTAAAAGTTGTTATAAAAACTTTTTGTATTTTGATAATTTCTCCATAGAAACCCAATATATCCTAGCATCCATGACAATAATTTTATATTATCTTTATCCACATGAATGAATAGAAATTTGGAAAATATATATATGTATTAGGAATCTGTATAATTTTATTTCTAATAACATTTTCATAATTTTTTTCCATATAGATTTGTGAGAGTAAATAAACTTCATTACAACTAATATGCTGAATTTAAATATATCAGTTGACAAAACCGTAATCATAAAGGAAAAAATCATCTTACATTTTTTAGAAATTAATTAGATGAAAATATATAGACTATATACCCATGTGGTTTTATTTTTATTATTTAATGGGATACTAATCCATTAAAGTGACATATATAGTAAATTATGTAATGAAATATACTAATAATGTTTCCTTCAATTACCATAATATTTTTAATGCATTATAATCGTGAAGAATTTGCATATTTTTGGATATATACAATTTCATGAATGGAAATTGTGTTTTATTAATCATGATATTTTTAATAGAATTTTTTTTCAATATTTAGCTATAATAAATTCATAATAAATACTAACACATGGATTTTGTATTTATTAATTAAGTTAAAATTTTATTACAAAAAACACATAAAGTTATATAAATCTAATGAATTATTTTGTTACATTGTTTTTACATATGATTATATCTATCTAAATAGTTCCAGACATAATATATTTTAATTCCAATAATGTGTTGATATATTTCATATAATATTAAATAAATAATTTCAAAACTGATAATTGTTTTTTTACTATAAAAGATATTTTATTAAATAATATAATATTAACAAAAGCCATATATATGAAAAGATGTTTTTATATGTTATTAAAAATTATATATGGTCCATTCATGGGAAAAATTATATTTTATATTTCTTATATTGACCCATTGATAGAATAAACATTGCTAACACAATTCGGGTTGATGTTTTGTTTGTGGAAAATACATGTACTTGTTTTCAAATTAATTTAAAACCAACCTGTGATTTATATTTTTTAAATTGCATATAATATTAAAAATTCGTTGGTTATATATTTTATAACAAATATCACATTAATTTATTCTTAATTGTAAAATTATATTCTATATAAAACGTGTTACATTAATATAATCTATAATGAAAAAAATACTGAAACAAAACAACAAAGGACAAAATGTTAATGATGATTTTATTTTTTCTTGGTGTGAGATTTTATAGACCATAAATCCAATTTAGTGCCCTATTTTTTCAATTTTTAAAGCACATTAGATAAAGGATACCTTCAAATAATGTTTACCATTTAGTATTGATTAGAATTCCCCTCGTGAACAAATATAAAAGGAATTAATTTATACCCTTCCTCATAAACATAAATCCACTTTTCAAATCAAAATTATAAACAATACGCACCCAATATCCCTCCCATAACCATTGTGTACTAATTCGGTTCATTGATCCAACATATGAATCCATTCAGTGAAAACTGAATGAATTTTCCCAAAAAAGGTAACAATTTTCAATGTGTATTTTTGTTTTATTTATTTATCAGTGCATTAAATTTTTGTTATTTCTTGATTTTATAATACCATAAATATCATAAATATATATATATATATTCATATGTTTTTTTGATAAGGTTTTTACTTACACCAAAATGGACTTATAAAAATCTGAAACCAAATTACAGTTAGACAACAAGGAACAACTGCCTTTCCAAATGATGTCATTCATTTTTCTTTTAAAAACATTCATGGTTGTGAATTATGTTTCGAAACTTGATTTTATATGACATATATTATTTTTATTCTGTCTCCTCGCTTCATGGATTTTCAGATAAAAAATTCCATTATATTATCCAATTTTTTTAAAATACGATAAAATCACATGGGGATCGTTGGACTATCACCACCAAAAAGTGATGTGATAATTTTACACAGTAGATGATATGTATTAAGGATTTAATTAATTAAATATATGTGAATTAAATAGAATAAATATTATAATCATGATGAAATTAAATTTATTGAAATAAAATATATCATTTCCTTTATTACCTTTTCGCACACAACAAAAGTGACAACGTCGTACATGGATGTGTTGAATACCACCTCATAAACACAATTTGATTCCATATATATAACATGATTTATCTATATAATAATATATTACATGTTACATGTTATATAATTATCATTCATGAATGAGAAATTTCACATTCCTCTTTTAAAGAAGGTTCATTGAAAAAATTAAACGTTACTGATGGTTATGTATGGCATATCATCCAAATAATTGTAATTTTAAATAATTTTTCAAATCCATATTTAATGATTGATTTTAAAAATATTATATCAAGAATAAATTTTATAATTATTTCAGGATTATTGTTATAGAGATGTTTAATAATGAACCATTTGACTATGGATAATTTATCTTCCCGAGATATTATATTATATATTCATTAAAATTAATTTAAATTCATTGTTATATTGTGTTTGTTGAAATGAACAGTTTCACTTTCATTTTAAATGACACATTTATTTTTTTTCTTTTCAGATAACAGTGTGTTTATTTGATAACTAGTATTACATGAAGGTTGAATCATACTGATCAAATATATATTGTTTATATTATAATTTAATATGGTAGTATTAACCTTGATAAAATATTTTCCTATTTTAGTAACTCTGTCATTATTTTTTATATATGTTTATAAAATGTTTTTACATTCATACAATTTATTTTTTAGGCATAAGATAAGAATAAATATTCTTTTATTCTTAACAAGTAGTGTACTTTTTAAAAAGTCGTCTTAACTCAATTTAATGTAGAACCCATTTGTAATATATTTTCTGACACTTTTATAATTTTAATATGAAATGGAATCTTAATTTATTCAATATGAATATATGAATTTACATTCCATGAATTTTTATGTGATGTTTAATTTATTGATAAATATTGAAAAAAACTGAATTTAAATTGAAATATTCATTATTAATGTAACACCCCAGGTAAATAAAGAATATGAAATTTTCATATTTATCCATATTTTTGAGTAAAATATTAATATGACTTTAAAGGGGACTCTATGCTCGATGGCATACCCAACACGCAACAACGAGTTTCTTGGGAATCTTATGTTGCACTCTAATAATAAAATAATATTATTTTAAATAGTAGTTAACATGTAGCCGTTGTAATGGCGGGAATGGATAGAAATAACTAAAATATTATCATATATGTTATTAAATGTTTTTACATTTATCCAATAAAAGATAAAGGCTTAAAATACGGAAAGAATTCAATTTTAGGCGTATATGCCCTAGTTTTCACTAAAGGTTCACTTATCGCCTTTTGATGGTGAACCGTCATTAAATATAGTTTTGTTCACACTTATACATTATATTGGACCAAATAAAACTCTTCTTAAGAATCAGGACATCAAAATTTACTTTGTGTAAATTTTTGGAATCTTTCCGATATTGTTCATTTTTTTCTAATGAATAGTGTAAAATGTTGTATTTTAATTCAAAACCTCTTTTTAATCTAATTTATTTATATGAATAGATTATTAATTGAATTGGTTTTAAAGTGAAATTAGAATATATTTTTACCCTTAAATCCAATATTGGTCGTTGGAATTAATTTCACTTTCAAATCAGACTTAAACTAGTGTCAATCTTTTGATACTTATTGTTTCATAAAAACACGCTATATGCTCTGACAGCGGGAATTAATTATTAAATTAATTAATGTGACTTACATGTATTGAATTTTGTAAAATAGAATTCATTTTTGAATTAAGAATATCAAATATAGATTAGGGTTAATTTTTGGGATTTTTCTGAAAAACTTCAATTTTTGATGAATAGTGAAACCACTAAGTGGTACTTATAAAAACTGATTTTTCCGTTTAAATGAAATTTTGACATCTTTGTGTTTTGAATTTCAAAAATCCGACATAAATGGTTGTAACTAATAAGTAAAATGTGGTTCAATGGGATAAAAATAATTTTTTGGTGAATAGTAACTTATTATGTTTTTAATCGCGATTAGAGGTAATTAGTGTAGTTTAAGGTAAAAATAATGTTTTAATAATATGAAATGAACTTGACACATGTCCTACACTCATTGGTTGTGTCATGGCCCACAAAGACAAGCCATGGGTCAACTTAGGGACCCCATGGAGCCACATTGGTTGGGAAATGACATAAATAAATTTTTATTTAATGTAAAAGTAAAAAATGACACAAACATCATATGTTTTACGAAAACAATTTTTACATGGGGTTATTAAGATCCGATTTGTGATTATAAATAGTAATTGGAAAGCTAAAAAGATTTCCTACATCATAGTATTTGTTTTATAATTTTTATACTTTAAATAAAATAAATTATTTATGACATCATGATGATGCAGCGATGACATCATTATTTAACGATTTAAATAAAATGGAAAGATAATGTAAAATATAAGACCTACATATGTCCAAACACAATTGGATGAGTGAATTTAGAAGAATTATCACCTTATCCACGAATTATATCCATGTGGGTCCTTTTAAAATCGAAACACATTTTCAAATAAAGTGATATTTCTTATTTTCCAAAAGTGCCCCTCCTCTCCTCTTATAAAAAGCCCCCACATCTACCTCATTTCACACACTCCTCAAGCCTTTGGCTCGGCCAAAACCTGCCCATTTACTCTCTCCAAATCCCTCTCCTCATCCTAGAGGATTACCTTTGGGCATAATCGTTTCAAAGGAAGCCTTTAGGCTCAAATCAAAAGGAGTTAAACTTTTAAAGGTAATTCATTCTCTCATGTTCATTTGTTTTATTTTGCTTCTCCAACCCCATAAACTCTTTTTATTTACTTTTTTTGTAACAACACCAGTATCTTAAATATACTAGGATGTTTTTATAAGATTTATTCGAGCTACACTCTCACACAACTACATCAAATGGTTAAAGAACATACGATTTCTGTGGATGGTGAAATTCTGCCTCCCGAAACGATGATTGTTCAATACTCATTTAACACCTTCAAAGGTGGACATTATGATGTAACTATTTTTATATATGATATATAATATTTTTATGTTTAACTTAAGCTTGTGTTTTGTTTCATTTTGGGAATACCTTTATGGTTTCCATTATGGGTAAACGTGATATCATCATTTAAGGAAGTGCAGACTACCGCCCCCTCAAAGTGATTTGATTCGTTAAATACCATATGTGGGACGTATAAAGTATGGAACTATGATATTATATATTATATTATACTGGAATTATAATATACCTTTTTATCATTATTATTCCATTCTATAAAATACGAAATAGAAATGAAAGTAGCGTTCATGCGTACGTACGGCTTACCGTCTCCATGAACGGTGCATTTCATTTCTTACCTCTAAATGATTATGTAATGTTATAAATGCACGAATATACTGGATATATATGACATATATGATATCTACATCATGAATACAATTCTGGATATATTAAACATTTGGCCACACAAACAACATGTAATTGTAAGAAGTCCACTTTCGACTTAAGAACCAAATATCGGCAAAACAAATATTATTAACTTAAATGATTACATAATGTTTATGAAATTGTAATAAGTGATATAAAAGGAATAATGAACTTGAAAAAGGTTCTTAAGGAATTATAAATTAAGTCAAGTTTATTATTCAGGAGATTAAAGAACGATCGAGTCAAGTCGGACCCGAGGTAAGGGATCCTACTCCTCTCTTTCTTTTTAAGTACACATTTTTATGTCATTCCTTTTAAAGCTCATATTTCCTGTTATTGGGATAATATTTTATATGAAACATACTGTAATTTTTATTTTCTTGTGATGGGAGACCCTATTCTCTCTCATCAATCCATTTTGAAAGTTTTCAGTGGCGCCGTTAAGCTTCCAAACTTTCATAAGAGATCTAACCTCTCTCTTTCTTTTTAAGTACTCTCTTTCATGTCACTTCTTTTAAGCTCTTATTTGTAATGTTGGGGGATGTTATTTTATATTCCTCTTATTGTACATTTTATTGTAATGTGATGAGATACCCTATTTGATCTCATCAATCCATGTTCGGAAGTTTTATGTGGTGCCGTTAGGTTGCCGAGTTTTCGTAAGGGATTTTTCATCTCACTTTTGTTCCCGTGAGAATTATGCTACATTTGCCACAAATTCCATTGAGTGGTGTATTTACTGCCCGTTATTCTACTCTTTGTGTAATATAACTTAGTTTATGAGTATTTACATCAATGTTCTATTGTCCTTCTTTCATGGGGTGTATGTTTTGAATGATACCCAAGTCGGTAAGGGAACCGTTCACCATCCTCTTTTTTAAAAGACTTCTTTTTTTGGGTCTTTTAATTTACATATTTTAATGTTGGGATATGTTATCATATATCCTTATTGATGTAAATTTTATGTCTAAATGATGAGATACACTTTTTATCTCTAATCAACTCATTTTTATGTGTTGCCGTTAGGCTGTCAAGGGAACTTTTTAACCCAATTTCGATTTCTTTGGGTTCAACATGTAGTCATTGAATATGTCATCCATTGAATATGTGTGAATGACCTATTATTGATTTACAATTAATATCCACATATATTGGGTGTAATTATATTTGTCACACATATTTTTGAGATTGATTTTTCCTTAATTTAAGGATACCTTCTTTATAAGGGATTTCATCACATTTGACACTTCTGTTGAGACTTCATTGTTGTTATGCACCAATTCACTCTTATATGGTGTATATACTGTCCTTTGGAATATTATATCTGGAATCCATTTATTATCATGATATTATAAAGTTCTGATTATATCTTATTCCTCAATTATTGTATTCAAGAGTCTCTAATTTTGGTAAAAACCCTTTAACCAAAATATCACTTTAAATGTTTTAATGATTTGTTCTTATTAATATCCATGTTTTCAAAATGGTTTTAAGGATTTATTTATATAGATATTAATGGTTTAAAATGTTAAAATCATCAAGGTGGTATGGGACACTTTGATTCAAAAATCTCATTATTAAATGTTTTAAATGGTTTTGGAAATGGTTTCTTTTTGAACGGATTCATTATTTCAATATACTAAAATGATAAATTGTGATTGAAATGTAGATACGTTGTGTTTCCTTTATGCATGTTTTATGTGATACGATTATGTTATGGTTCTTGGGCATTATTATGAAAAAGGGTGGTTCTGTAATAAACTAAGGGCGGGTGAGCCCGATATAGATCTCCAATGCATTGGGTAACGCGAAGGAGTGAAACATTAAGGTTTCTCCGAAGATATTTAGGGAATATACTGTGATGGGTATTCCAAACGTAACCAAGAGGGTTACTCCCTATGTAAGAATGTTATGAATGCCTCAAGTTACCTTTATGTCTTATGTTTTCTATGATTTATTCATGGTTTGAGGAGGTATGTTAATGTACCTATGTTTTATGGGTAACGTATGATTTCATTCTTATGTATATATGAACTGGTGTTTCCTTTCCATATTTTTATAACCCTTACTGAGCTTTTTATGCTCATCCCAAGTTTATGAAATGTTTTTCACAGGTCAAGGGAATGGTACATGATGTGGTGATAGTGTCAAGGATGTTTCATGAAAGAATCCATGTTTTATTTTCAATATGTTTCTGTTGATGAGAAGATTGAATATTTTATTTTATGTAACCACTTTGTTTAAATGTGGAAGGTAATGCAAGTTTCATGATCTAAATCTCTAAAACTCTAAACTTGAAAAGATCCTCAATGTGTAATCTTGTAATAACTCAAGATTAATTAAGGGTTAAGGCTGGAGCCTTATAGTTGGTATCAAAGGTCGATTTAGATAACTTTAGAGGTTAGGGTATTCTTTAAGCAAAAGTGGCATTACCATAATGGTTATGATTTTAGAAAGAGTCCTAGATGTAGATAAAGTGAATGAGTAATTATAGCTAAGTGTTTATCTTCCTCATTAGTACATGATGGTTTGGTTGATATACTCACACTGACCTTTTTGGTTTTAGTAAATGGATGGATCTAGCAGGCACCAAAGTGACAATGGGTTTGAAGGAAACTGTGGTGGTTCTCTGATTAAGATACTGGATGAGATGGGGGATTCAATGAGGAATATCATAGTTGTTCTAAACCAACTATCAGGGAGTCATGATCAACCACTTCAACCTTGATGAGTTCTCTAATGCATCACGTACGAGATGGCCAACTCGATGTGGAAATTCAGGTAATAATTATTTGGGTAACCATTAGGGTTTATATGATGCTTACTTTTAAGGTAATTATGGGTTACTCTATGATATGACGAAAAATGAAGGGTATGAGATAAACTTGAGGTTAAAATATGTTATGATTATTTTTGAAGATTTTATCTCGTTTTGGAGAATGTTTTAAGAATTATATAGTTTTGGAAAAAGGGACAACACGCAGACCGTGTGACATCCCGTTGCATCGGACAAAGCTGCGAGAATCGAACCCACAACCAAAGTGCGACTGGTATTTATCACCTACCACTGGACTATGTGAAGTCCCTGGTTAGTTTGACTAATTAATTCTAGTTATATGATTTTATGAATTAAGAGTAAGTTTATTTTGGGTTATTTATGAAAATGATTAACCTATCATGGAGGATATGTGATTAGGTTAATTACTTTTCAATACGAGACTTTAGGAGCAACTGATGTTGTTTGGAGATAAATGTTATGATTTAACTTGGAAGACTATGTGACTAAATCCTTAAAATATTTGGGTTTAAACCTTAGTTTGGTTTACTTTGAAGAATTTTATGGACAATTCGTTTATCGAATGGTCCTCTTTGAAATTTGGGTTTTGTTGGACAAATTTTAGAGATTAAGAATAGATTTTATTTTTGTAAAGGGTTATCCTTTTCTGGATTATCTGATCATGTACTAACCATTTTGGTCTTGGTTTTGGTTAGAGTCTAAAGACATGGGAAGTATATAGTTCTCTTTTGTGGATTAGGTGATTCTCTAAAAGTTGATTATAGTACTATTAATGCGAACAAGTCTTCCTAAATTCTCGTCTTTTGGAGAAAATATGAGTTTGTGTAAGGAATCTAATAAAAGTTGAAAGTCAACATGATAAGTGATTATGCATCCTTCTGAATAAATTCCTCAATATTAAGTAACATAAAACAAAAATTTTGTCTATTAACTTTTCCTACTGGGGAACCCAACACCGTTTAACCCATCACAAGTTTGTGATTTTCTTATTGTTAACTTTTTCTAAACATGTTTTCTATCACTCTCCATCAGAACATAACCCAATGTTTTCCCCTCCATGTCCATGTTTTCCTACATGGGGTCCTAGTATGGGTTAACTCGGGTGACCTCTTTATTTATCTTTCTTTATATTAAATTGGTTGTTTTACCGACTCTTGTTTCGATGTGGGACTTTCAAGGATGTTTCCAAGCGCAATTTTAAAATTGCGAGGACGCAATTCCCAAAAGGGGGGAAGGATGTAACACCCCAGGTAAATAAAGAATATGACATTTTCATATTTATCCATATTTTTGAGTAAAATATAAATATTACTTTAAAGGGGACGCTATTCTCGATGGCGTACCCAACACGCAACAACGAGTTTCTTGGGAATCTTACGTTGCACTCTAATAATAAAATAATATTATTTTAAATAGTAGTTAACATGTAGCCGTTGTAATGGCGGGAATGGATAGAAATAACTAAAATATTATTATATATGTTTTTAAATGTTTTTACATTTATCCAATAAAATATAAAGCCTTAAAATACAGAAAGAATTCAATTTTAGGCGTATATGCCCTAGTTTTCACTAAAGGTTCACTTATCACATTTTTATGGCGAACAGTCATTAAATATAGTTTTGTTCACTCTTATACATTCTATTTGACTAAATAAAACTCTTCTTAAGAATCGGGACATCAAAATTTACTTTGTGTAAATTTTTGGTAACTTTCCGATAATGTTCATTTTTTCTAATGAATAGTGTGAAATGTTGTATTTTAATTCAAAACCTCTTTTTAATCTAATTTATTTATATGATTATATTATCTTTTTAATTGGTTTTAAAGTGAAAATAGAATATATTTTTACCATTAAATCCAATAGTGGTCTTTGGAATTAATTTCACTTTGAAATCAGACTTAAACTAGTGTCAATCTTTTGATACTTATTGTTTCATAAAAACACGCTATTTACTCTGACAGTGGGAATTAATTATTAAATTAATTAATATGACTTACATGTTTTGAATTTTTTAAAATATACTTCATTTTTGAATTCAGAATATCAAATATAGCTTAGGGTGAATTTTTGGGATTTTTCTGAAAAACTTCAATTTTTGATGAATAGTGAAACCACTAAGTGGTACTTATAAAAACTGATTTTTCCGTTTAAATGAAATTTTGACGTATTTGTGTTTTGAATTTCAAAAATCCTACATACATGGTTTTCATTAAGAAGTAAAATGTGGTTCAATGGGATACATATAATTTTTTTGTTGAATAGTAACTTATTAAGTTTTTAATCGCGACTAGAGGTAATTAGTGTAGTTTAAGGTAAAAATAATGTTTTAATAATATGAAATGAACTTGAAACATGTCCTACACTAATTGTTTGTGTCATGGCCGACCAAGAAAAGCCATGGGTCAACTTGGGGACCTCATGGAGCCACTTTGGTTGGGAAATGACATAAATAACTTTTTATTTAATGTAAAAGTAAAAAATGACACAAACATCATATGTTTTACGAAAACAATTTTTACATGGGGTTATAAAGATCAGATTTTTGATTATAAATATTCATTGGAAAGATAAAAAGATTTACTAAATCATAGTATTTGTTTTATAATTTTTAGACTTTATATAAAATAAATTATCTATGAGATCATGATGATGCAGCGATGACATCATTATTTAACGATTTAAATAAAATGGAAAGATAATGTAAAATCTAAGACCTACACATGTCCAAAACCAATTGGATGAGTTAATTTAGAAGCCTTAACACCTTATCCACGAATTATATCAATTTGGGACATTTTAACACCGAAACACATTTTCAAATAATGTGATATTTCTTACTTTCCAAAAGTGCCCCTCCTCTCCTATTATAAAAGGCCCCCACCTCTACCTCATTTCACACACTCCTCAAGCCTTTTCTCGGCCAACCCCTGCCAATTTCCTCTCTACACATCCCTATCCTCATCCTAGAGGATTACCTTTGGGCAGAATCCTTTCAAAGGAAGCCTTTAGGCTCAAATCAAAAGCAGTTAAACTTTTAAAGGTAATTCATTCTCTCATGTTCATTTGTTTTATTTTGCTTCTCAAAACCCCTAATCTATTTTTATTTACTTATTTTGTAACCAAAAAAGTAACTTAAATATAATATGATGTTGTTATAATATTTATTCGAGCTACACTTTCACACAACTACATCAAATTGTTAAATAACATACGGTTTCCGTGGATGGCGAAATTCTGCCTCCCGAAACGATGATTGTTCAATACTCATTTAACACCTTCAAAGTTGGCCATTATGATGTCACTATTTTTATATATGATATAAAATATGTTTATTTTTAACTTATGAATATGTTTTTTTTTCATTTTGGGCATACCTTTATGGTTTCCATTATGGGTAAACGCGATATCTTCATTTAAGGAAGGGCGGACTACCGCCCCCTCAAAGTAATTTGATTCGTTAAATACCATATGTGGGACGTATAAAGTATGGAACTATGATATTATATATGATATTATACTGGAATTATAATATACCTTTATATCATTATTATTCCATTCTATAAAATATGAATTAGAAATGAAAGTAGCATTCACGCGTACGTACGGCTTACCGTCTCCATGAACGGTGCATTTCATTTCTTACCTCTAAATGATTATGTAATTTTATAAATGCATGCATGTACTGGGTATATATGACATATATGATATCTACATCATGAATACAATTCTGGATATAATAAACATTTGTCCACACAAACAACAAGTAATTGTAAGAAGTCCACTTTCGACTTAAGAACCAAATATCGGCAAAACAAATATTATTAACTTAAATGATTACATAATGATTATGACATGGTAATAAGTGATATAAAAGGAATAATGAACTTGAAAAAGGTTCTTAAGGAAGTATAAATTAACTCAAGTTTATTATTCAGGAGAGTAAAGAACGATCGAGTCAAGTCGGACCCGAGGTAAGGGATCCTAATCCTCTCTTTCTTTTTAAGTACACACATTTATGTCATTCCTTTTAAAACTCATATTTCTTGTTATTGGGATAATGTTTTATATTAAACATACTGTAATTTTTATGTTCATGTGATGAGAGACCATATTCTCTCTCATCAATCCATTTTGAAAGTTTTGAGTGGCGTCGTTAGGCTGCCGAACTTTCGTAAGAGATCTAACCTCTCTCTTTCTTTTTAAGTACTCTCTTTCATGTCACTTCTTTTAAGCTCCTCTATGTAATGTTGGGGGATGTTCTTTTATATTACTATTGATGTAAATTTTATTGTAATGTGATGAGATACCCTATTTTATCTCATCAATCCATGTTCGGAAGTTTTATGTGGCGCCGTTAGGTTGCCGAGTTTTCGTAAGGGATTTTTCATCTCACTTTTGTTCCTGTGAGATTTATGCTACATTTTCCACAAATTCCATTGAGTGGTGTATTTACTGCCCATTATTCTACTATTTGTGTAATATAATTTCGTTTATGAGTATTTAAATCAATGTTTTATTGTCCTTCTTTCATGGGGTGTATGTTTTGAAAGATACCCAAGTCGGTAAGGGAACCGTTCACCATCCTCTTTTTTAAAAGACTTCTTTTGGTGGGTATTTTAATTTACATATTTTTATGTTGGGATATGTTCTCATATATCCTTATTGATGTAAATTTTATGTCTAAGTGATGAGATACACTTTTTATCTCTCATCAACTCATTTTGATGTGATGCCATTAGGCTGTCAAAGGAACTTTTTAACCCAATTTCGATTTCTTTGGGTTCAACATGTAGTCATTGAATATGTCATCCATTGAATATGTGTGAATGACCTATTCTTGTTTTACACTTAATATCCACTTATATTGGGTGTAATTATATTTGTCACACATATTTTTGAGTTTGATTTGTCCTTAATTTAAGGATACCTTCTTTATAAGGGATTTCAGCACATTTGGCATTTCTATTGAGACTTCATTGTTGTTATGAACCAATTCACTCTTATATGGTGTATATACTGTCCTTTGGAATATTATATCATGAATCCATTTATTCTCATGATATTATAAAGTTCTGATTAAATGTTATTCCTCAATTATTGTATTCAAGAGTCTCTAATTTTGGTAAAAACCCTTTAACCAAAATATCGCTTTAAATGTTTTAATGATTTGTTCTTATTAATATCCATGTTTTCAAAATGGTTTTAAGGATTTATTTATATGGATATTAATGGTTTAAAATGTTAAAATCTTCAAGGTGGTATGGGACACTTTTATTCAAAAATCTCATTATTAAATGTTTTAAATGGTTTTGGAAATGGTTTCTTTTTGAACGGATTCATTATTTCAATATACTAAAATGATACATTGTGATTGAAATGTAGATACATTATGTTTACTTTATGCATGTTTTATGTGATACGTTTATGTTATGGTTCTTGGGCATTATTATGAAAACGGGTGGTTCCGTGATAAACTAAGGGCGGGTGAGCCCGATATAGCTCTCCAATGCATTGGGTAACGCGAAGGAGTGAAACGTTAAGGTTTCTCCGAAGAGATTTAGGGAATATACTGTGATGGGTATTCCAAACGTAACAATGAGGGTTACTCCCTACGTAAGAAAGTTATGAATACCTCAAGTTACCTTTATGTCTTATGTTTTCTATGATTTATTCATGGTTTGATGAGGTATGTTAAAGTACCTATGTTTTATGGGTAAAGTATGATTTCATTCTTATGTATATATGAAGTCATGTTTCCTTTCCATATTTTTATAACCCTTACTGAGATTTTTATGCTCATCCCAAGTTTTTGAAATGTTTTTCACAGGTCAAGGGAATGGTACATGATGTGGTGATAGTGTCAAGGATGTGTCAAGAAAGAATCCATGTTTTATTTTCAATATGTTTCCGTTGATGGGAAGAATGAATATTTTCTTTTCTGTAACCACTTTGTTTAAATGTGGAATGTAATGCAAGTTTCATGATCTAATTCTCTAAAACTCTAAACCTGAAAAGATCCTCAATGTGTAATCTTGTAATAACTCAAGATTAAGTAAGGTTTAAGGCTGGGTCCTTATAATTAATCTAAATAATTTTAGTAGTTTAGTTATATTATATTTAGGTTTTAAAGTATAAATATTAATATAATACCTAAATAAATCCAATAAAGGTCAATAAAATCATCATCACTTTGATCATTTATATAAAAATATTAAAAAAATTGACTATTTCTCCACAAAAAACCAGAAGTATCATAGTGTCTATTAGAGTCATTTTAAATTAATTTTATTAACTTTTTTGAATTGAATTTGTAAAAATGACTATACATATTTTGAATATATATTAACATTGTTTATATTATTCCAAAGATAATATTTTGAAAAAAATTATTATATAGGATATTAATATTAGATTTTGTGATTAAGGAATAATGAAGCTTAACAATGGACTGATCCTTAAACATAAAAGTCAAAATGACCTATAAAAAAGTACAAAAAATAATTTTATGGAAATTTGTTGATCACATCCTTTCTTAAATCTAATTTAATGAGTTAGTGGGACCCAATTCTAGGAAATTATACTATATAATAAGTTCTATAATGAAAAAGACCAAAAAGGAAACACCCATAGCATTAACATTCATAAAAAATTAGAGTATATAAGAAGCTAAATTGTTTCTATATTAAAATTATTTTCAAAGGTAAATGAGTTTTATTAATCCTAATAATTTATCCATATATTTTAGGAATTCTTTTTTTACCTAAAATAGTTTATAGATGCTAATACCTGGATTATTTAGTTAATAATTAAAAAAACTAAATGATTATAAAAACATTAGATGATAAGTAAATTTAATGAATTATTGTGTTAAATTATATTATTTGAGGAATATATTGTGTTATATTTATATAAATAAATATATTTTAGTTCAAAGACAGTTTTGATATTAATTATTTAAAAATAAATAAATAATGTTCAAATTCACCTTAATATTATTTTATAATACATAATATTTAATTTAATGAATTAAAATTCATAAAAAAACTAACACAATCCATGTGGTTTTTTTTGTTTTATTAAATAAACTATATGTTTCAATAATATATTGAAATATTTTCTATAATTGAAGAATTTATCCGCAAATATTAAAACAATTATTTGCATGATTCAAGTTATAGAGGTATTTTTTCACGTTACACGTTCTTGACTAAAATTTATTTACAACAAACTCATGATTTATATCATTTCAATTATAAGTATTTTTTTCAAAATCATTGGGTGTATATTTTTCTTATAAATCTATCATTAATTTAGTCATAACGAGAAAACTAGTTATGATAGAAAACTAGTTACATTAATAATAACTATAATCATAAAAATAATTAAACATATTGAATACAGAAATAAATTATAAAAATTATTTTCTTATTTTTTGTGGTGTGTGTTTACCAACAATAAATAAAATTTAATTCATTTTTTTACATTTTGGAATAAAATGTGGTAAAAGAGTTCTCTAAATAGTGTTTAACATTTAAAATATATAAGAATGCCACTCCACCACTATAGAATGAATTCATTCACCCCAATACTCAAAACTATAAAGCCTAATTGTCTCACACATCCTCCAACCAATAAAGCTGCAAAATTCACTATACATACCCAAGAGTCTACACATTGTGTGGAATTCCTTCCATGAAATCCCTTTCCCAAAAATAAAAAGTAATTATAGGAAATAGTGATAACATTCTTTAATTCATATATTTGTTTTATTTCGTTATCCAAATAATAAATTATTATTATTAAATGATTATATAATAACATAAGTATCCTACATATATAAATAGTTATTAATGTATGGTGATCAACGTACACCTAGACTCACTTCCATCAAATGTGTAACGAAAGTAGCTTTCTGGTATGGTGAACTGAAGCCTCCTCATAGCATGGTCATATGTGCATGCTTTAGATGGAATGTATTATGGATGAGTTTAATAAAAAATATGATACATAAATATAATATATATTATATTAATGACATAATTTAATTTCTATAAATTAAATATATATCATTATTTTTTACACTTTCACACACTGAAAATGCGATAACATCATTTATAGATGTGTGGACTACCACATCCTAGACATGATGTGATTCCTTTGACATCATATTATATATATATATATCATATATATAATATAATATAATTTTGTATAGATAAATGTTACCCACCATCTTTCAATTTGGATCATTCAAATATGGGAATGTTACTCATCCTTACATATGACATACCATCTCCATGGTTTTAAAATTCGTACATTTTTCATAACCATCATTAGTTATTGGTTTTTGAATGTGAAATTGATTTAAAAATATGGAGAATATTTTCTTAATGTCATTTTAACTATTCTTTAGTAATGACACATTTTACCATAGTGGACCTTCCAAATTATATATTAACACATAAGCTGAATATGGTCAAAATTTCTATCATAAATGTTATAGATTATGAAATTTCAGATAAAATGTTTATAACATAAATAAAATTAATAATAAAAAGCTAAAAGTGTATTTACATGTTATATAATTATCATAATTTTATTATTCAGGAAGGTAGAGTGCAATCATGAAAAATCAGACTCAATGTTAGGGAATGTTTCCAATCATTTACTTTCCTTAGGAATATGTCATAATCACCGGTAATTTATTTTGTGAGTTGTATATACTGGAAATTTTATGTATTATATCATAAATTTTAATATCCATTATATGTTAATGTTCAAAATAATGTTTACTCTTGTATGTGGTTTATTTTATAGACGTTATCAAAGTGGTAATGGGATTTTATTACAATTTGCATACATGGTGAAATATGATATGTTATACACCTATCTATATTTAATATGACTATAGTAGGACTTTTATAAATTATTTCATAAATATCCTTATTCTGATGATATTATAATTTTCATAGTTTTCATTCCATTCATGTGTTTAATGGTTTAAATGTTTCAAATTTCTATTAGATTATTTTCAATGTTTCGGATTATTTTCATCAATAATTATTTAGTGATCTTTTAATTATATTTCATTTAATCATAATAAAAAATCCTTGTTTACAATTATAATAAATTTTGTATATATTTTCATGATACTGTAATAATTATTTTAATGGTGGATTAATATTTTTTTAAATATATTGTTATGGAAGACTTTTTTTCCATGGTCTAACTATGTTTTGAATACATTATTAAAAGATAAATTTCATTTAAGTGGGATAATCATGTTTTTAAGAGTTTGATATTGAACATATTTATCTTCCATGGGTTAAACATATTAATATAGTCTTTTATTGAATCAATTAATTTTCATTTATTAATCACATTTCAAATAAATTATTATGTATCCCATTTCCTTTCCATGGGTTTATCTTCAATTTATTATTTTTTACGATTCTTATCATAAACATATTTTATTACTGATATTTCAGCATTAAATGAAATGTGTGATCCTATTTCAAATTATATTATGACTTTAGCCCAATTATGAATAAAGGATGTATCTGATACATCTTATAAAAATAGTTGAACTATATTATAACTCGTGAGGAATAGTTGTTCACACAAAATATTATTTGAATGGTGAACCTGGATATAAATTTCTGATGCATTTTGTAATGATTATTTTGGATGTCAGCCCTATGGATATTTAAATTTAAATGGGTATAAAAGGGGGTTTGAATTTTTTATTTTTATTTTATTCTTCAAGATACTAGAAAGACTTTTAATTACATGTTATATGATTATAATGTTTCCAATGATAGAGAATGATATCACATAGATAATGATAATTTAACTTGAGGAATCATACATTTTCCATATTTTCATCTTTTATAGACCATGTATTTATTTGTAAGAGTTGTTTTATTATTTGATCCTAGACCTTGATTACATCATCATAACATTATGCACTCTTATGTTAATTGATGACATTTAATTATAAATGCTTATATTTACCCATAAATTTCATCTGACATCTACCTTATAATGATTTACTTTCACCATGATTAAATTAATTATATTGAACACATTATGTCTATTAAAATTTTTATAATGATTAATTTAATTACCTAATGTTAACTTATAATAGATGGGTGTATCAGGAGTTGATGTTCAACCTTATGAACTACTGGTGTATGAGTCCACGTTTATGTGAACTGTTCTCATACGGGTCTGTCCTAACTCTCTCAAACTGGAGACCTATTTGGAGTTCCAGAATTTATATGAATAACATTTTTATTATGATATATAATATTATAATGGAAATATTTGGGTCACATTTACCAGTATAATAGCTGAAAAATTAATATTGTGGATTTCACCATAGGATTGAAGAGAGTGGGTCCTTGGCTATTATAGTTGACCTAACAATGACGTTTTTGGAACGAAAACTAATTATGGTCAAATCATCCAACCATATAATTATTGATGTAGTAATTTTAAATAACATGTTAATTAGTGAAATAATATTAATACTAAACATGGAAAATATTCTGATGCAAGTATATAATTTACATATTTTTTATTCTAGAAGATTGGGGATATGCATGACAAATCAGACGGAAGGTATGGGATTATTGACTATCTTTTACATTATTGAGGCATACATCATAATCAAAACTAATTTTTTTTATGGTGTATTTAGTTCCCCATTAAATTTATAATTTCATGAATTATTTTTTATTCATGTAATTTAAATTTTTCATTTAATCATTATTCTTTCATGGGGTTTATAGATTCGATGTGAGCAAATTGGTAATGGGATGTTTTAAAAATCATCTTTCATTGAGACGTTGGATATGTTATAAAACTATCATTTTTGATCTGGTGTATATACATATAATTTAAGATGTTATATGATCAATATTATTATTCTCTTTATATTATTATTTAGATTTACTGTTTTTCAATTCATGGAGATTATGTATCATATTTCTTAATGTTGAGTGAGACTATTTATAATTTTTAACAATACTTTCCCCAAGATTGTTTTAATGATATTTTATTTGTATTGATATTAATCATCATAAACAACGCTTATTGTTATTTATCCTCCACTAAGGATATTCATTATTTACACCATTGTAATTTTTGAATGGATCAATTAATATTGTTTCAGAGATATTAATATGGAAAGATTTTCAATTCCATAAGATAACAAAGGTTCAAAGATATTATTGTGGAATAAATTTATTTTCCATGAATTAATAATATTTCAAAGATTTTTTATTGAACAAAATTCATTTCCATGGGTTAATAAGTTTTATTGAGTTTTTTATGGAACACAATTTTTATTGGGTTAACTATATTTAAAATTAGAATTTTATGGATCCCGTTTCTTTTCCATGGGTTTATCATGTATTTTTGTTTTTTATTATGATGAATTTTTTTTATTCTTGTTACATGAGAATTAAAAAAAATCGGATAGATTGATATTATTATATAGAATCATTTATCCACACTATACATGTCGAGTGATCCCGATATAGCTTATATGATGGCTTTACGAAACCACCCAATCATTTATCAATTGAATTTACCCATTAATATAGTAAATTAATAAAGTAAAATTCAAATAAAATCACATATAGGCTTTAATAACAACTTAATAAATGATGAATTATTGAAATACGAAGTATTTATTGATTTTATGGAACCTATATTACATAAATAATAACCTAACATTTGGAATAATAATATTACCCTTATGAAAATTAGACCACCCAAATGAATAATACACCCAACCATTATAGTAAAAAATAAAATTTCAGAAGCTTATAAATGAAATTATGGTATTACTATATCATATAATATGTAATTAATTATTTTAGAAATTATAAATTATGTGTGGTTATTTTTGTATCTCCTAAATATTTAATTAAAATTTAATAAATAAATTTATCATTTAATAGAAAATTAATTTTAATAAAATTTATAGATAAATTAATATCTATATGTCTTATTATTTTGAGATAATTTTAAGATTCCATATTTAAATTTTCTAATGACTTATAAAATCAGTTATTATTTAAAACATTATTATCCAAGTAAATGATTTTCTTAATTAAAAATTAAATTAACAATTTTTATAAAAAACAATTTCATAAAATTGAGTTCATTTTTTAATTGTACATTTTGAAAGATTATTAGTATTAATTTTTTATGTTTTTAAGAAATTCATTAATTTTTTATCAACATTAAAATATAATAATTTTTATATATACTAAATACCTGAATTTTTTAGATATTATTGATGTATGGATAATGTTAGCACCATAAAATCAAACCATCCACCATTATTATAACATATTTATATAAAATATACAATCTATCCATGGAAATGACCAAAAATAGTAAACCAATGAATATTAAAATGACAAAACACCAATATACGCCTCTATAAAAACCACCCCTCCCACTCTCTTATCCTCGCACCTCTAAATCATTAAGCCTTGTACAAATTTATCTTAAAACACTCTCTAATCCACTCTCCCACATCCTGATGCTCTTGGTCTCACCAAAAGACCATAACATTACCCATTGGAGGTTCTCAAGTAGGATAAATCAAAGAGGTAAAACCCCCTTCACTTTGGTTTTAATTTGTTTTCCATTTCATTTATTTTCGTCTCTTATAATCCCCTTATCTTATAAAAATGTTTGATAACTCTATTATTTTTTATATTATATAATGATATCATGTTAGTTTAATATCTTTCATTAATATCGTCCCTCTCTATCTCTTATTCAAAAATTTATATCATCACTTGTGATATGTCAATTTACCGACATCGTTCCTTTAACACCATTAAGGGAAAAAATAAAACAGTAATAATTTTTGAAATTGAAAATATAGATTCTTTTAAAACCATCAATATTTATAGAGATATATTATAAAAATAATAATATATTATAAAAAACAACGTCATTGTGATAAAAAATAGCAAAATTATCCTAAAACGATCATCACTAACATGTATCTAATGATTCAACAAAAAAAAAACGAAAATAAATTTACATAAAAGATAATTATAACTCTTTTAATATTATTAATCACATATAATTAATGTTCTAGATATTTATCACCATTTTACGAGAAAATTCATTCATGTATAATTGTGAACTAGTCATGAAAACCATGAACATGAATGCCACCTAACAATGAAATTAAACTCTATAACCCATCAGAATGAATATAAAAGAACTCAATACCATAATAATGAATAAATGTCATGTTTAAAAGGTAATGGATGTGTTGATTAATGATTTTAATCTGATTATGTAGGATATTAATGTGAATAAATCATTCAATCATTAGGTATAGTGAATTCTCAAACCCAACTCTCTTTATTTGGGTTTTCCATATTTCACCCTATAATCTATAGGAATTTTTCATAAATATAATTTATTCATCATTATTTTAAATTTTCTCTGATATAGATGTTTTCCACCTAATTTAACTAAATACATTATATTTCCCAAAAGAACTCCCCATTCAACAAAACACAAGTATGACTTCTTGAGGTTGTTTCATCATCACTCATAGTTTATGATTATAATATAAAGTATGGTATTTTCTATTTAATTTGGGAACCCAATGTATATGAATGTATGATTTATGGAAAAACCCCATTCCTTTTCATGGATTATTTTATATCATAGATTTCAAAATTTTATATGATGAAGGTAAGATAATATAAATTTTATGAGGTGATGGGCGAACCCAAAATTATATAGCACATTGTAAATGTTAAGATGTGAAAGGTATTCCCAGAATTATATAGTTCAGAAATTTATTGGGTAATGTGATGTATGTCACGAAAAAATTGAATATTTTTTTAAAATAATGCTTAATTTTTCTCAATTATTTGTTTTAGTTGACCATTAAGACATGATGGTTCATTATAATTAATTTCTGCATTCCATGCCATTTCATAAGGATTCCTCTCATGATTATGATCATATTCCAATGGTATGATCATAATGATTTTCTCACCCCATGTTATATTTTTTTATGTTCATATATATCCTCCTATTGGGATTTTATCTCATCACTTTTTCTTGTATATATTTATGTGAATTCTTGTACTAAGAAGAATTCAAGGGCCAATAAGAAGATAAAGAGGAAGGAATTAGATAAATTTTTATGTTTTATTTTATAAATGTTATATATGGTTCTCATTTTTCATTATATACAAAACTATTGGATCATATCCATGTAATTATATTATTTTTTTTATCATTAGGTTGATTTATTAATATTGTATGAAAATGATGGGTCTTTATAGTTTGTATTTGAGAAAATATTAGATAATTTGTGTATTATGATTAGAGAACCTTAGTGAAAACCCATAGTTTGAGACTAAGTAGAAGTAAAAAACTATAAATATTTGTTTTTGAAAATTCTAAATATAGGTATCTGATAAGATGAGACTATATAATTAATTTTTAAAACAGGTATATTCATGATGACTTGTTGACTTATGTTTTGTTACAACCAATTAATTTTTTTAAATGGTGGAAACCATGAGATATCAAGCCATGACCCGTGTAAGAGACAATATAGTAACATACTGAATGACATTCCCATTGATTTTGGAGGATGTATTCTAAATTACATTGTGATTGTAACCTAGATATCTTAGGTAATGAACAATAACCTAAATATTTTGGAACAACCTCCTACAACTAAGAGGGATAATATAGTTAACGAGTGTTTAATTCCACAATGACCACTAACATTTTCTTGATCTTCTGATCCTATATTTTCAAAACTATGGGTCAACTTGATAGAGATTATATTTTCTATTATTCATTATTCATAGATGGAGAATGTCAATCTCTCTATTTATCATATTTATAGATAGTGGAAAAAATGGTGGGATTTTATTACGATCTGGAATCCAAAGATCTAAATTTATGAGATGGAGTGGGAATACATTAAGACAATTTTTTGTAACAGATTATTCTCTCTAAATCGTATTAATAAGATGTAGAGATAATTCATAGATATGAAGATGAAGGATGGAAAATCAATCATGTTCTACAAAAATAATTTTGAAAGTATTTCATGTATTGATTCAGTTTTTTTATCATCAATCATAGTAAATTTGTTATATTATATAGTTGTTTAAAATAACAATTTTGAATTGATATATAAATTTGATACTATTAGAGGTATTAAGAAGTTGTTTTATGTTATCACAAAGTGACGATTGTGTCTGGAGAATGGTTTCATGGCTATGGTGATAAGAGATAAAATATCAAGTTTCAAACTAATGGATTTAATGAAATGGGTGGAAAGAAAAATCAACCACCAACATTTCAAAAATATTGGAAGGGTAATCAATGGAAATTCCTCACAAAATTTAGGAAATTCATTGTGGGTGGGAGAGAAGGGCCACATGCTCATGAATATCAACAGGAAATGTGGACGCAAGAAAATGTGGGGGCGGAAGTGAGGGTTCCACCAAGGGTCCAATTACAAATATATATGGAGAAAGGGAACAGTGAATGAATGTGCACTAAACCTCTAGTTCTAGATGGTAATAAATTTCATCAAAAACAAAATAAAATGAAGCATGTGATGTATTATAAAATCCATAATGTGGATGGGGGGAAATAATATTAAATCATATAATGTATACTTCTTCTTAACTCAATAATAGAAAAGTATTATTTTAATATAGTTATACTCATTTAAATATATCTTATATTTTTTATACAGCATTTGAATTTAATCCCCAAAACCTTTATGTAGTGATGTTTATAAGAACTCCATGTTGTTGAATAATTTCAAATGAAGTGTTGGAATCTTTTACTATTGCAATATGTTTGACTATTCATCAAGAAAATATCATGATACTTATATTGGAGATGTTCGATGCTATATTGGGAATGGATTGGATCTTGATATATATATCATATCAACTATAGAAAAAATACTATTTCATATTCCAAACCACTAATGATACTCTTTCAAATAAATGATGACAATGAATATACTTTTAAAAGTCATTCTTATGGTGTGGGTGTTGACTCTATTTAATAAAGAATACATCACTCAAATTATTGAGTCAAAGGATTCTATAAACCTAGAAGAAATTCCCATCATGAGGGTATATATAGATGTATTTCTTGAAGAGTTAACCAAAATCCCCAGTAGAATGACTTGGAGTTCTCAATAGAATGCATACCCATAAATACTCATATATAAATGTTTCCCAATATGATGGATCAAATCAAACCAGAGGAGTTAAAAAAGTATTTACGAGAGCATTTGAAAGAAGGTTTCATACACCATAGTGCATCACCTTAGGTTTCTCTAATGCTCTTGGTAAATAAGAAGGATATAACCTTGTGTCTATGTATCGATTATCAGGAACTGAATAAGATCACCATAATGAAAATGTATCCTCTTCCATGGATTAGTGACTTGTTTGATCAAATATGAGGAGCTCAGTACATCTCGAAGGTAGATATTCATTATGGATATCATAAGACAAGTGTTAAAAATTATAATAATCATAAGACTACCTTCTGTACATGTTATGGGAACTATGAGTTTTTGGTGATACACATTAGAATTACCAATTCCCCTTCAATATTCATGGATTTCATGAGAATATAATTTACAAATTATATTGAAAATATTATTGTAGTGTTAATAATATATTTTGTATTTACAATAAGATAATAGAGGAATATGAAAAACATCTATGGATTGTGTTCTATAAATTAAGAAAGGATAATTTGAAGGCCAATTTAGGAGAAAGTGTGCCTTTCAGAAGATGCAATTCAGTTTCATGGGGCATGTCAACACCAGTGACAATTTTTCTTGGACGCTTCATTGACCAAGGTGACTGAATAATGGTTGACCTCCTTTAGTTTCATATAAATATAAGGTATTATTGTATTATATGTTCATTACCAATTTTTTGAGAGATGTTTATCGCAATTGTATAGAATGCTAACTACATTAATAAGGTAAGGGGTAAAGTGTATCTGGATGGATGAATGAGAGGAGTGATTCAAGGAGATAATTAAATGTCTTATGACATAACATGCAATAACATTACATAATGGTGGATAATGGTTTCTAATATATATTGATGATAAAATGAAACATTATGGTTTTTTACTCTTTAAAATGATTATGTGATAGCCTACACTACAATGTAGTTGACGATCACTGAGCAGAACCTCATGACCCAGAATATGGAGCTAACAAATGTGAATATTTCCTTGAAAATATAGATCCACCACTTTAATAGTGAGTAGTGTGAAATATATATCTGTCAAAAGATATTAATGTAAATATTACCCAAAAAGGATATCATAATTAATCAAAGGATATGGTTAGATCTATTCAAATACTTCAACATCCCTAATCACTATCATCCTAATTAGTAGAATAAGGTTTTTTATTATCATATTTGAAATGAACCTTAAAATATATAAATATTTTGTATTGATAATGACCCTATCATCATAGTTTGATAACTGATGGATTCGGAAATCATAATAGAATGTAGTACATCTATCCTTACTAAATGATTGGGTAACCATCTATCAAAGAGTTATTTAAGGAGGTCCAAATGGATGATCATAAGATAAAAAATATGGTTAATGGAATTCAGGGAAACTTTGAGTCCCATATCAATGATTACAGTTTAATTCTGTGTGGAACAATGATTTCTTCCATTCATAACCTATGATGAGGATGGCGGTTTTGGAATATGGAAATAGATCATCATAATATATCCTTTTTGGTAGTACCAAGATGTAATGTGAACTCTACAAAAACTTATTTTAGGTCAAAATTGAGAAGGACATTGCGTAGTTTATATTTTGATGATTGATGTGAAAGAATATTAATGATGATAATTACAAGTCCAATGGGTTTATTCAACCATTTTTAAATCCCCTTTCAAAACTAGAGAAAATCATTAGGGACTTTCTTATGGGTCTCCTGAAGACCAACAATTGAAATAATGTGATATGTTTTCTAGCGAACCGACTCACCAAGGATATAAGCTTTACTGTTATTTTTGAAGATATCTACATTAAACAGTTTCTAGGATATATGTGAAGGGTGTGGTGAGACTACAATGATATACACTCTCAATTTTATCTAATCAAGGTCCCATGATCACATCTAAATTATAGTGGAGAAGTCAATATTTTTTATGTACTGTGTTAAATTTCTAGATGGCCTATAAACCCTAAACTAATGGACAATATGAAAGAACTACTCAAACACTCGATGATAGGGTATGATACTATTATTTATAATTTAAATGATGATGGTATCAATATCTACCATTGGATGAGTTCATATAATACAATAGCTTCCACTCGAGAATTAAGATAGAACTATATGGAGATCTTCATGGAAAGAGCTGTATAACTCCAACATATTGATATAAAGATGGCCCAAGAAAAATAAATGGAACTGTTATTATGAAAGCTACGATAGATAAGTTTAATTGTTCGAGAAATATATAGATGTTGATCTGTGTAGGAAAAATATCTAGGTTGAAAATCATCAAAGGGACATTAAGTTTGACATTGGGGATATAGTATTCCTTTGAATATTAAACACCACCAGATTTCATAGTACATTATTTCATCAATGTAATTCAATTACATGCACTACACACAACACTGAGTTCAAGCACACCATGACTTACCAAACTAGTCGTTCAAAAGCATTTATGATTAGTAATAACATTATTTTGATCTTTATATAAACTTTACAATTTTAGATTCCGTATTATGAGTTTCCTAGACATAATTTAAGAAAAAATTCAATTTTTTAAGATAAAAGAATTATTTTTCAAAAAATGCAATTTTATCGCCTTTTAATGGTGAACCCTTTTTAAAACCAATGTTTGAAAATTTTATATTTTCAATTTGAAGAAATAAAGCACTTCTTTAGAATCGGTTTATAAGAATTTATTTTCAATAATTTTTTGTTTTTTTTATGATAACTTTCATATTTGGGTGAATAGTGAAAATACTATTTTTAATAGAAAACAAGTTTTTTAATCAAAATAATTTATAGTGTTAAATTATACATTTTAATTGTATGGATTTATAAAAAATACTAAATTTCTACCATCTAGTTCAATGATGGTCATTGTATAATTTTAATTTGAAATTTGACATAAACATGTTTCGATATTTTGATTGTTTTTATTTCATAAAAATGTGTCATTCAGTTTTCACAACAGGAATTAAATTTAAATTAATTAATAGTAATTATATATTTTTAAATTGGTAAAATATAAATCATTTTTTAATTCATAATATTAAAATTATCTTAGGGTGAATTTTTGATATTTTTCTAAAAACTTTCAATTTTGATGAATAGTGAAAAACACTACGTTATTATTTGAAACCCACTTTTTATTTAAATAATTATTCACATTATTTAAATTTATTTTATCTAAAAATAGATACAAAATTACAATATTAGTTCAATGTAATTAATTGGAATATTTTTTATAATAAAATTACATGAATAAAATTTTATTGAACTTTTTACTGTCTTTTACCCACCTTCTAGAAGAATTTGAAAATTTGCATAAAACACAATTATCCCACTTCTGTTCGTTGAATTTAAAAAATCCATGTGAACTTTCAATTTTGATGAATAGTGAAAAACACATCGTTATTATTTGAAACCCACTTTTTATTTAAATAATTATTCACATTATTTAAATTTATTTTATGTCAAAATAGATACATAATTACAATATTAGTTCAATGTAATTAATTGGAATCTTTTTTATAATAAAATTACATGAATTAAATTTTATTGAACTTTTTACTGTCTTTTACCCACCTTCTAGAAGAATTTGAAAATTTGTATAAAACATAATTATACCACTTCTGTTCGTTGAATTTAAAAAATCCAAGAGACATGGTAAACCCGAGTAAGTAAAATATTGTTCAATATGTGGAAAATAATTTTTTTTGAATGGTAACTTTTTACTTCTATTTACCACAATTAAAAGTAAATTGGTTAATTAAGGGAAAACAATATATTATAATAACATTAACAAATTTACTAATTCTATTGGATAAGTGTAATTCGACGAAAAACAACATTATGATTAAAATATGACCCTTTAGGTCCACATGGATTAGATTAGGACATTTATTATTATTAAATTTAAAGTAGAGTTAAAAGTGTTAAATTCATGTTTTCATAACTAAAACATTTTAATATAAGGCTATACATAAGATAAATTCCACTATTAATATTCATTAGAAAGATACAATTATTTATTACATAATCGTGTTTTATTTATAAATTCTAGATATTAAATAATTATGTTTATTATTGACACACTGATGATATAGTAATTACACTATTAAAGATATACTAAAATAAAAAATATTTTAAATATCCAAATAAATGTAATTTGAGACATTTGATGAATTAAACAAATTTTATTGTTTAGTATGACATTTTAGGGTTGATTAGAGAAATATTTTTCTTAATGATAACATTGTTATGTCTTTCATAAAAACAGAATACCATATAGTTTCCAAATCGACATAAATTAGATTTTTAAAAAAATACTAAATTATTGGTTGATATAATATTCATAAAAATATATGGTTAATCCAAAGGGTATAAATAATATTTTATATTTCATTAATGAAGAACTTGAGGTTCTTTTGGATGTTTATCGTTTGTTTATATACCATATAGTGTAAGAATACAAGAAGACACTGTAAAAGATAAATTATTTAACATAAAGTTACATCTAAAATATAATGTTAAAATGGTAACCTATGATTTTATAAAACATATTGGTTGATGGGATTTCGGCCAATCCACACATTATCTCAGAAATAAATCATTTTGGAGCCATTATAAATTGAATATAATTTTATTATAAATTAATATTTCAATCTTTTCATAAGGTTCCCTTCCCCTCTTATAAAAGGAAACTATCACTTATCTAAAATTATTACCTTCTTAGCCATTTGGCTCGGCCAAACCCTACCAAAATATCCTCTCAAGTATCCTACCTTCATCTTAGAGGCCATCATTTAGTAAAAAAGACATCCTATGGAGCCATTTTGATCAAATCAAAAGGAAGAACATGAAAAAGAGGTAAATATTTCATTACCTCTTTCAAGTTCTTTTCCTCTCCCTCTTCTTCATTCCTTGTCATTTCCATTATAAAATAATAACAACATTATCTTCTATATACTGTGATGTTATTATAATTATGGTAAAATGATATTCAATATTCTATCCATCCGATGAATGAAATGTCACCATAGGTGCGTACGTACGGCTTACAGTCTCCACTTTGTGGTGTAGTTGTTATTCAATACGTTATTTTATGGATGGGTATAGTAATGATGTATAATTGATGTAAATAATAAATATAAAAGGATAATTAAGATTTATTTATTATAAACCATCCAAATATTTATTATTTTTATATCAAAACAATGATATTGTCGCTCGTGCGTACGTAGGGATTACCGTCTCCACGAAAGCGGTGAGATTCATTCCCCATCGTAACCATTCAAGACTAATTTTCACTTGTTGATTAAAAATAATTTTCAAAGACTTGATATAATTGTGTATACAAATATGTAACATCCCATCCATAATAAACAAGACTCACGCAATAATTAATATAAAGTAAAATGAATTAGTTAACACCTGAAACGATGATAATACTAAAATATTAATAATAAAGCATTATTAGAAGATCATATATGAAATCATAATTATGTTTATCATTATTTTATAATTTAATAACAATGATTTAACTATTATAAAGGAGTTTAACATACCCTTGACGAAGAAAAAGTACAAGGTAAGGGTTAATTCTACAATCTCTTCATTATCCGAAGTTGTTTTTACGTAAGTATCTACATAGACCTAATTATCATCCACGTCCATTTTGTCTTAAAAATGTATTTTAAATCATTTTTAGTATTTACTATAATATGGTATAAAGTCATTTATACCCTTGTTCTAATTTTTATAATATTTTAAAAAATGACTAATTTCGTCATTTTCCAAACAAGGTACATTCTGACCTTTTCGACGAAATTATGGTAAGAATGTATTTTAACATATACAGTTAGTGCATCAATTTCTTGCTGTTATAACATCATCCAATCACCCCTTATATTCTTATAAGATTATTTTAAAAATAAATTTTATTTTATAATTATGTGACTCTTAAATGATTTCAAAATATAATGTGATATTTCTCTAAAATAGTTTTGATTTCATCTACGTCAACATCCTATGATATGTTTTACACTTTTTTGAAGTTGATTTATTATGATACAAATATCCCATACTTTATTAAATTTTTGGTGATATGGTTGATAGTGTATGAGTTATTTTTATTATATTCATTGTTTATGGATAATGTTTTGACATTTCGTATGATTCTTTTAAAACGAATGTTTATGTCATATTTCAAACTTTTCATAAGATGAATGTATTGGACTAGTATGTTCTGGGTTGGGGACATATTAATGTAAGCCCTCCAGGTTGGTGTCCGGTTATAGCAGACTCTCTCGGTTGGAATCCGATTATAGAGGCTCTCTGGGTTGGAGACACACTACATAAAAAGTCACTTTTATCAGCTCTAAAAAACCCCTTTATCAGCGGTTTTATGAATGCTGTAAAGCGCTACACGAAAAAAGCTTGGGGGTCCCTTTTATCAGCACTCAAAAATCCCTAATAAAGGGTACTTTTATAAGCTCTATTTTGTAGCACTGATAAATGTCAAAAAAATTGACAAAAATTAAAAAATAAATTTATAATTCATGGGAGGTTCGCACGCTGCACCCCACTTCATTGCGCATGACCTCCCCCCCCCCCCCCCCCCTCCACACGCACACTACACCCTACTTCGATGTGCCCGCGCGACCCTGCTTCCACTGGAATTCGAACACAGGACCTCCCCCCTTGCGCGCTGCAACATTATTGGTTAGCCATTTTGTTTTGTTCTCTCTTTAATGACATATCATGTTATATATATATATAGTTACATGTATTCATATATTAATACAGATCCATAATAATAAAAATTTAATTAGTTATATTAATATATATATATATATATACATATATTAATATATATATATAGATATAGTTATAATTTTTTATCTGTATGTTTATTCGTATATTAATATATATATATATATAGACATAGTTATAATCTTTTATATGTATGTTAATTTGTAAATAAATATATATATTAATAATATTTACTTCAAATACATTTATAGAATATCTGTTTTTATGTTTATTTATAAATAAATACATATATATATACAACACACACACACACACCGATATATATATGTGTATATTGTTATCAATGAATGCATATAAATGTGGATTTGAAAATTCATCAAGAATGTTAAAACGGCAATAAATTCTAATCCAGAAGTCTGTTTCAACTCCAAAACTAGTCAAATCGACAAACATGAAACGATCTTCGATATGACATGTGGTACCAGAAAACCGAAATCCAGATCAGAAGTTAGAGGCGTTTGAATGTTAAAACGACCATAAAATCTAATCCAAGAGTCTGTTTCATCTCCACAATCAGCTAAATCAATGAAAATGAAACTATCTTCGATATGACATCTGGTACACATTTATCAGACATCAGTATTAGAAGTTATAGCTGTTTTAATGGTAAAAAATCAGGGCACCCCAACTAAAAAATAATTTTGAAGTCCTTATGGGCCTATTTTGGCCTCAAAAAAACCTTTTACGGGTTCTAAACTTCTATGGGGCTATAGATCTCGTCACATGCTTCGATTTGATATGTTGTAGAGCTCAAACGGAGTCCCGGATCAAACGTTATGGTCGTTTGAATATTGAGTTGTGTTTTCAACATATTTTTGATCTTTTATTTTTTTATTTTTTTTATACTCAAAGTGTTATTACATGACTATTGGTGGATAAATATTACATAATTATTAATTAAACATAACTTTTAAATTCTTTTATAAGCCTCTTTTACTAAATCTCATACACATTCATATTTGGTGTCCATTCATCATTTCAAAAACATATTTAAAAAATAAATATTATATTTATATCAATATAATTAGATTTATAGCTTTATATATTAATAAAATTTTTAAATTTTTTTAAATTTTACCCTTTATAAGGGATTTTTATAAATGTGATGATAAAGGTGGGTCTTTATCACCGCTTTTACAGAAGCGCTGATAAAGGGGGGGGGGTTCATTATCATCACTAAAAAGAGAGCTGATAAAGAACCCCCTTTATCAGCGGTTTTTTACTAGCACTGATAAATGTGTAGCGCTTCCCTTTCCCAGTTTTGTAGTAGTGTAAGCTTATAGAGGCTCTCTGGGTTGAAGTCTGGTTACAAAGACTATCCGGGTTGGGGTCGGGTTATAGTTATCCCCTAGGTCATCACATGTGGCCTTAACAAAAAAAATTAATTTTCTGTACTATACATTCCCTCATTATAAAATTAGTTATTACATGTGATTATTAGACTAGTAGAATATTCATGTAAATATTTATATGGTAATGTTTGTTTTGTTTTTTCCATATTCTGTTCAAATTTGTGTTTAAAAGGCTATTGTTTTTATTATACATTTTTTCTTAAATGTTTATAGCTTCTGCTGTATTATTTACCCTTACTCAACATCTCAACTCACCCCTTTCTTATGTATTATTTTCCTAGGATCCCAACAAGGGTTTTATTTTTGAGATGTAGGTTTAATATAATGGAACAATGGCATTCTCAAATGATTATTTTGTCCATGTTGTATGTTATAAAGTGTAATGTAATGTTCATGTATGTAATCTATTTTCCAAAACTGCTAAACTGAACCGCTTTTCGGGACATGATTCCTTGTAATCGTTCCAATGTATTAAAATAATTCACCAACACTGGGAATATGGGGTTGATGCATTAGAGTTGGTATTAGAGGTAGTTTAGTTATAACCATAGAAACTAGTTTTAGATAAACTCTGATTTAGAGACATTACACTAAAATAGTCTTTGAAGATCAGTAAAGAAAAACTTCCTAGAATTTTGGTAATGTAGAGATTTAGTGTGTTTTCCAAGAAAATACACCCCTCTCTGGATACGAGCAGGTATAGGCGGCTCTGGCACAGATGTACCTAGGGGTAAAACCAGAAAACACTGATTTGAGCTAGACTCGAATGGGGACTGGTGCACGACAACAGGCCATGATGCACTCTTGGTTAGGACACTCCCGGAGGATATGATTTGGATAGTTATCATTTTCTTTACAAATAATTATGCAAGATTTATATGTATATACCTCCTAAAAGAAGATATTTTTATATTATGCATTTGATCCATAAACTTTTCAATTTATGTTAAGTATTTATCATGATTGGAATTATTCAGTGCAATTCCTAAATTGAACAAGTTTATTCCATTGTATTGAAATGTTTCTCAGTAGATAGAATGATAACTCCATCAATACGAGTGATTAAAAGAGTATGAATGATCATATCATTCATGTTATTAATCCAACATTTAGAAGGGAAATAGTATCACGTGTATTCTCAAAATATCAAGAAATAATATCATGTGTTAATAATATATGAAACGAATTCTCTGAGTCCAATGGCATTTAAGGGAAGCAAGAGAAGAAAAGGATGGCAGAGGGAATGATGGAAAAGGGAAGAGGGGAATGAAAGATTTTCCCATATGTGATAAATGTGGAAATAATCACCTTGGAAAATGCATGAAGGGAATGGTAGTTGGTTATAAGTGTGGAGAAAAATGACATGAATTACGTGATTGCAATAGTAAAAAATGTTTCAAATATAAAATTCTTCAGCTGCAAGGCGTTGGGACACTATGTGAATCAATGACCCAGTTATCATAGTATACCAAAAATGATGATATTGGATAAAAATCAAGTTATTATACTACCTAATATGTAGAGGAATGACTAGTGTTCTTATGTTGTTATTATAGGATTACTTAATTTGAGGGTTTTATCAATGATATACCGGTTATATAAATTATGGAGATAAGTACGGATTATACTAAAGTACTATTTTATTGAGGATTTGGGATTATATGGTTCTAAGAAAAGTTAATTAATAGTAAGATGCTATTTTTGAAAAATACCTTGTTTAAGGATATATAATCCTTAATATGGTCCTGATAATGAGGTAGTGATTTTAGAATAATAGATGGTTGATTTTGATAAAATATATTGGATATTCTTGATTTACTTGGAACAGAATAATAGATTTTTTATTTCATCATTGTTGGGATATTAAAATTTTTTGGATATAAGGAATATATTCAATATTATATTAAATATAAGGGAGAATGAATGTAATCAATAAGGTTTTATGGTAATTCAGGGTGTTACCGTGTTTTAAAATAATACATGATGAAGGTGTTCAGATGTTATTACTTGGAAAAAAGGATCTTTATTGTGTTTAACTTACATATAAATTTTGGATTGTGAGATTGGATAGAAGTATTTGGGAGAAGTCTAATGGTTGTAATGGATTACGTTTGAAATTTGATACTATTGTTAAGGTTATTTTTGGATTGTTATAAAAATGTGAACTTGCAGACCGTGTGACAACCTGTCACGTCAGAAAAAGATGTGGAAATCGAACCCACAACCATAGTGCGATTGGGATTTATCACCTACCACTGGACTACATGATGTCCCTATATTATATAATGTATTTTCTTTTTTTAATGGGTCTCATAGGTGAATTATAACTTCATTATTTTTGGAACCCTATATTATTAGGATAAATAAAATATATTTTTTAAATATTTTGGGGTGCAAGAGGAGTTTGTGGTTGGAATTAGGTGAAGAAAGATACTATAATATTTAAGTGTATATATATATATATATATATATTTTTACTTCTATTCTATGGGTAAATTAATTATCAATCATTAGAGAATGGATCTTAAAACCAAATATGTGTTATCCTAATACATTATGTTTTGTTGAACATATGGAATTTTAAATCATCATAGATTGATATATTTGAGGCCCTCAATTTTACACTTGTATGTGATTAATGACCTCAGTCACTCCATATAAATATTTACATTTTTCCTCAAATTATGTGTCTCTATTTTCCACCAATATTCTATTAATAGAGATTATAATTTGGTGGTGACCCTTTCATTTCCATTTTCCTCTTATTAAGAATAAATTTTATTAACCCATCTTCCGATGTGGGTTTTCCCACAAAGGTATTTTCTATTTTCATCCTTTTACTTTTGAAGAACAATTTCAGATTGTGAGGAAATAATTTATTGAAGGAGGGAAAAATGTAACACCCCAAGATTTCATAGTACACTATTTTTTCAAAGTAATTCAATAATATTCACTACACACAACACAGATTTCATGCACACCACGACTTACCATACAAGCCGTTAAAAAATGGTTATGAATAGTATTAACAGAATTTTGAACTTTATATAATACATATAATTTTAGAATCCATGTTATGTGTTTCATAGACATAATGTAATAAGAAATTCATTTTTTTAAGATTAAAAATGAATTTTGCAAAAAATGAAATTATACCTCCTTTTAATGGAGAACCGTTTTTATATCTAATATTTAAAACATTTATATATTCAATTTGTCAATATAAAATTCTTCATTAGAATCGATACATATGAATTTAGTTTTAATAAATTTTAGGTGTTTTTCTGATAACATTCATATTTGGTTGAATAGTGAAAAATACTATATATTAACTGATACAACATTTTTAATCAAAATAATATATAGTTTTTAATTATAAATTTTTATGGTTTCAATGTATAAATAGATTATATTTTTACTATTTACTCCAATGTTGGTCATTGTTTGTAATTTCTCATTGAAATTGGACATAAACAAGTGTCAATTTTTTTATAGATATTATTTCATAAAAATACGCCTTTTGGTTTTGACAACGAGAATTAATTTTAAATTAATTAATTAAACATCTATGTTTTGAAATTTCTAAAATATAATATTGTTTTTAATTCATAATATCAAAATTAACTTAGGGTGAATTTTTTGTATTTTTTAGAAAACATTCAAATTTTGATGAATAGTGAAAAACACCGCCTTATAATTTAAAACCCACATTTTATTTAAATATTTAATTATTTTATTTAAATTTATTCTAAATCATAATATATATATAATAACAATATTAGTTCAATGTAATTCATTGGAATATTTTTTATAATAAAATTAGATTTATAAATTTTTATTGAACTTTTTACTGTCTTTTACCCACCTTCTAGATGCATTTGAAAATTTGTTTAAAACATAATTTTACTGATTTTGTGAGTTGAATTTCAAAAGTTAAAAATACACTATTAACCTCATTATGTAATATTTTGTTCAATAATATTAAATAATTTTTGTTGAATAGTAACTTTTGGCTTTTATTTACCACATTTAAAAGTAAATAGGGTAATTAAGGGTAAAATGATATTATAATTATCTTAAAAAATGTCACAATTCTATTTGATAACTATAATTCGACCAATGAGAAGATTAGTAGTAATATATGACCTTTTTTCCATCTTGGATTAGATTAGGACACTTATTATTATTTAATTTAATATAGAGTTAAATGAGTCAAATTCAAGTTTTCATAACTAAAACATTTTAATATAGAATTATATATAAGATAAATTCAACAATAAATATTCATTAGAATTTCAAAAAAATTTCCTACATAATGGTATTTTATTTTTAATTTTTAGACATTAAATCATATTATTTATTTATGACACAATGATGATGCAATAATTACCTTATTAATGAAAGATTAAAATAATTGATATTGTAAATATAAAAATAAATTTAATTTTAGGCTCTTGATGTATTCCATGTATTTTATATGATAATGTGACATGTTAGGGTTTATTAGGTAAATTTTGTCCGAAGTGATAAGGATTTATCAAAAACAAAATACCAAATAGAGTCAAAATTGACATAAATTAATTTTTTAAACAAATACTATATTATTGGTTGATATAATATTTCTAATAATTGATGTTTTGGCCAAAGGGAATAAATAATATTATGCATTCCATTAATTAACCACTTTATACTCTTTTTTAAGTTTATAGTATCTTTATTAAACCATATATTGTAAGAAAACAGGAAGACACAGTAAAAGATAAAGTATGTTACTTAGAGTTAAATCTATAAGATAAGGATAAAATGGTAATCTAACCTTTTCTAAAACCTATTCGTTGAGAGGAAATTGACCCATCCATTCTTTATCATCTAAATAAATCAATTTGGTGCCATTATAAACCAAATATTATTTTATTATAAAATAAAATTTCTATATTTTCCTAAGGTGCCCCTCACCCCTTTTCTAAAAGGGCTCTCCCCCTTCCCTCAAATTTAAACCTTCAAAGCCATTTGGCTTGGAAAAACACTACCCAAATATCCTCTCAACTGTCTTACCTTCATCCTAAAGTCCTTCATTTAGACATAAATCCATCCTATGGAGCCCATTTTATCAAATCAAAAGGAAGAACCCGGAGAAGTGGTAAATATTTCATCACCTCATCCATGTTCTGTTTTTCCTCCACTTATTCATTCCTTTTTGTTTCTATTCTAAAATAACAACGCCAGTATCTTCTATATAATTTGATTTATTATAAATATTTTAAAACCATATTGATTATTATATCCATCATTTTAATGACATGTGATCATATGTGCATACGTACGACTTACCATCTCCACGTCGTGGTGTAGTTGTTATTCAATACATAATTATTTCGAGGGGTTTAATAATGATGTATAATCGATGTAAATAATAAATATAAAATGATAATGATTCATTATATATGATATAATATCCAGTTATATATGATTTTATTATCAAAATAATTATATTGTCGCTCATGCGTACATACGGATTAACGTCTCCACGAACGCATTGAGGATCATTCCCCATCATAACCATTCAAAACTAATTTTCATTTTATGATTAAAGATAATGTTTAAAGAATTGGTATAATTCTGGATATGAATTAGAAATATCCCATCCATAAAAAACATGACTCACGTAACAATGAATATAAATAAAAATGAATTAGTTAACACCCAAAACGACGATAATACTAAAATATCATTGATAATGAATTATAAGAAGATCATATATGGTGTACTAATTATGTATATGGTTCATGTATAATTTATTGACAATTATTTAACTATTATACATGAGTTTAACCTACCCTTGTTTAAGGAAAAATAAAAGTTAAGGGTTAATTCTACAATCTCTTCACAATCCGATGTTATTTTACTTAAGTATCTACTAGGACCTCTTTATCATCAACATCCTTGTTTTCTTAAAAATATATTTCAAATCATTTTTACAATTTTCTAGCCTATAGGGATATATTCATTTATACCCTTGATGGGTTTTTTATAATATGTTTATAAAATAATCTTTCTGACGTTTTTTAACAAGATACATTATGACCTTTTTGACAAAATTAATGTTAGAAGGTTTTTTTACTTATATGGCATGTGCAACTATTTTATACCATTATAACATCACCGAATCGTCCATTAAATTATTATAAGAATATATTAAAAAAAATTATATTTATGTGACTCTTAAATTATTTCAAAATAGAAAGTAATATTTCTCTCAAATAGTTTTGATTTCATCTATGTCAACATCCTTTGATAAATTTTACACTGGTTTGATGTTGATTTATTATGATAAAAATATCTCATATTGTATATATGATTTTTTGGCAATATTGACCATGGATGAGTTATTTTTATGCCATTCATGGTTTATGGTTAATTTATTGAAATTTCATATGATATTATTAATACGACTGTTTATGTTATATTTCAAACGTTACTTAAGATGAATGTATTGAACTAGTATGTTCTGAGTTGGGGACTAGTAAAAGGAAGCCCATTGGGTTGGGATCCGATTACAGCTGACTCTCTGGGTTGGAGTCCGGTTACAGAGGCACTCCGGGTTGGAGTCTGGTTATAGAGGCTCTCTGGGTTAGAGTCTTGTAACAGAGGCTCTCTGGGTTAGGGTCCGATTATGGTTAGCCCCTTTATCCTAGAACTTTGCTTTGACACAGAAATTAAAGTCTGATAATACACATTCCATTATTATGAAATAAGTTATTACATGTGATTATTTTACTAGTATAATATCCATGTGTATGTTTATTTGTTAATTTTTTATTTTTTTTTCATATTATGTTCATGTTTCTGTTTAAAAGGAAATTGTTTTTATTAGAAATCATTCCTTAAAAGTTTATCGCTCCCACTAAATTATTTACCCTTAATGAGCATCGTATCTCATTGCATTATTATTTTATATCTTCCCAAGATCCCTAGAAGTGTTTTATTATTGAGGAAAAGGGTTAAGATAAGTGAATAATGGAATTCTCACATGATTGATTTATTTTTATTGTATGTGGGAAAGTGTAATGTAATGTTTATTTAGGTAATCTATTTTCCAGGAATGCTAAATTGATCAGTCTTATGGGACATTATTCCTTGTAATCATGCCAATGTATTAAAATAATGTACATACTCTGGAAATCTAGGATCACGGCGTTACAAAATATCATCATGGAAGAGAGGTCTGAGGTTTGGCATGAAATGGAAGCTAATACCAATTACATTAGAACCATTGAAATGTTTGAACACTTATAATTTTTGGAATATGAACATGCACAACCACTTTGTATGGATATTGTACAAGATGTGTTCCACATATCAAACCTGATGAAGTACATATCAGATCCCCCGCATGAACTGAACTCAGAGGCTGTATGGCTGGAAGATGATCTCTCCCATGAGTACTGGCCAATAATGATTCTAGTCAAAATGTAACAACCCAACCCTAGTTACCTAGAGTCGATTAATTATTATATAACAATTGAATGATACAAGGATTCATATCCCGAAAGACATAATAGGTTAGTATCCTTGGATTTACTAGACACAAAAATACGTTTTACAATACAATGAAATTGAAAAACAAAAACATTATGTTCCCATTGAACACACTAATATCCCCTTTGCATATTTTGGTAGGTCTATTATATTATAATTATTCACATCCTGGAAAAAATAAAACATAAGAAAGTGGTGAGCTCAGATGCTCAGTGAGGATAACAATCTAGTAGAATCTTTCATAAATAATCATTAGAATTTAAGGCAATGTATAAGACTAAAACAAGATCATTTTAAAAAAACATCATCAAAATATGGAAAAGATTACTCAAATAATGTCATTTACTTATTCACATGGATATGATACTAGTCGAATAATCACATGTAATATCAATATCCAATTTTACAATGAAGAAATGAATAATGTCGGACATCATAACCACATAGTCAAGGCCGTGTGCCAAGACTACATATATGATTTTTTTCAATGACTTGTGCCATGACACTAGTTTGTCTCGGGATACCTATATATGTATCAAGGGGAAATATCTAGCTCCACCAGTCACATACTAAGTCCAATACATTCCTCATGTGGAAAGGATGAATCATAACATAAACGTTCTTATTAGAACCAGCATATAAAATTTTAAGACTTTAACCATTTACCACAAATGGTATTAAAATAACACTTCCAGAGTAAAACATATCACAAAAGCTTCAATACAATATGGAATATTTTATCATAATAAATCAAATTCAATAAAGTGTAAAATATGTCAATGGATGTTGACATAAATGAAATCCAAAATATTTGAGAGAAATATATCTTTCTATTTTAACATCATTTAAAAGTCACATATTTATAAAAGAAAAAATTCATTTTGAAAATATTCTAATAATCTTGTAAGGATGTCTTTGAATATGTTATAACAATTTATAATATCTTCACTCACCATATAAGTTAAAAAACAATCATTCATTAATATTGTCAGAAATTTCGTAAAGGAACTTGTTTGGATAATGACGGAATGATTCCATTACAAATATTATATAAAATGTAAAAAATGGTACAAATGATATTAATCCATAGTGTTTGAAATAGTAAAAATGTTTTGAAATTAATTTTTAACAAACACAGATATGGATGATAAAGAGGTCCCAGTAGATACTAACGTGTAAAGAACATCAGAATATGGAGAGATTTTAGAATTAACCCATACCTTGTACTTCTCTTTGATCAAGAGAAATTTAACCTCATGTATAATATTTAAATCATTTTTATTAAATTATACAAGTTACACATACATAAATATGATATCATATACGATCATCTAATATTTATTTGTTAATAATATTTCAGTAGTCTCATTGTTTCGGGTGTTAACTGATTCGTTTTACTTTATATGCTTGGTTATGTAAGACATGTTTGTTATGGATATGATATATTTGATTCATATCAAGAATTATATAAGGTTCTTATACATTATTATTAATAATAAAATGAAAATTATTCTTGAATGGTTATGATGTGGAATGATTTTTATCTCTGTCATGGAAAACGGTAATCCGTATGTACACACAAGTGACAATACCATTCTATTAGTAGTGAAATCATATGTAATTGGATTTTAAATAATATATTCAGAATAATTAACATTTTATATATATTATTTACATCAGTTATACTCATTATTATACCCATCCAAATAAAGAACTATTTGAATAACAAACTACACCACGACGTGTAGACCGTAAGCTGTACGTATGCACGTATGTTGAAATGTCATTCATGGAATGAATAGAATAATGAAAATTGTTGTACCATATATATAATAACATTACTATTTTTATAAGGTAATGGAGTTATTATTTTGTAATGGAAACAACAATGAATGTGGAAGTGGAATAAGAAAAAACCCTAGAAAGAGGTGGTAAAATTATTACTTCTTATTCAGGTGTTCCATTTTGAGTTGATAAAAAAGGATCCTTAGGTTGGATTTCTATTTAACGTATGGAATTAATGGAATTTTGAGGGTAGTCCACACAATATTTGATCAGGGGCTAGCCAAGCCAAATGGATTTGAAGGTGTTATTTTAAGAAAACGGTATGTACCTTTTTATAATAGAAATGATAGTCACTTTATAAAAAAACATGAAATATTATTTTATTATCCCATCAGATTGGGTTTTTAATGGATCCAAATGATTTATTTAACGGATTAGGTGGGGATGGTTTGATAACCTCTAAACTGAAAGGTATTAGAATGATTTTGGTCACTATATTAACCTTATCATTTAGATTTAACACTTAGTTAAATAGTTTAACATTTACAATGTATTATTGTATTTCTATATTACATGATTAATAAATAAACAATAAAATGACATGATAACCTAAAGTGGTTCATTAATGACATATATATAATCATATAAGTGATTTTTCTATGCCTTATATTTTTATAAATATTATATCATTTAACAATATAATATTTTTTTTAAATACTCATTTATGTCAATTTTTACACTACTTGGTATTTTATTTTTGCGAAAGTCATAACAACATTATCACATAAAATAAAATGTATTTAATAATCACTAAAATGTCATAGTTTCCTAGAAAATTAGTTCAATTCATTATAATTATCAATTTATATTTATTTCGATATTTATAATATCAATTATTTTAATCGTTCATTAATATTGTAATTATTGAATCATCATTGTGTCAAAAATAAATTTAATTATTTAATGTCTAAAAATTATAAATAATATACCGTTTTGTAAGAAATATATTTATATTTATAATGAATATTTATTGTCAAAATTATCCTATTTATTAACCAATATTAAAATGGTTTAGTTATTAAACATTGAATTTAACACTTTTAGTTCTTCAATAAATATAATAATAATAAATTTTTTAATCTATTCTATTTGGGCCAAAAGGATCATATATTATTCATAATATTGATTTTGGTCTAAATAAACTTATCCAGTAGAATTAGTACATGTGTTATGGTAATTATAAAATCAATTTTTACCTTTACTTTCCATATTACTTTTAACCAGGATAAATAAAAGTCAAAAGTAAATATTCACCAAAAATGATACCGATCTTACTGAACCACATTTTACTTATTGATTTCAACTATGTCTCTTGGATTTTTGAAATTCAATTATCAAAAGAGGGAAAATTACATTTTATGCAAATTTACAAATGCGCCTAGAAGGTGGGTAAAACTGTAAAAAGTTCAATAAAATTTAATATATCTAATATTATTTTGAAATTACTCTAATGAATTACATTAAACATATATATATGTATTATTTATATATTTTTATCGTATATAAATTTAAATAAGATAACTAATTATTTATATAAAAATTCACTTTTAAACAATAACGTAGAGTTTTTCAGTATTCATTAAAAATAAAATGTTTTTAGAAAAATACATAAACTTTACACATTGTTAATATTGATATTCCAAATCCAACAATGAAGTCCATTTTGAAAAATACATTTTATAAAATTTCAGAAAGTGTGTATTACTATTCATAACCGCATGCTTGATTTTTCATGGTGTGTTACAACTCGATATTGCATACAATATAATCTATTGTATTATTCAAAGAGAAGTGTACCGTGGAATTTTGGGGTTTTACATTTATTCCTCCTTCAAATAATTTCATCATAAAATTTTTTTTAATATAATATCCTAAAATAATTCATGTGGTTCTTCATCATTAATTTCTCAAGTTCCCTCATTGCATCTTCAATCTTATGGTTTCTCCATAGAACATTCACCAGATGAGTTTTCCAATATCTCTGCACTGGTTCTCTAGTATCAGGAATCCTGACAGTCTCTTCACAATAATGTAGATTGGGTTCCATTTCTATTTATTCATAGTTGAATACATGTGTTGGGTCCGACATGTATTTTTTTTACTATTATACATGGAACACATCAATAAAATTGGTGATACTAAGAGACATTTCCAAACGATAAGCCACAACTCCAATTTGTTCTAGAATTTTGAAAGGCCTGATGTACCTAGAAATTAATTTTCTATTCTTACTGAATCATATAACACCCATCCATGGAGATACTTTCATGAAAACACGATCTCCAACTTGAAATTCTATATCCTTCCTTTGGTTATCTATATAACTCTTTTACCAACTTTGAGAGGATTTAAAGTGGGATTAGATAACATACACCTTTTCCATTTTTTCCACAATAGGTTCTGAGCCATTGAGTTCACGTTCACCAACATGAACCCAACAAGTTGTTGTGTGACATCATTTTCTATATAACTCTTTATATGGTGCCATCTTAAAACATGAATAGAGGATACTGTTATAGGAAAAATCTACCATAGGTAAATATTTATTCCACATAACTTGAATGTCATGTGAGTGGTATCTAAATGTATTTTTTGGTTTTAATATTATATTCTGGATGTCCACATTTTGACGGTTGTAGGCATTGCTAAAAAAAAGTTCATTATCCAATGCCTGTCGAAGCCTAGTCCAGAATCTTGATGTAAAATGGGGATCATTATCTGAAATAATTGATAAAGATTCTCAATGAAGTCTTACAACTTTTTTTTATATAGTCTTGTTAAACGTTCAAGTGGTAAATCTTCTCTTATAACAATAAAATGGGATGACTTTGTAAGACAATCAACAATGACCCATTTTTCATCAATCCTTTTAGTAGTCTTTGGTCGCCCCTCTAACAATCCCCATAATAATATCATCCCTTATCCCCTCAGGTATTGGATGTGGTTTCATGACTCCTCTAGGATGATTTATTCCAGCGTTAATGTATTGACAGACCAATCATCTTGACAGATAATCAGTAGTCTCCCACTCCATGTTGTCCCAACAAAAATTTTCCATTAAAATATCTATACATATTAGTTATGCCAGGTGGTATAGAAAATTGGATCTATGAGCATCATCGAAAAATTTTCTTTTTAGGTCAGATATGTGAAGAACACATAGTCTCTTCCTAAATTTCAAAATTCAATCTTCATATACGAAGTCAGTCAATCTCCAATCATTCACTACTTTAATTTTATTTTGAGTATACTTATCTCTAGACTGAGAAATTTATACCCTTTTTATAAAGGTGGATTGACAACGATTTGAAAATGTATTGATTTTTCACCTTAAATAGTTATTCACATATCCATCCGTACTAGATCCACGAACAAAGGATCCCTTTCAACACCCATCTTGTAAAAACTCCATGATCCTTTCTTCTCAAAGCATCTTCCAACATACTTGCTGCCCCTGTTTGGTTGTGTATAGTTCCATTATAATCATTGAGTAGTTAGAGCCATCTCCTTTTCCTCATGATGAGTTTTTTTGGAAAATATACATCAAACTATTTTTATTAGTATTTATCTCACATTTATTACCATAGATATAATGTCTATATATATAAAAATAAAATATTAAAACTTATATCTAATTATCATGAATGTGATAGTTTTGTTCATGAATTTATAGCTGTCAAGATGCTTTTAAAATTTCCCTATCATTCTACATAAGGACACAACTAGGTCCTTTCTATGAAAAATCACTATAAATAAAAAACCAATAATTCTGTGATGGTAGAGTCTTGATTGAAGCAATGAATAATAATCTCTTCAGTTCTTCAAAAAATTCTTCACTATCATTTTTCTAAACAAATTTAACCCTACTACATGTGAAATTGGATATTGAGTTTTCCAATCGGGGAAACTTTTGGACCAACTGTTGTTAATAACCTGATACACCAATAAAACTACATACATCAATTATAATTGTTCATTGCTAGCCACCAATGGATTTCCATGGTCTTTGAATGATCTAAAATGATTTCTTCATTGAAGACAATATGGAATGAAAATAAATCTACTGAAGTCAGAATTCAATTATTCTAAACTTCCAATATAATTCATTTCTTCTATGAGTGTTAAGAATAGTGCACTAGTGATTTTCATGATCTTTTTAGCTTTTATAGTATAACAAAATATCATCAATAAATTACACTAAAAATTCATCATGATATTCCGTGAAAACTATATTAATTAGATCTATGAAAATAGAAAGTGCATTTGTCAGTCCAAAAAGAATTACTATAAAATCGTAATGCACATACCAGGTACGAAATGTGGTATATGAATCACTTCTTTATTTACAACCAATTAAAGACATCCAGATCAAAGGTCAATCATTGAAAAATATTGAGCTCCATGAAGTTGATCCAATAAATCATAAATTCAAGGTAGGGGGTACTTTTTCATTATTTATATACAATTGATATTCTTGTAGTCAATTCATATCCTCATAGATCCATCATTATTCTTAACAAATATAATAGGGGATCCCCATGAAGAAACACTAGGGTGAATAAACCCTTTATTACTCAATTCCTCTAGTTGTTACTTTAGTTCCACTAATTCTATAGTGGCTATTCTATAAGGGTTGATTTATGTGGGCCTTGAACCTAGAATTTAATCAATGGAAAACACATTTTTTCATTTCGAAGGATGTTCAGGTAAATCCTTTGGAAACACATCAACATATTCATATACAATAGGTTCATCCTCTATTCGAATATTCTTTTCCACACCCATTGTTATTTCATTATCTTCAACCCCAATAATTTAATTTGGTAGAGCTGCTGGGGGTGGATCTAGATAAGAATAATGTGGTGATGCTTCTGCTATAAATATATGGTATTCTTTATCATAATCAAAAAATTTAGTCACTTTCCACTTATAATAAAATTTTTCATCATAGTCTGAAAGCCAATCCATTCCGTGTAATATATCAAATTCAATCATGGGAATGATGATGAGATCAGTAGATAATAAACATTTATATCCCTAGTTGGAATGGATTCACAAAACATTGTTACAATGATACTTCCCTTGGAATTTTGGACTGAAAACACCATTGATAAATCAAATTAGAAATATATAATTTTTTAGCAAACTGGTATGATATGAAACAATGAGATGATCCAAAATACAATAATTCATTGGCTATAAATGTGGAAACTATTAAATTACTTACCACCACATCTATCAGACCTTCATCATCAGTAGTAGTGATCACAAAAGCATAACCTTTTTCCATAGTCCTTTTCTGAGGTATGTTTTTTTATCAGTTAGGACATTTATTTTCATAATGCCCCATTTCTCTTCAATTGTAGCATTCAAAATTGTCAGGCTCTTTCTTTCCCTTGAAATAACGAGCTTCATGGCCATTTTCTCCACACTTGTTACAAAATCCAATTTCCATTAGGAAAATATGTGGGTTTTTCTTCCCACATTTACCAATGGATGGAAATTATAATTTTCCATTCATACCCTTAATTCAATTTCCAGGGTGTTCAAAAGATCTCTCCTTCTCTTTCATCTCTATAAATTCATAATATATAAAGAATTCAATTTCTGTCTTGATAGCACATGAGACAATATATTCGTACAACTAGAAGGATTGTGAGACTAATTATCAATAGATAAATGGTTACAAACCATCAAATAATATATCAATATTACTCCTTGGGTTACGTATATAATATGTTTCATGTCCTTTTAACCTTGTAATGTTAGCCTCTTAATTAACGACATTCTCAATAACCTTGTTCCTGAGACTCACAAATTGTCCCTCCATATCCGTTAAATTGTCACAAGGAAAGTAATTCTATATGAAAATCACATTAAAATATCTAAATTAACTATTTTATAATTCTTCATCCTCCTTTGTGTTTCGAATAAAAGACCGTCGTTGATATGCATATCTTGTGAGGAGATAAACTTCCATGTCAACTTTTTTCTTTTCGCTACTACCCAAAGCAAGGAATATTTTACCTATGGAACATATCCATTTCTCATATACTAATGTATTTGAAATCCCTTTTAATGTTGGTGGTTTTTGCCTCATGAAGCGGTCTAACATTGATCCTCCGTGTTGTGGTCCATGGTGCTCCATACGGATATGGTTATTATTAATAACTCTAGTGAGTTTTCCTTGTATGGTGATATGTTTATCAGCACCAGTTGCATCACCAGATCCACTATAATATTTTGGAGTAGGAGTGAAATCCCGACATGGATTACATGTGTTGATAAAGATTCAATTACATCCACTAGGCTCTATTTGCATACAATGGCATACACTAGATTTGTTTATGAATCACAATACATAATTACAAACTTGTAAAACACATAACATAAATTGAATAGTTTATGGATATAATCCCAAATCATAAAAATGTTTTATTTGAGGAGGTATATAATAATAATATGTTATAATTAATTGTAATGAATGTGTGAGTTATCCTATGAATATTCCCTGGGAGTGTCATAACCAAGAGTGTATCAAGAACCATTGTCATGTACCAGGATACCCAGTGTCAAGCCCAAAACTCCTTGTCAGAGTTTTCACTCCTAGGTACATTTGTGATAGAGACATCTCCACCTGCTCGTATCCAGATAGGGATGTATTGCGTGGAAAACTCACAAAATCTTTACATTACAAAAATTCTCAGATGTTCATATATACTAATACTCATTTTCAATATTAGGGAAATGTTCTCTAATCAGAGTTTTTTTCAATCTAGTTTACAAGCTTCATGGTAAAATTCTTATTATACCAAATTTAATGTGCCAACCCAAGTTACACAGAGTCAGTGCATTATAAAATAACATTATAACAATACAAGGAATCATGTTCTGAAAGACATAATAGTTTATTAGCTTTGGAAGTACTAGATACATACATAAGTATTACATCACATTATGAAATTGAAAAAAAAAACATTGTGTCACCTTTGAGCAAACTCATATCCCCTTAGCATATTCTTATAGGTCAGTCATAATATACTTCTTCACATCCTAGGAAAAATAAAACATATAAAAGGTGTGAGCTCAGATGCTAAAAAAGGAAAACAATATAGATGATACATTCCTTAATAAGCATAGAAATTTATGGAAATTTATAAGACTAAAAAACAAGCCTTTTAAACCTAAACTATTGAATAATATGGAAACCATAAGTCAAATATATTAATTTATTTATTCCCATGTATATTCTACAAGTCTAATATTCACATGTAATATAAATAGCGAATTTTATAGTAATGAAATGCATAATATCGGACATCATATCCATATAGTCAAGTATTTGTACCAAGATTACATATAATATTTTTTCAAGGCCTTGTTCCAAGACAATATCTTCTCTCAATTGACCTACCGATGCATCAAAGAGCTATAGTGGGCTCCACTCGTCACTTACAATGTCTAATGCATTTCTCATAGAAAATTGTTGAAACATAACATAACAATTCGTATTAAAAATATCATACGAAATCTTGATACATTAACCATAAACCATGAATGGTATAAAAAACCCATCCATATTAAAACATATCACAAAACCTCTGATACAATATGTAAGAATGAATCATAATAAATCTACTTCGAACAAGTGTAAAATCAATCAAAGTTAGTTGACATAGATTAAATCAAAACTATTTGATATTAATATCTCTTTTGATTTTGAAATCAATTAGAAATCACATAATTAAAAAAACATTTATTTTCAAAACATTCTTATATTATTTTAATGGAAGTGTGGGAGATGTTATAACAGAAGAAAATTGTCACACTCTATTTATATGTTAATAAAACCATTATTTCCATAAATTGGTTGAAAAGGTAGTAAATGACCTTGTTTGAAAAACAATGGAATTATTTCATTATAAAAATTCAATAAAAATTTAAACAAAGGTATAAATGAATTTAACCCATCGTATAGAAAATAGTAAAAATGTTTTCAAAAACAATTATATTAAACCCATATGTGGATGATAACAAGGTCCCAGTAGATACCCACGTATGAAAAACACAGATAAAGAAGAGATTGTAAAATTAACCTTTACCTTATACTTTTACTTAATAAATATTACTTTAAACTCAAATAAAATAGTCAAATTTTTGTTATTAAATTATTTATAGGAACCCCATAAAAATATGATATCAGATATTTTCTTCTAATATTTATTTCTTTGTAATATTTCAGTAGTATCGTTGTTTCGTGTGTCAACTATTTCATTTTCATTTATTTGATTAGTTAAGAATGACATGTTTGTTAGGGATGGGATGTATTTGATTAATATAAAATATTATATTAAGATATTATACATTATTTTTAATCATAAAATAAAAATTATTCTATAGAGGTTATAATGGGGAATGAACTTCATCGTGTTTGTGCAGATAGTAATCTGTATGTATGCACGAGTGATTATACCATTCTATTGATAGTGAAATAATATGCAATTGGAAGTTAAATCATATATATAGAATCATTAACATGGTATATTTTTATTTAATCAGTTATACTCATTATTATACCCATCCAAATATTGAATTTTTTGGATAACAAACTACCCCACAACATGGAGATGATAAGTCGTACATACGCACGTATGGTAACTTGTCCTTCATAGGATGGATATAATATTGAATATGTTTTTAAAATATTTATAATAACAAAAAATTCTTTATAAGGTACTGGATATAGTTTTTTGGTATAGAAACAACAATGAAAGAGGAAGTGGAAGATGAAAAGAACATTGAATGATATGGTAATATTATTGAATCTTTTCGGGTGTTTCCTTTTGAGTTGATCAGAAGGGTTCCTTAGGTTGGATTTCTAATCAAAATAAGGCTTCTCGGTCAATGTAAGAGACTTATTAAGGATATTGGAGTAGTATTTGGCCATGAAAAATGGTTTGGCTGGCGTGATTTAGAGAGAAGGGGATGTAACCTTTTATAAGAGTGGTGGGGGTCACTTTAGGAAAAGATTGAAATATTATATTATTGTACAATCCAATTCGATTTATAATTTATCGAAAATTATTTATTTATAGGATATGGTGGGTATGGGTTGAAAACCTCTCAACCAATAGGTTTTGGAGTGGTTTAGGGAAGCATATTAACCTTATCTATTATAGTTAACTAATAGTTAAATTGTTTAACTTTTACCATGTGTCCTTGTATTGTTATAATGGAAGGTTAATAAACATACTGTAGAATTTCATGAGAACTCCAAGTCGTTAATTATTTATATATATAACCATATCTATGAAATTTGAACGAACCATAGATTTATAGTAGTGTTATATCAATTAATAATATAGTATTTTTTTTAAAACTCATTAATGTCATTTTTGACTTTATATGGTATTTTGTATTTGTGGAAGTCATAAAAACATTATCACTTCTAATAAAACCTATTTAATAAAATCTATCATGTCAAATTATCCATGAAAATTATTTCAATTCATCAGAAGTATCAATTTACATTTGTTTGGTTATTTATAATATCATTTATTTTAATCATTCATTAATAAGGTAATTACGGCATCATCGTTATGTCATAAATAAATTCAATTATTTAATGTCTAAAAATTACAAATAAATTTTCATTATGTAGAAATTCATTATACTTCTAATTAATATTTATTATTGAATTTATCTAATGTATAACCCTATAATAAAAATGGTTTAGTTATTAATTTTGTAATTTAACACATTTAGCTCTTCTTTATATAAAATAATAATAAATGTACTAATCTATTTCAGGTGAACCAAAATGATCATATTTTATTTCTATGGTTGATATTTATCTAATTACACTTATTCAATAGAATTTGATCATGTGTTTGGATAATTATAATATCATTTTTACCTTTAAATACCGGATTAAATTTTAACCGTGGAAAATAAATTTCATAAGTTACTATTCACCATAAATTATTTTCATGTTATTGTACCACATATTACATACTGATATAAACTGCGTCTCTATGATTTTTGAAATTCAATTCACATAATTTTTAAAATTACATTTTATGCAAATTGGAAAATACTCCTAGAAGGTGGTTAAAAGACTGAAAATACTTCAATTAAATTTTATATATCTAATATTATAAAAAAATTACTAAAATGAATTACATTGAACATATATAGGTATTATGTATCTATTTTTATCATATATATATATATAAATAAAATTACTAATTATTTAAATAAATGTTCAGTTAGAAACAATAACTCCTTGTTTTTCAGTATTCATAAAAAATTGAATGTTTTCAGAAAAAGTTCAAAAAATCATTCTAAGCTAATTTTGATATTCAGAATCAAAAAATGAAATCCATTTTGAAAAATAAAATTTATATAATTTGAAATGGTGGATATTAATATTCATAATGGCTAGTTAGATTGGTCGTGGTGTGTTAAAACTCGATGTTACGTACAACACAAGCTATTATATTATTCAAAGAGAAGCGTACTATGGATGCTTGGGGAGTTACAAAAAAGGGATATGTTTCCATGAAACAAGACAACAAACCATGTCAATGTGTTGTACAGAAATCATATGTATGATAAATCAACATGTGAAATATAGGAGGCTATGAAGCAGAAGTACCCTCCCCTATTTATGTAAAATGAACATTTGAGGGAGAATCTTTAAAAGGGGGACGTATTTAATGACCCCAACTCTGTTAGTTGATCTTTTTTCTTATTAAATTAATTTCATATAGTATAAATCCCATAAAATAACTTTGCGTCCATTATAAAAATCTAATGATTAATAATTAGTTGAATATAAATTATTTATAGATGTTCCCTAACCCATGACAGTGAAATAGTAACAGTAAATTTGGAACAGAAACATAACACTTATGAATAATAAGTTGTCCAAATTAATTTTATCCCCACACATGAAAGTATATATATAATTTAATCATCTTATAGAAGTAATTATTTTATAACTATACTATAGAGTATGTAATTAGATATTTAATGTATTAATTATGTGTTGGATTTTTGTAGGTCATAAATATTTAATTACAATTTTATAATTAATTTAATAATTTAAATGAATGTTTATTTTAAGAAAATGTATCTATAAATTAATATTTTTATGTATAATTGTTGATAATAATTTTATGAGCTTTTATGTCATTTTTCAATGTGTTACAAAATTAGTTATAATTTTAAATTCTATATTTTTCATTTAAATGTTGATTTTCAATAATAAATTAATTTAATTATATTTATAAAATTATTTTCATTAAATTAAGTTAATTTTTGAATTCTAAACATGAAAAATGATTAGGTTAAATGTTTTGGATTTTTCTGAAAAACTTGATTTCATTATGAATAGTAATATAAGATAATTTTCTATAAATGCTAAATACATGGATATTTTAGTCACTTCTGATATATGGATGATGGAAGAACCTTAATAAAGAACCATACATTATAATTTTAATATATGAATAGTTAAATAATAATCTATTCAATTTTTTGAGCGAAAATAAATAACTAATGAATATAATAATGATAAAACACCCCTCTCCTCCACGATAAATACCACATTGACAACCTCTAATCTTCAACATGTTAGGCTTTGAGCCTTGTTAAATTTATTACCATACTTGTCCATAATAACCTATCCCACATCAAGGAGATCATTGTCTCACCGAATTCCAAAACCATTACATATGGAGGCTCTAGAGGAGGATTATTCGAGGAGGTAAAATCATCTTCAATTATTTTATTTTCATTTCGATTTCATTAATATTATTCACTTATCCTCGCCTTATCATATCTATATGTAATTATAACCCTATTATTTTTAACATTGTGTAATGATATCAAGTTAATTTAATATCTATCAACAAAATCCTCCCACTCTCTCTCTCTCTATTATTATTCTAAAAAAGAAATCCTCTCTCATGATGTGTCAATTTACTGTCATTGTGGGTGAAAAACATTCATTTTTTTAATACCTTCAAGGATGTAAATAAATCCATTATAATGGTCGATGTTTTTTAAAAATTTAATGTAAAAAAATTATTTTTTTTGTATAAGTATTTTATTCAGATAATAGTAAATTCTAAAACAAAAAGATTTTGTAGTGATTGAGAAACCCCAACTATTAACCTAAAACGACCATAATTAACAATTATCGAGTTATTCATTATCATACTAAATAAATTAATTTTATGATAAGTTAATCATATATTGTACCATTACTATTATATAGTAATAATTCTGGATATTTATCCACATTTTACATGAACTTCCATTCATATATACAAGTGAACCTATTATGAAAACCATGAAAATGAATGCTCCCAAATGACGAAACTAAACACTATAACTCATCGAAAATCCTAGAAATGGACTAAATAAGAACATAATGAATAATATTTATGTATAAAATGATTTTTATATTGAATTAATTAATCTAATAAAATTATATAGATTATGAAATTGAAGAACACAATCATACTTAAGGTAAAGGGAATTCCCGAGTCAAACATTCTTTCATTGGGTTTTCTTACTTTCACCCCATTTCTAGTATGGATATATATAGAATAAAATTTATTAATAATTATCATACATTTATATGATATAAATTGTTCTCCTTGATTTATGAGAAGATTTATTTTTTTCAAAATAAATGTTCTTTCATAAAAAACAATCCTTTTACTTATCGTGGTTATTTCAACTTCACTAAAGTTTGATGATTCTTATATCAAGTTTGATATTCCATTATTCATTTGGAAAATATAATTTTATGAATGTATAATTTATTTAATGAAAAAAATTACATTCCATGGTTTCTCTTATGGAAATGTTTTAAATGTGCTCTATGTGGTTTGCATATTATGTATTTGTTATGATGTGAAGTGTGCGCCTATAATTATATAGTGTAGTGTAAATGTTATGATGTGAAGGGTGAGTCTATAATTATATAATTCTCTAATGAATTTGGTAATGTAATTTATCTCATTAGTAAGGTATAATTTTCATGAACATAATTCTATATTTTCTCATAAAAATGTGTGGAAGTTAACCAACAAGACATGACGATTCATAATTATGCATTGCCATATTCCCTACGATTTCTTAATTCTTCCTCTCAGGATTATGATCCTTTCTCTATTTTATGATTAAAGTGATTATTCTCAACCTGTGTTATATTGTTTAATTTTCTTATCTATCCCATTATTGGGATTTTAGGACACCAATTATTGATGTATATCTTCATGTGATTACATATACTATGGAGAATTAATTGGTAAATAATAAGCTAGAGAACCAGAAATTAAATATATGTTACTATTTTATTTTATAAAATTCATGTAGGTACTATATTTTCCAAGATACTTACCTTTTTAGGTTCCGTTTATTCTTTTATTTTTTTATCATTAAAATTATGTAATGGTAATGTATAAAAATCCTGGTCATTATAGTTGATCCCCATTGTAGCTTATAGAAAGTGGGTGATTTTGATATAGCTTATAAAAGGGAGGTCACCATTATAGATCTATAATTCGTTTGGTAATGAATTTATTTGAAGTATCTCTTATCGTTATTACAATTGTATGTGTTCTAAAGGGAGTTTTCAATAGGTTTTAAGAATGTGATGCTCCATGTTTCAAAAAAGGTTTTTACTAGATTATTATTATTTTATAATGTTAATATTGAATGATATTGTAATAATATGGATAATTATGACCGATTCTGATAAATATTTCATTTTCCATGTTTTTATATTTAATAGTCTAGGCATCGATGGGTGTGATTTCAATTATTATTCTCTTCTGAAATTTTACAATGACATCATAGAACTATGATCTATTCTTCTCATTGATGAAATTTAAATATTAATTCTTCTGTTTAACATTAATGAGATTCTGCACTCACCCTTATTATGTTTTATTTTCCCAAGGTCATAATGAATTATGTTGAATAATTTATGTAGAAAAAGGATTTCATAAGGATGATGGTGATGACCCCTATGAAATAATAATATATTGGTTTAATGGGGGATCATGTACAACATGATGAACAAGTAGTTTTTATTCCATATTGATGTGAAATATTTTTTTAGGTTGTTTTCGTAACTCACTAATACTCTAAACCAAAGAGGTACTCTAAAATGTGTGTTATCAATGTTTTATTTTTTTGGTTGTATTGTTTTGATTGAAAAAACATTGGTGTCATTTATTGAAATTGTAGACATAAATTCCATGTCATAGATTATACCACATGATTCCATCGTGATTGTCATAGAATATTGTAGTTAGAATAAAAGGTTGGTTTAGATAGATTTGGATATTGGGAAGTTAACAAATGAGGTTATCGAATGATTTAACGATACCATCATACATTTATAATATTATGGATGTTGATAAGATCAAATTATTGGACACCCCATTAACATTTTATGTGAGGAGATCTTAAAGACAATTTGGCAGTGTTTTTGGATAATGTATATTTATCCCCTATGATCCAAATAATATGTTTACTATGAGGAATTTGTTTTTGTGTTCGAATAAAATAGGGGTAAACATGTTTTATGATAAAAAAATATTAAATAAGTCGCCAGGACATCAATACTATCCAATTAACATTATTCATATCAGTCATTTATTCATAGCTACATCATTATCAATACACCAAGAACATATAATTAGTTATTTTCCCCTAAATTATGTGATTTCATTGAAATATTATCATTTCAATAAATAACATTTCAAGGTCATCAGAACCAATCAATATATTTTTCCAAATCCCAAACTAAAGACATATACTAAATAACCCTTATATATTTCCTGATAAATATAGCATTGTTTTGGAATTCCAACAAATAATCACATTAATCATACCACCTCTTTATCAATCTATTTTATATTCTTTATTATCAAAATCTATTTCATGAATTTAAATTCATACATGATTGATTATATCAATATCATCAATAATTTAAACATTCACTACAAAATATTATCTTATATGCAATAGGGCATTTTGGACGAGTCCCCGTCCAAAATACGCGGTTGTAGAAAATGGTGGCGCAAATATTTTTAATGTGTTCTTAAAAAAAACTTATTTCAACTGTCCCACAACAAATCATTTATTTCCACGAGAAAATATACTCGTCGCAATAACATAATAAAATAAATAGAAATTAATATTCACATAATAATGTTTTTAAAATAATATAAATAATATAATAATTTATATAATTTATATAAATAAAATAATAAAATTATTTTAAATATTACTAATAATATTAATAAAATTAATCTAATAATAAAAATAAAAATAAAATATTATTAATAAAATTATAATAATATTTTTATTATTAAAATTATTAATAAAAGTAATATTAAAAAATATTAAAAAATATTAATATCCTCAATATTTCTATAAATAATAAAATTTAAAAATTTATTTTTTAATAAATTAATAAATAATTAAAATATTTAATTTATAAAAAATATAAATATTAAGACATTAATATATTAAAAAACAAAAAAAAATATTCACATCAATATTAAAATGCACTAAACCATCAATCATACATCATATGTACATAATCTTCTATAGATGTTGATGCTCTAGAAATCGATGCATTTTCTCATCCTCCAACAAGTGTTGTTGTTTTCATCGAAATACCACATTCTGCATGCCCTTGTATATATCGGTCACCACATGTGTCAAATTGAAATGTGATTGATTATTACATGTACGAATGTCTTGAAAAAATTTTATTTTCCAATGTAACCATATTTCCATTACCCTTGTTTGTCGAACTACCAACACTACATATTGACTAAATTTTCATACCTAATGTTTTTCCCATTGTTTAATGTCAAAAGGGATGAATAATCGCATATTAATATTATATAATGAAGAGTCACCACAGTGTGCACATAAGCTTCCATTTCACTCCAATCCTTAAAAAAATTAAACTATTTTTTAGTTGTGGAGAACAAATTTATAGGAACTATATGATGACTGAAAAAAAAGACAATGAATTAGGGAAACATAGGTACATAGAGAGAAATGGTCATAGTATCTATTTTTCTTATTTTAGATAGTTGAAATCATAACATGATTTCCCTATAGATATGTGAAAAAAATAAAATTTGTATTTAATAAAAATAATATGGAAATAAATTTACAAATACAATATAAATTGATGAAAAAATTAATTATATATGTTGAAAGAATTCACATTGTCCGGATGGTTGTATACAATTTTGACACATTTTTTAATTAATGCAATTTATTACAATTTCTTACAATACATTACTATTTTAACTATTGTTTACTATTTATGACTAATTATTATTATTATTTCTTCGTATAACGGATAAATACTTATTATTACTGATTATTACTGATTATTAATGATTATTAATAATCATTGATAATTATTAGTCATTATTCATAATTTTTAACAATTTTTACAAAATTTTACTATCATTAGCTAATTATCCCTAACTCACCCGAATTATTCATATTTATTACAAATTATTATTGGCTTTTACTAATTATTACAAAATATTATAAAATATTCTTTTTTATTAAAAATTATTATTATTTATAAATAATTATTCATTTTAATTATTATTATTTATTTATTAGTCATTTTCATTCCTAGTAATTCCTAATTATTAATATTTATTTTTAATTATTAATATTCATTTGTATTTATTACTATTTATTTTGAGCTATTACTATTAATTCATATTTATTCTTATTTATTTTCGTTTCATTTTATTTATTACTTATCATTCTTATTTATTAAAACTTATCCACGTTTATTACAAATTATCAATATTAATTACTCATAATTCATATTTATGGAAAATTATTACTTATAATTACTATTTAATACTATTTATTGTTATTTAATACAATTCAGTACTAAATATTAATATATATTATTATTTGTTAATAATTATGAATAATTATTAACAATTATTATTTATTATTACAAATCATTGATATTTATTAATATTTATTAATATTTTTTACAATTTATTAGAATTTATTATTAATTATTACTATTTATTACAAATTATTATGAATTGTTAAAAATTATACATACTTATTAATTATTAATAGCATTTGTTACAAATTATTTTCATTTATTACAATGTATTCTTAGTTTTTACTATTTATTACTAATTATTCTTATTTATTACTAATTATTCATAATTAAAATTAATTATTTCTGTTTATTACTATTTATTCATATTTATTCCTAATTATTAATATTTATTAATAAATATTCCAATTTTTCCTAATAATTTCTAATTATTCTTAAATATTTTTAATTGATAAAAACTATTCATTTTTTCTTATTTATAACAAATTATTTCTAATTATTCCTAATTATCCCATTTTATTCAAATAGATTCTAATTTATTCTTATATATTACTAATTACTACTATTTAGTCATAATTATTCATCATTAATACTAAATATTACAATTAATTATTAATTATTCTTATTTATTACGAATTAGTTCTATTTATAGTTGTGTATTAGAAATAACTGCTAATTATTACTAAATAGTACAATTTATTAAATTATATTATAAATTATTACAAATGTAACAACATTTTTAAAAAAATAAATAATGAAAAATAAAACTATCTATATTTTATTTAATTTAATAATGTTTCTTTAACAATATTTATAACTGAGATAAACTTATATAAATTATCTACAAAATAATAGCAATTGATTAATACCCGAAAATAGAATATTTTGAACTCTGAAGGGCTTCTAAATCACCAAGATATGAAATATTAAACTTTGAAAAAATTGAGAGTAATTTGAAATATTCGATATATAAGGAGGAATTGAGAAAGGTGTGAAATAAAAAATAAAAGGTCAGCATATATATATATGTTAGAATATTTGTGTCAGTTTTAATGTGGTGTGGTTCCCATATTAAATAGTCATATCTGCGATGAAGCCTATTGCAGATACTAACCTCGATATTAATCAGGGACGACAATTAATATGGTATTTTTGACGAGTCTCGTCACATATACGTAGTTACAGAAACAGTTTTCATGACGTGGTATATCTCCATTCAAAAATATTATTATTTGTGATGGGCCACATCGCAAATTGTGAAACCCTATTATTTAGCCGGTGTTTGTAAAAAATGTATTTGTGACGGGTCCCATTTGAAATACAAAACCCCGTTATGTGTATTTGAAAAGGGATTTTCGATGGGATCAGTCGCAAATACAAAACCACATGAAGATGATTTGCGACAGGTTTCCCAATCCTATTGCAAATAAATGTCTTGATGTTTCACATGTAGTGTATGCACAACCAATTTCAATAGGAAAATGTCCTCGTCACCAATAGTCCATCCTAATAGTTTATTAGGGATGGGACCCCTCTTCTTGTCAAATAACATATCACAAATAACAAGTCTTCCCTTAGTGATTACTCATACAACCGTGCATATTTTCGTCATGAGATTTTTTATTATGGAATCAATTTTCATAATCCCCTATAATTAAACATTTAAAACATTCAACATTCAATAATACAATCTAGAGACCATTATTATAAACCATTTCACTAACATATGTTTTCATTATTTTCCCATTGTAGTAATTGGATTGGTGTCCTAAATTTTTCCCCAAAAAACTATATCGTTCCTCTGAGAAATTCCATTTAGTTATTCATCCCACATTCTCAATAGGTAGGAAACATATTAATCTTTTCTCTATGATATTTACATGTGAAAATCATAGAGAACTCTATCATTCACTTATTTGGTGAGTCTAACGGTTTTTTACTAATCAGGATGTTAAACATGTTACATGATAAATGATTAAGAATAAAATCAATATCCTCAATAAATCATCATCCCATTTTGATTCTCATCCATAAATTTTCCATCACATTCAATGTTATCCTTATTTTACCAGGATTATAGGATTCACTAAAACATAAAAGAGTAGATATAGAAAAGCTAATAATTATGTAAAACAACATAATCATGACAAATAACAATTATGATGTCTAAATCATGATACCTGATTTTATATTTGTGAATGTAGAGTCTTAACATAGGTTATCCATGATCGTTAACTATTTATGTCAATCATGATTGTTCGTAATAGGCTTTCATATTTCAAAATCATATCTCCTAGAAGTTTTATACACGGTGTGAAGCAAGGATCATTGTCATACCCTGAAAGATAATTGAGTCCACATCAATGCCCCATTTTAGAATTATTACCTTTATGAACCTCCTTAGTAGATCTATATCCACTTATATTATCCAAATGATGAATTAATATCTTGGAAGCCACATTTTCAACCCTTTGAAAAATCAACAACATTTTTGTAAGCATATAAATATCCCTATACTTATCCTTATAGACATCAATAGACATAGACATTTAAATAACTTATATTTTTCCCTATTATTTTCACAACCATATTTTCATATGAGAACAATAAAATTTCTCTGATATAAACTATAAAGAACTTGGATTTTTATATATTGATATAATATAATTTTGGATGAGTATTGTATACTTTACAAAAACATCTTCATGTAGTCTATAATAGTTTCGTTTTCCTAAGACATTGTTAACAAATAATCACATTTTAAGAAATATCCTTAATATCTCCCATAATTATCATCCATTTTATTAATAATCCTAATAATTCCCTATGAAAGCCTTTATTCTTATATTGGTGTAAGGGATAAAAATAATTACTAATCTCATCATCTCGTTATTGGTTAACAAAATATATAATTAATCATAATGTAAAAATAATGTAATGAAGACATGATCAGATCATTTGAAAACCATTCCCAACATTTCAATGATATTAATATTGAGTCCTTCCATAATTATTGTTATTTAATAAGATATTAATCATAATAGAATAAAATAACATGAACAATTAGATCATAAACATTATAATAATACATTTATTAGTGGAAAACATAAATACAAAAAAATTTAATGAATTATTTTTCAAGGCTCACTAACATGGCTCTTATATTATAGTGGGTTCACATATGAAACCATAATTGTAGTTGGGGTTCACTCCCTATTTCATCATAACTGACAATATGACTTATTGATCCAGGTAACACCCCCTTCAAGTCATGTTATCCAATGAGATATAAATATTTTCCCAATTCATTAGATGGAGATATAGTTCCCAACCATCACATAATTAAAATATTATATATATGTGTATCAATATTTAAAAAAAAATTATTCATAGTATAACCCATGATATGGAATTGTATTCCTATAAATTTCATATTATCCTAACCTAAAAAATAGACTTGTATTATTTATAATTTTTCATTTTTAATATTATAGCCTATCAATAGAAGTTGGAATTTGAAAAATTTCCAATGGTGTAAACTATGGATGAGAAACATGTTTCATAAGTATCATTCCATCATAAATGAGAACAATTAAATGAAATAATAATAACATTTTAACTGGATCATCTTTCTAGTATGACATATTTTCCACCAATAGATGTCAAATTATACAAAAATGTATTTTCAAATAGAATTTAAAACATTCTTCAATGAAGAAAAATTTAATTGGAAATCAATTTCAAAAACTAATAATTCATAAAATATCTGTTAAATCAATTCAACTGAAAATGAAAATTAAAATATCTAAATGAAACCCTTAATTTCATTATAAACATTGATTCTTGAAAATATAATTTCTCCTTTGGTTTATTATTAAATAATTTTAAAATTAATTTTTTTACTTTGAAATCATTAATTTAAAATAAAATTATTTCCCGAACATGAATAAAAATAATTACTTTGAAAAACAAATTCAGAAAAGGGAAGGTAATCATGAAATATTACAGTAGTCGTGACATTGTGTAATATTGTTCTAGTGGTACATGTTGAAAAAATATTCATTTCACATTTTCAGTAATACCAAAATTGAATATTTTGGGAGAGAAATTAATATTAATTTAATTTTTTTTATAAAATTCAATTGATACGAAATGATGACTTCCATAAACCATTTTAGGAATGTTAATAAATATTTATAACATTTTTATAAAACTTATTTTTGGAATTAAAATGATTTTTAGACTAAATGGAGAAATATAATAGTTTTTTCTTAAAAATTTCTATTTAGTTATAGAGTAGTTAAATGAAAGAATGAAGGGGAATCGTGTCTTCAGATTATATATAGATTGGATAAGACAATGTCCGTGTTTCTAGTGAGGTGAATCCTAAAATTTCATTATCATAACAAACTTCATAAACAATTGTGATACACGTAGAGATTTTAACCTAAAACTATTACCACTTTGGTAACATTGAATCATAATACAAAATGAAATAATAACATTCAATTAAAAATAAAATATCATGAGATTAAATTAATTCATGATATTAAATCTTTATAGGACTATAAAATGGATATTTCAATACCAATATGAATTAATATTATAATAATAAAATAAATCTATTAGTATTCTATTCAAAACAAAAAAGGATTGTGTGATAAATTTGTCATGTGTCTCATTGAAGTGGAATATGAGACGAAAACCCCATATAGCTTTCATTGTTTTTTGGCTTCTAAGACATAACAAATAATTTCCTCAACTGATGAATTTTATAATTAAAATATTTATATTTATTATATAACATTTGAAAGGAAAGGATATGAACCACATGAAATAAACGAGTGGTCAATTTTCATTTGTCTGTATGAAATAAAATTACAGACAAAAAAATACTTCTATATTAGTAATATTCTGAATCATAATCCCAAATTAAAAAAGAACATAAAATGAAATATTAAATATATAAATCGACATATTCATGTAATATAATTTAAATGGGGAAATATATATTAATATACCATGTTTTTTCTTATATGGCAATAGAATATTTCTTGCAATATTTTTTAAAATAGGCGCTGAGACGACATATGATTTTAGGGCCTAGTGTGCCGAGAATTAACATTTAAAAAATTATTATTATTGATCATAGAATATTATTAGCAAATAATGTAATAACTTATAAATGTATGCTAAGATTGGAAATCAAAGGACGCATTAGAGTCTAGATCGTGGATTTTTTCCTATACATGACATAACTTTTGTCAGTGTAAGTCATTTATAGAAAACTTCATAGAGTATGTAACCATAATTAAAATAATTAATAAAAATTTTGACTTATTTAACACTATATAAAAATAGATTAATAGATACACAGGTTGGAAATATTATACCACCATTATGTTCGTAATCGGGTATTTTACTTACGCACTAAAAACAGTTGGTCGGAAAGGTATGTTCGTATAAAGAATTTATTGGTGGGTGTGTTTCGTTAAAATAAATAATTTACTTAATTAGTTTAAATTAAATTCACTACATCACTTTGTTCTATAAATTGTAATTTGTGTAAAATCACCAGGGTTAGAAGAATATCCTTGTGATCATTGAGAGGTACTTCAACCCCTTATCCATTGGTGTATTGAGACTGTAAAATTACTGATGAATAATTATAGGTGAATTGATTGGGGTAGACACAACAGATCATCTTAAACACTAGAGGATTTATTATTCACAATCTATCAATCCATTGTGGTGGAAAAACCCAATATATATGGTTTTCTGATTTTATAATTTAATGGATGATTTTGATCAATTACCACACATTGATTATGGTTAATTTAAAAATCATTGGTATTTTCCCATGCATGGAGTTATAATTTATTTTTTATATCTTATTGAAACCCTGATGCACCATTCCTAATCATCAAAAATTAATGCTTGGTTGGTGGTGTTTAAGAAATTATTATTGGTTCTTCCCCCCACCGTTCATTATGTTTATTATTGTTAGACCATGTGTTCAAGAGTCAACATTTTCTGGGAAAGATAGAGTGTGATCGAACCCCCCAAATTCATTATAGTGGCACAAAACAAAGGTGTATCAATGGTTTGGGGTCATATTGATAAACTAGATATATGGTGTTTGGTAAATTGGTCGGATAAGCACTGTAGGTTCATGTTTGTGATTGTGGGTGGTTTATAATCTGGTCATCAACCCCCATTTTCATGACTCACATGGGGTGATGACGTTCAGTGTGCCAGGATCAATTTTGAGTCAACGCAATTCACGTAGTCTCATGGAGGAGGTTATTGAGAAATTTTGTGACAATGGTTGGACTCAGATCCTTGAAGTGGTGGTTGGATGTTTTCATCATGAAGAGTGTTAAAAATTATTATTATTATTAATGATAATAGCTATGATTTGATAAAAATTAAAGAAGGAGTTTTTTATTAATATATGAAATAATAATATAGAAAACTGAAAAAAAAAATGTGTGGGTAATTAATTTAAATATTCTGAATTGAATGAGTATAACACATTTCAAAATAATTTTATTTCAACCGATATAATTAAAAAAGTAAATGGTTGTGGTGGCTACACAAAGTGACTGGGTTGGGTGTAGATGTACACCATGATAGTAGACATTTTTTATGAAGGAGGTATGATGTCATTTAACATATCCATTTTTTATTAATATTATAATAATAACATTATAATTAATATTATTATCTTTTAATTAAAATTCCATTTCAACTATGACCTCTATATGCAGCATCATATTGATGAAACATCCACATTAGAGTGACCATGGAATTGAGAAATTTATTTTAAGGCTGATTTTTTATATCATATTTAGACTCTTTCATTAAGTTAATGAAAAAACCAATAAAAATATAATTAAGATTTTTTGGGTTATTATATATCATATGTCTTCCTCATACTATGTTAGAATGAAGTACTTTCTGCGATGATGAGGCACTGATTTTAAGGCAGATGATGGAAGACCAATTTCACGTACTTAATTTAGACTCGATGACTAAGCTCATTAACCAACATTCAAGCAGGATGTGGTGAAATGAAACATTTTGATAGGGTGTAAGATTGAAGAATGTCAATAGTTTATCCTGAGATTTTATTCATGGAAATCAAATCGATGTAATCTATTTGGCCATCCTAAGCCTTTTGATGAGGAATATTTGTGAAATATTTTTTTTCCATTTCGACCGATGACACGCCTCATGCATTTGTTATATTTTTTTGAAAAGAAACATTAGTTAGAACCCCAATACTCCATGTAATACTACTTATCCATCCAACAATGTAATAGTGAGGACATTTTCATATATCATAGTGGGACCTAACAATGTGTGTGTCCCTAAAATTTCATGAATCACTTCTTTAGGAAACATATATATTCTCTATCACCTTCATTTGAACTTGGATTTTGTCTTTCAAGAAGCCTATACTATGCAGTTTTCCATTTTGAATGTGATTATGACCTCATAAGAGGCTTTAAACATAAGATGAAAACATTTAAAAAAAACCTTTGATGAAACATGGTAATTTCAGGGATCAAACAAAATCATCATAGTGTTTTTGGGATTACCCTCAATCTAGGTTATGCAATGGAATTCTAGGATAGATGTTCTAGGATTACCCTCTATCATGGATAGCTAATTTCTTTCCTCTATGGTAGATCTTGTCTTACCCTCCAGATAGTCTAGGCTATGTCATTCCTCGATGGCAGTTTTAGGCTTACCATCTATCTAGGTTGGGTAATGGAATTCCTAGATGACCATTCTGAGTTACCCTCTAGTAGGAGTTGGAAGTGGAGTTCTTCAATGTTCTGGGATTTTCATTTAGTAATGATGTGTTGTGAATTTTTTAAATGACATTTTTTAGGAATAACCCACTAGTTGGGCTGGGAAGCGGTGTTTCCGTATTGAATCATCAGGCTTACCCTGGAGTAGTAATGGACAGTGGTGTTCCCGAAGGTCCTTCTCCACAGGTACCCTCTAGTAGGACAAAGTAGATGTTTTAATTGTGTAATACCAGAATTGGAAGCTTTTATGATACTAGAGGATGTGATCCTTTCATAAATATACCAAAAGCTAAACTATACGGCACTGTGATGCGGCGTAGTTTGATGAACCATTCGACCATTTATAAAGAGTAATTCTTTCTCTACTAGGAAATGTCATTGTCACACAACCTAAAACCATGTGGGCGATTCAAATGGTACCCATATCAGATATAATCAATGTGTGGTGATAAAGTCCCATTGACTTTTATTCCATAGGCATATGCATTAAGTGTTTTGCATTTCAGAAGTATATTACCTTGGAATTGCCGACTACTCATATTCTTGGTCTAAGATGCGAGATAAAGATTCCAATAATCACTCATTGAGACTTTTACGACTTAATATATATATAAATATATATATATATAATACATCAGTACCCACTCCTTGGGTATAAATACACTCTTTCCAGGAGAGACGAAGATGCCCAATATATTCCAGATGACTTTTGTGTTGAGCTTCTCATGGGTGGATGAGTCCTAAATCCTTCTATAGGTAGTAAATATTCAATAAGAAGATCATCACCTCACTGTGTAAATCATTTTGTGTTTGTAAGGGTTCACTTTTATTGTTTTTTAGTTTGAGTGGTATTCTTTTGTTTTACATTATTATAATTACTACTTCCCTCTTTATTTATATCTCATACAAATCCACTTTCACCATTTTATGGAGTTCTACTAATATGTATATACTCAAAAATACATGGACTATTTCCAATAAGTGTTGTGTCTTTTTCGGAAAGCTGAAAGGTTGAATTTTTCTTTATAGGATCATAGGGATATGAGGATCAAGGGCCACGTATGATGGTCATAGTTTGAGATTTAAGATATGTTCTCCCTCATCCATTTCGTATTTTTTATTTTTATAGTTATGTACATGCATCGGGTTTGGAATATATTTTCCCCATTTTTCTATTTATTATACGCTGAATTACACCATTCAGTTTAGTGTTCCATGAATATTTTATATATTTATTCTAGTGTTTCATCTTTTATTTCATTCCATATTCACGTTTTCATTGATTTGGTTGTGTGTGTTTGTACATGTACTTATGAAAAGGACTGCCTTTTTTATTGTGCCTTAAAAATATAATGACTTCCTAGAATATGGAGGTGGGATTGAGGTCAGTGTAGTGCGAGCCGTTGTGTGGGTAATGTTGTGGTAGATTTTTGTCAGAGTTGGTTTGACCCTTGAGACATTTTGTAGACGTTTACCAAAAATGATTTTGGGTTGGGTTTAGGTCAACTGTGTCAAAGAGTCTTCGGTGAGACTCTCAGTTTATAGAGCCTTGTGATGTTTTAGTGACTAACATATCCATTAACTACAACATTTACTACCTTCTCGTTCTCTAGGCATGTTGTGACATTTTTTTGTAGGAATAAATGGAACATTAATCATATAAGATTGTTTCTTGGACTGTACATCTTGATTCACCTCATCAATATTGTTAATCTATATTCTCTGCAGACTATGACACTCTATGATAAATTTCATGATTCTTATATAATAAACATCATAAAGGACAATATCTTTGGATTTTGAATATAACTCTTTGATTTATGAGGCCTCAGTTCAGTGTCCATCCTAGGATCACCTTCATCTAGGTGGGAAGGTAGCATCACCTAAACCTATTGAGAATAATATTTTCCCAGTAGAGTTGTCTATGAACATGAACATGTTGAGCAGAGTCCATGAGTTCCAACATCATAGACCAATGAAGATTTATGTATATGTAGATCCTCATGTAGTAGTTAATTTTATATAGTTTGTGGTCTATTTCATGATACATATACGGACACTAAAGTATCATATGGTATCTTTGAAAACCATCCTTCTCCCTAGATAAAATGGGAATTGGTAGAGATTAAATACTCAGATGCACGATGAGTCAACACTCTCAGGGGATGACTTCGAATTAAAATTTCATGGGGAGTACTACCCCTCCTTGTAAAAATCCATTCAGATCTAGGAGACTCTCAAGCTTCATTAGACAGGGCTGAAACTGGATTTGTATGTAGCTATGTTCATAGACAATAAGAACTACTCACTCTATATGATCATATATTGATAAATATGAAAATGGATGTTTGATTCGGGACTCCACATAGAGATCTGAGACAATATAGTTCCCATGTACATACCCACCTATATTGGGTTCCTATAGAGGGAAAATGTTACAGTGACATTTAGGTTAGAGTGACAACAATCAACTTGAGTTGGCAGTGGTCATGAGAGAGATTAGTCATTTATAGCAATATGAAGGTTCCAAAGATCTCATAAGGGGATAACCTTCCATGAGTAGAATCAAGGACATGGTTATATTGTATTGGGGTATCATAGAGGATTGTATCATGGGGAGGTCATGTTCTAAGCATGAAATAGGTGAAGACACGTGTCATGTGAATTCCTGACCAGCCATGTTCAGAATCCCAGGAAGATGGTAGATGGTGCACCCTTCCAGAGATAGTGTTGTGTTTAATGTTCTCCCATGCAGATTTATAGTGGTCCCTATTGAGGCAGATCTGGTAGATGTGGAAGAGGAGCTATAGTTGAGGGATAATGGTATGAGTTCTCTCGACCACCGCCACTTGGTATCCCACGTCATATTCAGGGATATGGGATATGGGGCCACTTAAAACTATATCATTTTAATATCTATGATCCCATAGCACATGAGATGATAAGTGTTACATTCTATGTGTCTTCTACGCCCAAAAGTAATAATCAATAGACATTGTGTGAGGTACTCTATTATCCCTCTTCCAATCTCATACAATAAACGTTGGTGACAATGGGTATCAATGTAACTGATTGTTAGTGTTATTTGATGTAGCTTCTATATCTTGAGGAAGAAGGGTTCTTCCCCCCACCGAGATGTATTTTTTGTTACACAAGATAAACTATGAGGGAGAGTTAGTGATTCCATGTAACATCTAAGGATATTATAGAATAATACATTGACATATATAATAATATTTATTAATTAGATATTAAAATTAAATTTAATTGGATTCTTTGTCTAATATCTCACCCGACATGCAACAATGGATTTCTCTAAAAAATCATACATTGCACAAAACAACTAGTTATAATGAAAAATAAAACATTATTAATATTAATACGTTAAATAATAGTTGCCGCCTAGCAGTTGTGTTGGTGGGATTAAACAGAATAGACTATAATATGTTTGAACGTATTTTTTAGTATTTTTTACTTTCTTCCAATTAATTTAAGGTCATAAAATAATAATAAATTAATTTTAAAGCATAAAAAGAATTAATATTTCTAAAAGGTAGTTTTATTTCCTACTGATGGAAAAACATTTTTCATTCGACATTATGAGTGGTTATAATTTTTATATTATAAATTAAAATTTCTCCTTAGAAGAAGGACATCAAAATTTATTTTAGAATAATTTGGGGTAATTTAATGAATAAAAAAATATTAATGAACAATAAAAAATACTGAATTATAATTAAAAAATTCATGTTCTTTATATTTACATATATAGTTATGTAATTATTTTAATTAGTTTTAAAGAATTAAAAAATAATAATTTGAACATTTTATTAAATTTATGTCATTGTAGTAAATTTCTATTTGAAATTGGATAAAATATCATTGTGAACATTTGATTTTTTTTATTATAAAAACTTTTTTGTTCAATATGTCAATTGTATTAATTTTTAAATTAATTTTAGTATCTTCTGTAAATTGAATTTTAAAAAAATGTACATACATGATGGTAATATATATGAAAAATATTATCAAATAGGATCCATATAAATTTTTGGCGAATTAGAACTACAATATTTTGTTTATCGTGGTTAAAAGTAAATTACAAAATTATATGTATAAATAATATTATAATAAAATAAATCTACCCAAATACTATTCCAAATATAATATTATGAGATATTATTGACATCAAAAATACATGGGTTAAATCTTTTGCCTATAGATGCAACCAGGGTGTGATTATGATAGTAATAATATTTTATTTAAAGTAAAAAAAATGATATCATAAACACATCTCTTATTATTAATAAAATTATAATATGTGGTTATGTATATGATTTCTTAGACTATAAATATTTAATAGAAATATAAAATAATTATATAAAGTGTGGTAATTTTTTTATAATTATTATGCATTAAACATTAATGTTTATTCATAACATAATGATGATCTAGAAATATATTTATTAGATGATGAATGAAATAAATGATATTAATGATATTATAATAAAAAAAATTAATATAAAATTCCATGGAATAATTTTTTGATTAATTATATATTTTAATATTTATTCAAAAAATATATTTCCCAAATTAAAAAGGTATTTATGGTTTTTTAAATGGTGAAATAATGAATAGTATCAAAATTGACATAATTTATATCATAACATAAAAATTATTTTACTAAATGATATAAAATTAAAAAAAACATACTAATTATAATAATAGTTGAGGTAAGTCTCGAATTGTCTTTAATTTCACATTCATTGATCTTTTTTCACGTTTGGATAATTTTGATAACTATCCACATGTAAATTAAATAATAAAACTAAAAATGATAAAATGTATAGAACAAAAAGATAAGGATTAAAAAATATCCCATAAATTTTATTTTTTTATAGGGTGAATTCAAATTGAACCATTGTAATCATATATTCTATAAAAATAAACATGGACACTATTGGAATATAAAATGAATTAATAATAATTTAATACATTTCATAATTTAAAGAGTTCCACTCACCTCTCTAAAAAAGAACTATTTTTTCAATCCATACTATTAAAAAACATTTAGGTTTGAGTAGGATCTACCCAAAAAACATAATAGATTCCATCCCCACAATTCTAAGGCCTTACATTAGGAAGAAACTATTTTTTAGAGGTTTAAATGTTTTTCAAAAGGCGATCACCTAAATGAAATGTAATAATTTTAATTAACTATTTCTATTTTATCTCTTCTTCCACATCCTATAAATATACTCCAACCATGGTGAGATAATAACTACACTATCCTTAATATACTATTATTTTATTATGTTAATATAATCATCTAAATCCGTCTTCACATCGATCAAATGGAAATATAATTAATAGTTCCTGGGTTTGTCGAAATATCATCCCCCAAAACTGATAATTTTTTATCCATAACCTTCTCTCATGACTAGTTATAATGAAGTAATTAATGATCACATGTGATATTAATAAAATATTAATTATTAGAATATAATAACATATTAATTATTTTCTTTCAATCAATGAACATAAAATTGATAACATTGTTAATTCGTGTGTTTGAACTATCACTTCCACAATGAAATGTGAGCATTTTTTTCACCACATTACTTGTATGATATATATAAGTATATCTATATTATTATAATGATGTTTATGATATTATGATAATTCAGGGAAGATAAAATAATAATTACCTCATTTACAAAATGATCAATGAAAAATGGAAATGTCACTTAGAGGTACATATACTAGTGCAAAAAAATGTTTTCCAAAATGGTTATTTTTTAGGTTATGAATCATTTTTTTAAGATTATATTACTGGGGATGTTATAAATATTGTTTTTTGCGTCTGTTATTTTAAAACCGGCATAAAAATAAAAATCGGAAGCCATTTTCATGCCGGTTCTCAAAAAACTAATGTTAAAAATGGTTCGAAGTAATAATTTATTACGTCGGTTATTAAATAACCGAATAAATTAAAACCCCCTCTTAATCATTTTTCACATCAGTTATTAGAAAACGGATGCAAAATTCAAGAATATGATGTCGGTTTTATTCATAACTGACATGATAAACTAGCCTGTGAAGCTGTTTTTCACATTAGTTATTTAATAATGGATAGGAAAACATATATACCATGCCATTTATTTGATAACAAAAATAAAAAACTGTTCTCATTCATTTATTATGTCGGTTATAAATTAACCGATGTAAAAAAAAATTTAATAAAACAATTCATCCATTACTATGCGCTGTCAATGAAGAAAAGAAACCAATTGAAAAATAACCAAAACTAGACCAAAGCCACAAGACATCCCCCCTGTGACAACCCTTACCCCCTTGGATATCCCCCACCCCATGGACACCACTACCGCTGGACATCCTCCCACCCCAAATAAGCCCCCCCAACCCCACTTATAGCCCCTCCACCCCCTGGACACGCCCTACCTCCTTGGACATCCCCCCACCGGCCCCCACCCCTGGACACCCTCTCACCCCCCTAAAATGCCCCACCCCTGGTCACTATCCCTCCCCTAGACACCCAAACCCCCTTAGACAGCCCATCCCACCCCCATCCCTTGGATACTCCCCACCCCATGGAATCCCTCTGATCAACAGGACATCCCCACCCCCTGGACACCCTGACCCCCTTGGACACCCCCCGAACACCCCCACCCCCTAGACATCCCCCACCCATTGTACACCCCCTACCCCTTAGGCATACCACACACCATAAACACCCCCTCCCCCATGGACAGCCCCACACTCCTGTGTACCCCCACCCGTCGGACACCCCCACGCCCATGGACAGCCCCCCAACACCCTCGATACCCCCCACTCACACACCCCACCCCCAGGACACCCCAACCCCCCATTGGAATGCCCCCTCACCCCATAGACACCACCCCCACCCCCTTGGATACCCACCCTGGACACCGCCACCCCCTTTGATATCCCTCCCTTCTGAACAACCCTCAAACCCTCTAGACACTCCCACCCCTGGACACCCCCAACCCCTAGGACACCACTACCACCTTGGATAGCCCACACACCCCCTAGACAAAACCCCCAACCCATGGGAACCCCTAATAACTTAGAAATCACCCTCACCCCCTAGATACCCCCTTTGGATACCCATCACACCCATGGATTTCCCGTGCACCCCTGTGGACACCACCCCCACTACTGTGGACACAACATGGACGGACCCACCCTCGTGGATAGACCCCTCCCCCTAGACACCCCCATCCACCTGGATAGTCCCCACCCCATAGACACCCAAACCCCCTGGAAAACCCCACCCCCATGTAAAATTTCCCCAACCCCTAGATATCCCTCCCCCCAGACACCCCCACCTCTAGACACCCCCTACCTCCCTAGGACAACCCCTCACCCCTTGAATACCACCCCCACCACCTGGACACCCCAACCCACTTGGAAAGCCCTTTCACCCCTGTACATAACCCCCCAACATTAGAAACCCACTTGACACCACCACCCACATGGATAACCCCCCCAAACCTGGACATCCTCCAACACCCTGGACACCCCCACCCCCTTGAAACCCCATAACCACTTGAATGGCCACCCATCCCTAGATATCCCCCATCCCCCTAGATAGCCCCACCCACTAGACACCCCCACCCCGGGAAACACCATACCCTATGGGACATCCCCCTCACCCCCTATACACCACCCCATACCCCCATGGACACTAATACCCTCTTGGAAATCTCCCTAACCACAAGACCCCACCCCCATGGACACCGATACCCCCTTGAAATCCCCCTAACCCCAAGACCCAACCCACACACCCTTGGACACCCCTTGGACACCAACACCCCCTAGAAAACCCCCACAACACTGGACACCCCCAACTCTAGACATCCCCTACCCCCTTGGACAAGCCCCTCACCCCCATGAACACTACCCCCACCCCCTGGACACCGCCACCCCCTTAGACAAACCCCCACCCCCTAGACACCACCACCCCATTAACCCCCCCGTCCAAACAGACACATGAATGTACACCAACACATAGATTATGGTACACACTAAAATAGTAAACTTGCATGAAATCACATCCATGGTTTATTTTACGAGTAAAAAATTTGAATGTCATAAATGAAAACTATGACAGTTACCATGATAGGATAAAAAAATTGAAAAATTACATCTCAAAACCAATGTTTAGGGAATCGAGAATAATAATAAATGTTACAGATCAATGTAATGTTTACATGAGTGTCGGTTGTATAGAACCGATGTGAAAAATGATGTTGTGTTAAACATTTTTCCACTACTGATACGACTTACCATCAATAATATTATAACATTGTTGATTTTTCATACAATAAATAAGTAGTTTTATATAAATGTATAATTTATATATATAAGTGATAATATATCATGAATTTTATTATAGATATTATGGAATTATGACTACATTCACTATTGACAACATACCATGCTCACATTCGAATAAAGTACCAAATATCAACCAAATGTTTGATATGAAAATAAATAAGTATAAATTTTTTATAACACAAAAATAAGTGATAGGAAAATAATAATAAACATGAAACTCATTATCATTAAAGTATAAATTAACCTATGTTTAATATTGTGGAATATAATGATTGTAAATCTTGGTTGGATTCACGATAAGGGACTTCGTATCAATCTTCTTTCATTGATACATATTTTAATAATATACACCACCTTCATTTATACATTTTTTAAATAACTCATTTGACTTTTAATTTCAAAAAAAGTTTATCAAATGTAATATATTTAAATATAGTGTTTTTCTAAATAAGAAAACGTATATTTTTAATGTATACAATGATGATGACTTTTTCTTATCCATGATCATTATTTGGTATATGGATTCCCCTACAAGTCATCATGATTTTGAAATTGAAAATAAATACCATTTTCTATTTGTAGGTGTTTTCATATTGAAAATGGAATAACTATATAAATACATTGAAATGATATGTTGTGATTGCAAATTAGATATGTCACATTCCCTTATATATTTATAAGTGTTATTATTGTGTTACTGATCATAGAAATTAAAAATGTGTACTGGTGGTTTCATAAAAAACATGTGGAGGGTGAGCCTATGATACATCTACAACGAATTGGGTAATGATATCATGTTAAATGATAAGTTTTATCAAAATAAATTTAGTGACCACCATGCTCTAATTACATTAATTTGTTTTCTAATTAGAGCATGGTGTCATCATCGTTTCTTATTTGGAATAAAAAATCACATTAATAGAAAGGTATTCTCTAATATTCATCTGGGATTTTGATATTAATATCAATCATTTTAAATTAATATCAAATATTATGTATAAAAGGTTTTTAGATTCTAAATATTTCAAATGATATGAAAAATCTTGTTTGATGTGCGGTGATGGTGGAAATGGATTGTTCTGATGGTAATGTTTGTCATTGAAAAATAGAATATTAAGAGCACAATGTTTTAGGTGAAAATTATGAATTCAAAAAAAATATTATGGTATGAAAATAATATTTATAGAATTTTAGAATTCTGTTAAAAAAACACTAAATAATTCATTTTAAAATCTATTAAGTGCTACTGATGTTGCAAAATTGGGCATAAGGCTCAGAAATGAACTGAAACATTTTAAGGTAATGGTATGAAAAAATCTACGATACAGTTCATAAATTTTATTTAATATAATGAGAATATTTATTACGAAAATGAGTGCCTAATTAAAAATATTAATGATTGGAAGAAACTAAATTATAAGTAGAATGATCCGCTAAAATCATTTTCAATAAATCCAGAAGAAGCCGATCTTTCACATGTAGTGGTATGAGATACATTATTGGTTTATCCAGACTAAGCCAATATGTTTTCTGATTCAGGTTCTACTAATTCATTCATTTCTATGAAATTATCTGTTAAATTGGATATTCGACCTCAAGAAATTAATCCAAATTTTGTGGTAAAAACAAATGGGTGAATGTTTACAAAAAATTAAATTATAAAAATCTTACTATCATTGTATCTGGTATTAATATAACAAAAATAATGGTTTGATTCCTCAAGTAGAGTTTTATGTTAATCTAGGTAAGGTTTGTCTTTTAATTACCATGATTATATTTAATAAAAATCTAAATAATTTTCTTTTCATAAATCCTTCGATTTTGTGTTTTGAAATAAAACATTACCATTTATAACATATCAAGTTGCTAAGAAACTATTAAAAGAAGGAAATGAATGCTAAATTTCACATATAGTTAAATAAATGGAGTTTTTCATATTAATGTTGTGCCCATGGTAAATTAGTTTCACGAGGTTTTCCATGATGAGTTTAACAGTAATGTACCTAATTTTAAAGTTGAATTTTGAATTGACTTAGTTAATAATGATAAGAAATTTTCAAAACCCCTTATTAAAAGAACAAATTGATATTTTAGAGTTGAAACCAATTTCCATGAGTCATTAGATAATGGTCGCATTCAAACTAGAACATCTCAATGGGGTTCTCATATCCATTATGTTAAAAATAGAGGCTATTCAATGAGGATTTTAACTGATTATAGAGCCTTGAATAACATTACAATTAAGAACAAGTGTGTACTTCCTCATATTGATGATTTTATTTATCTTCTCTAAGGAGGACATAAATTTTTGAAGGATGACATGCAGTGAGGTAACCATGACTTGAATGTAATGGAAATAGACAATCCAATGACTGTGTTTAGTCCTTGATATGACCATTTTTTATTTTTATATATTTTGTTTGGTTTATCTAAGGAGCCTTTTGTATTCATGTATCTTATGAATATCATATTCCTTGAGTTCTTGGATATGTTTTTGGTTATATATATAGATAAAACATGGGATTATTATAAATTTAAAGAGGATCATTATAGCCATATAAGGGTTTTTTAAAACCATAAATGAAATTAAATATTATGGGAAATTCAGGAAGTGTGAATTTTTGTTGCAAAAAATTTCTATCCTTTGTCATTTTATTTCTAAAAATTAAATAACTATTGATCATTCTAAAATAGAATGTGTTATAAAATATTGAATACCCATAAATATAAACAATATACATTGTTCTCTTGGATTATTAGGATCTTACCAGATGTTTGTGGAAAATATTGCATGGTTATCTATCCCACTGACTATGTCAACAAAATATTTTGTTATGTTCATCATTAAAAATAAATTTCATGATTGATTTAAGGAGTTGAAGAGAATATTAGTGAATAGTCCGGTTTTTCCAATACCCTCAAGAAATGATGAATTTGTTGTCTACATTGCAGCTTTATTTTAATGACATGGTTTATTACTAATGTAAGATGATTAGTTAATCTATTTTTCATCATGTTAGTTGAAAACTCACGAGTCCAATTACCCTACACATTATTCACCAATAGAAATTTTTGTTTCAATGTACATATTTACTCCTAATGAATTGATCATGAGATATAAAAGGCGATTGGAAGTCATCATGATTTGTGATTTCACAACACCTTTCTATCCTAGAAAATGAATCAATGTGGATGATGATTTTTTTGAGAGAATTTATAGTCTATTAACCATGTTACATTTGGAACGTGACCCTTTTATTATTTATTTTAGAAACATTTTCATGGAAGTTATTGTGGTAGGAAATTCTACTATTTTGATTCATGTTTTAGAACAATAGTCTCTATTTGGAATAATTAATCAAGCATATATTGAAGAAAATGAATGATACAAAATGTTATAATTGGTTTGAAATGGTTTGTATTCTTAATTAAATATTGATAAATGATATTATTTGAGATTTGGGGTAGAGATTATAGGTGCTTTAAGATTCTTTGATTAATAATTTTTTGTTATGTGAAGCCTAAAATTCTTCATTTTCACATCATCCTAAAACCACGATGATGTTCTATTATCTTCTAGATATTTACTAGTGGGATGGAATGAAAAAATATACATCTGAGTTTAGCCTAAGATATTTGACTTTTCAATAGTTTAAGGAAGTATAGATGATTACAAATATTATGATTCAATATTTTCTAGTTCCTAAGTGGAAATGGGGAAATATATCCATGGAATTCATAGTGGGATTAAGATATATATTCGAGCTAACAAAGTTATTAAGCTTATAGTTTATCGATTGAAAAATATAGCACTTTTCATTTTATTAGATATTAATTACCTCTACATCACTATCTTAGCAGTATAATAAATATATAGCTTGTTTACATGAATTTCCTCTCTCAATCGTTACTAATCTTGTTCCCATTTTAACATTTACAAATCTAAAATCCCTTTAGAATACAATTGGAACTAAATTATATTTTAGTACATATTTTCATCCTCAATAATATGGCTAGTCTGAATGAACATGCAAGGCATTGAAGGATATGTTATGTTCTTATTCAATGGATTACAATAGAATTTGGTATCAATATTACATATTTTAGTTTTCATATAATAATATTTTTTCATTCTAGAATATATATGACACGATTTTATGAATTATATAGAATTTGGTGTCAAACATTGGATTTTGACATCGGAGAATGGAAGATTATGGGACAAGAATTTGTAGAAGATGTGGAAGAAACAGTTTATTTGGATCAGAATCACATGGATAAGCATAGAGTAGGAAGAAAATTTATGACAATAATTGGAGAATGGATATTTCATTTGAGGTAGGAGATCAAGTATTTCTCAAAACATATATATGGAATAGTGTGATGCTTTTGGTTAAGAAGGGTAAGTTAAGTAAATGGTAAATTAGACCCAATGGAATCCTAGATAATGTTGGTCTGGTTCCAACAATGTGTTTTTACTTACATTTTTTCCTAGGTATAGAAATATTTACACGATTCAATTCCATGAACGTATATTACAGATCCATCTAATGATTTGAGTATAGATGTTTTTCAAGTGGGAGTGAATTTTTCTTTTTAAGAACAACAAGTTTTGGTTTTGGACCACATAGATCAAGGGTTGTGAAATAATTTTTCCTATCAGGTTATGGATTTTTGGTAAAACCAAATTGTTTAAGAGTATACCAAGATATATTAAAATACTATTAGTGAGAAATACCTCCCATTAATATCATAGGTGAATAAAAATGTGAGGAATCAATTTCAAAAAGGTATCTTATGTACTTATAGAATAAGACTTCATCCTCTACTTTAATATTTATGAATTTGATATTAATTTTACATTAAATGGGATTCTTTATTTGAGAGTGTACCTAACACGTAATAATGATTTTCTCTAAAAATAATAAATTGCCCAAAGTCCGAATGAAAAACAATACATAATTAATATTATTATTTAAAATGGTTGTTAACGCCTTGCCATTGTATTGGTGGAAATGAACATAAAAAACTATAATTTGTTTATGAATTTTGGTTAAATGTTTTTACATATTATAATTAATTTTATGTGATTAATAAATGAATAGACATAATTTTAAGCATAAAAATCTCTAATAATTTGAAAATGTAGTTTTACATCCTATTGATAGAAAACCCTTTTTTTTCAAAATTTTGACAGTTTTAAATATTTTATATGAATCTTTTATTTTATTATTTGGAATAAGGACATATAAATAATAATTGAGTTAATTTTTTGTATTATGTTTTTGAAAATATTCAATTTTTATGATGATTTCAAAATATTATTTTTAATTCAGAAATACCTTTTCAACTAATTTACATATATAGTTTGGATTCCATTATAATTGATTTTAATGTATAATTAATTAAAAAATTAACATTCAATCCATTGATGTTAATTGGAATAGATTTAAATTTGAAATTGTATATAAAAACATTGTGAACTTTTGAACGTTTTTACTTAACAAACTCTCTTCCTAAATCTGTCAACATAATAAATTTTTAAATAAATTTCAGTATCTTGTGTGAATTAAATTTCTAACAATGGAAATTTATTCTAGTAAAAAATATGAGAATTTTGATCTAATAGGAAAAATATAATTTCTGGAGAATAGTAATGTTAGTATATTATTTAAAATTATTAATGTAAATCGGGTAATTAAAGTTAAAAATAAAATAATAATATTTTTAAATAACCATAAAAAAATTTCATAATTATATTAGATCAGTAGGTGTAGGTTAATGAAATATTTTTTACAAAATTGTGGACTCTTCAAGTTACATGGGTGTGATTATGACAAAATAACAATTTATTTAAAATAAAAATAAAGATATCATAAATATTTGTCTTTTTAATAATATTATTTTAATATGGGGTTATGTTAGTGATATATTAGAATATAAATATTGACTATATCATTAATAATATTAACTACATCATGATAATTTATTAATAATTTTTAGAAATTAAATAATTGTATTTTATTTCTCACAAAATGATGATACAAAAATAGATTTATTAAAAGATGAATCAAAAAAATAATATTAATAAAATTAAAATAAATATAAATTTAAAATTTTAATTCCATCCACGAATTTGAAAGAATAAATATACATGTTTTTGATTATTTAAAGTAGTTTATTCGAAGGAATCGTTTTGTTCTAAATTTTTTAAAAGTAAAATAATTAATATTGTAACAATTTACATAAGTCATATATAAAATTATAAAATATTTAATTAAATTATATAAAATTTTATAAAAACAATTAATCATAAAACATGTTAAGGTATATCTTCAAATATCATCAATTACTCATTAATTGGCCTTCTTAAATGTTATGATAATTATTTTAACTCTCAAATTTAAAATTACCAAACAAAACGGTAAGAGTTTAAATGGTTAAAAAAAGATAAGGAATAAGGAAAATAACCAAAACATGTACATTTATATTGGATGTATTTATTTGGAACCATAATCATACAATATTCCAAACTAATCATCATGGAAAAAATTTTGATAGAAAAATTATATATATTAATTTATTTATTTTAACAACTCCAATAGTGCCCATCCCATATCCTATTAATGGGAACTCTTATTTTTTATTCTTTACGAAAAATGAACATTTTTGTTCAGAAAAATGCTTCCCAATAACCTCTATATATTCCATACCCCACATTCTTGAGGACATATTTTTGGTATAAGAACCTTCTATGAAGTATTAATATGTAATGAAATGTGATCATCTGAGATAATGGTAATGTTTTTGTTTATGATTTACTATTTTATTTATTTTTCAACATCCATAAAATCACCTCCAACCATGATGAGATAATAAATAAAATATCACAAATATACATAGATTATATTATGTTTATATTATAACCTAAATCTATCACAACATCTATAAAATGGGAATGGAATTAAATATTTTTCTGTACATTTGAAATATCTCATCCACTGACCGATATAATTAACATTCCATCGACAAATCTCATGATTGGTTAAAATGATGGAATTAATGTTCTGATGTGAAATTAATTAAATATTAGTAAATATAAGAAAAAAATTTATGAATTATTTTCATTCATTCAATGCACATAAAAATGATTTTGTCGTTTTGGCGTATATGTTGATTATCACCTCCACGAAGTGATTTAGATAATTTTAATTCACCACATCACATATATAACATATATAAGTATATTTATGTGATTATAATGATATTAATAACACTATAATCATTTTTTATATATAAAATAATAATTACCTAATTTCCACAATGATCAATGAAAAATGGAAATTTTAATTATGCATATGTTTGTCCCACCGTGTCCATAATTATACTGTTGTTCCTATTTCATACCATAAAAAAGATTATTTAAAATGATAATAATGTATGAATTTTATAATTATTTCCTGAATTTTATTCTTTTCATTATGCTATTAAGACCACATGGACTATAGACATCATACCACATTCATATCCAACTCAAGTACCAAATAATGACATAATGCTTGATATGAACTGAAATAATTATATATTTTTTAAAACAGTGTAATAAGTGATATAAATGGATTAATAAAATTGAAAAAGGATATCAATAATATATAAATTGAGGTAAATTTATTATCTATGAATATAAGTACTACACTTGGTGAGCTAGATTCACGTTAAGGGACATCGTCTCAATGTTATTTCATTGGGGAATATTTTAATAATATAGACATACTTATTTTAATGGTGTATAATAAACCAATTTTAATTTTCATTTCAAAAAATGGGGTTCAAAAGGAATCATTTTTAAACAATGTGTTTTACTAAACGTAAAAATGAATTCTTTTTATCGTATATAGTGACAACAACTTTTTTTCAGATGTGGCCATTAGTTGTTATTTAGCATACTCTACATTTCGTATTGTATTTGAAAGATAAATAAATAAAATTTTTCCTTTTATTGTATTTTTTTATTGAAAATGGCTTTTAGAAATGATTCAGAATATCAATATCATGAAATGATATTGTTTTAATGAAAAGTGGAAATATTAATTTTTCGTTATTCTTGTTCTATGTGTTATGATTAAGTTATAAATATTGGGAATTATTTTATGTATATGTGAATTTAGTTAAAAAAATGAAGGCATGTGAGACTTTTATTTCACTACAATGCATTGGGTAATGTAATGGAGTTAAAAATAAGGTTTATACTAGTAGTGTTAGAGATTATATTGTGACGGGAATTCTTATTGTAACTATAAAGGTTACTCCTTATATAGCTGTGAAAGCCACAATGTATGTACGATATAAATTTCATAGGTTAGCTTCCTGATTTATTATTTATAATAATTGTTGTTGGAATATAATGATTTTCACAAGTTATTTGAAGACATTTTGTTTTATGCATAAAATGTATGATTTTGAGAAAATTATTTCATGACATTAAACTTATCATGGACTAATAGTTTATTTCATTATTTTATATCCATATTGATATTTTTTTGTTCATACCGTATTTTTTATAAAGTTTCCACAAGGTATATGTATGGGTATCCGGAAAGAGGAATTCAAGAATATCGTACTGTATATTTATATCAATAAAAAATAAATCTTGTTTTATATAGTTTTATCTTGTAAAAAAGTGTGAGTGAGAAGAAGTGTCTACATTGTAATATTTTAGTTGTTATGTAATCATTATTTCATAATTCTCTAAGAATCTAAACCTAAAAAACAATAATTATAAATTATTTAAATAACTAAAGATTTTGTAACATTTAATGTAGAGTCCCTGTAAAAACAAATTGGATAGTATGGAAATTTGGTGGATGAGACCCCCTTACCTATGCACCCAGGGTGAGGTTCTATGGTGGAGTATTGGATAAGCTACTCACATTGTCGGTGGATTATTTCATCTACACACTTTTTGTTTGGGATTCCATTAGTGTGTGGTATAGTTTCTGGGTTGGGTTTAATCTACTTCCATGATAGGAAAATATTCACAGGGTATGACACGTGCATTCAGTGTCTAGCTTTTCATGGCTGTATGAGTCTACTCACCAACCGTTTTTGTTATTACTCTTGCATGATCGACATCAACTATGATGTAGTGACATGAATTTATTTCATATGTTTTGAAGTAGTCAATATCACATGAACAAAACTACATGAACCAAAACATAGAGAGGGCATCAATAGTATTTTCTATGATGAGGTAGAGGAACTACTTTCTGAGGGATATTGACTTTGAGATCTTTTGTGACCATTTATACATAAAACTTTCACAAGGTTTATTTTATGAACAAGGGAATGAAGTCATAATTTTGATGGATGAATGATGATTCTGGTAGAATTAAAAAAATAGGAGATAAGGTAGTTTCACACTTCTCATTTGGATTTCCATCCCTGTGTATGGAATATGTATAGAAAACCCATATACAGGATCAGTATAAAAACCATTTTGTTTAGTTTTGATTTTTTCTGATGAAAAGATTTGATGAGGGAATAATTTAGAAACCATTTTTTCAATTATAATTTTTAATATTTTTAGGAATATGTTTATAACAATACGCTGAGATATAGTGTGATTAAGAGGCTCAGTGTACCAAAATTTAGTATTTTAAAAATATTAAATATGTTTTTCTACATGTGCATGGTTCTTTCAGAAATAACATAATATCATTTAAATGGAATCTGGAAACATAAATCTAATGTAACAAATTATTATGTAACATGTAATTTACCATAGGTGTTACCAAATTTTTTGGTGCGGATGATCTGTATAAAAAATCATCGAGGACATAACCGTAAATAAAATAATTAAATAAAATTATTATATTTTGAAATATAATCCAAATAACTAATGAAGGATGGATTGAATTGGAAAAAAGATATCACAATTTAGTTAGGGATATAGTATTATCCTTATGTGTTTCATAATGTTGGTTGATACATGATGTTCGGATGAAGTAGCTGTTTGAGGGTGTGATTAGTTAAAATAAATAAATAATTTATTTATTTTAAATAAAATTACATAAATTTAATTCTTCTATAATTGATATACTATCTAATTTTTCTAGAGTTTTACGCATATATCTAGGATCAATGTGAGGATCTGACACCCCTTATTCATTTGAGGATTGAAACTGTATGATGACCGGTAAGATCTTTGTGGATCGATAGAAGGTATATGTAGCAAATCGTCTTCTTCACTAATGGATATGTTTTTTTCACCAACTATAATTCCATAATTGTGGTTGGAATCATTATATGGGGATTAACACCATTAAATTTTAAATATTTATCATGAATAATTCCATATATTTGATATATTGTAATTTGAACACCCTTCCCTTATTCCCATGATTATAGGTTTAATTATTTTCTTAATTTGAACGTCTAACAGTGGTTCCCCATTCTTGATCATCAGACATGAATGTTTTGATAGTGATGTTTACTACATTTTTTTTGATGATCTTAGACCACATTCATTATTTTTCTTCATTGTTATATCATGAGGTCCTAATTATACATTGTCGAGGCAGGTTCAAGTTTGATCAAACCCCCTAATGCATTAGATGTTGATAGTGGTCATATCGATCAAAAAATGATATTCACAGAAATGTATTCATGATGGCCATAAATTATTAAGCACCAAAAATTAAATTATACAAAAAGGGTTTCATAAACCTCTAATCATAACATGACATATAGAATATAAATAGATTTAATATCTATTTCATCATTTGATCACAGTATAACTCAAGGAAAAAGAAGGTACAAGATCATTTTATCATGTTATAACCCATGGAAGATTAAATGGTTACATAAGAATCATGGAATTAAAAAATAAAACTATTCATTGAAACCATTATAATACAATCATTGGATTGTATCCATTGTATATCATAAGTAACAACAACTATTGTAATCTAATATTGAAAATTATTTTTAACAAAAACAATTTTAAAACTTTTCTTGTAGAAAATACCCTTTTTATGGTAATTAAATTAAAAGAAATTTATAATTTAATCATTTTTAAAAAAATATTATTATTCAAAATAACCTTGAAAACATGTAACTTTATATTTTATGAAAATAGGGATCATAAAATCTAGAATTTAGGTTCATTTACTATTAATTTAAACAAGAATTTAATCAACATTTTCGACAGTATGAAAGCAATCATTGTTTGGAAAATGTAATAAATATTCCATTGAAAAGTATTTTTAAACATTTTTACCATGTATAGAGAAATTTACATAATCAATATTTTTTTAATTTCAAATAGTTTTATATCTTTTTAAAAGATAAATTTTAATGAAAAAGTGTTTTGGACTCAAGAGAGAAAGCATGGTTTATTTATAACTTTTTTATCTCATTAGTACTTAAACAGTGTAAAATTTGGGGAAAATGTATTTAATTGAAATAAAAATATGAGAATAAAAACAATGATATATATATATATATACTAAAAATATTTAATCACATGAGGCATAATCAAGGGAAATAGTAATAAATTTTGAGATTGTAGATGTAGACCTTTAGCTCATTTGTCACATTGAATCATAAGACCCATGAAATTACAACATTAAAATAAAATTATAATATCATGTGAATAAAATAATTCATGAAATTACAAGGAAATGGGGAGTTATATACAACCCATAAAAATAAATAGGGTTATAACATTACATTAGTCTCAAATAGTTCTAATTGAAACACACATACCTTAACTTAAGTCATGAGTTCCATCATACACACTAAAACTTACAATATAATAAATATATGTTTATTATAAATACATTACATTACCATATATATATATATATATATATATTATTGTACCAAGTATTTTTAAAATATAATCTTTTATTGCCTTTTTATTAATAATAACATGTTTAGGTCATATTTCAGGTAATTAGTTTGTTGTTTTCATGTATGTATTAATTTAGTTATTTTGGTACCCCTAAAATGGTGAGAATTTCCATAATAAAAAAAAATTATATCAATGTTATAACTATAATATAAAATAAATATACATTTATTTGGTGTAATTCATACATTTTTGAGAAAGAAAATGAAATACACCATTCATGGAGATGGTTGGTCTTACGTACATATGAACGTTGATTCCATATTCTTGAATGTCTAAAATAAAAAAATCTAAATAATATAAGACCATTTTAAATTAATATTTAATTCATATATCTCTCATATGTTGAAAAAAAGTCATTATTTGTAATCTTATAATGATTTAACATATCACAACACCAACCAATGCGGTAGTACACTATACACCTGAGCGACATTTTTGTATTCTTGTAAAATGGAATATAAGAATTTATCTATTTTATAAATATTAAAGAATTATATTAATATAATAAATATATATTATATATATTTAATCATTCATTATATTAAGTTATGTTATGTAATGATGGTAAAAAGAAGACATCGATTTGAGAGACTATAGTCTTCCTTACAGATGAATAATGGATTCTTATCCCATTTGATGTAAGTGTAGATAACTGTATCTTAATAACTTTAAAATACAACCAATATATATATATATATATATGGAATATACCGATTTTATTATATATTCATGATTTAATGATAAATTAATTATGTTGAATAAGAATTAATTTAAAAATCTCAATAAATAACATTAACACTTCATTGGTTAAAATCCTTATTATTGCAGTAAAATTTATCATAGGATGGTCATTTGAACAAATTAATAAATCTAAGATAATATAAAAAAATGTATTTTATTTTGGTATGGATTTTTATAGCCAGTGGGATTTTGATTTTAGAAGTGAATTGAATAATTGGTGACCTTCTATATGTGAGGTGAGTGAAACACATGAAATTTATGAATTGAGAATTTGGATCCCAAGTTTTTCACAAGAATATACACTCTCAAATAGATAATATTAGATCCGTAGAGATGGTATGGTAAAAAATATCCATCAAATGGATTATGTAAATGTTTTGGGTGATTTTATCCTATATCATTTTTTTGAACCCTAGTAAACAGATTTTTTGCTTAACCATAGAAACTAATTTTTAATGTTTTTACTGTTTACTATGGGATAAAAATTAACATCAAATTAAATGATAATATTAATCATAAAGATTACAAATATGGTATTAATGTTCCATATTTCTTTTAAATGTAGAGTAATATTTCCATTTAAAATAATATTACACGTGATGAGAATGTGGTTTTCCAATGATTAATGTTTCAAAATATTAGAAAAATATTTTTTAAAAAATAAATATAAAAATAATTCCAATTACATATGTATAATTAATTTACATATAATAGAATAATTTTTAAATTAAAATAATTTTTTAAACAACAATTGACCTCCAATGTATTTAAAAATAAATTTTATTTTATTATAAAAACAATTATTCATCACAACACATTGAAAAATTAAACATTTCTGAAAATTATAACAAATTCACTAAAAGATAATTTTTTCAAGAGTATGAAAAAAATATTTTCATATAAAATTATATATTTTAAGTGTAAAGATAATTTTATTACTGTTCAACAATATAAATAACCAATTTGAGAAAAATAGTATTTTTGAAACATACTTTATCTGTTATGTAAATTAAATATTTTTAATCTGTATGTTTTATTTTTATAAAAAAATTCATATAAATATTTAATATTTATTTATTCTAGTCAATTCTTCTAACTATAATGTTGATGTAATAATAATCATGTTAAAATAATTATATAAATATATATTCATGGCTCATTAAAACATGGTGTTTAGTGTAGAACATGTTATGGATTAAATATAATTCATTAAAAGATAATAATTCATTAAAACTCATAATGATACATTTTACACCCATGTAAATTAATTTTACTTCAATACTATATCACTCTGATATAATTATACATGTATACTACTTCCTTTTTATTTTCATAACTCACCACATAACTTCCTTAAACCTTTGGTTTCTCGAAAAAATGATAACGATTGGAGTGGTCATATTTCATTGAAATACCTCTATATGATTATGAATATCAATTGGTTGTTCCTCATAATTATGATATTTATCTACGTAGAGGACCTCTAAGTTCTTTACATCTGATGGATACTTTATGTATTTCTTTTAGGGATATACATGGAATACATGTTGGACGTGAGAGTGGTTATGTGGATACATCCACCGATTGGATAATATCTAGATATTGTCACGAATTTGAAGGAATTTTATATAACATGGTTGAGTTTTAAATTATTTCAAAATATTATTAATTTATTGTAGAGATAAATTTATAACAACACATTATAATTTCCGTCAAATTATAGTTCATGTTGAAGACTATTTTCACAACCATTTTCTTTACTTTTTTGTGGCCCTAAAGTGTGGTTTAATTTCTCAAACCCATTCCAAAATTACATCAGATATTTTAGGTATTAATATATTTAATATCATACCATCATTCCGTCACATTGGATATCTGTAGTTATTTCCATTGAGGGATACATAAAGAAAAATCTAAATGATTTAATGAAATCCATTATTTCATGAAAACAAATACACATGATTCTATTGACCTCATCATCCTTTTAAATCAACGACCATGACAAAAAAATATTATCTATGGTTTTAATTATAATCTAGTACTCACAACCTATATTAGGTTTATATATAGTGCTGAAACTCATTTGAATCATGTTCTTGGTGGCCTCCTCAGTATAAATTTAAGATAAACCATGAATCCTAATCTGATACAATTGAATGTAATACAATATGAAACATCATAAATTCCTAAAAATAAATCATGGAAATCTAATCTAGAGATTTATCATATATGATATATTTGATGTGTGATTTACTAGTAATGTGATCAACTAAAACTCATATAATATCATTTGTTGGTGAGGTTTTGGGGTGTCCAAAGACAAAATCCATAGTGATTTTCCAATTTCCATTATTTTATGGGTAATGGATGTAAAATTCCCTAAGAATATTTTCCCATATACATTTAATTACGACATTCTATGCCCATAGATAAATACACAGAAATATATATCTTCAATCCATTTCCAATGAAGTACTATTTCATATCTGTATACATCCTTTTACTTCTCGAATGAATAAAAAAATAAGATATATTATCTTCCCCGAGAACTCCATATTCAAATATGGTATAGTGCAAGAAATACATTGTTTTGGAAGCTTGTTATTCCCTTCTAAACATGTATGTACTTTAGAAAACTAAAATCATTCTTCTTGACCTCTATATCCTCCTAATGTTTCTCTAGAAAATTCAATTTCATATATATTTGATAATATATCTAAGAATGATATCATTTTTCCCATGCATTATCTATCTCGATCCATCATTTTTAAATATGGATGTATCAGCTATTTTCTTACATCGTTGATAACTTAGAATGAAATAATTGGCACAAATAATCAGCCACAATATCACTTTAATTGGATGGTATGGTTTTGAGAAGTCATAATTTATAATCAGATCTAACTCTACTCCATGGATCATGTTCAATTAATTTTGATTGAAGATATATATTAATCATTTTCAGTCAGTATATATCACACTCTGGTACATACAAATAATTCATCAATGTCATTAATGTATAACATACAAAATCTATATAAAAATCAGTTTTTTTGTAAATTAATTAATGAAACTAGAATTTTCATGAAGCATTTAAAATAAACATTTCATTATTCCTATAAAAACATGAAAATACCTCATTGGAAGCATATCTATTGACTAAAAATACATATCCACTACTGGTTAATGTAGGAAAATGTGGCTGATTAATTTTAAATTTAGTTCTAGGATATTTTACTAATATTAGTACTCTTAAAAGAATATAAAACCCTTACGTGCTTACAAGGTTAGTGGATTATATTTTTTTAGAAATTATACAGACACCATCGATATTATATAGTAAAACCATGAAAAACAAAGATCATAGTCAATGTGGTTTTCCTAGGAGAAGATTGAATTTCTTTAATCATTGATGGATCTTCCAATATACACATATATGAGATTTCATAAAACAAAAATTAAACAATTTTTTGTCAAAAACTCACAAGTTTAAAATATTTAATATAATTTCGGTTACATTAGGGTCTTTAGAATAATTCATTTGTTATATTCATTCTTTACCTTTATCAATATATAGATAATAATATAAATTATAAATAATACCAATCATTTAGTACCATATGTTTCTGGTATGTAATCCTTTCATGATGCTTTTAATGATTATAATGTTAAGGGTGATGAATGGGAGAGTCGGGAGGACTTGGAATGAACTGTTGAGGTAGAAGGGGAAGTTGCACGGGGGGCGCACGGTTTCTCTAAACCGTGCGGCATAAACGTGCATAGTAGGTCATAGAGGCATTAACATCTTCACAGTCAGTGCATGGTTTGTCTAATGGTGGGGCCAAACCATGTGAAAAGGGTGGCCGAGGTAGTAGTTAACACAATGTTAGCGCAATGTTTGTCTAACCGTGTGAGAAAATCTTGCAACCACTTAAACGAGATCACATAAAGGTGAATCTCACGTGTTATTTCCTCTAAGTAGCTCATTTTTTCTCATATGCAGACATAACTCACGATTTTGCTTCTCCTTAGTTCAGATAAGGTTCTCCCATCATTCCGAAGGCGATCCGAAGGCTTATATTGGTTAATTGAATCTACATTCTTAAGGTATGTGATCGTTCTTCTTCGTTCATGACCGGTTTCATAGATCTACTTAGATCTAAATCTCTTCTTTTCTTATTTTTATAGATCTATTCTCGTAATAGGTAAATCTATGTGTGTGTATGGCATATATGATGAGATTTGGCCTTTATCATGCTAGGAGAAAAGATCTAAGGTGGGTTATTTAAGAAGCTACTTGGTTTTCTTGAGTGTTCTTCATTTTTTGTGTTTTACATCAAAACCATAATGGTAGGAGGCTTCACTATTGACTCCTCTTTCTAGAATTGATTGTATTAGTATCAAATTAGTTATTTTAATGGATTCTATTGATAAAAGTAAGATATAAATCATCTTTAGTGATGATTTATGGTTTTGATGAAATTGTGAAAGTTCATTGAATTGTTGTGAAAAGTGATTTGGCTTCTTGAATTTAAAATGTAGATTTTAATTTATGATTTCTTAAATTGTAAGTGGTTTGATGAAAATTTGGTTTTTGATAAATAGTTGTTTTATTGATATTGATTGAGATCAAAATGACGTAGTTGTATTTGGTTTTCAATAAAAATGGAATTTTATTGAAATGATTTTGAACTGAAGTGGTTAATCATTGAAGTGGTTTGAATTGGTTGAGCAAACTTGGTTTTTTACATGATGGTTGTGTGTTCACGTGCATGTGGGATGGATAAGGGTTAGGAGACTCCCCTTTCAGTGTTGGGATGGATTAGGGTTAGGGATCTCCCCTATCAAATATTCATATTACATTCGGGACAGAAAAGGGTTAGGGGCCTCCCACATCAGTGTTGGGATGGATAAGGGTTAGGGCTCTCTCCCATAAATCATTCATGTGAATTTGTGTTAGATAAGGGTAAAAAGTCTCCGCCATCATGGTTGGGATGGATAAGGGTTAGGGATTCTCCCCTTTTTGAGGTAGCATGCATGGTTGGTTGCATGGGTTTGTGGAATGGTTGGGTATGACAAATAGGAATGTTTGTGAAATGGTTTTAAATCTTGTTTGGTAAATTTTCCAGACAAAATCCTTCCTGTAAAATTGGTTTAAATTTCCCTTGGAATTCCATTGGTTATGAATGGTTTTGGAAACTTGTTTATATTTTGTTTTAAACTTATTTTGAGAAAATGTTTTATATAAACTATTTTTATATAAATGTGGCTAACTCTTCTATCCTAGTGGGGTGAGTAGGGAAGTCATTGGGGGAACCCTCTTGAGTTTTATACTGACCCCTTCTTTTGAAAGTTAGTGCTTTTGCAGATGTCGTATTCCGGGACACAGGTAAAAGAGAATAATCTTATTTTTAGTGGCTTTTGGTGAAGCTTGGGAGATGTTGTGGAACAAGGAGATTATGAAGCATGGAGTTGTAGTGTATTTTGAGAGTCTTTAGTTGTTCATCCACTGTGTACTTTGATGCTTATTTTGGCCTTCTACTATTGTGCACTTTGATGTAGTTTAATATAAATGAAGTTTTTATTGGTCTTTCATTTGTTTATGCGTCATATAGTGAATGTTTGTTTATGCTTGATTTGATTATGGGTTTTTTTCTAAAGGTTAAATCAGCCACCAACTTGTATTTGAGACCATTCGGTATTTATTTCCAGCATTTGGTGTCTTGGGGATGTCGCTTGTAATGCCCCTGACCCCAGTTACCCAGATTCAGTGCATTATTTTAATACATTGGCATGATTACAAGGAATAAAGTCCCGAAGAACCGATCATTTTAGCAGTCTTGGAAAATAGATTACATATATGAATGCTACATTGCACTTTAAGACATAAAAAAACATAAACAATCTTTATGAATGCCATTATTCCCTTGGCATAACCCTGCATATGAATCACAATACACTTCTTTGAATCCCAGAAAAATAAAACATAGAAAGGGGTGAGCTCAAATGCTTAGTAAGGGTATGCAATACAGAGGAAACATTCATAAATAAGCATAAACATTTAAGGCAATGTATAACAAAACAAAAGCCTTTTAAAATTGAACTTCATCATAGTATGGAAAATATAAAAATCAAATAATCCCATTTACTTACTCTCATTTATATTCTACTAGTCGAATAATCACATGCAATATCAACAACCACATTAATAATGATTGAATGCATAATGCCAGACTATCATCACCACGTAGCCAAGGCCTCGTGCGAAGACTACGTATAAGATTTTGTCAGGGCCTCGTGCTAAAACACTAGTTTGTCTAATGAGACATACCGATGCATCGAGTAACTATAGCAAGCTCCACCCGTCACTTACTAAGTCCAATTCATTCCACATATGAAATGGTCTAAACATAATCTACACATTCGTATTAAACTAGCATACATAATGTCAATACATTACCCATAAACCATGAAAGGTATAAAAATAACACATCCACAGTCAAACATATCACAAAACCTTCAACACAATATGTAAGATTTTTATCATGATAAATCAACTTCAAAACAAGTTTAAAATCCATTAACGAATTTTGACATTGATTAAAATGATTTGAAAAAATAATTGAGAGAAATACCCATTTTTCATGAAATCATTTAAAAGTCACACAATATAGAAAATAAGTCATTTAAAGACATTTTTGAATCAAATTTTCCCATACAACTTTGAAACTTTTGAAAGTAATTAACATTTTAAAAACATTCATGTCCATATAAAAAATCCTTAAAAACCATTGTGAATACATGAACATTAATGAGAAGGATTTAGAAGAATAAATATTTAAAACATTTGAAATGATGTTTTAGTAAAAAAGAATTCCCTTAAAATAATCCCTTTGAAAACACATTCATAAATCATGGACATGGATAATAAATATGCCCTAGAAGATACTTACGTAAAAACAACCTCGGATAATAAAGATAATGTGAAATTAACCCTTTCCAATTTGGTAACATACAAAACATACAACCCATGAAAGAGGAATCATAAAATTAATATATAAATACACATACATTAATGTTTATTACATAAATAATTCAATTATGGGCAGTACATACACCACACAAAAGGTAATAGTGGTAAAATTGCATGAATCTCATGGGAATAAGGAGTGAGATGAAAACCCCTTACCTTGTAATTTTCCTTGATAGTGTGTATGTTAAACTCTTGTATAATAGTTAAATAATTTTTATTAAATTATACAAGAATCATATTCATAAATATGATATCATATATTATCTTTTAATATTTCTTTGTTAATAATATATTAGTATTATCATCATTTTATGTGTTAACTGATTCGTTTTCCTTTATATGCTTCGTTACATAAGTTGTGTTTGTTATGGATAGGTTTTATCTTATTCATATACATAATTATATCAAGTCATTAAACATTACTTTTAATCATAAAATGATAATTAATTTTTAATGCATATGATGGTGAAATGAATCTCATCGCATTCGTGGAGACGATAATCCTTACGTACCCACGAACACTACTTCCATTTAATTTTTCATTTTAAAATAAATCAAAACCAAATGATACATAGGTATATTATTATTTCTGTATAATATAATATCTTATATGTGTAACTTATGTTCATTAACAACATCCTTTATACGTTCCATGTATGGTATGAACGAGTCATATCACTTTGAGGGGGTGGTAGTCTGCACTTCCTCAAATGAAATTAACGTATATACATACAACATGAAAAGAATAATGGTATGATATAAAATGGAAATATAGAATCATATATATATAATAAATATCATTAATATCATATTTAATTATAGTTCCATCATAATGTCCACCATGAGAGGCGGTAGGAGATAATTGAACAATCATCATTTCGTGAGGCGTTTGGTTTCCATCCACAGGAACATTATGTTCTTCACCCATTAGATGGAGTTGTGTGTATGTGTAGTTTTAATACATATCATAACAATATACTAGTATATTTATGATACTTATTTTTACAAATAAAAATAATAAGAATGTTTTAGGGGTTGGAGATGTAAAATAAAAGAAAAGAATCTAAGAGAAATCGTTACATATATTTGGGTAACTCCATTTGGTTTGAACCAAAAAGGATTCTTGAAGTGCCTTCCCCTAAAGTAATGCTTCTAGGAGGAGTAGAGGGATATTGATAGATTAATTGGGCAGAGGTTGGATGGGCCAAATGCTTGAGAGGTGTGAGTAATTGGTTAGAAGTGGTGTCCATTTATAAGGGGGAGGGGAGGCTCTTTAGGAAAAACATAATGTATTATTTTATAATAAATTTATATTCGGATTATAATGGCTCTAGAGTGGATTATTCAAAGAATAATGTGGGGATGGGTCGAAATCTTTTCAACCAAAATATTTTAGACAGGTTTGGGTCATTATATTAACCTTGTATTTTAGTTTTTACTCTTTGTTAATTAGTTTTACACTTACCATGTCACTTTGTATTTTTATATTATATAGTTAGTAAACTTACTATTTATCACCAGGAGACCCCCAAGAGGTCCATTAATGATACACATATAATGATAAAGGTCCATTGTATGAACTTTATATTTTTATGAATTTAATATCAATTTGTAATATATTATTTGTTTTAAAAACTCTTTTATGTCAATTTTGACACTATTTGGTATTTTGTTTTTGAGAAAGGCATCACAACTTTATTAAATCGAACAAGATGCATTGAATCATCCCTAACATTCCATAGTCACCTAGAAAATTCGTGTATTTCATAAAAACTTTGAATGATTATTTATTTTAATATTAATATTACCATTTAATTGATTCTTTCATTAATAAGGTAATTACTTCATCATCATTGTGTCATAAATAAATTTAATTATTTAGTGTCTAAAAATATAATTAAAATATCATTATGTAGGAAATATTTTTATCTTTCTAATTAATATTTATAATCTAATTTATCTTATTTATAACCCTGTATTAAAAATCGTTTAGTTATTAAACATTGATTTTAACTCTTTTAACTCTTCTAGGAATTAAATAATAATAAATGTCCTAATCTAATTCAAGTGGACCTAAAGGGTCATATTTTATTTCTAAGGTTGTTTTTGGTCGAATTAAACTTATCCAATATAATTAGGACATGTGTTAGGGTAATAATAATATCATTTTTACCCATAATTACCCTATTTAATTTTTACGGTGGTAAATAAAAGTAAAAAAGTCACTATTCACCAAATATTTTTATTCTTATTGAAACACATTTTATCCTTGATATTAACCATGTCTCTTGGATTTTCAAAATTCCACTCAAATAAGTGTTAAAATTATGTTTTATTTGAATTTACAAATTCTCCTAGGAGGGGGGTAAAAGATGGTCAAAAAGTTCAATAAATTTTTTATATATCTAAAATTATAATAAACTGACTCCAATGAATTACATTGAATTTATATAGGTATTATGTATCTATTTTGACCTAAAATAAATTTATATAATATAAATAATTATTTAAATAACAATCCGGTTTTAAAAAGTAACTCAGTGATTTTCACTATTAATCAAAAATTTAAAGTTTGTAGAAAAAACAAAAACTTTACCCTAGAATAATTTTTATATTAAGAATTAAATAATGAAGTCTATTTTTCAAAATCCAAAACATAAAGTTTCATTTATTAATTTAAAATTAATTCCCGATGTTAATACAAAATGGGTGTTTTTATAAAACAATAACTATCAAAAGATTGACACTTGTTTATGTCCGGTTTTAATGTGAAATTATGTCCAATGATGAACATTGGATTAAATGGTAAAAATATATTATAAATATAATTTAAAACCTCTCAAATTCATTATTTATAACTATTAATTATTTCAATTAAAAAAGTTGTTTTAAATTAAAATTTAGTAATTTTCATTATTCATCAAAATATGAAAGTTATCCGAAAAGTACCAAAATCGTACCCTTTGCTAATTTTGATATTATGAATCAAAAAATGAAGTCAATTTTGAGAAATAAAAATTATAAAATTTCAAAATGTTGGTATTACTATTCGTAATGGCTACTTTGATTGGATGTGGTGTGTGTTAGAACTCAAATTTTCATACAACACACGCTACTGTTTTATTCAAAGAGATTTGTACCATATAATCTTGGGGTGTTACATTCTCCACTCCTTCAATAAATTGTGTCCTCGCAATTTATGTTCGGTATTGGAATAATGGGGTTGGCATTTCAAAATATCTTATTTGAAATCCCACATCAAAAAATGGATTAATGAGGCCTCTATTTAAAATAAAGAGTGGTAAGTATGAAGGTTACCAAAAATAACACATACAAGGGTTCCATATAGTAAAATATGGATATGGAATAGAAATATAACCATCAATATCTGATAGAGAGTGGTAGAGAACATGGCTATGAAAAGGCCAACAATCCCAAAGCCATAAATTTTTGATGATCTAAGGTATCATCTAGGACAACTATTTTTTTCTAAGTTCCTTTTCTTAATGTTGAGGAATTTATTTATGAGATTGGCTAAGATCATAAAGAGATACACTTACATTAGAATTAGATTTTTATAAATTAATAAATTTCTACCACAAACTCATCTTTCACCCCAAAAGATAATACATCTCAAAAATAATCTATTTATCCTAATTGTATAGGGTTCCAAATATAATGAATTTATAATTCAGATATCATACCCTTAAAAAATACATTATACCATCTAGGAACTTCATGTAGTCCCATGGTAGGCAATAATTCCAAATTGTAATATGGTTGTGGGTTCGATTCCTGTAGCTTTGTCCAAGGCGACGGGTTGTCACACAGTCTGTGTGTTGTCCTTTTATAAAAATCCAAAAATAACCTTTGAAACATAATCCATTCCAACCTTTAGACTTATCCAAAATAATTCTGCAAACTCTCAGTCCAAAATTTATATGAAAGATAAACATAATGTAGATCCTTTTAACCTCGTAATAGCATGTGAATACCTTCATCATGTATTCTTTTAAAACACTGAAACATCCTGAATTAGCATAAAACCTTATTGATTACATTCATGATCCTTTATTCCTTATAGAATACTGCATATACATCATCCATCCAAAAATGATGTAAACCCCAATAGTAAAGGATTATACAAATCTTTAATCAGTTTCATCGAAGTCAAGAATATCTAATATAATTTACCCTAATCTACCATATATTATTCCAGAAAACAGTACCTCGATATTAGGACCATATTAAGGTTTATCTTTCCTTCAACCATGTAATTTCCAAAAATTTTACCTCACTGTAGAGTCACTTTTCTATGTACCATAAAATCTCAAATGCTCAATGAAATAGTACTACAGTAAAATCCTTATTTATTTCTAGTACATAATTGATACAACACTTCATTGAAATAATTCCAAAATAACAACATAAGAAAAATAATCATTCATCTTCATTTGTGGTAGTATCATAACTTGATTATTATCGAATAACATAATTTGTGGTAGAGTCTGATGATTGGGATATTGGTTCGTGTAGTTTCCAAACACCTTGCAGATAAAGCATTGTACATTTGAAACCATTTTCTTACACATTCAGTCATGTTATTGGTGTCCTTTTTCTCCACACTTATAATATACTCCCATTCCTTTTAGGAAAGTTCCAGGGTGTTTCTTCCACCAGTTATCACATATGGGAAAATTCAACTTTTCCATCTTCCCTTTATACATATTTCTCTCTTCCATACTTTTCTTCTCTTGCTTACCTTCAAAGCCATTAGACTCAGTAAACTCTTTATTTATCTTATCAACACATGATACTATTTCGTCATATTATGATAATTTGTGGGAGACTATTTCCCTTCTAAATGATGGTTTAATACCATGACAGATACGATCCTTCTTATTCTTTGGATCAACCATATTACTGGAGTTCACAATCCTTCTACTGGGCGCCATTTCTATACAATAGCATAAACTAGGTCTATTTATGAATTGAAATGAATAATTCCAAACTTGTAAAATACCTAATGCAAATTGAATAGTTTATAGATATAATCCATAATCATAAAAAAGTTTTCTTTGAGTATGTATATACTCATGATACCTTCATATTGGTTTGAAAAAAAATGAGAATTATCCTAAGCATATCCCCCGAGAGTGTCATAACCAAGAGTGAAGAAAGTCCCTTTTCCGTTCCCCAGTTCCTGTTCAAGTCTATCTCAAAGCGGTGTTTTTAGGTTTTACCCCTAGGTACATCTGTGCCAGAGTCGCCTCTACCTGCTCGTATCTAGACAGGGATGTATTACTCGGAAAACTCACAAAATCTCTACAATACCAAAATTCTAGGAAGTTCTTCTATACTAATCCTCAAATTCTATGTTAGGGCAATGTGCTCTAATCAGAGTTTATCAAAATCTAGTTTCCAAAGTTATTGCTAAACCTTTTTCTGATACCAACTGTAACGCCCCGACCCCAGTTACCCATAGTCGGTGCATTATTTAAATACATTCGCATGATTACAAAGAATCAAGTCCCGAAGGACCGATCCGTTTAGCAGTCTTGGAAAATAGATTACATACATAAATGTTACATTTCACATTAAGACATACAAAACAACATAAATATTCTTTGTCAACTCTATTATTCCTTTGGCTTAACCCTACATATCAATCACAATACACTTCTTGGAATCTTGGAAAAAAACATAGAAAGGGGTGAGCTAAAATGCTTAGTAAGGGTAAGAAATACAGAAGACACTTTCATAAATAAGCATAAACATTTAAGGAAACTTATAACTAAAACAAAATCTTTTTAAACATGAACTTCACCATAATATGGAAAAGATAAAAATAAAATACTTCCATTTACATACTCTAATGTATATTCTACTAGTTGTATAATCACATGCAATATCAATAACCACTTTCATAATGACAGAATACATAATGTCAGACTATCATCCCTACGTAGCCAAGGCCTCGTGCCAAGATTACAAATACAATTTTGACAAGTCCTCGTTCCAAGACAATAGTTTGTGTAATGAGACCTACCGATGCATCGAGGAGCTATAGCGGGCTCCACCTGTCACTTATTAAGTCCAATGCATTCCTCATATGAAAAGGTCTAAACATAACATAAACATTCGTATTAAAACTAGCCTATGAAATTTCTATACTTTAACCATAAACCATGAATGGTATAAAAATAACACATAAAAAATAAGACATATCACAAAACCTTCAACACAATATATAATATTTGTATCATGTAAATCAACATCAAAAAAAATTAAAATTCATTAATGCATTTTGACATAGATTAAAAAGATTTGTAAAATTCTTTGAGAGAAATACCCATTGTTCATGAAAGCAATTAAAAGTCACACAATTTTTAAAATAATTCATTTAAAGACATTTTTGATTCAAATTTTCCCATACCACTTTGATTGTTTTAAGGGAATTAACATTTTAAAAACATTCATGTCCATATAAATAAATCCTTAAAAACCATTTTGAAGGCATGGACATTAATGAGAAAGATTTAGAAGAATAAATATTTAAAACATTTGAAATGATGTTTTAGTAAAAAATATACCCCTAAAATAATCCCTTTGAAAAATATTTCTTAAAACATGGGCATGGATAATAAATATTTCCTAGTAGATAATTACGTAAAAACAAAATTGTATAATAAAGAGATTGTGAAATTAACGCTTACCAATTTGGTAACTTATAAAACATACAACCCATGAAAGAGGTATAATACAATTAATATGTAAATACAAATATATTAAAGTGTATTACACAAATAATACAATTATGGGCAGTACATAAACCACACAAAAGGTAATAGTGGCAATATGGCATGAATCTCACGGGAATAAGGAGTGAGATGAAAACCGCTTACCATGTACTTTTCCTTGATAGTGTGAATGTTAAACTTATGTATAATAAAAAAATAATTGTTATTAAATTATTCAAGAATCATATTCAGAAATATGATATCGTATATGATATTTTAATATTTATTTTTTAATAATATTTTAGTATTATCGTCGTTTCAGGTGTTAACTGATTTGATTTCCTTTATATGCTTCGTTACGTAAGCCATGTTTGTTATGGATAGGTTGTATATTATTCATAAACAGAATGAGATAATGTTCTTAAACATTACTTTTAATCATCAAATGATAATTAGTCTTTAATGGATATGATGGGGAAATGAATCTCATCGTGTTCGTGGAGATGGTAATCCAAATGTACGCACGAACGCTACTTCCATGTCCTTTTTCATTTTAAATGGAATCAAAACCATATGATACATAGGTATATTGTTATTCCAGTATAATTTAATATCTTATATGTGTTACTTGCGTTCATTAACACCATTCTTTATATGTTCCATGTATGGTATGAACGAGTCATATCACTTTGAGGGGGCGGTAGTCCGCATTTACTCAAATGAAATTATCGTATATATATACAACATGAAACGAATAATGTTATGATATAAAATGTAATTACAGAAAATTATTTATAAAATAAATATCATTAATATCATATTTAATTATAGTGAAATCAAAATGGCCACCATGAGGGCCGTAGGAGATAATTGAACAATCATCATTTCGTGAGGCGTTTGGTTTCCATCCACAGAAACATTATGTTCTTCACCCATTAGATGGAGGTGTACTATGAATAATTCTCATAAAAATAGTCTATTATATCTAGGATACTGTTTTTGTTTAAAAAATAATAAGAGGATTTTTGGGGTAGGAGAAGTAAAATAAAAGAAAAGAAGCTAAGAAAAATTGTTACCTTTAATTTGGGTAACTCCCTCTGGTTTGAACCAAAATGGAATCTTAAAGTGACTTCTGCCTAAGGTAAGGCTTATAGAAGGAGGATTGGGATATATGGAGCTTAATTGGGCAGAGGTTGGAGGAGTCAAAAAACATGAGAGGTGTTAGGAAATGGTTAGAAGTTGTGTCATTTTATAAGGGGGGATGGGCTCTTTAGGAAAAACTTAAAGTATTATTTTATAATAAATTCGTATTCGGTTTCTAATGGATAAAAAGTGTATTATTCAAATACTAATGTGGGGATGGGTCAAAATCATTTCAACCAATATATTTTAGACTTGGTTGGGTCATTAATTAACCTTATCATTTAGTTTTAACTCTTGGTTAATTAGTTTGAAACTTACCATGTCACTTTGTATTTTTATATTATATAGTTAATAAACATACTATATACCTCCGAGAGACTCTCAAGGGGTCCATTAATGATAAAACAAGGATGATACTGGTCCTTTGACTGAACCATAGATTTTTAGAAATTTAATATCAATTAATAATATAATATTTGTCTTAAAAACTCTTTATTGTCAATTTTGACACTATTTGGAATTTTGTTTTTGTGAAAGTCATCACAACTTGATTACTTCAAAAAAGATACATTGAATCATCCTTAACATGTCATAGTCACCTAGAAAATTCGTGGATGTCATAAAATGTTTGAAATTATTTTTATTTTGACATTTATATTACCATTTATTTGATTCATTCATTAATAAGGTAATTACTGCCTCATCATTATGTCATAAATATATTTAATTATGTAATTTCTAAAAATTAAAATTAAAATATCATTATGTAGGAAATATTTTTATATTTCTATTGAATATTTATAAGCTAACTTATTTAATTTATAACACTATATTAAAAAAATCAGTTATTAAACTTTGATTTTAACTCACTTAACTCTTCTTTGAATTAAAAAATAATAAATATCCGAATCTAATCCAAGTTGACCTAGGGGGTCATATATTATTTCTATGTTTGTTTTTGGTCGAATTAAACTTATCCAATAGAATTAGGACATGTGTAAGGGTAATAATAATATCATTTTTACCCATAATTACTCTATTACTTTTTACTGTGGTAAATAAAAGTAAAAACTATCTATTCACAAAAAATTATTTTGATCTTATTGAACCAAATTTTACTCCTTCATATTTACCGTGTTTCTCGGATTTTAAAAATTCCACTCACATAACCGGTAAAATTATGATTTATGTAAATTTACAAATTCTCCTTGGAGGTGGGTAAAAGACGGTAAAAAAACTCAATAAAATTTTTATATATCTAAAATTATAATAAACTAACTCCAATTAATTACATTGATTTTATATAGGTATTATGTATATATTTTGACCTAAAAAAATTTAAATAATATAAATAATTATTTAAATAAAAATCTGGTTTTAAACAGCAACTCAATGTTTTTCACTATTCATCAAAAATTGAAAGTTTTCAGAAAAATACCAAAAATTTACCCTAAGATAATATTAATATTACGAATTCAATAATGAAGTATATTTTTCAAAATTCAAAACATATCTATTTCATTTATTAATTTAAAATTAATTCCCAATGTTAAAACAAAATGCGTGTTTTTAAGAAACAATAACTATCAAAAGATTGACACTTTTTTATGTCCGGTTTAAATGTGAAATTATGTCCAATGACCAAAATTGGAATAAATGTTAAAAATCTATTCTAAATATAATTTAAAACCACTGAAATTCATAATTTATCACAATTAATTATTTCGATTAAATTTTTTTTTTTAATTAATATTTAGTAATTTTCACTAGTCATCAAAATATGAAAGTTATCCGAAAATTAACAAAATGTCACCCTTGGATAATTTTGATATTCTATATCCAAAAATGAAGTCCATTTTGAGAGGTAAAATTTTAAAAAGTGGGTATTTCTTTTCATTACGGCTACATTGATTGGTCGTGGTGTGTGTTAGAACTCGAAGTTGCGTACAACACACACTACTATATTATTCAAAGAGAAGCGTACCATAGATGCTTGGAGTGTTACATCGCTTCAGGCCTAGTAATGAATCGTTAAGCTCCCTAGACAATGTGAGTTTGCGAGTCATTAAAAATGGTATCAGCTTGTTCAGTCCTTTCCTAACAAGCAGTCATTAATGTTCTTGGTATTGGAGTTGAAATTAATTCTTGTCTATTCCTTGGGTCAAAATCTTAGACACGAGTAGGATTGTGGGAACATTAAATGTATAGAATTACAGGTCATAAGTAACCTGTTTATTCTGAAGTTCAAGTTACTAGGGTATTGGGTACATAAGTTTATTGGATACATTACTAGAATGTTGGAAATCTAATTGTCATGGGTTTAGCCAATGAGAGGATAATGGCATGAATTGTATAGGAATAAAATCCAACTAGGATTGAAAATATCATTGTGAGAAATGAGTAAGGATTTTTTGTAAGGTTCCAGTTTTTTAAAAATTCAAAAATTGTTTTCCAGTGAGTGACATTGAAAACTGGGTATTTGGTGTATTGTGAAAATGGGTTTATTTTCATAAATTATGTTATTTTTTTCAAAAATGGTTGAACAAGGAAAAATACTGTTTTGAGAAAAATTTTGTGATTGATAATGTGATAGAATTTGAAATTCTAAGACATCAGTTTCTAAAGAGTGAGATTGACGGAGTTTGTTGTTGGTTTAAAAAAGGGCACCCAATAGGCGTCTTCAGAACCAACCCGAAGAGGCTGTAGAGAATGTGGTTGCACCAAAACCACGTGTGAACCAAGAGATGGTTCAACATATTTTCTAGTATTTTCATTTTGTGGATACGGGGAACCAGAGGAATGAACCAAGGCATCTGGGTCATACCATGCAGTTCATGAAGTAGATTCCAACAAACATTTGTGGTGATGTTGAACCTGAAATAGCAGAGGTGTGGCTAAGTAGGATGAATCGTATCTTTGATTTCATCTGCACACCAGTAGAGCTAAATGTAAAGTTGGTGACATATATGCTCGAGAATATTTCACGTCAGTGTTGGGATTTAGAGGTGTTGGATAAATTATATGAAGGACATACCTTGTAAAATTTTGAAGAATTGTTCAACAAACAATTCTACCCTCACACGTTCAAGATCCAGTAAACGACAGACTTCTTCATCTTGAAATATGAGACTATCTCTGTCACAGAGTATGTAGATAAATTCATGAATTTAGTCTAATTTTCACCAGTTTTCTCAACATGTGCATCATTGAAGGCACGCATCTTCGAATCAGGGCTAAGGATATAGATTCGATGAAAGATTATGGTGATCTATATTACGGATTATACAGAGATGGTGAATAGAGAAAATATTGCTGAACATGATATCTCGAGATCGATAGGAGGAGGTATGATGATACCTATGAGAAATGGTGGAAACTCAACCTCTGGGGACAAGAGAAAAATGGACACCTATTTCTATTGTGCAAGTGGAAATCTGTATCAGACAAAGGGATCATAAAACTTTCATCCACGACCCCAGAGAAAAGCATGTTTTTTTCAATGTGGTTCGATTGACCAAAAAAGGAGATATTTTATGGCGCAACCAATAGCATGTCACAATTTCATGCATATGGGGATGCACCGAGTTGGACTGCACGTGACACTCCTCAGGTGTCGCAAGCATCATATGATTTTATAGGATGAGGAGAGTAGAATCGGTCTCATCAGCATAACAGATCATGCCACGGTGAATCTAGAAATACCATGAATCCTCAACTAGGGGAATCTCATCAAGTAAATAAGGAGAATAGTGGAGTGATGAAAAAAATTTATAGATATGAATAGATGATGTTCGATAATAAGGATGGACCATCTAAAGATAGAGGTAAGATTATTTTTAAATCTACCCTTGTGCAAGTTCTTTACGATATTGGTGCATTTTATTCCTTCATTGCTTCAAGTGATGTTGATTTGTTATGTTTAAAACTTGAAATGATGCCTTCTATTGGGAAACTGACAATTCACCTTTGTGAAAGATAAATTCAAGCCTATGTCTGTAGAGCATGTTCTATAACTATTGATGGAGATGAATTAGAATGGGACTTCTCGATGTTGGACCTGGATTTCTATGATGTAATCTTGGGTATGGATTGGATGCCAATGTTTAAGGCTCACATCGACTATTATAGTAGAATGGTTAGTTTCACGACAGAGGAAAACATCTACCATCTCATTAAGGGAGAGAGGATGTTAATGAATGGTGAAAAGTGCTTGTTGGAACCAATGGTGGGAATGATATCTTAACAATTGGAAGTGTTGAATTTGGAATCAATGGAAGAGATTGAGGAAAATAGTTTTCCTGTTTTGGAGGATAAATTTACGGATGACTTTCCAAACAAATTCTCAGTGTTACCACATCAAAGGGAAGTGGCGTCTAAGATAGATCAATGTCCAGGGACCAGTCCTATTTCACTTCCATCTTATAGGATGGGACCAACAGAGTTATGGGAATTGAAAGTGCAGTTAGAGGAGCTGGAAAGCAAGGGTTTGATTCGACCAAGTACTTCTCCATGGGCTGGAGCAGTGTTGTTTGTGAAGAACATAGATGGAACTCTTCGGCTATGTGTTTATTATCATAATCTTAACCAAGTAATGATAAATAATAAATATACACTTCCATGCTTTGATGATATGTTCGATCAATTAATGGGATCTCATTGGTTCTGCATTATTGACATGCGATCAGGATATCACCAAATGCATGTTCGGAAGGAGGATATTACAAATATGGCTTTAAAATGTAGATATGGCCACTACGAATATGTAGTCATGCCTTTCGGTCTAACGAATGAACCAGCGGTTTTCATGGATGTGATGGATCAGATATTTCAGTGATATCTAGATTTTTGTTGTTGTGGTGTTTGTGGATGATATTTTGGTCTATTCAAAGACATGGGCTGATCATGAGGTGCACATGGAAACAATGTTACAAATCATAAGACAACATCGTTTGTATTCCAAATTATCAATATGTAATTTTTGGATACTGGAGCTATGTTTCATTTTCCACGCCATTTCTATGAAATGAGTTTCTATTGATCCTGAAAAGATAAAAGCCATTTTCTCTTAGCATCCACCAAAGAATGTGTTCGAGATATGTAGTTTTCATGCTTTAGAAGGTTACTACCGACACTTTGTGCATGATTTCTCATGACTAGCTTCACTAATGACAGCACTGACTAAGAAAAATTATCTGTTCCAGTGGATGGAAGAATGTTAGAAATCCTTTCAGGAACTGAAAGTTCTGCTTCCATTGGCACCTATCTAGATATTTCCAGAATCAGGATAGGTGTATGTGGTGTATTTTGATGCTTCAGGATTAGGGTTGGGTTGTGTTATCATGAAAATAGATCATGTGGTTTCTTATAGTTCATGGTAGTTGAGGGTTCATGTGAAAAATTACGCAATACATGACTTGGAGTTGGCTGCAGTCATCCATGCTTTGAAAACATGGAGACATTATCTCTTATTTGAGAAATTTAATGTGTTTATGGATCAAAAAATATTGAAACACATTTTTTCACCATGATATTTGAATCTCAGGTAAATGATATGGATGAAGTATCTCAAAATAATTGACTTTGACTTGATGTAAACACCCAGAAAATGAATTCTGGTGGCAGATTCTTTGAATAGAACGGCATATGATCAGTTGGCGAAAGAAGCTTCAAATGAATGACAATTGATGTCGATCATAACTGAACTGGATGTGGAATGTGAAGACCAAGGTAATGTGGTTGTTTTCTTTTCAGCTATGCTTGTTCCGGATTTTGTAAAGATGATCAATGAAGCACATATATCTCATGCAGAATGTCTGGTTGTATGTTTAAAGCTCAATGGTGGGGAGACCATTAATGGCTGGAACCATGATGGTGGTTCTGTTTTGAGTTTCAGGGATCAAATGGTTGTACCTATGATTTTTAAGGAACAACTCCTTCATTATTACCACCATTAAAAATGGGCTCTACATCCAGGTACACAAAATATATATAAGGTGTTGAAGGCGTAGTTTTGGTGGAGAGGCATGAAAAGGAAGGTGGATGTGTTCATCGTGTGGTGCTTAACATGTTAGTAGGTTAAATAATATCATCAAAGTTCGGCTAGTATGTGACAATCATTACCTATCCCAATATGGAAATTAGATCAGATCGAAATGCATTTTTTTACCTGACTTCCAGGAAATTTCCAGAAACATGATGCCATTTGGGTGATAGTGGATCATTTAACCAAGTAAGACCATTTCATCCCTATTCGTGAAACTCATATGGTGGAAGATATTTTAAAAATTTATATCCAAGAAGTGGTAAAGAGGCATGGTATAACAAATTCTATAGTCTCAGATAGAGATCTGAGGTTCACATTTCGTTTTGGGAAATCAATATAGAAAGCCCTTGGAACTCAGTTGACTATGAGCACATCATATCATCCATAGATGGATGTGAAATCCAAGTGGACGATACCAACATTGTAAAACATGTTTCAGGCTTGTGTATTGGATTTTGACTACTCATGGGAGGAGCATATACCCTTAGTGGAGTTATCATATAATAATAGCTATCAAGACTCAATATGCGTGGCCCCATTTGAAGCATTGTATGGTTGTCATTTTCAGTCTCCACTATGCTGGGCAGAAATGGGAGAATTTTCACTACTCGAACCAATCCTTGTTCAAGAAATAATAGAGAATATTCAGTTGATCAGAAAGATGATTGAGATGGCTTAGAGTCATCAGATATATTATGCACATCATCGTTTAAGACCATTGTCGTTTGTAGTGGGTGATCATGTCTTCTTGGGGATCTCTCCAAGGCTTGGACATCGTCGTTTCGGGAACCAAGGAAAGTTATCTTACATATACATTTTCCCTTTTGAGATACTGGAATAGGATAAAGTGGTGGAATATTGGTTGGCATTATCACCACGGTATAGTTCAGTGAATAATATGTTCCATGTATCTCAGTTGAAAAAGTACCGGCCAGATCCTGACCATGTGATCAGATGGGATCACGTTAACCAAGAGCCATATGCTTCATTGATAAATATCCCTCTACAGATTCTAGATAGGTGATAGAATGTTTTTCATTGAAAAATCATCAGTCTAGTGGGGGTTTTATGGAAGCATGGTCGGATTCAAGAAGAGACTTGGGAACATGAAAAGGAAATGAAAGAGATGTGGTCAGAACTCTTCCTAATGGATGAAGGTTTTCTACATTCCGAGGATGGAAAGAATGAAGGTGGAGAGAATGTAGTACCCCCGTTTTCTGGTATGTAACCCTTTATTGATGCTTTTAATGGTTATAAAGTTAAGGGTGATGAATGGGAGTGTCAGGAGAACATGGAATGACGTTTTGAGGAAAAAGAGGAAGTCTCACAGGCGGCACACGGTTTGTCTAAACCCTACAGGCTAACCCTGTGTAGTAGTTCTTGGAGGTAGTAGCTTTAGCATTGTCAATGCATGGTATGTCTGACCATGTGGCCAAATCAAGCGAGAAGGGTGGCCAAGGCAGTATCTAACGCACGGTTAGCACACAGTTTGTCTAACCATGCGACCACTTAAATGAGATTTTAAAAATGTTAATCTCACACGTTATCTTCCTCTAATTGGCTTGTTTTTCCTCCTAGGTGGCCATAACTCAGGATTTTGCTGCTCCTTGTGTCATAGAAGGTTCTCCCATCATTTCAGATGCAATCTGAAGACATCTCTTGGTGAAACGAAGATAGAATCATGAGGTTTGTGACCGTTCTTCTTCTTTCTTGATCATTTTATTAGATCTACTTAGATCTAATTCTCCTCCTTTCATGGTTTCTTAGATCTACACCCGTTATAGGTATATCTATGTGTGTAGATGCGAAATATGATGAGATTTGGTCTTGATCTTGGAAGGAGAAGATATCTTAAGTGGGTTCTTGAAGAAGCTACCTGGTTTTCATGAGCGTTCATCGTTCGTTGTGTTTTCCATCAAAACCCTAAAGGTATGAGGATTCAATCATGACTCATCTTTCTATAATTGATGTTATTTGACTCAAATTGGTTTTTTGAATGGATTTTAATGTGAAAAGAATGAGATAAATCTTCATTTGTGATGATTTATGGTCATGATGAATGTGTGAAATCTCTGTGAATTGTGGTGCCCAGTGATTTGCCTTCTTGAATTTAAAATATTAATTTCAAATTATGATTACGTAGAATTTTAATGGTTTGATGAAAAATGGATTTTTTAAAAAAAAGGTGTTTTATTGAAATGGTTTGAGATCGAAATGATGTTGATGGATTTGGTTTTCAAGAAGAAAAGGATTTTTATTGAAATGGTTCAGAATTAAAATGGTTAATCATTGAAGTGGTTTGAATTGGTTGAACACATTTGGTTTTTATCATGACGGTTGTGTGTCTTCATGGGTATGTGGGACGGGTAAGGTTTAGGAGTCTTCCCCATTAGTGTTGGGATGGATAAGAGTTAGGGCTCTCCCCTGTCAAACATTCATATTGCATTCAGGACAGACAAGGGATACGAGTCTCCCCCATCAGTGTTTGGATGGATAAGGGTTATGGCTCTCCCCCATCAAGAATTCATGTGAATATGGGTTGGATAAGGGTAATAAGCCTCCACCATCATGGTTTGGATGGATAAGGGTTAGGGATTCTTCCCATTTTCAAGTAGAATGCATGGTTGGTTTCATGGGTTTGTGGAATGGTTGGGTATGCCAACAAGGAATTTTTGTGAAATGGATCTCAAGCTTGATTAGATATTTTTCTCAAAAAATACCTTGCTGGAAAATTTGTTTCAATTTCTCTTCGATTGACATTGGTTATGAATGGTTTTCGAAACTTTCTTATATTTAGTTATAAACTACTTTTGAGAAAATGTTTTATATAAAATGTTATTAAATTAATGTGGACAACTCTTCTATCCCAGTGGCATGAGTAGGGGATTCATTGGGGAAAACCTACTGAGTTTTATACTCACCCCTGCTTTCACACGTTGGTGCATTTGCATATGTCATATTCTGAGACATAGATAAAGGTAAAGCATCTTATTTCTAGTGGCTTATTGTGATGCTTGGGAGATGTTGTAGAGCTTGGAGATTGTGGAGCATGGTGTTGTAGTGTCTGTTGAGAGTCTTGAGTTGTTCATCCGCTGTGTACTTTGAGGATTATTGTGGTCTTCTACTCTTGTTTACTTTGATATAGTTTGATATAAATGAAGTGTTGATTGATATTTCTTTTTTACATGCATCATATAGTGAATGTTTGGTTACTCTTGGTTTGTTTATGGGTTATTTATTTAAGGGTATATCATCCCCCAACTTGTATTTGATACCCTTCAACATTTATTTCCATCCTTTGGAGTCTTGGAGATGTCGCTTAAGGAATAGTGATGACTTGTTATGCTCTCAATCCAATGGGAATTGGAAGTTTATTAAAAAACAAATATTTGGATGCTAATAATGTCTATATTCATGAATCCCTTAATGACAGTTTGGGTATTAGCAAGATAGATTGAAATAAAAAAAATTAATAATGTCTATACCATGTATAGAATTTTTTTTGGGAATATTCTCCTTCTTGACCCTAATTGAAGATATATAGAAGGAATATCTGTCATGGAAATATATTGATCACAACAGACCTAATCATATAGGTTGTCATTATAGAGTTGATGATATTTTTTCATTATCATGATATTGTTTGGAGCTAGATAATAAATTTAGAGTCCCAAATATCTATCTATAATATATAAAAAATAAATAGGTGATCCCAAGGTTGACATTCAGGTGTAAATCAATCCCATATCATGGTAATCCCAATGATGCTTCACTTATTAGTTCTTATCAATTGGGGAAATTCTATATAGAGTCTTTGAATTTTGTGTGGCTCTAGGGATGAGTTTTTTTGAGAACACAACATCATGATTCAGTGGGTGATTAGAAAACATTTTCAGAATGAAATCAATAAATTCCTACTCAATGGGGATATGATTTATTTTAATTTTTCCCTACTATATGATATAATCACCCATTTATAATAGGAATTTAATCCTAAATAATGGAAGTGATCTCTATTGTATGATTATAATTATCAGAAAATTTTACTGAATATCATATTTTACATTGGTATATAAATGTCTTCTTCCCTTCCTCCAAAATTTATGTGGTATTTATGTATATTGTACCAATAGATGAATTAGATAACATCAAACACAACTCTACGAATAATAATAATATTTATAAGAATCACATTTTCAAAAACGAAAACCAAAGTTGAATCATATACATAGGGTTATATCATCATTAAATTAGGGGGATTCATATACAAATATGTATATAATAATATGTGTGTAATCATGATACCAATAAAAATGTCCTTATATATAAATAAATGTGTAGATATAGAGTACTAAAATATATAATATTATCTAGTCTGGATGGAATGTGTTAATATTACTAGGGAATTACATCACCCACTATAATAAATAGAGATAACATGAGATAACCTCTTATCCATCTACTAATGTTATTAATAATGATAATAATTATAGTTAACATTTATATTTGTTAACTGATTATCATATTTACCATACTCCTTGATTTTGAAAACCTGACAATGTGTGGTGCATTTTTAGCTATATATCTATGTTCACATTATTATATAAAATTATCCCATCACTAAGAAAATAAATCGATTGATGACCTTCCTTCAGGAAATTTAAAAATTTACTAGTTCAATTATTACTATTTCGTATATGTTTCCTTCCACTCTTCCATCATGAAGGAAGGCTCGTCTTATTCTCTCTATGGGTTTTATAGTTTCCTTGTTATTGATTCTTTCTTTTATGTCTGAACCGTGATATTGATGTGTAAATCAAACCTCTATTTATTCTAAAAGATAAAAAACTAATTTATACTATTCTACTAAATACACTAATTGATAACACCATTTATATACATGGTTTTAATCCATTTACGAGATAATCAACCATAACATCCTATTGATAAAAATTATATAGGCATAACTAACTAGTATTGTAAAATTTCCCCCATATCATCTAAAAAATGCAAAACCCATCTATTTTATATAATGTAATTTATTTATTGTTTTTATATAAATCAGACACTGGATATACTTGTTGAAATATTAACTTTTTATCTCAACCACATTTATAGAGAAAATGTTATTATGATCCACTATATTCATGATTATTTTTCACCATCGATATTCTACTCCATCCAAATGATAGACTACCAAAATGAAATTTCCATATTCTAATCCATAGATATTTTCAATTCACTTTTCAGTGGTGCTAATCCATTACACACAAATAGTGTATTATTGGATCAATAATAAATTTGTAGTCATTTCATTTTGAGGGACTCAATATAACATTGTTTCCTACTTTTATATTATGAATTTCCACCAACATGCAGGCCATGATAATGTTGTGGGAGAATAAAGATGATATTTTTCATTATTATTCCCATAACAATCATATTCTCAGAAGGAGATCATTACATTTTATGTCGTATTTAGAATTATTAGGATTCCATTGGTTTTAAACCATAGAATAATAAAATAATACGGTAAAAAAAATAATTATTTTTGTATAATATATAATAAAGAATAATTAATATTCGATATCAAAATAATGACACATATTTTTAAGTCTATAACAGCTTAATTTTACCTCTGTTCATCTATTTTTTTATTTAAATACTTCGGATGGTTTATAATTTATTTTTTTCTTTCTAGATTATATACCCCGAGAGTGTCAAATACAGGGTGAAAAAAGCCCATTTTCATGTTCCTGATACCGTTTGAGTCATGGTCAACACACCATTTTTTATTAACCCTTGGTTTTTATGAGAAAGTGACTCATCCACATATAACATCCAGTTTGGGATGTAATTTATTAGGAACCATTTGTTGAATTCTATAAAAAAATTCAATTACAACTTCATATACATTGTCTCTTCATGAGACTTATACATAGACATCAACATGGATATAACCTTTTTTATTTCACATTCTCCTTTAAAAATATTAACTTAAAGTATTCACTATTAAAAAATATAATGATCCAATATTCACAAACATAATTATTAAATCATATAATATGAATATTCATAAGATACCATATTGGTTCATGCAATAATTTTTTTGGTCTAATTCCATAGGAAACATAGACACATAGAAAAATTTTCATAACTAAGATATAACATCAACCCCAATTTTCTTTATAATTATCAAAATTATTAGAAATTTAAAATATAATTCATTTTATCATATCTCGGGGAATGGAAACATAAGAAACTGTAAAGTCAATTTCTTAGTAAGGGTAAGAAAAGAGAGCTATCATTGTATCATGAAATGTGGGGTATGAGAACAAGAGAACAAATTTTAGAACCTGTACTTTTAATATCATAGATCATAATCATATGTCAGGGAAAATGATTATTGTTCATCAGAAAACATTCATAATGGAATCAATGAACATAATCCATGTGAGGATAATGTTATTATAATACATAGATTCATTTTACATGTATATGAATATAAAATCATTTCATTAGTAGATTATGGATCATTGCAATAATAATTGTATTTGATTTTGTAAATCCCCAAACCGTTATAGTATTCATGATTCACTCCAAATACTATCATAATGGACCAATTCACATACTAAACTATTTTCACTCACTATAATAGTCCTGTTTTTCCCTAATGATATCATTCTTCACCCAATTAATTCGCGGGGGATATAGGCCCACCCATAAAATAATGAAAATTATACATGTTTATTCAGTAATATTATAAAACAATCCACATATCATAACTTCTTAAATTATCTCAGCTTAAAAAACTTGTAATCATAAAATTATCTATGTCACTAAACCGATTTCAACCCTAACCCCCCACTTCTCCCTTTTCCCCCTCCCCTTATCCCCTCATCACCCTATTCTCCTGGTACCATTCTACACCCTTTTCGGTTGCTATGTTCCATTCCCCATCATTTTTGATACCCATTGCTAGTTTTAGAATTCCCCCCAAAACCTCTCCCAATACAGAGCGTCGTCTGTGGTTTATACTTTTTCAACCTTCTACCATTATCTAGTAAAAATGTATGGAATTGAGGCATGTATTTTTGTTAAATTAGTTATTTGTGATTATTATCACCCTTTTCGGACATCCATTTACATCTTTATGGGTTATTTATATTTTTTCACTTTTAGGGGATTTCTGGAATGACTCTAGAAGAGCAAGTTAGAATCAAAAAATTCTAATGAGGCTTCCATTATGCCATTTTTTATAACATGTTTGGGTACTGTTTTTGCTGTTATATTATCATTTCATTAAAAAATGATTTATTTTTGTGTTTTATAATATTTTTACATGATTTAGATTTAATTTATCTATGTTGTTCTTGTGGGGGTAGTTTTGGATTTATGTTTGTTATTCTCATTAATTTTTAGACATCTTTATAATTAATAATTTTACTTTTCCTGATAAAAAACATAGTTAAGTTTGAATTTTATAATATTTATAGTGAATTTATCCATTTGGGAAAATGTATTTATCATTGGATGATATCGATATACTTTTTCCACTAGATAATAATTTTTTTTATAATATTCCTTCATACAATAATTTCAGGTATAAAAAAACATCTAAATTTTATTTAAATAGTTAAATTGAAATGTTTTTATATTTTACACATTGACTTTATACACTATAAAAATATTATAAAGGATTTATATCCTTATTATATCTTCATATTTTATTACGATCTCTTTAATATTCTTTTAATTTCTTAGAACAATGTTTTATAAATTAATTTTAATGTATTATAGAACAAGAATGGACTCCATAGTCATTAGTGGGATGACTAATGGAAAATATTATGATTAAATTCCACCCTCTCTCATATATATTGTAATTTTTTCATCAAGGTTTAGAGATAAGAAAGTAAAAAATTAGAAAAATGTAAATAGAAAATGAGTCACATATTGAAAATAAATATTCTACTAGGTACTAAAAAGAAAAATATATTAGATAAAACAGATCTAAAAAAAATTTGATTTATATTTTTTATATAACGATCAATGATAATTAGATATTCAGAATGATTTCAATATATTTATGAATAATTACTTGGATGAATGATAGAGGCTCCAATGTATGTCCAGAAGAATCATGGTGTTTCCTCGAGGTTTTTTTGTAATTAATTTTTATATTTTTTTTGAGGTTCATTGTCCAACCCTGAGACTAGGAAGTGATTCAAGTTAGTGTTTTCTCATGTTGTGTTGAAATAGATGTTTTACAATGTGTTACCAATTTATTTTTGAAGATATATTCAAATTATGGTAATGGTTTTTTGGAATTTTTAATATGTTTCCAAGGAAAATATTTTCATGAATAATATCCTAGTGAAAAAATAAAATAAGAAATTAATTTATTGAAATACGAGGTATTGGGTATTTACTAAGGAACATATAATTTTTATTATTGTTATGATTATATTTAATCACCATTTTCATCACTTTACACCAAATAAAATCATTCAATGGATAATAAATTTTAGAATGATATTTTTGATTTAAATTTTGTATTGTAGTATGATTTAGTGGATACATTATATATAAACGATGATAGTTAGGCATCTAAATTATAATATAATGTTCTATATGTATGAAGTAGGTCAATTCATATATTATTCATTGTATGAGTGAAAAAACCTACAATTATGAGTTTTATTAATCATTTATGATTAATATATATAGGGGAAGTATAGTGTATTGTTCTACAATGGTTCCAACATTATATGTGATTATTTTATTTACATAATATCTATAAACATGTTACTAGATAATGAAACCCTACGGTATTTATCACTTTGGAATCTGTATCAAATACAATGGGGTGTACCGATAGGATTTCTCATACCCTATATATATTTTTATTTGTGATTAATGCACTGTATTATCGGATTAGGCCCGTGACAATTATCCACTATTGATTTATGTTAAAATTTTTATTTGATTTATTTAATACACCTTGATAAAAATAAACACTATCTTGAAAATTAATAGAAAATGGATAGATCATTTTCATTACTATCCCTTAAAAATATAAATATAATATCATACATTTTTTATATTTAATATATGTTTTATTTTATAAATTAAAAATGGATTCTTGGAACCATTTGATTGCCTTTAAAGAGGGACATCTTTTATTTTAATGTGATTTTATAGAAATTTTAATATTTATAAATTTGTTTCCAATGTGTGAAATGAAAATCTATTTTCGAATAAAATTTTAAATTTATTTATCTTAAATATAGTATTATTTTTCGGTTTGTTCTATTTTATATAATACCATCATTGACTTATTTTTTTTCATTTTGTTTATTAGTACATATATTTCTATTCTTATTAATACATGAAATGTGATTCTTACAACATAAGAAAATCTATCGATTAAAACATTAGTGATTCTTTATTTATAGGTAAATTAAAATGAATTATATGATTCCCATCTAACAAAGTCCTTCTTCGTATCCCAAGATAATCCATTTGGTCTTGTCATTGAGTAGTAGCATCCTAGTCGAGTTTCTATATTTTTTTGACCATATCAATATGATGGAATTGTCAGGCCACTGGGGATTATATAATCATCTAATCGGGGTTGTAGTTACTCCATAACTATATTTGAACATACATAGTTTGTTTTAACGAAACACTAAATTCAAGAACACGGGGATCATATAAATATTTTGGGTTCCCATATAAATATTTATGATGCAAAGGTAATCACTCAACAGAAATCATCGTATGTATAAAATAAGAAGATAAATTGATATATCCCAATTATATTGTTTCGACAGATAGTAGTGATCATCTAAATCACACATCTTCTACATCATTTAGTACAAATAAATTATTGGTTTTATGATTAAATTTAAATATTCAACACAGTATAATTGTCAACATAATTTTCATGAAGGTTCATATAGCATAGAGTGGAGATGGAGATGGAGAGGGTTTCTGTCAAAGTGCATCAATTAACGATTTTGGTTCAATTGGAATTCAAAGATTATTTATAAATAGTAATATGACAGACTATCACTAATATGGTTACTCCACATGAGAATGGTTAAATTCCACGTGGATCATATGGCCTCTACTTATTTATTTCTATATTATTTTTAGTGACAATTTTTATAGATTTTATATGATTAATGATTTATAGTTATTATATAATGGGTGCCATTTTATGTGAATATTGATTGATTTATTCTTATGTACATCATGGAGATCATAGGATTGATAATGGTTGCAAAAAAATTTTATAGTTTGTGTCAACTCACCAAGTGATTATTTTTTTATACTGTGATTAAATCCTTTGGTTCTCCTAATATAATAATTAAACTAATTAGTATTTTTAATATATATAATAAATTATTTTAATTATATATTTATAAAATGTGTTAAATTATTTATATGATTCTTGTTTGGAACTATGTACAAAAGCACATCCCCCATTTTATTGAATTATAAAATCTCATCGAAAATGATTATTATTATTGAAACTTTACATATTTAGATACATATTAATGGATTTACAATAGTATTCCATAAATTAAAATAATGTATTGACATTGAAAAATATACTGTAATTTTTTTTCCGAGTTAACTACTACATTCATTGAATTATTCCTAGGATTTCATTGCAATTGAATAACTACTTGATTTTTTTCTTTTCTTACATATTGTAATGTATTTTTGGACTAGTATATTTATTTTTATATGAAATTAAATAATTTTGGTTAGAATAATTATTATAGCAGCTCATTGATGGGTGTTGGGAACATAAAAACGACATTAAACATATGTAATGAATTTATTTTGGTGGTTCCATGGATGTAGATTCTGAAGCAAGGCTTTCTTTAAAATTTTTATATATCGGCTACTTAAACAACAACTACATGTGATAATTTTTTTTTATATGTGGTTAAAAATGATTATATTTATGGTTGAAATTTTATTACTTTTAGTTTCCCATTAAAAATAATAGTGATGATATATAGGCAGATTATACTACAGCTATATCCTATGTATTTTTTTCACATGGAAAACCATGGCTAATGAATAATTATAAGATGATTCATAGAATGTGCCACTAAATATATAAAACCAATGTGAGTTGTATTATGATGCAGAAATTAGTGGTGGTTATTGGAATCCATCAGAGAATCATATGTCAGTGGCTAAAATAGTTGTAAAGTAAAAAAAATGACCCCAATCTGGCGACCCTGTTGTAGTGTATAAAACAGACGTGTTTCATAATCAATTATCCATTTTTTATAGAATTTCCCATTTATAATGAGGAGGATTTCAGAATAATTTTATACATTTATTACCCATATATGGGATATGGGGTGCACATACATATTTTCATCACAAAAAAAACCCATTCTGAGAAATAAAAAAGTGTTATCCTTTTTTTATATCACCCTTCCGATAAAAGTGACATAATTGGAGGAAATAATATTTAAAAAATGGTTTTGTTGTAAAATTCACATGGAATGAGTCTTCATGAAAATATTCACTTTTTTAAAATAATTTAATTAAAATTACATAGCTAAAAAATAATGCATAAATAATTATCATTGAAAATATATATTAAAACAGATGAAATATTATTTAATGAAAATTCTTGTCTTGATATTATGGAAATAATTTCAATATATATACCTTAAAATAATTACGTTAAAATTTTCAATAAATTAGGAATAAAAAATATTTTTTGTAGAAAACAACATGCTGTTTTATTTTAATTTTATTAATTATTTAAAACAAGGTTATAATTTTTTAAAAACCAAAAAATTCGTACATAAAAACTTATTTTAAAACCATTTTTGGAATCGTATTTATGGATGTAAAATATATTCCAAACAAATAAACAAATAAATAATTTTTTATTCAAATAATTATGTTGATATCCTTCGAAAAAAATAATATGAAAATGATGTTAAATTGCATTCTACATAAATCATAAGTGGATAAAAAATGATTTTCATAAATGGTCAATAATAAATTTCATCATTATAGGCATAATCATGAGCAATCTAGATTAATGATGAGATTGTAATATAAAACCCCATCCACATTGGTATTAATTAATCATAATACTAAAGAAAAAAAATGATTGAATCAAAAAATATCATGATAATAAATACATTAACAATATAAAATATAAGTGTGCCTATATAAAACCCATATAAAATAATAATGGTTCATGATAGAACATAGGTATCAAAGAAAAAAACTGAGAAAATAATCCCTTACCTTAAGTCCCAACTTCTTTCAGACACAACCATACCTACAATATAATAAATAAGATTTTCATATATTTATTATGTAAAATTACATAAATATATATATATTTGTAGATAAAATATATAATTTAAATATTAAATTTTAATATCTGTTTAATAAAATTTCTAAATAAAATTCATTTTTCAACCAATAAGTAATTTGATTTTTATATATGTTTTAATTTATAATTTTTAGTCCTCTCAATTTTATTGGTGTTAAATAATATCAATAATGTATAATATGATAAAAATTACATATATATTACATATTATTTTTTTTACTCATTCTATATTCTTAGAGATTGAAACTGAAATAAACCATTATTGGAAAAAATAGGCCATACATACAGGAAAATATTATCTACATTTTTCAATAAAATTAATAAATGGTAGGAATATAATATATTATCAATATAAAATCATATTATTTTTATATATACCACATATTTTCATAAATCACATTCTTATTTTATCCTTATATATAATTATTGAAACAGATCAATTAACATGACTATTGTCCCTTATACACATGAATGTCATTATCATATTCTTATATAATAGATAGTAATAATTTTCTATTGGATATAATTATTATGTTACTATAATAATATAATATATATCCTATATAAGCATTTAATCTATCAAAACGTCCATCTTTTAGTGGTGGGGATGGAAAACAAATAAAATATTTTCTCAAGGTAATAGTCGACCGTATATAGAAATGATGTTTTATATTCAAATTTTATTGAGGTAGATTTGGAACATGGTAATTCCATTATGTTTTAAAATATATTATTAATGTATATAACATGATTATTATTTCAGAATGTATTATTAATAAATAAATTATTATTGTTATTAATTAAAATTATTCTCGTTGATGAACACTACCTCTTTATCTGGTAACCGCCTTATGTTATAAAAAATATGCACACAAGATTGGATTTATGACCAAAATAAATATTATATGATGATTGGAGGGAATTATTGTAATGATTTTTATAGGGAAATTTTCAATGAATATTTTTTTATTTACGATGTGGACAGGACAAAGATGACATTTTATACGCAAGGTTAGTGGAAAACAGTTAATTTTCATAAAAAAAGTGTATCATTTTTATTTACAGTGACTAGAGATCAAATATCATATATTATATATATTTAGAGTTTATTATGTCAAAAATTTAACATAAAAATATGCTTGGAAAATGTTTGGGTTATTTTAAATCCATATATTTTTGGATTTACCACCCAGTAAACCCATTTTTATCAAAGCCAAAGAAAAAAAAAATTTCCTGTGTTTATAATTAACCGTGGAAAAATTATCATTCTACCAAATTAGATAATATAATTAATATTGTTTTTTCAAATATAGAATCTATATTTCAAAATAAAACAAATATAAGTGGAAAATTTTATCATAAATTTATTCCTATATAGGTGAGGATAAAGCTGTTTTCAACAAGGCGACTTTTGAATAGGATCAAATTAATTTATATGAAATTTGAAAAAAAAATCCAAGACTTATATTTTATTAATATATATATTACATAATTATTATTTCATGAGAAGACATTTTAATCAAAAAATATCAATATAAATTCATTAAAAATGGTTTATTAAATGAAACCCAGTTTTTAACTATTTACCAAATCATTGATCTTTTGAAAAAATCATTACAATTAACCCAAAAATTATTTTTATATAATTATTTAAAAAATATATTTTATCTTCCAGAATTATTTTTATTTAATTGTAAAATTTTATTTTATTTTTATTTTGAAAAATTTATAAAAAATATTTTTAATAGTGTTATATATTAAATACATACAATTTCATTTTTCAATATGATCCATATTTGTTAAACCATTAATCAAATTTATTAAAAACACTATTCATTAGAATTAATATATAATTAATATTTAGGTAAAAATTGACTTGTTTGAATAAAAATATATATATATTGTGGTTCCTTAAAACTCCATGTTACGTGTAATGTAGGATATCATAAATATTTAGTATATAAAAATATATATATTTATAATTACCCAGGGTGTTAGTTATATTATTAGTATAATTAAAAAATTATTTCGAATGCATTATGTAGAATTTGAATAAAATATTATAGCTAATGAAATGGGTTTATCCAAACATGTTATATATTAAAAATATAATTTGAATATTTTAACAACCTATAAATAATTCAATTGTTTTCCCAGTATAATATTTATTTATCACACATTAATTTTTGTATTTATTTGATGTATTAATCCTAAATGAATATTTTTAAAATTAAACATGATTTAATATATAATAACTTTTAGAAATGAAACTGGATTTTTACAGGAGTGAATTCTATTATAAATATTCTTAACCAGCTATCTAAAAATATGAATAAAAAATATCCCTTCAAATTAATAATCTCGTAACATTTGATTATTATAGATTATTATAAGATATTGAGTTATAGAGATAATGTAGGAATGATATATCAATTTCAAATATGTCAGATTTGTGGAAACAGACAACCAATAATCGAATGAAATGAATTAGAAATTGGCTTATATTAGGAAAATAAGGGTATACAGAAATGAAATTCAAATGAAAAATGAAGAGTATAATGAAATGTTAAAAATTACATCATAGGGATCCTATTTAGTGTGCTTTCATAAATATTTGGGACTAAGTAATTATCTAAGATTATTTCCATTAATAAATGTTATTCCTTAATCAAATTAAGTATTTATGTTTAAATAAATTATATATATGATTTTTTCATATATATTGTTGTATGAAAATATAAATGCACTTTTACCAATAATACATTTTTTATTAGAATAATCAAATACATGAGAAATGTGTAATATTTTAGAGGCACTGATTTCTCAATAAAAAAGTGTTATTGATACCATCATTGGTTTATGCGTTTATTATTAATCATTATTTCAATTTCCACAATGCCCTTTGAAAAAAATTTGGTTTGAAGTTAAAATAATTATGTGTATTTCAAGAAACAATAATGACAATAAAAATTATTAGATTAGTGTATTAATGTGTTATTTGAGGAATAATTCATTTATATTCATCACACCTAAAATTATTTTCATTGGTATACACTATGGTTTATCTCATAATATTATTCGTAGTAATCATGAGTATGTAGAAGATGTGAATATTATAGAAATTCTATTAACATAGTTTTAGAAAAATTATAAACCACTTCTTAGGTAACAAGATATAAAATCTAGATGGGTATGAGGGTACAAACACACAATTGAATCATGGTAAGACTTTAGCTACAACTATTTTCTGATGATATATTATAGAAAATGTTTTTATGTTTTTTCATAAATAATCTGAAAAAAAAATATTAAAGTTGAACTATTGTATTATTTTATAGGTTTTAAAATTAATTTATTATAGTATATAACATATTCTAACCATATTTCATTTAGAGAATATTTTTAAATTTATTGAAAGTCATGTATAACATTTAAAGGTCTTATGGTCTATTAATAGTTTGTTATATGGTCTTAAGTACGATTTTTTTTTTGATATTCATCTCTTTGAATAAATGTTTAATTGAAAATTTATCTAAACATAACCAAAGGATACAAGTGGTTTAATTAAATAGAAAACTTCCCTATAATTTTATTTCCTTATACGCTTAGTTAGTTAAATTATTTATAAACATTAGGAAAATTATATTTAAATAAATATTCAATCTTATAAACATAATCTTCAATGAATTAAGTGGTATTTTAAATCATCATATATGTATGTTTTTGAAGTCCTTAACTTTCCACTGATAATTTAAATTCAAGTGATCAACATACATTACCACTCTCTAAAATCATTTAATTTTTTATTTTCCATATATTAAGATACCACCAATATTATCATACACATAAAACATTTCATTTCTTATTCTATATGTACTTTTATATCCCATTATCTATTTTAGAAGTATATATTAATAATCCTTTTTAAGATATTATTTTTCAGAAAATTTATTTTTAAATATAAAACCCTCTGTTACTATGAAGAACAACAAATTAAGAGAAAAAATTTATATTAGTTTGATAGAATGTAGTGCATATTAATTATAAAACAATAACATTATAATTTTATTGTCTGTGAGAGGAAACAAAATGCCAAAAAAGCAACAACAAATATTTCTTTAAATTTATTTATTTTGATAGCATTCATAACAATATTCCTCGAGTAAAAATGATAATCACTGTAACACCCGAGACATTTATGTTATATAAATAATCAAATGAATCTTTTTCTACACAACACTTGCTTGGCTTGCTTTAGACGAAATCACGACCTTCCTCGATATCTTGTGTCGTACACAATACCGAGTTTCACTAAACAACGATATACTATTAAAATATTATTAAAACTAGCCATTATGAATAGTAATAACCACTTTTTGAAATTTTATTAATTTTATTTTTCAAAATGGACTTCATTTTCGGATTCGGAATTTCGAAATGAACCTTGGGTGAAATTTTGGTATCTTTCTGAAAACTTTCAATTTTTGATGAATAGTGAAACCACTAAGTGGTAGTTAAAAAAATGATTTTTTCATAAAACTAAATTTTACCACTTCTGTGAGTGGTATTTCAAAAATTCTAGAGACACGGTTGATGTCAGTATGTAAAATGTGGTTCAATGAGATGAAAATAATTTTTTAGTGAATAGTAACTTTTTACTTTTTTTACCGCCGTTAAAAGTAAATAGAGTAATTAAGGGTAAAGATTATATTATTATTTCCCTAACACATGTCCTAATTCTATTGGATAAGTTTAATTTGACCAAAAAAACTTAGGAATAAAATATGACCATATAGGCCCACTTGGATTAGATTAGGACATTTATTATTAATTTATTTAAAGAAGGATTAAAATAGTTAAAATAGAAGTTTAATAAGTAAATAATTTTTAATATGAGGTTATACATAATATAAATTCCACTATAAATATTCATTAGAAAGATAAAAATCTTTCCTACATAATGGTATTTTATTTGTAATTTTTAGACATTAAATAATTTAATTTATTTATGACACAAAGATGATGCAGTAATTATCTTATTAATAAAATATTGACATAATTAATGTTATAAACACCAAAATAAATGTAATTTGAGACTTTTTATGAATTCCACTAATTTTCAAGGATAATATGACATTTTAGTATTTCTTTAATTTACTTTATTTGAACTAATCATTCTGTTATGATTTTCACAAAAATCAATTACTAAATAGTGTCAAAATTGACATAAAATAGTTTTTAAAACAAATATTATATTAGTAATTGTTATTTTATTCCTAAAAATCTACGGTTCCGAAAAATGACTTAGATAAGGATATATATATTAATAAAAAAAACTTGGGGATCGTTTTCCTGCTTATAGTAAGTTTATTAACATTATAGTATAAGAACACAAGAAGACACGGTAAAAGTAAAATTATTTAACTTAATGTTAAATCTAAATGATAAGGTTAAATAGGAACCTAAACATGTCCAAATTCTATTGGATGAGAATATTGAGACCCATCCCCACATTATCTTCGAACTATATCAATTTGGATCTATTTAAAACCGAACTTGACTTTATAATAAAATAATATTTTTAGTTTTCCCAAAGGTTCCCCTCTCCTCCCTTATAAAAGGGCACCTCCTCCCCCTCTTCCTCACACATCTTTGAGCCTTCAAGCTCGGCCAAACCCTGCCAATTACTCCTCTCCACTTCCCTAGAGACATCCTAGAGGTCCTAGTCTTCTTCAAAAACCAATTTTAGTGCCCTAAAAGAAGGTCTCAAAGAAGCACTTCAAAGAAGAGGTAATGTCTGTTACCGATTCTTTCATCTTTATTTCTTCTTCCACTTCTTCTTCTTTAGTTGTTTCATTATGAAGTAATAACATAAGTATCACTAATATACTGATATGTTATTATATGTATGAAACAACCCTATTTCACCATCTATCCATCCTACGGAAAAAGAAATCACCGCGCGTGCGTACGTATGGAATACCGTCTCCATGCCATGGTGTAATCTATTTTCCACCACAACATTACTTGGATGGGTATAATGGTGTAAATAATGACTATATATGACTATTATAAAGTAATACTGATTCTGAAATATTATACATACACTCCAATACAATTCCATGATCATAGGAACGATATCATCACTCGTGCGTACGTACGGAATACCGTCTCCACGATGTGATGTGACTCGTTCTACGTGATCTTCATTTCATAATTATTATATAAATGAATTTAATGAATGAATATGACATATATTACACTAATACCATTCGGTAAATGAGGTATCTATAACCTAAAGAGAAGAATAAGAATTTATTCGACAAGACACGCATAAGAAAAAAAAATTATAAACACCCGAATAACAAGTAGCAATGAAATTTTACTACTAAGAAGCTAAGAATATGACCATATATGATATCATAAAAATAAGTATGATTCTGGAATAATTCAATAACATTATTTATTTCATTATACAGGAGGTTCGGACACTTACGAAGAAAAACGGACCTATGGTACGGGAAATATCACAATCTCATTTTTTTCCAAGATTGTTTATACTTTGGTATTTACTGGGGTGTATTTTATCATCCACATCCATGTTTCCTCAATATGTAATTTTATTTCCATCCACCTACAATTTTTTAAATCCAATTTTACCCTTCGGTGCGTTTTTAGTAAAGGATATGAAAGGAATCTTTTGTCGTTTTTCGTACGAGGTACTTTTTGACTTTTCCGACAAAAGTACGAGAAGAATGTTTTCTTTTAACTTATACGGCATGAATGGATTTTTAAAACATTATTTCCAAGAAGCTTCCTTTACATGTTTTTATGTTTATTTTTAATCAACATCTTTTAGTTTATAGTTGTACGGCAAGTTAAGAAAGGAAAAGTGTTTTTGAAGCAGAAAGGGTATTTTCCTCAAGAATGGAGTTCAATTGTTTTATAAAAATTATTTTCCATCTAAGATAATAAAGGGTTCTATTTTTATCCCTATTGATTTGATTATGTTGTGATGGAATTATTTTTTGGAATTACTTTATCTTATATGAATTATTTTATGATGTCACGATGTTTAATATTCCGATTTTTATTACATGGGTTATGCAATAATGTATGATTTATGATTTTGTGGCACACATAAGAATGGTATCATTATGAGATGGGTGGGACCTATATCTCCCTCCAATTCATTGGGTAAAGATTTTATATCTCATGAGATAGACATGGCTGGAACGGTAGGTTATACCGGTTCAGTGAAACAGGACTGAAACGAGGGTGACTCGGTTCAGAAATGGACTTTGTCTACTAAGATAGTTTTGGCAATGATTTTTGACTAACAAGTTATTATTCTCTATGATTATGTGTGTATGACACAATGTTTCATGTTTTATGTTATGATTATTGTGATTACATTTCACTGCCATGATTTATCCCATGTTATGAAATTATGATCTCTTTTGCAGGTTAAGATTTCCAAAAGTTATGTTCTTATGTATACGATGTGATTGATATTTATTTTGTTTAACCTTACTGTGCATTTGAGCTCACCCTTTTGTATGTTTTCTTTCCCCAGGTCAGGAAGAAGGTTATTAAGTACAATATTCCAAAAGGGACTATAGATATGATGAAATAAATGGGAGACAGTGTAGACGATTTATGAACCAGTTGTTTATGTTTCCCAGTTTCTAAATACACTATACCTATATGGTCCTTTCGTGGTTTTGTTATATGTTGTAACAAGTATGCTTCAATTTTGAAGTATTAACAATGTATGTAAAGTATGGGTCGTTATAGGTGGTATCAGAGGAAAGGTATAGTCATCCATTGGAAACCAGGATGTGAAAGCCTTAGTAAAAACCCTAAGGATAAGTCTAAGCATAGAACACAATCTTAGTGTTTTAGAAATGGCCATGAATAACCTAGGATAAGACCTTAAGTGTGAAATTTTATTCTTGATTATGATGTTTTCCTATTATAATTAGTGTTTCTCACACTATTCTTCTTGGTTTTAGTCAATGGCTGGAACCCAAAGGAACCGTGTTAATACGGAATGCGACGGGCAATGAAATGATTGTCCCCCTGAGCAACCAAACGTTATGGGAGCTGGAATGAAAAATCGTGTAGCCATGCTCACACAACATTCTTAAGCTATGAATCATGCAGGACATCCAAACGAGCAAAGGAAGGAGCAACATTCTGTTGAATCCTTCATGAGGCAGTGTCCACCTTCTTTCAACGGGTATACTGATCCATTAGTTTCTGAACAATGGATTAGTACTACTGATAAGATATTTTCAGTTCATCAATGTTCTAAACATGATAAATTCATCCTAGAAGTGTATCGTTTGGAAGGAGATGCTGATCAAAGGTGGAATCTTATTAAGAATACGAGGCAAAGGGATGAAATTGAGTCCCTGGAATGGGACGAGTTCAAGAACTTATTTTTCAATAAGTTCTTCCCTCGTATTCACTGAACAAAGATGGAGAAATAGTTTTCTGAACTGAAGCAAAAGGATGATGAATCTGTTGGTACCTATGAAGCAAATTTTACAAGACTTGCAAGGTACGCTTCTGGTATTATTATCCAACCTGAGAGTAAGATCGATCGATTCTTTAGTGGCTTAAAACCAAGTCTTCAAAGGGAGTCAGCCATAAGGGACTTCAATTGCTATGAGGAAATCGTTCAATGTGCTCTCAAAGTCAAGATGAAGATTGGAGTAACCCATCAGTCATATGGGTTTGATAAGAAGAATAAAATGGAATTCAATGGAAAATATAAAGAACACACTGAAAAGATGATTAGCTTTCCCTTATGCTCAAAGTGTGGAAAGAAACATGGAGGGAGTTATCTTAAAGGGAAAAGTAAATGTTTCAAATGTGGAAAGGAAGGTCATCGGGCATTTGAATGCCACAATGATGGGAAGAAGATGTCTAATGATGCAAACAAAGGAAGGGATACACAGAATTAACCTACTACACTTCAATGTTTCATGTTCAAGGAGATGGGACATTATGCCAATAAATGACCTAATCCAAGGGTTGATGATGATGGTCGACGTCAACAAACTCTTAAGGCTAAAGACAAAGGAAAGTCCCATGCAAATTCTATCAGCGATGTGGAGTATGATAACGATGTGGTGAAAGGTACACTTACCATCCACTATAAAGTAGAAAATGTTTTATTTGATTCTGGATCCACCCACTCTTTTATTTCTGATGAATTTTCTAAGGGTATCACCATATTACCTCAACAATTAGATGTTGATTTAGCTGTGACAATACCTAATGGAACAAAGGTCTCACTAAAAGTTTATAATTCTTCTCCGATCGAACATTGTGGGAAAGTGCTTCCTGAAGATCTTGTGATCCTTCCTATAGTAAAATTTGATGTGATTATTGTCATGGATTGGCTTTCTTTATATGGAGCTCATATCAATTGCCAAAGAAGGGAAGTCACATTTCATATTCCAGATCAATCTATGATCATCTATCAATTCAAGGATGAACATAACCTTCCCGTGGAAATTTATTCCATTTTATGGGTATTGATTCCACTAAATGAAGTTTATTTATCTCAAATGGTTGGTGAGAAACTCATGATTAAGAATATTCCCATTGTATGGGAGTTTGATGATGTCTTTCCGGAAGAATTACCGGGTCTTCCACCGAATCGTGAAGTTGTGTTTTCAATAGAACTCGTACCGGGTGCTTTGCCTATTTCAAAGACACCTTATAGAAGGGCCCCAATTGAGTTGCAGGAATTGAAGAAGCAACTCCAAGAGAATCTTGATAAGGGATTCATACTCCCTAGTGTGTCACCTTGGGGAGCACCTATTCTATTTTTTAAGAAGAAATATGGATCAATGAGACTCTGCATTGATTATCGAGAACATAACAAGATCACTATCAAGAACATATATCCTCTCTGACGCATTGATGACCTATTTGACCAACTACGCGGAGCTCAATACTTTTCCAAGATTGATCTTCGTTCAGGGTATCATCAATTAAGGGTCAAAAGGTAGGATATACCAAAGACGGCTTTTCGTAAAAGGTATAGACACTATGAATTTATAGTGATTCCATTTGGTCTTACTAATTCCCCTGCTATCTTCATGGATATGATGAATATAGTCTTTAGAGACTATCTTGATCAATTTGTGGTAGTCTTTATAGACGATATTCTTTTCTATTCAAAGAGAAAGGAAGAATATGAAGATCACTTGAGAATTATATTGAAGACCCTGAGAAAGGAGAAGCTTTATGCCAAATATACCAAGTGTGAATTTTGGCTTCAAAATGTTGCATTTTTGGTTCACATAATCTCAAAAGAGGGGATATCTGTGGATCCAGTAAAAACAGAGGTTATCGAAAGATGGTCGAGACCAAAAACAGTTACTGAGATCTGAAGTTTTCTTGGTTTGGCTGTATATTATCGACGTTTTCTGAACTATTTTTCACGATTATCTAATCCACTCACCATGTATACTCGGAAAGGAGTTAAGTTTGTCTAGACGGAAAAATTTGAAGAGAATTTCAAGGAGTTGAAAAGAAGGTTATCCAGTGCACCTGTGCTCACACTGCCTTGTAGCGGAGAAAGGTTTGTGAACTATAGTGATGCATCCAAGAAGGGATTGGGGTGTGTTCTTATGCAAAATGATATGGTGATAGCTTATGCCTCATGATAGTTGAAAATCCATGAGCAAAATTACCCAACACATGATTTGGAGTTAGCTGCAGTAATCTTTGCATTAAAAATTTGGAGGCATTACCTTTATGGTGAAAGGTGTGATATTTATACTGATCATAAAAGTTTATAGTATATTTTCGCACAAAAGGAGCTGAATATGCGCCAAAGAAGATGGTTGGAGGTGATTAAGGATTATTACTGCTCAATCCATTACCACCATGGGAAAGAAAACAAGGTGGAAGATGCATTAAGTCGACAAGACCATGTTAGTTTATCCATGATGAGGATCACAAAAGAACCAATAATTATGGATTTACAAAGGATGGATCTTGGTATTATAATGGAAGGGTAAAAATATTATCGTTCTCAAATGAATGTTCAACCATCTATACATGTGAAGATTAAAGAGGCACAAAAAGAAGATGTCGAGTTACAAAAGAAGGTGAGAAATGTTCCTGAATTCAACTTTGATTGTAATGGGATAATAAAGTTCAGGAATCAGGTTTGTGTTCCTCCAATCCCCGAATTAAAGAAGGAGCTGCTGGATGAGGCTCATAGTTCTTCATTCTCTATTCATCATGGAAGCAAAAATATGTATAGGGACCTGAAAGAGTACTTATGGTGGGATGGCATGAAAAGAGATGTTGCTGAATATGTCTCTCGGTGCATAGTTTGTCATCAAGTTAAAGCTGAGAGACAGAAGTCTAAGGGGATGTTACAAAAATTACCCATACCCGGATGGAAGTGGGAAAACATCACAATGGACTTTTTCACAGGATTTCCTAAAACATCCAAAGGCAATAATACTATCTGGGTCATAGTTGATCATCTTACAAAGTCTACACACTTCATTGCTATTAGAGAGGATTTCTCTCTGGATCAGCTTACCAGGATATTTGTAAAGGAAGTGGTAAGATTTCATTGAGTACCACTTTCTATTATATCTGATTGCGATCCTAGATTTACCTTGATGTTCTGGCGAAGTCTTTAGTATACTCGGGATACAGAGTTGAGTTTCAGCACTGCTTATCATCCACAGACAGATGGTCAGTCTGAGAGAAAAATTCAAACCCTAGAAGATATGTTGAGAGAATTCTCTATGGATTTCAAAGGTGGTTGGGATCAACACCTACCTTTGGTGGACTTTTCTTATTATAATATCTTTCACTCCAATATTCATATCGATCCTTATGAAGCTCTCTAGGGAATGAAATGTAGGACTCCAACTTGTTTGGATGAAGTTGGGGAGAGAAAGCTATTAGGACCTGATCTCGTTGAAAAATGGCAGAAAAGGTCAGATCTATTCAACAATACATAAGAGCAGCTTAGAATCGACAGAAAATTTATGCTGACAACCGAAGAAAAGACCTATAGTTTGAAGTGGGGGATAAAGTGTTCTTACGAATATCTCCCTGCTAGAGGGTTATGAGATTTGGAAAGAAGGGGAAGTTGAGCCCTAGATATATCGGTCCTTTCGAAATACTGGATCGTGTTGGGAAGGTAGCTTACCGATTGGCGCTTCCACCGAATCTCTCTCAAGTCCACGATGTGTTCCATGTATCTCTCCTGAGAAAGTAATACCTGATCCTTCACATGTACTCAGCTCAGAAGTTGTACCGCTGGAGCAAGATCTTTCTTATGAAGAACAACCGATAGAGATTCTGGATCGTAGTGAAAAAGTCATACGAAACAAGACCACTCGATCGGTGAAAGTTTTATGGATGAACCACCAATTAGAAGAAGCTACATGGGAGCTTGAGGATATGATGAGGGAGAGGTATCCTCATCTGTTTGCTACAAAGTGACAAATTTCGATGGGGAAATTCATTTTAAGTGGGGTAGAATGTAACACCTGAGACTTTTATGTTATATAAATCATCAAAGGATTCTTTTTCTACACAACACTTGCCTGGCTTTCTTTACACGAAATCGCGACCTTCCTCGATAGTGTGTGTCCTACGCAATACCAAGTTTCGCTAAACAACAATATGCTATTAAAATATTATTAAAACTAGCCATTATGAATAGAAAAAACCACTTTTTGAAATTTTATAAATTTTATTTTTCAAAATGGACTTCATTTTTGGATTCGGAATATCGAAATTACCCTATGGTAAAATTTTGGTATTTTTCTGAAAACATTCAATTTTTGATAAATAGTGAAACCACTATGTGGTAGTTAAAAAACTGAATTTTTCATAAAACTTAATTTTACCGTTTCTATGAGTGGAATTTCAAAAATCCGAGAGCCATGGTTGATGTCAGTATGTAAAATTTGGTTCAATGAGTTGAAAATAATTTTTTGTTGAATAGTAACTTTTTACTTTTTTAACCACAGTTAAAAGTAAATTGGGTAATTAAGGGTAAAGATGATATTATTATTACGCTTACACATGTCCTAATTCTATTGGAAACGTGTAATTCTACCAAAAACAAACTTAGGAATAAAATATGACCATATATGCCCACTTTGATTAGATTAGGACATTTATTATTAATTTATTTAAAGAAGGGTTAAAATAGATAAAATCATAGTTTAATAAGTAAATAATTTTTAATATGGGGCTATACATAAGATAAATTCGACTATATATATTCATTAGAAAGATAAAAATATTTAATAGATAATGATATTTTATTTGTAATTTTTAGACATTAAATAATTTTATTTATTTATGACACAAAGATGATGCAGTAATTACCTTATTAATAAAATACTGACATAATTAATGTTATAAACACCAAAATAAATGAAATTTGAGACTTTTTATGAATTACACTAATTTTCTAGGTTAATATGACATTTTAGTATTTATTTAATTAATTTTATTTGAACTAATAATTCTTTTATGATTTTCACAAAAATCAATTACTAAATAGCGTCAAAATTGACATAAAATAGTTTTTAAAACAAATATTATATTAGTAATTGTTATTTTATTCCTAAAAATCTAAGGTTCATCCAAATGACTTAGATAAGGTTATATATATTAATAATAAACAACTTGGGGTTATTTTGGCTGCATATAGTATGTTTAGTAACCTTATAGTATAAGAACACAAGAAGACACAGTAAAAGTAAAATTATTTAACTCAATGTTAAATCTAAATGACAAGGTTAAAATAGGAACCTAAACTTGTCTAAATTCAATTGGATGAGTGTATTTCGACCCATCCCCACCTTAGCTTCAAAATATATCAATTTGGAGCTATTTATAACCGAACTTGACTTTATAATAAAATAATATTTTTAGTTTTCCAAAAGGTGCCCCTCTCCTCCCTTATAAAAGGGAACCTCCTCCCCCTCTTCCTCACACCACTTTGAGCCTTCATGCTCGGCCAAACCCTGCCAATTCCTCCTATCCACTTCCCTAGAGACATCGTAGTGGTCTTTTTATTCTTCAAAGACCAATTTTAGTGCCCTAAAAAAGGTCTCAAAGAAGTACTTCAAAGAAGAGGTAATGTCTGTTACCGATTCTTTCATCTTTATTTCTTCTTCCACTTCTTCTTCTTTAGTTGTTTCATTATGAAGTAATAACATCAGTATCACTCATATAATGATATGTTATTATAAGTATGAAACAACCCTATTTCACCATCTACCCATCCTACAGAAAAAGAAATCACTGCGCGTGCGTACGTACAGAATACTGTCTCCACGCCGTGGTGTAATCTATTTTCCACCACCACTTTACTTGGATGGGTATAATGGTGTAAATAATTACTATATATGACTATTATAAAGTAATAATGATTCTGAAATAGTATACATACACTCCAATACAATTCCACGATCATAGGAACGATATCATCACTCGTGCGTACGTACGGAATACCGTCTCCATGATGTGATGCGACTCGTTCTACATGATCTTCAATTAATAATGATTATATAAATAAATTTAATGAATTAATATGATATATATTACACTAATAAAATTTTGTAAATTAGTTATCTATAACCTAAAGTGAAGAATAAGAATTTTTTCGACAAGACACGCATAAGAACAAAATATTATAAACACCCGAATAACAAGTAGCAATGAAATATTACTAATAAGAAGCAAAGAATATGACCATATATGATATCATAAAAATAATTATAATTATTTAATAAGTTTATAACATTATTTAAATCATTATACAGGAGGTTTGGACACTTACAAAGAAAAACAGACCTAAATTAAGGGAAATATCACAATCTCATTTTTTTCTGAGATTGTTTATACTTTGGTATTTACTGGGGTGTATTTTATCATCCAAATCCATGTTTCCTCAATATGTAATATTATTTAAATCCACCTACATTTGCTTAAATCTAATTTTACCCTTCGTTGAGTTTTTAGTAAAGTATATGAAAGGAATCTTTTGTCGTTTTTCGTACGAGGTAGTTTTTGACTTTTCCGACAAAAGTACGAGAAGAATGTTTTCTTTTATCTTATATGGCATGCATGGATTTTTAAAACATTATTTCCAAGAAGAATCCTTTACAAGTTTTCAAGTTTATTTTTAATCAACTTCTTTTAGTTTATAATTGTACGACATGTTAAGAAAGGAAAAGTGTTTTTGAAGCAGAAAGGATATTTTCCTCAAGAATGGAGTTCAAGTGTTTTATCAAAATTATTTTCCATCTAAGATAATAAAGGATTTTGTTTTTATCCCTATTTATTTGATTATGTTGTGATGGAATTATTTTTAGGAATTTCATTATCTTGTATGAATTGTTTTATGATGTCACGATGTTTAAGATTCCCATTTTTATTACATGGGTTATGCAATGATATATGATTTATGATTTTGTAGCACACATAAGAATGGTATCATTATGAGATGGGTGTGACCTATATCTCCCTCCAATGCATTGGTTAAGATTTTACATCTCATGAGATATACATGTCTAGAATGGTAGGCTATACCGGTTCAGTGAAACAAGTCTGAAACGAGGGTGACTCGGTTCAGAAAGGGACTTTGTCTACTAAGATAGTTTTGGCAATGAGTCATGACTAACAAGAAATGATTCTCTATGATTATGTGTGTATGCCACAAATTTTCATGTTTTACGTTATGATTATTGTGATTACATTTCACTGCCATGAGTTATCCCATGTTATGAAATTATGATCTCTTTTGCAGGTTAAGATTTCCATAAGTTATGTGTTTATGTATATGATGTGATTGATATTTCTTTTGTTTACCCTTACTGAGCATTTGAGCTCACCCTTTTGTATGTTTTATTTCCCCAGGTCAAGAAGAAGGCTCTTAAGTAAGATATTCCAAAAGGGACTATAGATATGATGAAATAAATGGGAGACAGTGTAGACGCTTTATGAACCAGTTGTTTTTGATTCCCTGTTTCTAAAGACACTACACCTATACGGTCCTTTCATGGTTTTGTTATATGTTGTAATAAGTATGCTTCAATTTTGAAGTATTAACAATATATGTAGAGTATGGGTCGTTATAATCACTATATAAAACCATTATGAAATAGTCATTAAATGGTTAGTTATTAATATTCCTCATTAATTTTTGAAAATTATTATTAACTATTTATTTCAAATTAGATATGAATTTTTTTAATATACATGGAATGTTTTATGAAAACCCATATATTTTATAATAGATGTAATAGTTCTTCATTTCCCATATTATTAAAATGAATTTTAAACAATCATATACATTTTTTGGATTAAATTATCCTCAATTTTTAAATAATCATATAATATTTACCTCAGTGTGAATATTAAATATTTTTATAGAATGGTTAATATAATAATGAATAGTGGAAAATAATAATTTTTAATTAAATCAACATTTAAATTTAACTAATTTATATTGATAAATTATATTAACAAATGGGTTTTTTAGTAAAATTATTTCAATTATATTCCAATTATAAAAATTATGTCATTTTAATAAATTATATACTAAATATGGATATTAAAACCATATATACAAATGATAATTTTCTCATTGAAACGCCAAATTTTCATCTAAACTACAATTAATATTTTAAATAAGGTTTCTACCACTTATATGAACTGAATTTTGAAATATGGATTCCATATAACAAGATAGATATATTTATATTCTCTTAAATTTAATTTTTTTACCAGTATGAATAGATAAACAAAAAAATTAATTACTATGGTTACGGTTAAAAATAATTTATCACAGCTTTAATAAAAAATGATAGGTGATAAGGTGTACAAAAAACTATTCAAATTCCTATTATCTATCCATATATCAACTATATCACAACTATGTGTTGATGTTGACACATTATTTTAGTATGGGTCATGATAAAAACATGGTTTTAAATGATTCTTTTTATTAACTACATGTGTGTCCTCTTTCACACCTATAGAGGGCCATGTACTCTCCTCACAACACCACATATAAAAAATTATTTTGAAATTAACTAAATTAATAAAATACTTTATTACTTCCCAACATCTTATAACTAATAGTTTTATTAGAATTCTATATTTGAATGGATTTTTGTGCAAAAAATCTAGTTCCATAAATAAGAGGTGAAATTATTAAAACTTTATTTTAATTTTACATATTCTTTAAACTCAATCAAATATTATATCAAATTTATAATATAAAAATTCAATTATATATCATATAATTATATTTTATTATGACATTATCATAATTTATATATATATCCCCGTCCAGTAATTGTTAAACGAAAATGTTGATAATGCGTACGGTGGACTACTACATCATGAAACAATTTTATTCTTTTTCCATCTCTATATTTAATGGATTGAAAAAATAAATGTATATATTATTTAAGTTATTAATATACTTATTGAATTAAAATATCACATGTACCTTTATATATTCCAACTCATTGAGAATACAGTTATGACTATTATGTGTATGAGAGTCCACCACCTCCCAAAAATTATTTAACTCACTTTTTACATAATATATAAATGTAAACTTATAAATATAATTTTAATGAATATATAAAATATTTATGAAATAATATTTATTGTTGAATATTAATATATCACAAACTTCATTAATTTTTAACAAGGTAAGATATTAATATCCTCACTCTACCTTATGTCTGACATATAATCTCTACGAAGGGATGTTATTAATTTTCTATTTCTAACCCTTTATAATGATACTAAAAATATTTATAGAGATAAAATTTAACTTTTATAAAAATACTATAATTTTTTATATAATGGATGTATATAATATACCAAGATACCATAACTTATTTTGACCAAGAAAAAATGAGAAAATAATTTCAATACAAAACTATACAAAAAATGTATTGAAATATTAAAATAAAACTGTATATAAAATTTTATTGGCGGTTCAAATATGATGTTATAAATATCTATATAGTTCATTGATAAATTATTAACATTCAATAAATAATTACAAACGAGGAATGTTAGTGTTCTATAAATTTGAAGTGTGAGGAAATTTATTTTTTCTCAATTAACCTTCCTGAAGGATTATTGTAATTGTCTAAACCTAATATATTTTATATTATCAATATACTTCCCATTTAGCATTTCATATCATTAAAAATTATTAATTTATAGTATATTATGTTTTAAAATTATTTATTACATCCTATGGGATTTTACATGAAAATATATCAAGGGGTAAATAATTTCATACCATATTTTATTTCCATTGAGTTATATAAAATCTTTATGGTCATCAATATTAATATATAATTTGTGTGGTGACGTTTTATAACCATATGATGTATATAAATTATTTTAGTTGAATTTATAGTTGATTGAAAAAATAATTTAATTGATTAAATACTAGTTTAATGTTACAATCATTGTGAGTCATTATTTAATGATTTCAATTTTATAATGATTGTATATACATGAATTCACATTGAAAAAATAATTTGAATTCTATAAAGTTAATGAATTTCTTTTTCTTCTCCCCTGGATTCCCATAAAATCTTCATGATCTGTAACAATTTATTCTCCTCATTGGTATATAAAACATTTTGTAACCATTTTCTATTAAATTCCCAAATCACTTCCCTCATTTGTAAAATATTATTTCTCGTTCAATAATGTGTCTTATAATTTTTTATAAAAAAATCATTTTATATGGAATTAAAATTATTTTATTAAAATAATTATTATTATTTATATAAGGCCTCGGCCTTAAACCTTACTTAATCTTGATTTATTACAAGATTACACATTGAGGATCTTTTCAGGTTTAGTGTTTTAGAGAATTAGATCATGAAACTTGCATTATATTCCACATTTAAACAAAGTGGTTACATAAAAGATAGTATTCATTCTTCCCATCAACGGGAACATATTTAAAATATTACACGGATTCTTTCTTGACACATCCTTGACACTATCATCACATCATATACCTTTCCCTTGACATGTGAAAAACATTTCAAAAACTTGGGATGAGCATAAAAATCACAGTAAGAGTTATAAAAATATGGAAAGGAAACATGAGTTCATATATACATTAGAATGAAATAACACTTTACCCATAAAACATACGCATATCAAATCATGAATAAATCATAGAAAACATAAGACATAAAGGTAACTTGAGGCATTCATAACATTCTTACGTAGGGAGTAACCCTCATGGTTACGGTTGGAATACCCATCACAGTATATTCCCTAAATCTCTTCAGATAAACCTTAACATTTCACTCATTCGCGTTACCCAATGCATTGGAGATCTATATCGGGCTCACCCGCCCTTAGTTTATCACGGAACCACCCGTTTTCATAACAATGACCAAGAACCATAACATAAATGTATCACATAAAACTTGCATAAAGGAAACATAAAATTTCCACATTTCAATCACAATATAACATTTTAGTATATTGAAATAATGAATCCATTCAAAAAAAAATCATTTCCAAAACCATTTAAAACATTTAATAAAGAGATTTTTGAATCAAAGTGTCCCATACCACCTTGAAGCTTAAATTTTTATACCATTAATATCCATATAAATAAATCCTTAAAAACATTTTGTAAACATGGATATTAATAAGAACAAATGATTAAAACATTTAAAACGATATATTGGTTAAAGGGGTTTTACCAAAATTATAGACACTTGAATACAATAATTGAGGAATAACATTTAGTCAGAACTTTATAATATCATGAGAATAAATGGATTCATGATATAATACACCAAAGGACAGTATATACACCATATAAGAGTGAATTGGTGAATAACAACAATGAAGTCTCAATAGAAATGTCAAATGTGATGAAATCCCTTATAAAGAATGTATCCTTAAATTAAGGACAAATCAATCTCAAAAATATGTGTGAAAAATATAATTACACCCAATATAAGTGGATATTACATTTAAAACAATAATAGGTCATTCACACATATTCAATGGATGACATATTCAATGACTACATGTTGAACCCAAAGAAATCGAAATTGGTTTAAAAAGATCCCTTGACAGCCTAACGACATCACATCAAAATGAGTTGATGAGAGATAAAAAGTGTATCTCATCACATAGTCATAAAATTTACATCAATAAGGATATATGATAACATATCCCAACATAAAAATATGTAAATTAAAAGACCCAACAAAAGAAGTCCTTTAAAAAAGAGGATGGTGAAAGGTTCCCTTACCGACTTGGGTATCTTTCAAAACATACACCCCATAAAAGAAGGACAATAGAACATTGATGTAAATACTCATAAACGAAAGTATATTACACAAAGAGTAGAATAATGGGCAGTAAATACACCACTCAATGGAATTTGTGGAAAATGTAGCATAAATATGACGGGAACAAAAGTGAGATGAAAAATCCCTTACGAAAACTCGGCAGCCTAACGGCGCCACATAAAACTTCCGAACACGGATTGATGAGATCAAATAGGGTATCTCATCACATTACAATAAAATTTACAGAAAGAGGAATATAAAAGAACATCCCCCAACATTACAAAGATGATCTTAAAAGAAGTGACATGAACGAGAGTACTTAAAAAGGAAGAGAGAGGTTAGATCTCTTACGAAAGTTCGGCAGCCTAACGGCGCCACTCAAAACTTTCAAAATTGATTGATGAGAGAGAATAGGGTCTCTCATCACATGAACATAAAATTTACAGTAAGTTTAATATAAAATATCATCCCAATAAAAAGAAAGATGAACTTTAAAAGGAATGACATAAAAGTGTGTACTTAAAAAGAAAGAGAGGAGTAGGATCCCTTACCTCGGGTCCGACTTGACTCGATCGTTCTTTAATCTCCTGAATAATAAACTTGAGTTAATATATACTTCCTTAAGAACCTTTTTCAAGTTAATTATTCCTTTTATATCACTTATTACCATGTCATAAACATTATGTAATCATTAAGTTAATATTATTTGTTTTGCCGATATTTGGTTCTTAAGTCGAAAGTGGACTTCTTACAATTACATGTTGTTCGTGTGGCCAAATGTTTATTATATCCAGAATATTATTCATGATGTAGATATCATATATGTCATATATATCCAGTACATGCATGCATTTATAACATTACATAATCATTCAGAGGTAATAAATGAAATGCACCGTTCATGGAGACGGTAAGCCGTACGTACGCATGAACACTACTTTCATTTCTATTTCGTATTTTATAGAATGGAATAATAATTATATAAAGGTATATCATAATTCCAGTATAATATCATATATAATATAATAGTTCCATCCTTTATACGTCCCACATATGGTATTTAATGAATCAAATCACTTTGTGAGGGCGGTAGTCCGCACTTCCTTAAATGAAGATATCGTGTATACCCATAATGGAAGCCATAAAGGTAAGACAAAAATGAAAAATACAGAAGAATAAGTAAAAAATAAACATATAATATGTCATATATAAAAATAGTGACATCATAATGGCCACCTTTGAATGTGTTAAATGGGTATTGAACAATCATCGTTTCGGGAGGCAGAATTTCGCCATCCACGGAAACCATATGTTCTTTAAACATTTGATGTAGTTGTGTGAGAGTTTAGCTCGAATAAATCTTATAAAAACATCCTAGTATATTGAAGATACTGGTTTTTTTACAAAATAAGTAAATAAAAGGATTTTAGGGGGTTGGAGAAGCAAAATAAAACAAATGAACATGAGAGAATGCATTACCTTTAAAAATGTAACTCCTTTTGATTTTATCCTAAAGGCTTCCTTTGAAAAAATTCTTCCCAAAGGTAATCCTCTAGGATGAGTAGAGGGATGCGGAGAGAGTAAATGGGCAGGGGTTGGCCGAGCCAACGGCTTGTGGAGTGTGGGAAAAGAGGTAGAGGTGGGGGCCTTTTATAAGATGAGAGGAGGGGCACTTTTGGAAAGTAAGAAATATTACTTTATTTGAAAATGTGTTTCGGTTTCAAAAGGTCTCACATTGATATAATTCTTGGATAAGGTGTTAGGGGTTCGAAATACACCCATACAATAAGTTTTGGACATGTTTAGTTTATAGATTTTACATTATCTTTTCATTTTATTTAAATCGTTAAATAATGAGGTCATCGCTGCATCATCATGATGTCATAAATAATTTAATTTATTTAGTTCCTAAAAATTATAAAAAAAATACTATGATGTAGGAAATATTTTTAGCATTCCAATTACTATTTATAATCAAACATCGGATCTTAGTAACCCCATGTAAAAATTGTTTTCATGAAACATATGATGTTTGTGTAATTTTTACTTTTTCATTAAATAAAAAGTTATTTATGTCATTTCCCAACCATAGTAGCTCCATGGGGTCCTCAAGTTGTCCCATGGCTTGTCCTGGTCGGACATGACACAACCAATGAGGTTAGGACATGTGTCAAGCTCATCTTATTTTATTAAAGAATTATTTTTAGCTTAAACTACACTAATTACCACTAATCGTGATTTAAAACTTAATAAGTTACTATTTACCAAAAAACTATTTTTATCCCATTGAACCACTTCTTAATGACAACCATGTATGTCGGATTTTTTTGAAATTCAAAACACAATGATGGCAAAATTTCATTTAAACAGAAAAAACAGTTTTTATAAGTACCACTTAGTGGTTTCACTATTCATCAAAATTGATGTTTTTTAGAAAAATCCCAAAAATTCACCATAAGAAATATTTGATATTCCGAAATAAAAAATGAAGTCTATTTTTACAAAATTCAAAACATATAAGTCAGATTAATTAATTTAATAATTAATTCCCACTGTCAGTGCAAATAGCGTGTTTTTATGAAATAATAAGTATCAAAAGATTAACACTGGTTTAAGTCTGATTTCAAAGTGAAATTAATTCCAACGACCACTATTGGATTTAATGGTAAAAATATATTCTTATTTTACTTTAAAACCAATTCAAATGATAATCTAATCATTTAAATAAATTATATTAAAAAGAGGTTTTTTAATTAAAATACATCATTTTACACTATTCATTAAAAAAATGAACTTTATCGGAAAGATACCAAATATTTACACAAAGTAAATTTTGATGTCCCGATTCTTAATAAGAGTTTTATTTGGTCCAAAAGAATGTTTAAGAGTTAACAAAACTATATTTAATGGTGGTTCAACATCAAAAGGTGATAAGTGAACCTTTAGTGAAAACTAGGGCATATGCACCTAAAATTGAATTCTTTCTGTATTTTAAGCCTCTATCCTTTAATGGATAAATGTAAAAACATTTAAAAACATATATAATCATATTTTAGTTATTTCTATCCATTCCCGCCATTACAACGGCTACATGTTAACTACCATTTAAAATAATATTATTTTATTATTAGAGTGCAACGTAAGATTCCCAAGAAACTCGTTGTTACGTATTGGGTATGCAATAGAGCATAGCATAACCTTTAAAGTAATATTAATGTTTGATTCAAAAATATGGGTAAATATAAAGATGTCATATTCTTTATTTACCTGGAGTGTTACATCCTTCCCCCCTTTTGGGAATTGCGTCCTCGCAATTTTAAAATTGGGCTTGGAAACATCCTTGAAAGTCCTACATCGGTATAAGAGTCGGTAAAACAATCACTTTAAACTAAAGAATGATAAGTACAAAGGTCACCCGAGTTAACCCATAATAGGATTCCGTGTAAGAAAACATGGACATGGAAGAAAAATCAAAGGGTCATGTTCTTGAGGGAGAGTGATAGTAAACATGTCTAGGGGAAAGTTAACAAAGAGAAAATCATAAACTTGTGATGGGTTAAACGGTATTCGATTCCCCAGTTGGAAAAGTTAATAGACAACATTTTAGTTTTATGTTACTTTTTATTGAGGAATTTATTCATAAGGAAACATAATCACTTATCATTTTGACTTTCAACTTTTACTAGATTCCTTAATCAAACTCATCTTGTTTTTCCAAAAGACGAGTATTTAGGAAGACTTGTTCGCATTAAGAGTACTATAAACAACTTCTTAGAGGAGAACCTAATCCACAAAAAAAATATACAATTCCCATGTCTTCAAACCTTATCCAAAACTAAAACCAAAAAGGTTACTACAAGATCAGATAATCCAGAAAAGGATAACCCTTTAAAAAGAAAATCTATTCTTAATCTCCAAAATTTGTCCAACAAAACCCAAAGCTCAACGAAGACCATTAGATTAACAATTTGTCCATAAAATTCTTGAACGTAAACTAAAATAATGTTGAAAACCAAGTATTTCAAGGATTTAGTCACATAGTCATCCAAGTTAAATCGTAACATTTATCTCCAAACAACATCAGTTGCTCCTAAAGTCTCGTATTGAACAGTAATTATCCTAATCACATATCCTCCATGATAGGTTAATCATTTTCATAAATAACCCAAAATAAACTTACTCTTAATTCATAAAATCATATAACTAGAATGAATCAGTCAAACTAACCAGGGACTTCCCGTAGTCCAGTGGTAGGCGATAAATACCAGTCGCACTTTGGTTGTGGGTTCGATTTCTGCAGCTTTGTCCGATGCGACGGGATGTCACACGGTCTGCGTGTTTTCCTTTTTCCAAAACTATATAATTCTTAAAACATTCCCCAAAACGAGATAAAATCTTCAAAAATAATCATAACATATTTTATCCTCATGTTTATCTCATGCCCTTCATTTTCCATCATATCATATAATAACCCATAATTACCTCAAAAGTAAGGATCATATAAACTCTAATGGTTACCTTTTGAATTATTACCTGAACTTCCACATCGATTGGTCATCTCGTACATGATGCATTATAGAACATACCAAGGTTCAAGTGGTTGATCATGACTCCTTGATATTTGGTTTAGAACAACCATGAGTTTCCTCATTGAATCCTCCATTTTATCTAGTCTCTTAATCAGAGAACCACCACAGTTTCCTTCAAACCTGTTGTCTCTTTGGTGCCTGCTAGATCCATCCATTCACTAAAAACAGAAATGTCAGTGTGAGTATATCAACAAAACCATCATGTACTAATGAGGATGGTAAACACTAAGATACACTTACTCATTTACTTTATCTAAAACTAGGACTGTTTCTGAAATCCTAACCATTATGGTAATGTCACTTATGCTTAAAGAATACCCTAACCTCTAATGTTATCTAAAGCAACTTTTGATACCAACTATAAGGCCCCAACCTTAAACCTTACTTAATCTTGAGTTTTTACAAGATTACACATTGAGGATCTTTTCAGGTTTAGAGTTTTAGAGAATTAGATCATGAAACTTGCATTAAATTCCACATTTAAACAAAGTTGTTACATAAAAGACAGTATTCATTCATCCCATCAATGGGAACATATTTAAAATATAACTAGTATTATTTCTTGACACATCCTTGACACTATCATCACATCATGTACCTTTCCCTTGACCTGTGAAAAACATTTCAAAAACGTGGGATGAGCATAAAAATCTCAATAAGAGTTATAAAAATATGGAAAAGAAACATGAGATCATATATACATTATAATGAAATCGAACTTTACCCATAAAACATAGTCATATCAAGTCATGAATAAATAATAGAAAACATAAGACATAAATGTAACTTGAGGCATTCGTAACATTCTTACGTAGGGATTAACCCTCTTGGTTACGGTTGGAATACCCATCACAGTATATTCCCTAAATCTCTACGGAGAAACCTTAACGTTTCACTCCTTCGCGTTACCCAATTCAATGGAGAGCTATATCGGGCTCACCCGCACTTAGTTTATCACGGAACCACCCGTTTTCATAACAATGCGCAAGAACCATAACATAAATGTATCACATACAACATGAATAAAGGAAACATAACATTTCCACATTTCAATCACAATATAACATTTTAGTATATTGAAATAATGAATCCATTCAAAAAGAAACCATTTCCAAAACCATTTAAAACATTTAATAAAGATATTTTTGAATCAAAGTGTCCCATACCACCTTGAAGCTTAAAATTTTAAACCATTAATATGCATATAAATAAATCCTTCAAACCATTTTTAAAACATGTATATTAATAAGAACAAATGATTAAAACATTTAAAACGATATTTTGGTTACAGGGGTTTTACCAAAATTAGAGACACATGAATACAATAATTGAGGAATAACATTAATCAGAACTTTATAATATCATGAGAACAAATGGATTCATGATATAATACTCCAAAGGACAGTATATACACCATATAAGAGTGAATTGGTGTATAACAACAATGAAGTCTCAATAGAAATGTCAAATGTGATGAAATCCCTTATAAAGAAGGTATCCTTAAATTAAGGACAAATCAATCTCAAAAATATGTGTAAAAAATATAATTACACCCAATATAAGTGGATATTAAGTGTAAAACAATAATAGGTCATTCACACATATTCAATGGATGACATATTCAATGACTACATGTTGAACCCAAAGAAATCGAAATTCGGTTAAAAAGATCCCTTGACAGCCTAACGGCATCACATCAAAATGAGTTGATGAGAGATAAAAAGTGTATCTCATCACTTAGATAGAAAATTTACATCAATAAGGATATATGAGAACATATCCCAACTTAACTATATGTAAATTAAAAGACCCAACAAAAGAAGTCTTTTAAAAAAGAGGATGGTGAAAGGTTCTCTTACCGACTTGGGTATCTTTCAAAACATACACACCATGAATGAATGACAATAGAAAATTGATGTAAATACTCATAAACGAAATTATATTACACAAAGAGTAGAATAATGGGAAGTAAATACACAAATCAATGGAATTTGTGGCAAATGTAGCATAAATCTCACGGGAACAACAGTGAGATGAAAAATCCCTTACGAAAACTCGGCAGCCTAACGGTGCCACATAAAACTTCCGAACATGGATTGATGAGATCAAATAGGGTATCTAATCACATTAAAATAAAATGTACATAAATAGTAATATAAAATAACATCCCCCAACATTACAAAGAGGAGCTTAAAAGAAGTGACATGAAAGAGAGTACTTAAAAAGAAAGAGAGAGGTTAGATCTCTTACGAATGTTCGGCAGCCTAACAGCGCCACTCAAAACTTTCAAAATGGATTGATGAGAGAGAATAGGGTCTCTCATCACATGAACATAAAAATTACAGTAAGTTTAATATAAAATATCATCCCAATAACAAGAAAGATGAGCTTTAAAAAGAATGACATAAAAGTGTGTACTTAAAAAGAAAGAGAGGAGTAGGATCCCTTACCTCGAGTCCGACTTGACACGATCGTTCTTTAATCTCCTGAATAATAAACATGAGTTAATTTCTACTTCCTTAAGAACATTTTTCAAGTTAATTATTCATTTTATATCACTTATTACCATGTCATAAACATTATGTAATCATTTAAGTTAATAATATTTGTTTTGTCGATATTTGGTTCTTAAGTCGAAAGTGGACTTCTTACAATTACATGTTGTTCGTGTGGCCACATGTTTATTATATCCAAAATTTTATTCATGATTTAGATATCATATATTTCATAAATATCCAGTACATGCATTCATTTATAACATTACATAATCATTTAGAGGTAAGAAATGAAATATACCGTTCATGGAGACGGTAAGCCGTACATACGCATGAACGCTACTTGCATTTCTATTTTGTATTTTATAGAAAGGAATAATAATTATATAAAGTAATATCATAATTCCAGTATAATATCATATATAATATCATAGTTCCATCCTTTATACATCCCACATATGGTATTTAACGAATCAAATCACTTTGAGGGGGCGGTAGTCCGCACTTCCTTAAATGAAAATATCGTGTATACCCATAATGGATGCCATAAAGGTAAGACACAAATGAAAAATACAGAAGAATAAACAAAAAATAAACATATTATATATCATATATAAAAATAGTGACATCATAATGGCCACCTTTGCAGGTGTTAAATGAGTATTGAACAATCATCGTTTCGGGAGGCAGAATTTCACCATCCACGGAAACCATATGTTCTTTAACCATTTGATGTAGTTTTGTGAGAGTGTAGCTCGAATAAATCTTATAATAACATACTAGTGTATTTAATATACTGGTGTTGTTACAAAATAAGTAAATAAAAAGAGTTTTGGGGGTTGGAGAAACAAAATAAAACAAATGAACATGAGAGAATGAATTACCTTTAAAAGTGTAACTCCTTTTGATTTGAGCCTAAAGGCTTCCTTTGAAAAGATTCTTCCCAAAGGTAATACTCTAGGATGAGTAGAGGTATGCGGAGAGAGTAAATGGGCAGGGGTTGGCCGAGCCAAAGGCTTGAGGAGTGTGGGAAAATAGGTAGAGGTTGGGGCCTTTTATAAGAGGAGAGGAGGGGCATTTTTGGAATGTAAGAAATATTACTTTATTTGAAAATTTGTTTAGGTTTCAAAAGGTCCCACATTGATATAATTCGTGGATAAGGTGTTAAGGGTTCGAAATCCACCCATCCAATAAGTTTTTGACATATGTAGTTTATAGATTTTACATTATCTTTACATTTTATTTAAATCATTAAATAATGAGGTCATCGCTGCATCATCATGATGTCATAAATAATTTAGTTTATTTAGTGTCTAAAAATTATAAAAAATTACTATGATGTAGGAAATATTTTTTTCTTTCCAATTACTATTTATAATCAAAAATCTGATCTTAATAACCCCATGTAAAAATTGTTTTCGTAAAACTTATGATGTTTGTGTCATTTTTACATTTACATTAAATAAAAAGTTATTTATGTCATTCCCCAACCAGAGTAGCTCCATGGGGTCCTCAAGTTGACCCATGGCTTGTCTTGGTCGTCAATGACCCAAAAAATGAGGGTAGGACATGTGTCAAGCTCATCTTATTTTATTAAAGCATTATTTTTACCTTAAACTACACTAATTACCACTAATCGCGATTAAAAACTTAATAAGTTACTATTCACCAAAAAATTATTTTTCTCCCATTGAACCACTTCTTAATGAAAAACATGTATGTAGGATTTTTTTAAATTCAAAACACAAATATGGCAAAATTTAATTTAAACGGAAAAATCAGTTTTTATATGTACCACTTAGTGGTTTCACTATTCATCAAAAATTGAAGTTTTTCAGAAAAATCCCAAAAATTCACCATAAGCTATATTTGATATTCCGAATTCAAAAATGAAGTCTATTTTACAAAATTAAAAACATATAAGTCAGATTAATTAATTTAATAATTAATTCCCACTGTCAGAGCAAATAGCGTGTTTTTATGAAACAATAAGTATCAAAAGATTAACACTGGTTTAAGTCTCATTTCAAAGTGAAATTAATTACAACGACCACTATTGGATTTAATGGTAAAAATATATTCTAATTTCACTTTAAAACCAATTCAAAAGATAATCTAATCATATAAATACATTAGATTAAAAAGAGGTTTTGAATTAAAATACAACATTTTAAACTATTCATTAAAAAAATGAACTTTATCGGAAAGATGCCAAAAATTTACACAAAGTAAATTTTGATGTCCTGATTCTTAATAAGAGTTTTATTTGGTCCAAAAGAATGTTTAAGAGTGAACAAAACTATATTTAATGATGGTTCAACATCAAAAGGTGATAAGTTAATTTTTAGTGAAAACTAGGGCATATGCGCCTAAAATTTAATTCTTTCCGTATTTTAAGCCTCTATCATTTATTGGATAAATGTAAAAACATTTAAAAACATATATAATCATATTTTAGTTATTTCTATCCATTCCCGCCATTACAACAGCTACATGTTAACTACCATTTAAAATAATATTATTTTATTATTAGAGTGCAACGTAAGATTTCCAAGAAACTCGTTGTTGCGTATTGGGTACGCCATCGAGCATAGCATTCCCTTAAAGTAATATTAATGATTGATTCACAAATATGGGTAAATATAAAGATGTCATATTCTTTATTTACCTGGGGTGTTACAATTTACTTTTTTAATTAAATAAACATTCCATTTTAAAAACAATGGTCATTTAATTTAAACCACAAATGTTAAAGTAATAATATATTAAAATATATAGAATTTAAATAATTTATACTATCAGGGAAACTGAAAGTTTTAATAATTATTTTAAATATTTAAAAATATTATTTTTATGAAATTAGGTTTATAATTTTTTGGAAAATATATTTTTAAATGTTTATTTTGATAAACAAAAAATAGATTTTACTCCATCATTTTTTCAAATATCATTTTATCTCATATCAAATAATAAATAAAAAACCAATTATGTTACTTTTAATCTCCTATGGATATATTGTATTGATACCATAATTCATATTTCATTGGATAATTTATGATCATTTTGAAAAAGTAAAGGATTGGTATAAATATTATTGATTCATTTGGATTGTCATTATATTTCCCTTAAAATAATAACATTACTTTGATCATTGGAAATTTTATTTATCCAAAATAGCTAAAATATTTTTCATGTATATGATTATTACATAAAACTTATGTCAATTATATATATGGTTTTTTATTAAAAATTATTTTATTTAGTAGTTTCAAATTAATAATAATTATATTTTAAAGAATAATTATATATTACTATATTGAATTTTGATCATGAATTCGATTCTTATATATATGAGGAATTTTATGGACATCAATAAATGGGTAGCTATTCTGTATAGTTTCCCCCTAAATTCATATGTATTCTTACAAGATGAATTAGTTCACTATCTATAGTTAAATGAGATTTCATTCTATAACCACCCATCAGATTAAAATATTCATTATAAAGGACTTTATAGTAGAGTTATCATAATCCTAGATATGATGTCATATGATTATTAGGAATTTCATTCGTTGAGTACATAATTATTATTACCCATTTTATTTTTCCAATCATATTATATTTGGTCACATTTTATAATATGTTTATTGATTAAATGGATGGTGTTTTCTAATAATTACTTTGTTATTTTGATTATTTCTTATCCAGTTATAATAATCATGTTCTGATTAAATGACAGTGGTGTTCAATTATTTACTATTCCATGATTATACTTATTGATTAATGATTGCTTATTATTTATATAACTCTCTCAAATGATTTTATCTAACTTGTATTCCATATAAATAAACAAGAATCCAGGATGTTTAATAATATATATTTATGGGTATTCTAGAGTTTATATAATTGTTCTCGGTAAAAATATTGTAATTTTATTTTTCAATTGTAATATAGGGATTTTATATCAATCCGGATTACCAAGGCAGCTAAACTATTCAGTCTATCGATATATGATTCATTGTACCCTATGTAAATTTATAAATGCAACAAACCATATTTGGATATCCAGGGTTGGGTTCATTATAATAAGTTTGTGTTGAAATATAACTCTTGTCTTATCATTCTACCCCTAGGTAATCCCATTTCAATCTTGAAAACCCTAAATTGTATTATATTCATAATAAATATTAATTAATTTCAACCCATAATATTAGAACAATTATTATTATTCACAATATGGTAATCTATATCTAATATACAATTTTTATGGGAGAAACAAAATTATTTTTAATAATCATAAAAACGTAATGAATAACCATTTTATAAAAATTTATTTTTAATTTTAAAACATTAACTAAATCTACTAATTTAATTCTAATAACAATGAATTGAATAGTTAAATATACCACTGAATATAAAAATTATAAATATAATTATAATAATTTATAAAATTTTACTAATTTAAATTATTATGTTATTTACACAGTACACTAAGATAAATAGCTTTTTATAATAATATTTTGTAATGTAGAAAATTAAATTATAAATAAATAAAATAAAATTATAATTTAAATTTAAATACATATTATATTTAAAATTAAACAGTATATATTTTTCTCAATTGTATAAATAAAATAAAATTTTTAAATTTTCATGAAAAAAATATAAATATATATACAAACAAGTTAATTTTATTGTACACTAAAAATATAAATTATTAAAGAAAACCCTATAAAATTCCACTTAGTTATGTTAAAATGTTCATTTTCTGAAATTATATAAATTTAATGGAATATTTTTTTAAATAAATTGAAATTAAATTTAATTTCTTATTACCTAAATTGAAAAAAAAAACATTTTTAAGGAAATCATATTTTTCAAGAACAAAATAAAATTAAGGATAATTGTGTAGTTATAAAATATAAATTAATAAATACATTTGAATTAATTAAAAACACTATAATTATTTATCATATTGTGTATGTCACAACTAATGGATAAAAAAATTATAACTTTCATCTAACAGTTTATTATATCATGGATCGTATTGATTTCAAGTTGTGTGTAATGTGTGAAATTAATCACATTAATGTTATTTAAAGATACAATTATATTCTGAAACATCTTGTTTTTATATTCTCACCCCTTAATTAGATTTTATTCTCAAAATTTTTTACATGGTACTAAATGGTTTAAATATTGATAATACCATTTTTGAATACCTACATCTTGTAGAGGAAATATAAAATTTACTTTGAATGGGGAAGCCTGAAAATATTTTTTCCAACAAATAACACCTATTCGGGTTCCTATATAATGTGAACATTAATGTGTGGTGAAAATATAGGTATTTTAGATAAATATAAGGACCATGTATTAAAAATTAGTGTGAAGAAATTTTTTTATGAAAATATTAATTATAGAAAAACCATATATATTTTAGGTATATATGTGATCATGAATTGATTAGAGACAATACTAAAATTTGAAAAATATTCATTTTCATGATACTTTTTCATAGTGTTAATGAAGGTTTTTACCATTGATTTAGATAAATCAAACCCACATAATTTCATTTTATTCTCTCATTATATATTCACTATGTAATTGTGCATCATTCATTTGATACATTTATCAATACTATTACATTATAAAATGAATATGATATATGAATTTTCCTTCAGTAATGTAATAAAATTATCATTTATGAGATCATAGGTTCCTGAAAATAGTTACAATAAATTCATTATATCTATATATATTTATCAATTTTTCTTTCACATGTTAACAAATATGAAAAATTTATATATGATTAAATAATACTATAATCTATAAATACTAAATAGATATAGATAATGCTCAACATAAACCTTTCAAAAATTATTTATCCTTATGTCTTCTGTAATATATCTCTAACCGAATTAAAAAAAATTATTGGAATGTTTTCCCAGATGAACTAAAACCATAGTATATTTAATCACCAAACAACCAATTGTATTATATTATTTCACAAAATAATCAATTGAATAAAAATATCTTATATTCTTGTATAATATAAATGAAAACATAAATCAATAAAAAAAATCTATGTTAAAATTAATTCCTATAAAAATGGTCCCTATATGTTTCCATAGAATAATATGACAGAATTTTGAATATAGTCCATAAATCAAAAAATATAATAAACAAAAAAATAAATAACCTTTTTATAAAATAAAAAATTCAATTCAAGTACATGGAAAATTTATAGTATACATTATCATTAATTATAATAAAAATCTCTAAACAAATCATTATTAACCCATTTTCAATAGCATTCTAGGGGTTATCTTCCCCCCAATGATTTCATCCAAAAATATAAATATTACCACTAAAGAATTTATATATTCTATTGATACAGTTAAATATATTAATAAATATTGTTATTAAAAAAATTTAAATTTAACAATGATTATGTTTTTCATGACTAATATTAGAAAAAAATAATTGTAATATGTTTTTACATATAATTCACAAACAGTAATAAAAAATAATCCATATTTGAACATATTTATTACTCCATTTACCTGGATTAATCATCTTATTCGTTACCAAATCCTTCATATAATATAGAGATTGAATCATTTCATAAGATCTATCATCATTTTTTTTATCTTGTTCCAAAATTTTATCATATTTAATATTATTGATGTAACTTATACCTTTCATATTTCATTCATAGTATTGTCATCATAAACACTAACACCATTAAACTTACATCATTAATGATCCCATTCTAATGTATTCACCTAAGCTCATTGGTTTATATATATCAAATACATTCAATAATTATAAAAGTTAGTTAGTTATTTTATCTTATGAAAACCTTTATTCACATCAAATCCATTAAATACACATTTCATTTTTCATTGTAAGTTATGTTATATATATCTATTTTTTAACATAGTAAAAATAATATTGTTCTATTGATATTGGTCTCTAGGTTATCATTATATAATTATCCAAATGCATGAATCCTAATCTCGAATCTTCAATGGCCTGTATGGATATCCATTTTTATTTTATATTCTTTGTCCGAAAACAATCCCACATTTTAGTTATTAATTAATTATGAGATAACTGAATAGGAAATACAACATTCTTACCTTTCCAAGTCCCATTTCATTTTGTTTCCCATAACTCCATAAATTCTATTGTCAATCAAATTCATAATTATCATGATTCCTCCAATTTTGTTTCACAAACTAATATAATTAATAATATTTTGGGTACAACCAATCATAATTAGAAATCGTATAATATTAAAAAATAATTGCAAGGATGTATAATCCCAACACATTATTTAATAATAGAAATGTTATGTTTGAAGTCTTATATACAATCATAATCTATTTAAATATCTTATAATTATTCCTAATGAAGTTTTGAATTAACTCAAGAATAACTGACAATTCTAAAAAAGTTGATGCATAGTATGTTACAATTAAACACGCATCAAGATGATGTGAAAGATATACTAAACCAAATATTTGAGGATTCATTACCCAAAAAATAAATCAATTAAAAAACAATGTCTAGAAGTAGTATCCAGATCATGATGCATTTTCATTGGGAAACAATACACATTAGTATTATCCTAACTTTTTTCACTAACGATTCATTAAAATATTCCATAAAAATCATTGATCCTTTCCTCTAATACCAACAATAGTTCCTCATAATCTTGATTAGAAATATTATATTATTTTCGATGAAATCCAAATATATGTAAAGATGTAACATGGATGTGGAAAGTTATGTTTACTATATAATAGAAACATGTGTTTGAAACTAATTATAAATTAAACGATAGAAATCATTTTTTATTATATTGTTCACAATTAGAACCATTTATTGACATATCAGACATTAAAACCTTATTGGTAACCTGAGGAAGGGAAGCATAATATTGGGTAGGATGAGATATTTAATATGGGTGATCATAATGTGTATCAATAAACTATAATTTAGGAGAATAATTTTATAATAAGTTTATAAAAACATAATCTATTCATTATAATCTCATACTGATCATTTCATATATGATTAATATAAAAAAATGTAATAGCGTTTTAACAGTTGGATTATAGACGAAAAATTGCATGTTATCATAAATAATCAACAATGTGTAAAGAATAAATATTTCAATAATAAGATATATGTTTATGGTGTATTTATATTCATATTAAATCATTTAATTAGTCATGGTTCACTAGGAATAATAACATAGTGTAATTGATTCCCTCACTATTTTTTAATTTCCTATTTCAATGTTCACTCACTTGCATATATAATCTATCAAATTCCCATTATTTACTCAGTTCACATCCCATTCTAGTCCTTATAATCTCATTAGACATCAATAATTACCCAACATATTGGAGGGTATATAATTTTGGTCACACATGTCACATAATAAAAACTATATATATTCACCAAGATAATAAAAATTTCATTACAACATAAAATTATGAAATATGAAAAGAATATGTGTTTTACAGAAACAACATTATCATATTATAAACCCATCAATATGTAGAATAATTTTTGAAACATTTTATTATATTAAATTAATATAAAATTATCAATAAAAAGATATTTGAGTACAATATGGGAGGCATTTACCACTTTTAGAAAACATGATCAGAAGATTGAATGCATCATCCACAACAAAAAATGAGACATAATATAAATGAATCCAACATAATCTCACAAGGAATTTTTAAATAAAACAGAAACAAATAATAGTATGCAAGCGGAATCCTAAAACATAAAAAGGTAACATTGGGAAACAATAATATCTCTAAAGGTACGAACTATTAATTTCTATTGTAGTTGACAATGTCCTCTTGTAACCCTTAAAACAATTTTAAATACAGGAAATTATAAAACATGTATACTCATTAGAAATAAAAAATCTCTAATGCACAATAAATAAAGGTAATTATAATTCATCTGTTTGAAATAATAGATAAAGAATCACCTATATGATTCAACTAACCAAACCCCAAATTCAACAATGATCATGCAGCGGCTAAATAATCAAAATATAACAACATAATATGATGTTTATTGATGATACGGTATCTTGAATGACATCACCGTGATTTTAAACATTCAAACCCTAACATCGTATGTCATGGAACTCCCACCACATACGAATAACATAACATAATATCACATACTTCATGCACAGAACTTGGTTATCACCTCAAATATCACTGGTACACACCAAAACCAATATATCTCATCAAATGAAAACAAGACAACAACACATTGGACATCAGGCCATCACAACATGTGATTGGCATCTTATTTCCTATCAGAGGACCATGGAAGAGAGGGTACCAACCATCTATCCTCATAAAAGAATGTCTAAAAAAGCAACCTAGATGACTATGATAGTGTTGGCATATACTTCTAGACTATGGTGGGGTTCATATATATAGGAAGATGGAAATTAAATGTAAATGTAATATCATACCACCAAACCTCAACCTACTTTCTTTTAAAAATATCACAAACCAATTCAGAACATTTCAACTTTTCCTACCAACTCTAAAAATAAAAACATTACATAACCTTACCAAATTCTACTAGCATAATTTTATATCAAAAATATATTTTCATGATATCCCATTTGCCCTCAAAGTTAAATAATTGTGAAAATTTATTCACCAATTCCATAATATTACCTATAAACATTAACCACATACACCAATATTCTATAATAAATTCATTAATTCATTAGACATTTCAACCCATATCATATAATAGAACCTCTTCAAATCCAACAAAACAGCACAATATCCCTACTAAACACAAGTACACATCACATAAGTATAGAACAAACCCTTTTCACATTTTTATGTTGAGTGGGGTAATTAGATTACTTCAACTTATATATTATATGGATATTATCACACGATCATAATTCACATATGGAATCGTATGTATTTACTAGATATTAGTATTTATCCAATTACACATTCCATTATTACAAAAAAACATCATACAATATGTTTTTCATAACATGTCACATACTGTGCAAAAAATGCCACCAACAACCATAATATTCAACAAGGTATCTAGCCTGTAATATTCACAACATAGATGAGGAAAAAAGTTTTCAAGGGTAGGAATGATTCCTTAATAATCTGATTATATATCTTCAATAATTGAAAATTTAAAATTATATGTAATTAAATCAGAAAATATAACATAATAAAATATAAAAAAACTTATTTGGTTACATTCAACTCATCATGAAAAATCCAAAAAAAACTGCACGTGTTTTAATGTGATATGTGTTGATGGAAATATAGAATCAAGAGGATGAATATATAAGGTATTTATTTACAATATTTTTTACATGAATTAACGTAATTAATTCCTATCACATAATTATAAAATCTAATTTATTTTATAAATAAAAATTTACATTAATGTCACACATCTTCGAACTCTCAAAAACAAATATTATAATATTTATAATCAATTAATAGATACTATATCCAATAATATATTTATATCTTATTTCAGTAATCTAAATAATCAAAATCTTTAATTACAATAAACTAATTTTTTCTCTTTTATGTTACACAATTCCATCATTAAATTAAAAATATATTTCATAGTTTATTATTTAATTTTGATATTTAAATTAACTCCAAATATTTAAATATTATAACAATCCCATTAATTCTCCCAATTTATGAATATAAATTTTATTTTTATTAATACATGCATTTTACACACATTAAAATAGTTAATAAATTTTTTCACATTAAGAAATTAAATTTATAAAATTAAAACCAATTCTCTATCTAGTCAAACACCACGATGATTTTTTAATTCTCAAAACGTACACATATTATTGTTGTTTAATGAACTGTATTATAATTAATTTTATTATTTCAAATGTTCTTCCTTATTAATTATTTCACTTATTTTGAAAAAAATATTAATAGTGGTTTTTTATAATTTTATTAATAGTTTAATCTGTTTATAATTAAATTTTTCTTCTTTTTTCATTCCAAACATCATATATATATATATATATATTAAAATATATATATATATTTTTTTGTACTCTAATTTAATCAATTAAAAAAATATATTTATATACTTATATATATATATATAAACATCAAATGTAATTAATTTTTTACAGAGATTTATATATATACATAAAACATATTAAATCCATAAATTTTGAAACGATAAATATTTATAACAAATATATATATATATATATATATAATCACATATATGACATAAAATATGCTGTGTGAGTCAATTAACATTAATAGTTTCATAATATTTCAAAACCCTATATGCATGGTCTTTATTTTATGTATATTATAATTTTACATTTTATTAAACGAAATCTCATTAAATATTTAATAAAAATTGTTTTTTTAACAAATGTAGTAATTATTATATTATAACATTAGTGGAACATCTCTTTTATATATTATTAATGATTTTATTTTTAATCTATCCATTAAAACAATTATCTCAAATTATAAATACATAACTCCCTCCAACAGTCACCATTATTGAGTCATAATTACATTAAAATTTCTCTCCCATGAATTCATCTAAAATACTCACATTTATCATTATTACACAACAAATTTTACACTCTTTATTATTATTATTATTGTTAAACCCATTTAATATCCACCACTTTTTTGACCCCCCACCCACACATATATATATAACAATACACTCATATATGTAACATTCAAATATATATTCACCGACACATTTATGTATTTATATACATATAGAATAATTATTGTTTTTAATATAATATCCATATATATCTATATATTTTTATAGTATCATGTGTGTATGTACATGAAGATATATATATATACATATTTTTATATTTTTATTTACTTATACCGCATTTTTTGAGATGAGTAATTTTTGAAATGTTTATTTTGGACATTAATCGTGTCAATATATAACATTAGATATGTGTATAATATGTTGTGTAATATTGAATACATTATACATATTTAAATTTTTCAAAAAAATTGAATTCAATAATATATAATTGTTAACTATTAACTAAATATTCCTAGGTTAAATCATTTCATGATACATCCATAATAAATTACAAACCTCATAATTATTATTTATAAATTATATAACCCAATTTAAACATATTTAAAAAAAATTAAATAAATGTTTGAGCACTATAAAAACTAATAATCACCCCATAATTAGAAATTATGGAATGGGAATGTTTGAGATATTTTAATTTGATACCCCTCAAATGAATCCAATCCTAAACAATTAAAAAAGATGAATGAAATAAAATAGCTGTCTAAAAAATCAACCTAGGAGGTAACTATATTATTTCATGATTTTTTTAACCTATAAATTTGTAGAGAAAATTTTTATATATCTACAAAATACTTTGATAAAAAATATCCTGAGGGAGATACCATTGAATTAATAATAAGGACACATATATAATTATAACAGACCCATCAAAGAAAACATATCAATCAATAATGAAAAAATCCTTCCAACTCAATCCTTCATGATTTTTTTAATCAATTTCAGGCCATTCAAAATTACCATTTTTATCATATCAAATCACGATTTATTTTAATTGATTTTTTCCAACCAATAATTCAAAGTCTATTAATAGTTTACATTCACAATTACATTCCATTTATATGAAATAAATACCTTATTTTCCAATACCCATGTATCTTATTTCAAAATGTATTTACAATGAAAAATTTGGAATATGAAATGAAACATAATAAAAAACATAATTATTAAGCTATCCATTTTATTGAGTTATAATATTTCCTAATTCTGGAATAAAAACAATATTTAGTAGGATAATACAAAAAAATTTGTTTAAATATAATTTCATAACTAGTACAAGAACACATATAAAAATAAATAGAGCATCTGTATGCATCCAAATAAAAGTAACTAATCCACCACAGTATGAAAATGGAAAATTTAGAAGGTGCTATATTTCCTGTAATGTTTTCAAATGTGTCATAATTGAACAAATATTTATGTGGGAACAGTTTTACATCTCATTATTTTTTTAGGTTATAATAGATGTCATTGACAAAAAATCTGTAAAATCCCTTAAATAGCCATGTAGTAGTCAAAAATTTCCCTCGGATCGATTATACAAATATTTAGCATGGTAGGAATGTTCATCTTCATTAATTTCCAGACAACCAAAATGTTTATTTTATTTTTTTATTAAACATTAATTTATTAATACTTTTATGTGAGGTGACATATTCCCTCTACATAATCACACCACACCACAAGATAATTCATCTCACCACGAAAAACCACATATATCATCACCCGCAAATCTCTATTATTGAAAAACACTAAAACTATCCCAAACTCTCCATCCAAAAAAATCATCAACTAGACACATCACATAACCATATCACCTCACCACCTTAATAACCTCAAGAAACAACCATTTTAACCCAACCACTTTCCCTATATCATTATTTATAATTCAGATTTCAATGATGACCACAATCATCATGCATAAATTCCCCAAACATAAAAATAATGTAATTCGCATTCCCATGCCGATATATTATCCAATGTGGGTGACACTGACTCTCACACGCTATTTCAATCATGTAATTTTATAATGCAACTTGATTATCTATCTGGTTTTCACCTCTTCACACGATCAATGTTTTTAATCACACATTGTGTTATTTAATAAAACATGAATAACAACTCATAGTAGCTATACATTCAAGAATCCAAAAAAATTTAAGGTCATAAATTAATCAACCGCATTATTTATCATTGATATTAATAGTTGACATAATAGTATATATTCAAAACTAGTTCATTAACCATTTATATTTTATCACTCTTTCACAATACGATGAGTCTAATCGAGAAGCCACATCAATGTTATAATAATCCACAATATTGATATTCTTTGAAAGGTCTCAAAAAACAATTATTTTCAGAAAGACGTAATAACACTTAAATAAAATAGCAACGCTACCAAAAAAATTATAGTTGGGACATCATTGGAAAAAATTTAAAAACATTTTAATTGACTTTAATTAAAATACTTCATTACATAAACTAAATGATATAATAATTATCAAAATAAAACAAGATTTTTACCTACCAAATTAAAATTATATAATTTGTATTATTATGATTCACACAATATCATTTTCCAACTAAAAATTATTTACTCATTTCACGACATTAGAAAGCATTCATATATAAAACAATAAGGATTACGTGTTTCTAAATTAATTATTCATTTAAAATGTATTATACATGTCACATGTGCATTTCTCACATAATAAAATTTTCAAAGATACAAAAAAATTATTTCAGATTTAGTCATGATTCCCATAAAAAATTAATCTTAACAAGTGGAAATGATATTAAAATATTATTATTATTCCAAAAAATTATAAATTTATTCATATAATCAATCATAAGCCTCAACATATAACCCTAAGGATTGATTTTTTTTAAAAAAATTTAAAAGTAAATGTCATAAGAATTTCCACCATAACATAGGCATATAGATTATGATTACATTAATATTGCTACATGAAAATCATATTAACATATGAAAAATGTTATTATTTTAATGGTTCTCTAAATTCAAATGAATATTTAATAATTATAATTTTATTTGATGAAATATCGTAATTTAAATATTATAACTAGTATATGTTATAGTTTCTAAAAATATGAACATGAATAATTACAAAAACAATTCAATAAATACATATTATCCACCAAGACTACTTGAATAATTTTAATTAAAGGTAATTTTTTTTACCATGATAGTGTGAAATATACTACAAGGTTTCATGATTCCTAAGGGTATTGAATATTAAAAAATTTATCATAAATAATACAATAATCATTATTCTCTAGCAATTTCAAATATGAAGAAAGATAGAGGGAACTCTAAATATTTTATAAAATGGAATCTAATTTCAATTCATTTAGAATCACACTATATCATATAAGGAATCAACACATGAAAACATGAAGAATATTTAAAAAAATACATCATTCCATTTAACTATCAATTTTCTCTTTCCATAAGGATATACGAATAATTGAAAAATAATAACAATTTATTTGAAATAATAGGAATGGAAAAGTCATCGAAACACATATAAAATAGGTTAATTTGATTTAATAATTTTAACTTCCAATGATCACCCAATGTAATAAAGAACACACCATATCATTATGAAAGTATAATTCATAAGACACTACCCTATAATTAGTTAAATCACACTTGAATTTTTAGTAACCTAATTGTTTGTTCACTAGATCTTGGGAGACCTAATGTATGATGTCATGATCTATCTCCATGGCCCATGTCATGTACAATGGTCCACTAGAAATATTTCCAATACAACTCATGAAAAAACCATCTCGTCACTAATACAACTCCTTCATCAACCCCTCACACTAATGGTACCACAATTAATAAAGTGAGAGAGGGACCCTTAAATCCCACTTCCTATAAGCCCCATGTTGGATACATGGAATGAGTGTATAAAAATAATACAATATGGGAGGCATTTACCTCTATATGAAAACAAGATCTGTATATACAAAGACTCAACCAAAAAACCCATCACAAAATAAAAATAAGCCTAGAAAAATCATATTACTAATGTATAAATATAAAATATTTAGACAAAATCATCCATAAAAAACTGTATAAGAAAACAAATTATGCAATGACACATCAATTTCTCTAATGGTTTGAACAAGATATTTCTAGTATAGTCCACATATCCCTTCAAGAATCTTGGAAAAAAAGTTATATACATTGGGGGAGAATACATTTATATTCATTAGAAGAAATAATTTATCTTTTTCTCATGAAAAATGGGATTACTAATGTTTATATGAGGAAAACATGAGATCACAACAACCACCATAGAGGTCAAATAACCAATCCACATCCATACCAAGTCCCACTCACAAAATAACACATCCATGTATAATAATATAATATGATATATATTTAGAAAGGGGTATCAATCCCCACATTGCCACATATTTTTTTCTCCCACACCACAACATCCTATGTCCTTGTGATCGCAACACTTCTGAATAACATAACATCACATATCATCCCCCTGTCCACATGAGGTACATCACATTAATTATCACCCGTACACAATTTAGCTATAAAATCTCAACACATAACAACCTGATAGCCAAAATTTTGAGTTTTGGACACTACAGAACATTCATCTCTATCTCATCTCTTTGATGAGATCAGGATATAGAGGGAGTGTCCATCCATCCATCAACAACTATGTTTTTTTGGAAAACCCCTCCACTGTGACAATGAGGGTGTCAACACATAGTTCCCTATGAGGGTGGCTGCATATTGAATGTAATTTGGGTGTAAAATGTATATATAATATCATAACAAACTACCCCAACTAATGGGTTTACTAAAATATAACTATGCAATTGACAACATTACCACTTTTTTATCCATCCCTAAAAATGAAAAATGCATGTAAGCATTCCAAAACACACTAAGCACATTTCATATCAAATAATCCATTATCAATATTTCCATTTAACCTACCAATTTCTTATGTTATGTAAATTTAATTATACATGCCATTATTTCACATATAAAAATTAACCACATAAACCACACATCTTCATTCAATTCAGTCATTAACTTGTCATTTCATCCAATGTCATGTCATAATAACTCTTCACATCCACCACATCAACATCACATCATCACCACACATATGTACACATCAGACACATAAATCTATATACTGATCATAGTTTCATTTTTATAGTGGGGATTACATTAATTCCACTTTTTTATTACGTGGATATTTTCACAGAAACATAATTATTTTTTGGAAACCATTTTCATTAACTAGATAAAAATAGTCATCCAATTTCCCTTTGTTTGGTGAAAGAAAGAATTAATTATTATGTTATAAAAAATATTATCTATTTCACAAATAAATACACGAATGACAATAATATTAATCATAGAACCTAGCCATTATAATTAAAATTATACATAATGAAAAATTTCTTCAAAAACAAATGATTCAGGAACACTTCCCCTGAAATTTTACTAGTCATTCCAAAGATATCATTATTTTAATTCCAAATGATAAATAAATCTAGGGAGCAGTGAACCTTATCAACACAGATTGTGTGTCCATCCAAGATGGATTTCAGGGCACATTCTTTATTTCCTCATAGAGAATCATAGAAATGACCTTTCTAAGGCTATTCATGACTTCTTCAGGGGAGGTTCTATACCACGTATTGTCTGTGAAACCTCTATGATCTTGATCCCCAAGATCGGCTCCTTGAACTCCATCTCACAATTTCAACCTTTCATCCTGTGTAAATTTTCATACAAGGTTATTGAATCCATCATTAATAGTAGTATTGGAAACATCATCTACCAGTTCATTTATGTGGAATAACATGATTTTATAAATTGGAGATCCATCCAAGGGGATGTTGGAGTTTCCCAGGAGATGGTTTGGGACATCAAATAAAAATTATGGGTCCAAATTTTATCTTCATGCTTTGCATAGTGAAAGAGTACGACAGTCTAGAATAAAATTTCATCATCTACCCCATGAGATTCATGTAATTATTTGTGGGAATTATAGATATCTACTTTCTTTTATACAACTCTACTTGGATTAACAACATTTTTCCAGGGGGAAAATGTGGATTTATCAAGTACTTCAGAGGATTATGATAGGGGTACCACTCTACCCATACCTTTTTATTCTAGATGAAGACTTCCAAAGAATATAATTATCCCCAAACATGCAACATGGCTCCATCCGGCCTTTCCACTATGGTTCCCATGTCCCCAGTTTATCCAACCTCTTATTTGAAGATGAACTGATGGTTTTTATAAATGGGAAGAGCCCCTCCATCAGAGGGATCCATAAGGTCATGGATGAGTATGGTAAGTGGATAAGACAATTGATCAACTGGGAATAAATGTTACTTTCATACCTTTTGTTTCCCATGGAGGCACAGAGGCACCATCTAAAAAATTATCGACATTCATGAAAAGCAATTTCCTCTAACATACATGTGTTGGATCTGAATCTACGGATTACACACAAGAGGGGGGGTGAATTGTGCCTTTTCAAAATTATTACAATCTCTTCAATTTAGACAAATTCTGTCCACTATGCTTTTGCTCGATTAAATATGCAGCGGAAAAAGTAAAAGCATGAACACACTGATGTATAGTGGTTCAGGGAACAGAAGGCCCCTAGTCCACTCCACCAACGCTCAAATCCACGAGCTTGGCGATTTTCACTATTTGGTCCTCGTTTCCACAGACCTGTCCACAACTGAGTACAGGCAGTTGACACCTTTACAAGTTTCAGGAAAACACAGCCTTCCTGGTTCAAACACGAACCCACACAGCTTAGAACGAGAAGCTGATCACTCAAAAAAAAGGGTTTCGATAAAGAAAACACTTCTCCAGTTGTTCTTCACAATTGCAATAGAATGCAATTGACAGTAGATAGATCGTTGTCTTCAGAAAATAAAGATCTGTAATCAAAACAGTTCTGAGTCGATCCAGTTGCAATAGATATTACCAGAAACTTCACAACTTCAGCAGCAGTAGATTCACAACAGATAGTCGATGTAGAACACGTGAATCTGCTATCAAGATCTTCCTTCGGTAATAAAGGTTTTACACTTCTTCTTGATCACCAGAAAAGAACGCCTTTTCTCAGTCTTTGTTTCTTGCTCGTTAAAAGATCAATCTATATCTTTCACACACTTTTCTGTGTATATATATATATCCGAAGTTTCCAAGATAGAACATATATATTTAAATCTGAGAAATTCTTCCGCATAAATAGATCCATAAAAATCACCTTTAGATTCGCGATATTAAATGAAATAACAGAGCCGTTGTAACTCCCCTGAAGAATCGACACAAAAAGCTCCGTTTAAATCAATCAGTAATCCGTTGTAAATCGTCTTTGATTCAGTCAAAGTCGTATTTAAGAATCGGCTCGAAATCCGCCTAATAATCCGCTTGTTTGACCAATGCAAAAGGAAATATCGTCTGTCAAAAATATCCCAATGCCAAACGTAGGGTTGATGACGTGGCTCCAAACGTAGGGTTCACAAACGTAAGGTTCACAAACGTAAGGTTCACAAACGTAAGGTTGAACATACATACTTTCTCTTCAGCATTCAAACGTAGGGTTGATCATCCATACTTTGTCTCGCTTCAACTCTCCAAAGAACGTATGGTTGATTATAAAAGTAAGGTTGATGATCCATACTTTTGAGAAACAAACTCAACACTGAAAACTAACGTACGGTTTCTCTTCCATACTTGTCCAACAACGAAAACGTAAGGTTCCTTCCAAACGTAATGTTCTTCTTCTATACTTTTCAACAACGTAAGGTTCATTAACCATACGTTTCAAAATAACGTAAGGTTCCTTAACCATACGTTTCTTTTAACATAAAAAGTAAACTTTTCATCTATACGTTACGTTCATCAACGTAGGGTATGAACAGTGATTCCAGTACGCGCTAAAAATTGATCTCGCGCTACAGTGATTCCAGAACACGCTAAAATTGATCTTGGAATAAATGAAGTATGAAATCTCGTTGTATGAAATAAATAAATAAAATAAATTCCTGCAAAATACTCAATGAAATAATTAGTAAATAATTAAGGGTATTTGTGAGCATCAAAATCATCATAAAGATACAAAGTATTATTTGAAATAATCTCCCCCTTTAAAAAACATTATTTTGAATTTTTTGAAAACAATACATTGCTCAACAATCTCCCCCTTTTTGATGATCACAAAACCCATAAAATAATAGAACTAATTTAATTGCAATCTTTATTGAAAAAATTAGTTTTATAAAATTTTAGAATTCTGAAAGGATTAAAACAGTATTTAACTATAATAAAATTTCTCCCCCATAAAAATAAATTTTCAGCTATCCAAATTTCTTCATAGGAAACAAATGAATTTAAATGTTGTGTTTATCCAAATTCTCCCCCTTTTTGTGATATCAAAAAGAATGAAAAATTACGGATTTGAACACATTCAATATTGCACTGAACTATAAGTAAATGCTATAATTAACTGTGTATGAATAAGTGAATTTGTTATACTGGCTAACTTAGTCATAAATCAATAAACAACAAAACAACAAAGAAGTAAGAAAAGAATTTTCATTCACAAGCTGTTATATATATAAACGATTGTGATATACAGAGGAATCAAGGTTCATGGATAAGATAGGGAAGAAAAAAAAGGTGTCTATCTCCTTTGAATCACGGTCTTGATCTCTGTAAACTGTTCTCTGAGCCTCTTCATCATCCCATCTCCTAACTTGATGATAAGATCTCTGTTCTCTTGAGTCATATGAATATCTTCAATCAAATTAACTCTGAAAAACTCATGCATTCTTTCTTCTTTTTCAACAAAAAGAGCCAGCTTCTCTGATAACTGATTCAAAAGAATCCTAATCGGTTGCTCTCCAGATGTCAACTGATCCACTAAAAATTTCTGATTATCTAGAAAAACTGACAAAGGGGCACTATTACACTGAAGATCGTGTAATCTGTCACTCATATTGCTTAGTGCTCCTGTAATTTCTTGAAATCTCCGAATCAAATCAGGTGAAGAGCATGATCCACTCATAGCATTGTTTGCAACAGACTCAAATTTATTCTCCATGTAAATCTTCATCTCAGACATATCATCTTTCTTTACCATCTCTGATTTTAACTGATCAACAGCATGCAACATATCAGTCTTAAACAAATCTACTTCCTGTCTTGAAACAGTAGATTATTTCAGCTTTTGAAACTTCAACTGCTCTACGTTCAGAGAATTTCTGAGACTAACATTCTCAGATTCTAATTGAGAGATACGCTTGTACAGCTCAACAACTTCTTCTTTTCTCGAATCAGAGGCATCCTGTGCTCTATTCTCATGTCCAGAAAAAGTTTGATGAGGCAGGGAAAGAGGTAAAGAATCTGCATCTGACTGTTCTTTGTCCTTTTCCTGACAAGGTTGATCCACTGAACTAGCTTTTGAAGCTTGAAACTTTTCCACTGAAAAATCTTCCTGAAGTACCTCTGTATTATCTTCAGAAGTATGTTCATCACGAACAGTAGTCTCTCTGACTTCTACTGAATGGTCAATAACAATATTTTCTTGTAAATCTTGAGGTCGGGCCACTTCTTCACCAGGCACTGCCTCCATAGGTTGTTCTTGTTGTATTACATTTTCAACAGCCACAGCAGCAGATTGAGGTTCTTTTTGGATTTCCGGTTGAGCTACTGGTTCCTCTATCGGTGCAATCTGCTCCACAACAGCTTCTCTCACAAATGAATAAGAAATTACCAGTTCAGAGGATTTCAAGGCAGGAGAGATAATTTCTTCATCAATTGACCTCTTCCTTCTAGATTGAAGTCCTTCTTGACTTCTCTCTTCCTCAACTTCCTCCATCTCAAAGCGAATTCTCCTTGCCACTGTACTAACCCTTGATTCTGCTTGTCCCTCCTTGGACTTAGCCGGTTGAGCCTGAGCACTCTCCGAGTCTTCGTCAGCTCCAACAGGTAAGAATTTTCCTTTAATTGTGCTGCAGAAGTATCCTACTTTCCTCAAAGTTCCAGCATTAAAAATATTACTGTGGTGACATTTCACCCCAGCATCTACCAATCTGATCATTCCTCTTTTATGCAAAAACAAAGAAATGAACCTTCCATAAGGGAAAAAGGTCATTCTTGCTTCACTCTGATAGCAGTATCTCAGATATCTTATCATAAACCGAGGAAAATTAAACTTAATATCACACATCAGAAGATACATTATGTACATGTCAGGGTATAGGATTTTCTCCATCTCAGCCATCCTTGGTGCTAAACCAGTCTGAACAAATTTTACCAAGATTTTCTGATTGGGCTCCAAATCTTTAATAAACATTTTCTTTATCACTCTGGTTCCAAACAGAAAAGACATAATTTCTTCAGACTTATGTACAGAATCTCCAATATTCTGTAAATCGAAATGAAAAACTCCTTCATGAGGGTAGTTAAGAATTTGACTTATCTCTACAGATGATATGGAAAAGTCCTTATCCTCTATTTGAGCCAATAAACTATCCTCCGTATCTCCAAGGCTAAACTGAACAGTTCTAAAGAAATGTCTCATTTCTGCCTCATATAGAAACTCAAAATTTGCACTATTAAAAGCTTGCTCAAGGCTTTGAAACGACAACGCTTGCTTCAACAGTAAATTAGTTTCAAACAGCCATTCTAAATCGATGACTTTACCTTGCAGTATTTTCCGACCAACTACTTTAGGTTTCTTTGCAGCACTGCTCTCAGCTTCATCTGGACGCTTATTCTTTGCCATTTCAACAACAATTTCTGAAGGTTCGAAAGTTTAGGGTTTGAAGATTCAGAAAAGGGTTTTGGAGCAGATGTGCGGTTTTAGGTTTTCGAAAGGGTTTCCAAAAAAGGTGAAACAGTTTAGAAGGTGAAACGGTTCTGACAGCCTTGATTCCCGTGTAATCACTAATCATTACTTTTATTTAAAACAAAATAAAATTACTTATAGCGGGAAACAGAAATTAAGCAGAATTCGAAAAGAGAATAAGATTTAAAAAAAAAATATTTAAAATTAAATAAACCTAACTCCCCCTTAATAAATTCAAACCTTGCCGTGGGAAGTGGTTTAGTAAAAATATCTGCTAATTGATTTTCTGTATTTACAAATTCTAAAAATATATCCTTTTTAAACACATGATCTCTTAAAAAGTGATGTCTTATATCAATGTGCTTAGTTCTAGAATGACTAATAGGATTTTTTTGAAATATTAATTACACTAGTATTATCACATAAAATAGGTGTATTATTGAAATTTAATCCAAAGTCCATAAGAGTGTTTTTCATCCACAACACCTGTGCACAGCAACTACCTGCAGACACATATTCTGCCTCGGCTGTTGACAGGGCAACTGAGTGTTGTTTCTTACTAGACCATGATACTAAAGACTTTCCTAAAAAGTGACATGTTCCTGAAGTACTCTTCCTATCTAATCTACAACTTCCAAAGTCATCATCTGAATATGAAATTAAATTAAAATCAGAGGTTTTTGGATAAAGCAGAGATTGATAAATAGTACCTTTTAAATATCTAAAAATTCTTTTAACAACAGTTAAGTGGGATTCTTTGGGATTTGATTGAAATCGAGCACAAAGACATACTGAATACATTATATCTGGTCTACTAGCAGTAAGATATAACAAACTACCAATCATACCTCTATATAACTTGTTGTCCACTGATTTTCCAGTTTCATCCAAATCAAGTTTTATATTAGTACACATAGGAGTTGTAAATGTCTTGCTGTTTTCAAGTCCAAATTTCTTAAGTAAATCAGTAATGTATTTGCATTGATTTAAAACATTTCCAAAATATTTTTGAAATATTTGAAGACCCAAAAAGAAATTTAATTCTCCCATCATACTCATTTCAAATTCTTTTTGCATTAATTCTGAAAATTCATGACAAAGAATTTTATTGGTCGATCCAAAAATTACATCATCAACATAAATTTGAACCAACAAAATATTATTTTTCACAGTTTTCTTAAAGAGTGTTGGATCTGCTAGTCCAACAGTAAAATCATTTTTCAAAAGAAAAGAACTTAGTCTTTCATACCAAGCTCTAGGTTCTTGTTTAAGGCCATAAAGAGCTTTAGTAAGTTTGAAAACAGAATCTGGTTTTTGAGAATTTTCAAAACCAGGAGGTTGCTCAACATAAACTTCCTCCATTAAATAACCATTTAAAAAGGCAGATTTAACATCCATCTGAAATAATTTAAAATTCATATAAGATGCATAGGCTAAAAGGATTCTAATGGCTTCTAACCTGGCTACAGGTGCAAAGGTCTCATCATAATCTATTCCTTCTTCTTGATTATATCCTTTAACTACTAATCTTGCTTTATTTCTAGTTATTATCCCTTGATCATCCTGTTTATTCCTAAAGACCCATTTAGTTCCTATTACTGGATAATCATGTGGTCTTTCAACTAATTCCCAAACCTTATTTCTCTTGAACTGGTTCAATTCATCCTGCATTGCTATTACCCAGCTCTCATCATCTAAGGCTTCTTCTATGGTCTTAGGTTCTTGTTGGGATAGGAAAGCAGAGAATTCAACTATGTTTCCAAAGTTTCTTCTGGTTTGAATACCAGTCTCTAAGTCACCTATCACAGATTCTAAAGGGTGATTCTTTAAGGTTCTAGACTGTCTAGGCATTACATTCAATGGTTCTTCAGTATCATGTTCTTCTGAACTGGACTGAATTTCTTTTATATCATTTTCAAAATCATTCTTTAAATTCTCAGGTCTCATGTTTTCATTAGAATCAGGTTCATCTATTTGTTCTATCCTTTTCTCAAAAGGATCAGATTCATCAAATTTTACATGAACTGATTCTTCTACAATCCTTGACTTTTTATTATAGACTCTATAAGCTTTGGAGGTTGCAGAATATCCTAAGAAAATACCTTTATCAGATTTTGGATCAAATTTACCAAGATTATCTTTGGTATTCAAGATGTAAACCTTGCATCCAAAAACTTTAAAGTAATTTACTTTAGGTTTTCTGTTATTCCATAGTTCATAGGGTGTCTTTTTCAAAATAGGTCTTATTAAAATTTTATTCATTAAATAACAAGCTGTATTAACAGCTTTTGCCCAGAAATATATAGGTAGGCTATATTCATTTAACATAGTTCTAGCCATTTCTTGAATAGTTCTATTTCTTCTTTCTACAATCCCATTCTGTTGAGGTGTTCTTGGAGCAGAGAAGGTGTGTTTAATACCCATGTTTGAGCAAAATGAATTAAATTCCTGGTTCTCAAATTCTCCACCATGATCACTTCTCAATGAGATTATATTAAAACCCTTTTCATTTTGAATAGATTTACAAAAACCTTCAAATAAACTAAAAGCTTCACTTTTAAATTTCAAAAAGAAAATCCAAGTAAATCTAGAATAATCATCAACTAATACATAAACATATAATTTACCAGCTAAACTTGCTACTCTTGAAGGTCCAAACAAATCCATATGGATAAGTTCTAGAGGTTTAGTTGTAGCAACTTTATTAACAGATTTGAATGATGATTTGTGTTGCTTGCCAAGCTGACATGCATCACAGAATCTTTCATTTTCAAATTTGAGACTAGGCAAATCAGAAACTAGATGTTTCTTAGATAATTTATGTAAAGCATTTATATTGCAATGACCAAGTCTTCTATGCCAGATCCAGGATTCACTTATATTAGCAGTTAAGCAGTTTACTTGTTGTTTACACAAGGAATACAAATCCAAAGTATAAACATTATCAGTTCTGGGTGCTCTAAACTTAAACAGTTTATCTTTAGAAATAGTACAACTATTGTTAGTAAAATCAACAGTGTATCCATCATCACAGAGTTGAGAGATACTTATCAGATTGTGTTTTAACCCTTGTACATAAAGTACTTTGTTGATTGAGACTGTCTCTGGATCTCCAACTGTTCCAATTCCAATAATCTTTCCTTTGGCATTGTCACCAAAGGTGACAAGTCCTCCTTCTTTTCGTGTAAGAGAAGAGAAATTAGCTAAAGTTCCACTCATGTGTCTTGAGCAGCCACTGTCCATATACCATATTTCTTTCTTTCTTTGGTGACCTGCTACCTGCAAAGACATTTAAACAAATTGCTTTGGTACCCATATTTTGTTGGGTCCAGGAGTGTTAGCAAGCAGTGATCTGGGTATCCAGATTTGCTTTGTTTTCTTAAAATTGATTGAATCATATAGATCATTGGAAATATAAGCTTTCTTAATTCCACATATTTGAGGTTTTCTTAGAAAACAGTTTTTAGCTATATGACCTTTTGTTCCACAGAAGTTACAAATAACCTGTTTAGTGCTAGGAACAAAATAATTTTTGTATAACTTAGGTTTTTCTCCTTTACTTCCAATTCCAAACCTTTCCTTTTTAATTACAGTTTTTCCAAGTATCTCATTTAAGATGTTTTCTCCTTTTGTAAAAACTAATGCAGCCTTTTTATAAGATTCTACTTCATCCTGTAGAGTTTTTATTTTTGATTCAAAATTAATTTTATTTGAGTCAGCAGAGTTGTATTTGTCAATTAATTCCTTATGTTGTTTTAGCAAAGTATTTCTCTCATCTGAAATAGCTTTGTGCAAGTTCTTTATAGATTTATATTTTTTAAATAATGAATCATACCTTTCTTCAAGCATATTGCAGTAAGCTGCAAGTTTTTTATTTGAGAAGCTTGTTTCAGAGTTTGATTCATTATTTGAGTCAGAGGAGTAATATGAGTGTACCTCATCAGTTTCAGCCATGAAACACATATTTGCTTTTAAATTGGCTTCCTCCTTCTCTGAGCTTGATTCAGAAGAATTACTTGAGTCTTCAGAAACACTCCAAGTAGCTTTCATAGCTTTCTTGTCTTTCTACTCATAATCATCTATTTTGAAGAATTTCTTCTTCTTTGCATCTTTCAATTTTGGGCAATCCGGTCTGATATGTCCCATCTTTTTGCATTCATAACATCTCACTTCCTTTCTATCCTTTTTGAAGGATTTCTTGAAGTCTTTCTTCTTACTGTAGAACTTTCTAAATTTTCTGGCTAGCTGAGCCAGTTCTTCATCCGAATTTGAAAAATCAGAGCTTTCTGATTTAGCACTTACTTCTCTGTTCTTCATCATTCTATCCTTTTGTTGAGAAGTCACTTTCAAAGCAGTATTTTCCCTTTTTATGTAGACTTTATGCTCATTTACCTCATCTTGCATTTCAGCTTCGTACATCATCAATGTACCAATCAGTTCTCTCATAGTTAGATCTTTAACAGAAGTTGATTGTCTGATTGCTGCAGAGATTCCATTCCATCGAGTAGGAAGTACTCTCAGTACCTTCAACGCTTGATCAGCCTGCTTGATTGGTTCTCCTAGAGCTGTTATATTATTGACAATTTCTGTCAATCTTCCATTCATCTGAGTGATGCTCTCTCCTTCAATCATTCTGAAAGTATCGAATTTTAACTTAGCAGTTGCATATCTCATCTGTCTTACATTATCTGTTCCTTCATAAGCAACAGCTATTGTTTGCCACATTTCATATGCAGTCGGGCATTGAGATACTCTGTTAAATTCATCTGGTCCTAGACCACAGATGATTGCATTCATAGCTTTTGAATTTATGTCATACTCAGCCTCTGTAGCAGCACTCCATGTATCGGGATTATCAGGAATTTCATAGGGAGTCAGAATCTTTGAATAGACTTTGTAACCAAGATTTTTCAGATAAATAATCATACGTGATTTCCAGCAGCCATAATTATCTCCATTAAAGTAAGGTGCTCTGACCATTGACATTCCCTCTCTCATATCATCCATGATACACTATGTATATTCTTTAAATACTTCTAGCTTGATAAGAATTTAAAAATAAGAAGCTCCTCCTTTGATACCAATTGTTGGATCTGAATCTACGGATTACACACAAGAGGGGGGGTGAATTGTGTCTTTTCAAAATTATTACAATCTCTTCAATTTAGACAAATTCTGTCCACTATGCTTTTGCTCGATTAAATATGCAGCGGAAAAAGTAAAAGCATGAACACACGGATGTATAGTGGTTCGGGGAACAGAAGGCCCCTAGTCCACTCCACCAACGCTCAAATCCACGAGCTTGGCGATTTTCACTATCTGGTCCTCGTTTCCACAGACCTGTCCACAACTGAGTACAGGCAGTTGACACCTTTACAAGTTTCAGGCAAACACAGCCTTCCTTGTTCAAACACGAACCCACACAGCTTAGAACGAGAAGCTGATCACTCAAAAATAAAAAGGGTTTCGATAAAGAAAACACTTCTCCAGTTGTTCTTCACAATTGCAACAGAATGCAATTGACAGTAGATAGATCGTTGTCTTCAGAAAATAAAGATCTGTAATCAAAACAGTTCTGAGTCGATCCAGTTGCAATAGATATTACCAGAAACTTCACAACTTCAGCAGCAGTAGATTCACAACAGATAGTCGATGTAGAACACATGAATCTGCTATCAAGATCTTCCTTCGGTAATAAAGGTTTTACACTTCTTCTTGATCACCAGAAAAGAACGCCTTTTCTCAGTCTCTGTTTCTTGCTCGTTAAAAGATCAATCTATATCTTTCACACACTTTTCTGTGTATATATATATATCTGAAGTTTCCACGATAGAACATATATATTTAAATCTGAGAAATTCTTCCGCATAAATAGATCCATAAAAATCTCCTTTAGATTCGCGATATTAAATGAAATAACAGAGCCGTTGTAACTCCCCTGAAGAATCGGCACAAAAAGCTCCGTTTAAATCAATCAGTAATCCGTTGTAAATCGTCTTTGATTCAGTCAAAGTCATACTTAAGAATCGGCTCGAAATCCACCTAATAATCTGCTTGTTTGACCAATGCAAAAGGAAATATCGTCTGTCAAAAATATCCCGACGCCAAACGTAGGGTTGATGACGTGGCTCCAAACGTAGGGTTCACAAACGTAAGGTTCACAAACGTAAGGTTCACAAACGTAAGGTTGAACATACATACTTTCTCTTCAGCATTCAAACGTAGGGTTGATCATCCATACTTTGTCTCGCTTCAACTCTCCAAAGAAAGTACGATTGATTATAAAAGTAAGGTTGATGATCCATACTTTTGAGAAACAAACTCAACACTGAAAACTAACGTACGGTTTCTCTTCCATACTTGTCCAACAACGAAAATGTAAGGTTCCTTCCAAACGTAATGTTCTTCTTCCATACTTTTCAACAACGTAAGGTTCATTAACCATACGTTTCAAAATAACGTAAGGTTCCTTAACCATACGTTTCTTTTAACATAAAAAGTAAACTTTTCATCCACACGTTACGTTCATCAACATAGGGTATGAACAGTGATTCCAGTACACGCTAAAAATTGATCTCGCGCTACAGTGATTCCAGAACACGCTAAAATTGATCTTGGAATAAATGAAGTATGAAATCTCGTTGTATGAAATAAATAAATAAAATAAATTCCTGAAAAATACTCAACGAAATAATTAGTAAATAATTAAGGGTATTTGTGAGCATCAAAATCATCATAAAGAGACAGAGTATTATTTGAAATAATCTCCCCCTTTAAAAAACATTATTTTGAATTGTTTCAAAACAATACATTGCTCAACAACATGGTGGCCCTACTTGCCCCAGGGAGAATTCATGTTACCCTCTTAGAGGATCTTTCTTCTAGGAACAATAACCACATCGGTAACTAGAAGAACTCATTCCTCTACTTGGAGGGAGGATCACTCTGATAAATATTCTGTTTTCCTCCATACCCATGCACATTTTGTCTTCAATTATGGTTCTATGTTCTATTATAGACCTCATGAAGTCCATTTTTATCTCTTTCATTTTGGATGCTCGTGGTGATGGAAAATGAAAATGGGCCTCTTTTAGTAAGTTGTCCATGCCCCTTGAACTTTGGGGAATTAATGTGAGATGATTGGATGGGACAATGTTTCTCTTGCAAGGTAATATGGTCAAGGAAATAATTGAGGGCCAGTCTCTATGGGGACACATTATTAGAGGAAAGTAAGTCTTTAGTACTATGGAAATGGCATCTATCCCTCTATTCTTTGGATATCTTTTTGTGATCAGGTTTCTTATCTCTCAAAACAATCTTAATGGATTTTAGGTGAGGGCGACGTCAACTACTATAAGTGAAACTGGGGTGGTGGGATCCGTGGATTTTTGGGATGCCCTACTCTTGAATTATCGGTCTGGGAGGCCTCCATCCACACATCATTCCACAGTTCTATTCTTAACTCTTCACAAGAATATCATTTTAATGACATTTTCTTGGATGGATCAATGGACAGGTTCTTTCTTAGGTGGTATCCTTTCGGTTAATTCATGGAAAAAGAGTATAGAAAGGCCACTTTTGGCCAACTATCCAGCGACCCATATAGAGGTATTTTATAGTGCAAGAATATTCAATCCAAATTCAACATTCTTATTTAGAGGGTTTTCAAAAACTATATTCCAACAGAGATGGACATTAAAGAAAAATGGATCCCATTAGTCGTGCAATGTCGTGGCTACTTAGAAACTAAAGAAAGAAACTCGACTCATCTTTATCTCTTCATTGATTGGTCTTTCCATGTATGGAGAGTAATTTGGTATTTTATTGTCAATCCAAGGGAATCCCCTTTTATTGAGGATTTCATTCGTAAATGGTATATCATAGCCCCTTCCAAACATGAGATTAATGGCTAGTCGATCCTATTTGTCATGGGCATTTGGTGCATTTGGCAGGCGTGCAACCATGAATGTCAACTCAGGTCTAGCACCTCTCTCCATGGGATTACCATCAGGACAATTTTTCTTATCGTCGGTATGGATAATCTCCACAAGTATCATGAGGTGGTGCCCTCCATTAGATAGAAAACCATTAGATTGTTCCCTCTAGGACCTTCTTCCTCCACGTCTTCCGACTCATTGGTCAGATGGAACCCAAACCCCTTGTGGGTTGAAACTCAACATATATGAGTCATAAAGAAAAGTAAATATGGAGGGAGGTACGGTGGTGCCTGAAACATCAGGTTCAATCATCCTTACCATCATTCTATTCTTTGGGACGGTTGATTTTTTGGTGGTCGTGGCCAAGGCCATGCTTTGTGGGTTAGAGCTCTTCCGCTCTACATCTCCCCATATCTATGGTGGAGGTGGATTTGGATGTGATATATAGATCCCTTATGGGTGATGTTTCCCCACCTTGAAACATTATTAATCTCATCGTCATGTGGATGGCCCTGCATTTCTATGATACTGATATCCTCTACACACAACGCGATGGTAACCATCTAGTAGACTTCTTTGCTTCAAGGGTTACCTGCCACTCTCTTCAATCGATGTTCAATTCTATTGTCTCCTTTCTTTCGGGCGGTGTATTTTTTTCTATCATGGATTCTATTGGAATCTTTTGTTTTTTGTGACACATTGTGTGGCTCGGTGGGGAGGGCTGCAGGGCTATTGGTCTTGTAATCTCATGTTCTTTGTTAGAATAAGTAATCATTTAATGCAATAATGATTAGGAATAATAAAAAAATGATGAAGAAAACCCCTAATCTTCTGAATCTCCATCCTCAATAATTTAATTATTAAAAAAGGATTTAATTAAACATATAAATTATAATTTAATACATTAAAAACTCATTTATCACCTTCTATAGATCTTGAAATATCTAACAAAACAGACAATTCATCAATCTAATTAGTATTGACAGATATATAGTAGAAATAACATGAATATGTTATGTTTATTTATTTACCATAATTTTACTTGAATTATCATAATTAATTACAATAATTTTAATGTAAAATCTCATTTAATTTATAAAAACCATATCCCATTAAGGACATACATTTTGAAACACTCAAATCCTATTATTATTTTGTTAATCCATAAATACTACATTCTCACTATAATCTAGTGTTTCTATACTATTTAATTAATTCAAACCATTCTCCGACATTAATTCTAATAATTTCACATTTTATATGTTTTTTTAAAAAACTACCACATTTAATTGAAATGTTATTCCATATTTAATTATTAATATTTTTTTTAATTCACCCAATTTATTTAAATTCAATTATAATCCCAATAAATATCCACATTTATTACTAGTATTATTATTTCAATTATTTCACACATTTTACCCTCATTAATGCAGTCAATTAATAATACTTAATTCTGTTATGAAATTTATAAAATTAAAATTACTTCCCTCTCCAATCAGACGTCACAAATGTATTTAATATTTTAAACAGTAAAAAAAATATTTTTATGTAGTTGTTTCATTTATTTTTAATATGTTTAATTTTTTTATTTCTATTTTATTGATTTCAATTGTTTTGAAAAAAATTGTATACTAGAATTTTTAAAAAATATTTTATAATGAATTTTTGAATTTTAATTAAAAAAGATTTTCATTTTTTATTCAAAATGTATTATCTATATAATATCATATATAAAATTCTAAATATGTAAATACATATTTCAATATTACTATACATACATGTATGTATATATATAAAATATTTCAAAATCCAATCATTTTTTCATTGCCAACTATTTAGAACTATGTTATAGATATATATATATATATAAACACATATATTACATGAAATATCATATTTGAAACAATTAAATTGTAATGTGTGTGAAATTAGAAATAACCTATAATGAGGGACATTATTTTATGTATAATATAGTATAACATTTTCATTAAAACCCCTTTAAATATTTAAAAAACACTTTGTGCATAAAATATGTATTAATTACCATATAATAACTTCATCAGACACTCTATATTATTTTCATTTAATGATTTTATATCCAATATATTCATTCACACAACATTCTCTAATAAAAAATATCAATTCCCATGAACAGTCAACATTCATTTGTCATATTTAATTTACTATTTATCTCTCTTCGATTCAATTCAAATCATAAATTTTATCATTATTTCCCCACACATTTTACACTCATTATTATTATTATTAGAATCATTTAATATTCAAATATATTTTAACCACATAAAAAATAATTATGTATATATATATATATAACAACAGAGACATATATTTAACTTTCAATTACATATATATATAAATATATACATATTTCCAAAAATATATATCTATTTATATAAATATAAAATAATTCAAACTATTAATATAATATAATAATATATATATATGGAATCGAAATGTATGTATACGTACATGTATATAAAAATAAATAAATATATATATATATCAAATTTTATAAGAAAAATAATTTTTGAAATGTTCATTTACAACATTAGTCATGCAAATATACATATTTTAACATTTTTATAATAATTTTTATAATATATTTTATATAAAAGGTAATTATTATTATGAAAAAAACTTATTTAATTTCTATAACATAAAATTCATAACAATTAAATAAATCATCCTAAATTAAATATTTTTTTAGAAATATCCACAATAAATTAAAAACATGAAATTTATATGATAAAATAATCACAACAATTTTAAACGACATTTACATATTTCTCAAGAATCATCTAATCCTCATAATAACTATAAAACACCCTCGAATTAAATATTATTCTTTTAGAATGTTTCAAACCTTTACAGTTAATGCACAATATGCTAAAAAATTTCATTGGAATTTTATTTACAAACATATAACAACCATGGTTGGAAGGTGATAAAGAGGATCCTCATAAACCATGGTAGTTAAAGATATTTATATTATAATAATAAAATAAATAATCTATTTTTATATTAAAAATATCATTAAATTTTTTTGAAATAAATATATGGGCATTGTAAAAAATATATTCTCGGCATAAGTTAGATGTAAAAAAGAATACAAAAATAATATTCATTTAGTATATATATTACATAAGGATAGACAATGAATGAAAAAAAACAAATACATAAAAAAATTAACATTAAAATAAATGACAATTTTTTGTGAAACTACTTATGAATTCATTATCTGAAGACATGAACATAGAAAAAACTAATAAAAATGATTTTAATCATAAAACCATTACTCTTAAATATGTTTTAAATCATAAATCCTATGAGTGAAATAAATAAAATTAAATTTTTAAATACAATGAAAATTATAATATTAATGATTAAAAATTTTAATTTGGAAATACATATTCCTTATAGTAGAAGATATGTGTATTATATTAAACATGGCTTAGAGAAACAAAAATGAGATGATGAACCCTTTAGATATTATAAATTATTAAATAATGAAATACATACATTAATAAAAAAAATTAAATTAATCTCAATAATTAATAAATTTATTAATAAAAATACAGTTTTTCGAAATGATATATTCCATATAAAGAATGTGAATATCATTACACAATGTCACAATACGAAGAATATGAGTCAAAACCATTACAAATATGGTATCATTTAACAAAAAGAGATCCAATGATAGAATATGATAGGGATATAAAAAAATAATTTATTTCTTGATGAAGACTAATCAATTCATTAGTATCTATCCAAATAATATGAAATAAAAATTGGTGAAAAAATCAAGCATTCCCTCTCAATATGAAATTGAGACAACGAAACCCTTAACATATATCTTAGTTTATTATTATGCTCTACAAAAGCATTTATAATAAAATAATATTTTTCATAATTATATAAATAAATCATGTCAAATAATATAATAAGTTATATTATGTAATTATAACATTTAAATATATATTTTCTATTAATCATATAATAAATATGTCATTTCTAGTGGCAACATCAATGTTTTTCAGGTATGTTTTATTTAAATGGTTTGGGCATGTTAAATATTACCAAATATTCTATATAGTATGAACTTTAGAAATTATTTAAATAGACTATATATTAAATAAATACATGTATATTCAAATTAATATTAAGTGGTTAGGATAAATATATTGTATCACCTTACAGACATTAATTTTTTGTGAACATGAGTAATGTTTCCATTTTTCTATGACTGAAATGAATGAAATTTATTAGATATATAACCATTATATAGGAAATATAAAATCAAAAAATATTATATATTATTGTTAAATAATTATTTATTTACTATACATCTATATAAAAAATTATAAACAAATAATATCACATCATGGATGTTTTAGTCCACACATACTCACTACTGACTTTATCATCTACCAATAAATCATATTATAAGATTATAGATAACATATAACAAATCTATAAGATAATATATGACAAAATTTTATATATATTAATTACATGAATCATTTTAACTTCTCATAAATGATGGTGATGAAAAATGAATCAAATCACTATGTGGAGGAGGTACTCTTAATTTACACCCTTACAACAAAATAATAATATTTTTAATAGAATTTTTTATTCTATTTTAATGAATTTAAAATTTAAAATTCAATTTTCATAGAATTCCAATATATTATATTTACTAAAAAATTTCTTTATATGTAATTAAATATTAATTTTAAAAAATTATTTTCATATAAATCAATTTTATATAAAAATGATTTCATCTAAAAAGCTCATTTTTCATCCCATTTATTTAGTTGAATTTTAAATAAAATATAATTATTTATGCTTTTATAATCTGGAAAAATAGATTTCATATTTCAAATATGGGGTTCCAAATTTTATAAGTTGTCGCTATATATTGTTTTTATTATATACTATAACCTAAATAAATATGTGTCACCATAGTAAGTCTAACCGGATTAATTTTGGTTAAAAACAATATGATAAGGTCTTATACATGATTTAATCACATGAATTATGTTTAAATTGTGAATATATCCCAACTATAATATTTAAAATGATTAATATATATACATTGGGTTTCATTTTCCAATAATTTTGAAGATTATAATAGTTCATATAATGAATTATAATAATTTTAATTTCTTAAATATCTCAAAATTTTATACATTGTTAAAAATTGAGGAATCTTTTTTCTAGAAAATCATTGATAATATAAATAAAATATTTTCATGTTGTAATATTATTTAAAATATCTACTAATATAATAATTATCGTAAATTCTTATGAAACATAAACACAGTACTTGTAGAATTAGTAAAAAATGAAAATGATTTACGAAACAATAATAATAACATTATATGAGTGATTAACCAAAAAGAGAAATATAATACTCAACTTAAAGGGGAAACATGATATTCTAATATATTATTCATTGTCTATAATGCAATATTATTTAAAGAAACTGTGAATCCTCAAGTAGATTTGGATAAATATATGTTCCCCTCATCCAAAATCCATCCATAATCGACCACATATCCCATGGATTTTCCCTTATCTAGGCCTACAATAATATGATCTCTTCTAATGATGAACAGGAAGCCATCCTAGTGTGTGAGTAAAACTCTGTAGGCCACAACCAATGGTGTCTAAAACATGTCTACTGAAAATGTAGTGAATCCAGTTCTATAATAAGAAATTTACAATGATATAATAAATGGGTTATCATAGTTTCATTTATTGTTTTCTTACTACATCAACTCCATGGTTCCTAAGGATACACATACCTAAATACTAATGTCATCTCTGACCAATGCCTAAAGGGTTCCATAGGTAATACCATTATTAATACAATATTCTAGTTGAATGTCAATGTATTGAAGGTTTAAATATATATTAGAACCTGATTTGACTCATAGTGGAGTTAGAAAATTTTCATGTGATGTCATACTAGTAGTGACATTATTTCCACTCATAAATTTTAATTTTAATATCCACATTTCCAAAGATACCAATATCACAAAAATAAGAAATATTACGATTATATCATACTTAATCTTTAATATAATGATCATGTTCTCATTAACTTTATTAATAAGTATAATGACAATGTTACCATGTATACATCTCAATTTACAATAATAATGTTTCTGTTCTCTTTCTGCATAAGTTTTATAATCAAGATACCATTTTTACTACTCAATTTTATAATTACCATGTTCCCATTATTTATCACATTATTAATTTACCAATTAATTATACACCATAATTCCATTACGAATTCAATAATGTTTTAAATAGATCCAGTCTATTTGTTAACTCAACAATTATATAATTTCTTCGAACAATTAATTAATTCATTAATTAAATAATGAATTTCAAATGTAATATTCCATTATTAATTTTCTAGAATTAATTATCTCATTATAATCTCAAATATTCATAAATAATCCCACAATTAATGCTCCAAATCAAATTATCAAAGGCACATTAATAATCCATAAATAATTATCTCAAAATAGCCATTTCAAAATCACAAAATCTATACCCAATTAATTATCTAGAATTAAAACCACTACCTATATACATAAATTACCCAAATTAATTTTCTCATAAGGAATCATGTTATTCTCATTATAATTTCAATATTTAATCACCAATCTCATTAAATCTGTGATAACACAAATGGTCAATCTAAAATACCCAATTAAGAAAATAAATTTCTAGTGGATTCTTGAAATTATACAATCTTTCATATATATATATATATATTTATATATCCAATACATTAATGGGGGAATTATATTTATAATACATACCATTATTCATTGACGGACGTTTACTCCTCCAAAATCCCCAAATATCTAAGTAGAACAATGATGTTGCTAAATGTTCAGGATATAAATACACAAAAAAATATAGATAAAAGAAAATAAACATCTCATTTGAATTTATCTAGATCAAAATCATAGATATATATCTCACTACATAGGATTGTATCCAAGGACTCACATGATATCTTCCATAAAAAGATAAACGATAAATAGAAGATAGAATGAGTGAAGAAATATGATGAAATCCACTTATTCAGAAAAGATAGTATCATTAATTCAGGATTTAGATATCAAATAATGATGCTCTTAAGGTTTGGTTATATCTCTATAATGATATGCTATCACCAAAAACTATAATCAATGTTCTCAATTAGACACCCAATTATTCTCATTCCACACCATTTTTACAACCTTTTTCAATTCATGTTAGGAACCATTTTTCTATATAATCATTGAAAAAAACGGAAAATAGTTCATGCTTAACAACATTCCCATAACCCATTTTCTATAGCATTTCTAAAATGATTCATGTCACAATTACCATGAGTAACAAAAATGATGCATGTAGACACTACAGTCATGCCATTCTGGGCCAAAAATCAATACTAAATGATTTATAGAAATAATAATCACATCATACCAAAATTGAACCACCAGAGGTAAAATAATTTTCAATTATAACAACAAAATAAAATAACAATAATCCCACCCTATTTACTCAGGTTTCCCCCAATGCATTTAATTGAAAATCCCATCCATGTGCTCATTAAAAATCATTGACCCTTTCTATTTTATTGTCTACCTTTCCAAAATCAATAATATAAATGAAGTATAATGAAAACTAGATATCAGATACCACTTTGTAGCATCCCTAATTGGGTGCCACACAATTTTACTCTAATCCATTTCAATACATGACCTCATGCGTGTGTCCCTTTATTCTTGAGGCTTTCCAAATAAGAGCAAGGGTTTGGTATGCAATTCGTTGGGAGTCTATACAACCATTTATTATATAAAAATACTAGTGGGAAAAAAATAATACAACATAGAAGCATATATAAACATATCAATACACATGTCAATAGATATCCAAACAATAAACACATTACTCAACTGAAAGGAAAAAAATTCTATTCTACTATAAGTGTCATGTGAATATAAGGAAATAGAAAGTAAAGACAATATGAATCCTTATGTATTTTCTATACCATATATGTTCACCTCATAAAATTTCTATCCCTAATCAGTAACCTATCCTAAGGCCTTTTCCCTTATCTAGAACTGCTACAATATAATCTATTCGGTAACTCAGTCGGAATATTGAATAAGGTGTGGGTAAAGCTCAGTACGCCCCCACCAATAGAGTTAAAAATAATATGTACTGTCAAAACATAGTGCATGAAGTTCTATAAGGAAAATTTACAATGATATAATAATCTATTTATCAAATTTTCATTTATTATTATCTCACTAAATTAACTACAGGGTTCCCAAGGACACTAGTGCATCAATACCAAATTCATTTCTTACCAGAGACCGTAGAGTTCCCCATGTAAACCCATATCATAATAACTACTTAATGATGAATCATGTAGTATTCAAGGGGCTATGATATATTAGTACCTGATTCAACTCATGTTCGGGGTTGACTATTTTCATGTGATTTCATAGCATGCTGAGCCATTATTTACATTCCTTTATGTCGCATTTATAAGCCGTATTTACAATTTATCCAAAATCACAAAAAAAAATTATGATGAAAACATTATTATGATTAATGCTAAATATAATAACCATGTTCTAATTATCATTACTCATAAGTATAATAACTATGTTACCATGTATACTTATCAATTTATAATTACAATGTTCCCATTAATTATATTCATAAGTATGATGACTCTGTAACCATTTTTTGCTTCTCAATTTTGAATTGCTTTGTTCCCATTCATTATAACATAATTAATTTCCAATTAATTATCTACCCAATCCCAATAATAATTTATTAATTATTTAAACAAATATATTCCATAAGATAACATAACAATTAACTAAGTGATTTAAATCAGCAATAAATTTATCAATTAATTACTCTATATCCAAATTTATATTCCATAATTAATATTTCCATAATTAATTATCTCATTAAATTAAAAACATTCCATTATTAATTGCCCAAATATTTATCTAAATTAAATTATAAAATACCCATAATTAATCCATTATTAATTGTCTCAAGCTTTCCATTTCAAAATACCATCATTAATCCTCTGATTATTTATCAAGAATTTTGACCCCTACCACTTATAATCAGTTACCATGTTTAATTATCTTAGAGGTAATCCCATTAGTTGTATCATTAATTCTCCAATTAATCACTTATATTAATAATCCTTTGATAGCTCAATTCCTCAATCTAATAAACCCAATTCAAAAAAATAAAATTGTAAATGATACTTGAAATTCAATAATCAATAATAGACATATCAAATCCATGATCATGGGAATTAAATTTACACCATCTACCACTATTACTTAGATGATATTTTCTTAAAAAAATTACAAAAAATATGAGCAGTATAGTGTGATTTATTCAAGTGTCAGATCTAAATTGGTAGACCAAAATCATGAAGAAGGGCATCAAGATCTTATAAATCATGATCTAGATCCAAAATACTAGATCTGTATCTCACCCACTTTGGTTTAGATCTATTAAAATAGAGTATATCATCAATGAATATAACATGTAATGATATATGAATGAAATGTAGAAGAATCAGAAGGAAATCCACAGACCGAGACAAGATAATTTCATAAATTCTAGTTTTCGATATCGAAGAAATGTCCTAGTAATTACTTATAATCCCTTCAGAAAGCTCAAGGATCACCCCAAATCATCATGTCATTATCCAAGTCCAAATTAAAGGTGTTTAGGTGTATTAAGGGATTTTAATTCCAATTTTTAGATAATAAAACAACTATACACATTGTTTCCAAGGTATGTGTGTGTGGTTAGGAGAAACTACGCACCAACCATAGGGAACTCAATGTCCAAGGTCAAATTATTTCCTTCCTCTGGGTGCATAGTTTATAAAACTAGGCACTAGATGTGTGAATATTTCTACCTTGGACTAACTTTTAAGATGGGCTACGTGCACAGTTTTCCCTAACTCTACACCAACAATGCACAAACCCATTTCCAAAATTTATTCTTAATCCTCCTCCCAAACACAGGCCAGTCAATACTCTATACAAGGGAACTTAAATATGATGAAAAGTAAGTAAAATAATTTCTAATATAACTCCATAAAATGACAGGATCTTAAAAGTGTAATATCATCAATATAACAAAAGAAAACATAATCTGTTTAGAAACATTATATATAATTATATTAAGTAAAATAAAATGAATAAAAAATCATTAAATTGACATTTATATGTTTATTAATAATTATAAATTTATTAGTTAGGATTTTAAGTACTATACAGGATGATTTAGACTCGAGCTATGGTAATTTATTTAAAAATGAAAATTTTGATTTTTCCATTAAATAATTTATTGTTCCATGTAAATATATTTATATATATTTATATGGATTTATTTATAATGAAATAAATTTTTTACAAGGGACATTTGATACACCTTTTTTCATAAATTAATATTATTGTAGAAGGAATTTTTATCATATTTTATATTGAATGTTTTTAATATATATAAGAAATAAAAAATTAATGATCTCTATTAAGACATACAGTGATAAATAATATTCATTAATCAATAATCGTTATTAGATTGTTGACATACATTATAATATTTAATTATTTATTCAATGAAAAACCCTGCATATATATGTTATAGTTATTTTAAAAAATAAGTAAAATGTAATGGATATATCAATATCATTAATTGTATTATACGTGCTAAATATATATTTTTAATACTATAATTATTTATTTTTTATGATTATGATATGGTTCTTGGTAATTTCATATTATTATGTGGTATCATTAAAAAAAATTGGGTACTTAAGTGATAACCCTCAAATTTATTAGGTACTAATATTTTTGGATGTTCACGATGACTTGTTTTTCAAATTTAAATGTGATAGTAATTTTATGTATAACCGTGAATTTTATTTCATGTAAAACTTTTTGGGTAATTATATTTTTAATCCAGGCGGTTATTATATATGGGTTAATGATATTAAAATGATCCATCAAGTTACATAAATTATTTACTTATTTAATCACTAATATTTATTTAAATCATACAGTTTCAAAAGTTATAAAAATGAGTTCATAATTAAATAATATTATTTCAACCAATTATGTGTGAAATTTATAATTTTTTGACAAAAGATTTATAAATTTTTTAGGATTTATAGAAAAATATTATGAGGTTTATTTTATCTTTTTGGATTTTTCATGATCGGTTTTAAGATAGGATTCAGTATGAAAACTTGATTTTTTAGGTATGAAATTACTTTTTTTCAACATGATGATTTCATTGGAAATGTTGAATTTTTATGAGTGTCTGGGGAATAATTTTTTTCATTCCTTAATTTTGTACCTCTTAATAATGTTTTTATACAAGTCTATAAATTTATTTTATTTTCCATTGGCCTTTATGGTTGAGTTGAAATATAGATTTGGTCATAATGAAAATGAAGAAGATATTTCATGGAAAAAATTGATATTTCAAAAAATCTTTTTTTGTAGAATTGATAGTGACAAAAATATATACATTGTAATATATGGGTTTATTTTGTAAGGATTATAATTTGAATTAATAAAACAATACACATAAATGACATTTGTGAATGTGATAACATGAATTGAAATATATATACCCTAAAATATGTAATGATTTTTCGTGGGTCCTAGTAGTTGGTATTTTTTATGTGTTATAATAAATTAATGGGTAATTAAATTGTAAATAAATTTCAAGTAAAATATTTAAATTTAAATTTACGTTGTAATAATATGGAATTTTGAGATTACCATATTTATTCATTTCAAATATGTTTATCAGAAATGATTTTATTAAAATGATACATTGATGAAGAAGTATGTATGAACAAAAGGGATGATATCATATTAAATCCACAACTATGAGTATTTGGGATTGTAATATTGATATTAGTTACTAATATAATTATTTGTAGAAGATATAAATTGTTTTTCTGTTTGAGAATAGAAGCATCCAAATATACAATTGTTAATATATTAATAGTGGTGAATTTTTTTAGGATAGAAAATCATTTATTCATTGAATCATTTGAATGAGTGGTGTTTGGAGGATGGATTAATATTCCAGGAACAATATTTGGTGTCATGTGTTTGTCAGATTGTCAAATGGAAACTATGAATATTTACTATTTTTATGGAGAACCCAATAATTTTTGGTAAATGATTATGATTATTCATGAATGGTAATAGTTTTAGGACATGGAATGAAATGTATTTATAAATATTTTAGTTTAGAAGTATTTTCCATCTGTAAATTGAAAATGGATGGAAAAATAATTCATGGAATTTATATAGAAGTACTAAGATTCATTGGACACTTATGAAGTAACCATAACTCGATTGAAAAGCTAAACAATATGTTTTATTGGAGATATTAATATTACAAATTATTATTTTACTCTTCATTAATGCTAAGTTATCAAATTTTAGGGGAATCTCATGAAATTAAATAATACGGGGATGTTATTAGATGTATCAAGAAGGTGTAAATGTATTTTATAGATGATAGTGTATTGTACAAAAAATGAATAAAAATAGGCTTATGGGAAAGGAAATGGGAATGAACCAATTAACTAAATCTAAAGGATATAATATACTGTATATAGTTTGTGATATATAGAGTAATAAGAAACCAATTTAATTCTGTATGATATATATTAGTTAATTCCTATATAGATTTTCAATGAATTTGGATTGTGATTAAAAAATTAAATATGGTTCTAGTGCTATGTCTTATACCAATAAGAATAATTTAAACTATTATATATGTATTGAGATTGGTCATTATTAATATGACTGTTGGATGATGAAAAATAATGATCAGAAGCAGTCAAACTATAGATAGAAATGTCTTTTTAAATCCATTACAACTACATAAGAATATAATGAAACTTCAATAGATGATGTAACATGTTTATTGGTTGTTTAATTAGATTATGGTATTTTTTATATAAATACATTTCGAAACACTATTTTGTATATGAAAAGTATTTTTTATAGTTGATATGACACCTTGTTAAATGAAGCTATAATATATTGAAAAATACTTGAGGTATGTTTTAAGGGGAAAATTTGTAAGAGTCATAATATTGTAGTAAGTGAAAAATAGCTACCTGTAAAATTTATATTCTTAGACATATTGTTTTTTATATTGTTTTTGGTGTTTATTAAATAATAGTATACAATTTTGATATTGTATGTAGATGAAAATCGATTCTTTAGAAAAAAAATTATATTTTAATCGATAATGATTTAGTATAATTGGAAACATATCTAACAAATGAAATTATTTTAAAATATGAAAATTAATATTATAGCTAAAATAATACTATAAATAATTTAGCTATACAGATTTATGATGTGATCATAATGAAATAATACATGATTTTTTACCTAATGAGTTCCATGTCTTATACCAAGCCATGATGTTAATTTTAATATTGAATTAGAGTCTGATACTATAATAATTCTAAAAAACCCTTCTCAAATATCTCATGTCAACATATTGAATTGAAAAATATATTACATGAGTTCCACGATAAACTTTTCATTCATCCTATTACATCACCATTGGGCACTAATTTATTCTTTTTTAAAAGTAAAGATGTATGAATAAGTATTTATATTTATCATAGAACATGGATTTCCTTTGAAATATAGAATTTTAATAGGTTTCCTAATATAAATAAATTTTTTGATCATCTCTAGGTAGTTCATTATTTTTGAATGGATGAATTTTGGTCCATCTAATACATATAATTGTTGATAATTTATTTATATAAATATATCTTCTCACTAATTACATGAATTTTTAGGTTTTATTTATTCCCATTGCATAAGTAAAAGTCCCAACTGAATTTATAGATCACGTGAATTGAGTTTTCCATGAATAGATGGATATGATTATTGGTAAGTTGATTAATTTAAAATTTGAGGAAAAAACACTAAAAACATCTATGGACATTTTCTAAATACTCAAAAATAAATTAGTTGTAATTAATATATAAAAATTTTCATTTTTAGTTTTATTTGATATCAGTCCATTAACAAATTATAAATAAACTAGTCATAAAATTTGATTAATTCTAGAAAACATTCCAGTGAATAGAAAAGACCATTAATTTTTTATATTACTTTTAGAATTCTTCTATTATGTGTTTATTATAGGATTTTTTTAATGCATATTATATTTTTCTATCAAAATTAGTAACATAACTCCAAAATCATTTAAATTAATTTAAAACAAATTGTGATGTATATTCCCTCTAAGTGTAATGATGGTTTGTGAATTATCACCTGTCTCTCTACATTTCATTTATGGATACTTTATCATATACGATATTAATTAATAAAAAAAATTTCATGTTTCATGATTTGTAATTAGAATTAAATATCATATACTTCATGATAACTAAAACAACATGTGTTATATTTTAGATAACTAGATTTTTAATTATATAAATTTTTATATTGTTCAGAATTTTTTTGTAATTATATATAGGGAGCCATATTTGAAATATAGACTAATCATATAACATTGAATTAAATATTAACACAAGAATAGTTGAACATTAGAATAAAGAGACTCCTAGAATTGGTAAATAATTCTTCGTGCATAATTTATTAGGATATTGTAAATTCTTTCTAATTAATTTATTATTTTTTTGAGAAATATAATGCTAATTTTTTCCTAAAACATTTGAAAAATTAAATTTTGGTTTATAGTTTGATAAAATTTAGCCTGAAAATTTTTTATGCAATAAAATCATCTATTTTTTATTTTTGGTGTCATTATAATCAACTATACCATAATTAATTACTAATTCATTGATAGAGGGTAAGGATAAATAAGAAAATTTAGAATATTTTAATTATCATTATTAATTATAAATTAATTTTGACAAAGAATGTATGATCGTATTATAAAAAAATAATATATGTGCCTTGTAATATCACATGGAATTGTGATTTTTGGATTCCTGATCCCTGTTTACTATTTTTCTTCACCCAGGTAGCACTATGATATATAGATAATATTAGGATTATTAGTGGTGGTATGGAATTGAAATAAATATTACTCACTTTTCCACATAATTAATGACTATTCATTATGTTGCAATTGAAATTAAATATTCCTATATGATGCATTATCCTTTTCCAATGATATAGTACAAATGGTAAAATATATCCTTGGAATTCATGATTTTATTTCGAAGGATATCATTTTATATTCTTGTGTGTGTTTTATTTTTTATCGATTAAATAAATATGTGAATTTACATCCTATTCAAGATCATATGTATTTACATGATATTTCGTGATGGAATCAGAAGGAGATAGTTAGTAAATATGGATTTTATATCCCCACAGTATCTGATTGGGATCCCATTTTTACATCAAAATATAAGAAAAGAAATTAAAAATAATTTGGTACTAAATTATTTATCACATTAGAATTTCATCCTCAAATTGATAGATATTTTGAGAAAAAGTTTATTTCCATAGAAGACATGATTTAGGATAGTAAAATGAATATTGAATAATATTGAGATCAATAAATTTCTATAGGAGAGTATTTATAACATAATAGATTCTATTCAAGTAAAAATATGGAAAAATAAATGGAATTATATGGAATGTTATGTCAGACATTAGTTTTTTATGAAGAAATAGGTGAATTTTTTTTCTGAATGTGTTTTTAGAAGAATTTGTATAGATAGTTAACATGATCAACAACAAATGGGATAGATCATAGATGGAAGAAATTTTATGAAGATAAAAATTTTAATGAAAATTCTCTTGAGGTGGGTGATAATTTTTTTTAAATTATCATTGTGAAAAAGGGTTATTATATAGGTATAATGGGGTACTTATCTCCATTATTCAGTATAATATATAAAATTTATGATAAATATTTGTATTTTTTCACCTGAATGTCCTTCACTCCAATTTAAGTTTATATACTTATAATATATCATCATTCGATTATATAACAATATTCACCACATTCATATCATGTGTCGTCCCATGAGTTAGTGATGATAAAATATACAAATTATTATAATGAGAAACAAAAAATTAATTTTTTTAAAATAGACTGTTTTTCATAAGGAGATGATTCAATATGTTAATAATATTAGGAAAACACAATTTATTGAATAATAAACAAGGGAATCTAAAAATTATATAAATTATTGATTTTCCAATTTGATTAAATTTTGAACATAAATGTGATTAATAAATGTTCTAATGGATGAAAAAATTTAACATCCCAGGTAGTGTCAAAATTATTCTTTCACAAATAATTTTAATATCTCTTACATAGTTTTTATATTTTTATTTTACTTCTGATAATAATAGTTAATATCTAATTATATAAGATATATGATTTCATTTAAATTTCTCTTTCACGTGTTATATGGATTTATTTAATAGAATAAATTCATAAAAAATTACTATAATTTAGAAATATTGATTTTATTTCAGAGATTACATTGAAATGTTTTCATATGATTAATTTTATTAAGAATAATAAATTTCCACATAACATTTTTTAATATAATTTTATTATTAATAGTTATCCAAAAAAATTAAATTTCCAACAGATTCCTTTTTTTTTCATTTTCCATTATTTAAAAATATATATAATGCTCTAAAAAAAGTATAGCATTTTCATTTTCATTGTATTATTAAATCCTAGTTTTTACCTTGGGATATAAAATGTATCAATTTTGGATAAAAATATTCATTGAGATGATAATTTATTTTTCTACCCTGGCTATTTACATGAACTATTTAGTATTGATATAATTACATCATGTTCATATATTGAACATCTACAATTATCATAAAAGAAAAAAACCAATAATTTTTTTAAATAATGTAAAAAATACTTTTTGAGTGACATATAGTGTCGTCGGTATTTGTTAGATATTTATAACATATTTTGGATTTTGAAATTGTTATATTTTAATTGATTTTTTTCAATAGTGATTTTAATGTCAATGAAATTTAATAATGTAAAAATGATGTTTATGAAATTTTATGATAAATAATGATTATTTAATGATATCAAATTCCTAAAAATGTCTCATTGGACCACTTATTGTCATATTGATGATGTAATAATCCATGATACAATTGTGTGACATTTAATATTTTATAATATCTGTATTGACATATAAATGCTAAAATAAATTTTCAAAGAGGTAATCATCAAATGTGTTAATGGGGAAATAAAAAAAATTAAGGGTATAATGATCGCCAGAATGAGTAAAAAAAATTTTAGATGATTTAATTTAGACTCATACTTAAATCATATTCGATGTAATGTAGTTTTCAATAATTTTTAAAAGAATTTTAATATATATTAATTTAAAACATTTTGTATATACCTAATCTCCCCTCCCATTACATAAAAATAGGAACATACACTCCACATTAATTGACAGATAAAAATCCTTTTTGTTAATCGAAACCCTTATAAACACTCATTTATTCATCCCTCATCATATTGTAGAGGACTTTGATTTATCATAATGTTATCATTGGAAGGAATTTGGTATAATCCTTAAGAGGTTGCCTAAAGTAGAGTTATAATTCTTAACAATGTGTTTTTCATTTTATTTTTTTCTTCCACATTTCAATAATATTCAACCATGTTAAAATAATTACATCATAACAATCCCTTTACAATTATGTTATTATGTAAATTACACAACTGATATATGTACGTCCTTCCACAAAATGGGAAACAACCATTGTTTGTGTGTTTGTTGGACTACTGCTATGTGAACTGATGTCATTCATTTTCCATCACCACCTCCTATATTAGGATACAATGATGGTTTCAATAAATATATAAATATATATTTTCTATGTGATATTAATATTATGTTTATCATTATGAATAAATAATATATCCTTTACTTTCTTATCAATATATTCATAATAAAATGATAACGTTTTTCTTGGGCATATGTGGAATACAACCTCCATGAAGAAATTTTATTCATATTTCATCACCACATCACGTGGATAATAATTAAAAACATATTTAATAAATAATATGATATTTATGATATTATTAAAATATCCAATAATACATATTCACTTTAATTAATGATCATTAAAAAATGGGAACATTGCTCATGATTACATACAACCTACCATCCCAATTAATGGATCATTGTTCATTTTTCCGAACATCGTTCATGTTTTGGATTAATAATATAAATAGTTTTAAAAAATTATAACATAGAGCATATTATTATTCAAAATTTGATATCATAATGATATATTTCACTATAGTCATCTTATCAATTTCTATAGAAAAAATAAGCCAAATATCCTCAAAACATCTGATGTGATGTTAATTTATTAAGTAATTATATATTTAATTATATTAAATAGAATTTTTTGAAGTGTTGACATAAAATATTTCCTTATGAAATTAGAAAAGTGATATTTTTTTATTTAGTAAGAAGATAAATGAACATAGTGATTTTTAACTAAGATAAGGTAATTACTAATGTTTATATAAATATATTTTCTTCTATGTCAAATTTTTATTATTATTTTATATATATTCTTTATTCACATAAAATAATTATAATATTATTTAATACAATTTTTCAAATTATTTCATATTATCTCAAATGGAAACATATTATGAATTTTATATAGATTGTTTTCGCTTTCATTAAAAATGAAAAAATATTATTCAATTTTAATGTATATCGATATGGTGACATTTTACACTACTAAACCATTATAATATTTTGAACATATTTCATACGATTCCATTTTTTATAAATTTGAAATCCATATTTCCCTATATTCAGTTTATTTTTGGAGAATGAATTAAAATAGTAAAAATATAACAATATATAGAAATTACGTATTATGGGTGGAACAAAAAGTATTACAACTAATAGTATTCAAATGGTATTTCAATACAAATCCAATTATATATTACTTTTGGAACCATTTATCATTGAGTAATAAAATTCCATTATTGAAAATTAAGTGTTTCAAAGAAAAGTTCCCATTCTGTCACTTATACTCAGTATTACTTCCACGCATTCAACGTTACACATATAATTAAAAATTTACATGAAACCATGACTAAATTTCAATTCCATGATTTCCATCTCATGAATTTAAGCCTATATGTGAAACAACTTATATAGACCTGACATTAAGTATTACATATTACAGTGTCTTTAGTGTAGATTTTACATTCTTATATATCCAATTATTTCTTCATTTTAGAGTTTTAGTGGGGCAGTTCATAGGAATTTCATTGAAACCCTATATATAACGAAGTGGGTACTTTTATTCAATATAAATGTTTCAATAAATAGGAAAACATTTTCAATGTAACATATTTTCTTTTCTTCACATATTTTCACACTTTTCTTCTTTATTTCATTATTGTCCCTAAAAATCAATAAAAACTAATGTAAAATATTTTAAAATGTGGGATACACTCAAAAATATAGGAAAGGAATATAATAATAATTTAATATATTAATTTTCATACACATGATATCAAGATCTCTCTAAAAATATTTTCATAAAACATATAATTGTAAATATTAATTATGAAATATAAAACATCAAATGTATATTGATGCAGTTTTCTCTAAGCCATTGGGACTTGTAAGGGTTTTGCCTCAACCCTTTAATGGTTGATTATCAAAATAGTAAAAAAATTCCCTCGAGCCATTTTATATATGTTTGATAACATATGAATATAAAACTGTAATGTTTATACAAAATCCTTTTTATAAAATATAATTTTTTAATTTATCAATGAAAAATTATATAACAGTAAATCAATATTTTAAATAACATTTTTTTAGTTGTTAATGTCATCATCTTTAATGTAGTAATCATAAATGTATTCCAAAAATTACATTCAACTAATAATATTATAATTTTGATGTATTATATGAAATATATATTTTTTATATTTAGTTTCATCAATTTAAGAAATGAATATTTTAATATGATTAAACAATAAATTTTTTGAGAGGAACATATTTTACCAATGTCTTAAAATCATGAAAATGAATTAATAATTTTAAAATAGTATTATTAATTGATTTATAATGATTATAATTGATATATATATATTGACTGACAATGTATATATAACATATTCATTCATTCTTTAGTTATTCTAATATAACAAAAGAAAATGTTTGTTGAAAATTTTGTATTTCCAAAATTCACATATTAATCAATTATAAATACAAAAAAAACTCAAAATAATTTCCCACATGAATTTTTAAACATTTCATATAAAATAAACAGGCCAGGTCAGATACAGCGGGCCTAAATGGGTCGACCCAGACCGGGTTAGCCCAAACTGGGTTGGGCCGAGTCGGTCCGACCAGGTCAGACCAGACCCGGGCCCACTACCGACCCTTTACATCCTTGGTCCATATCGTTGGCACAGGACGTCCGATTGAGGATCCGCCAGTGGCGCTTAAAATCGTGGAGAATAGTGGTCCCTTTGTGTATACCCTATGGGAGTTCGGGGGTTTAGTTGAGATACGGTCATGTTGGATCCTACAGGAATCCGCTGGGGCCCTGGGGACTAAAAGGCTAATAACTCATGGACCGGGCATCCGATTGATGCGTTGTCTATTGCATTGAGACAACTATTATGAGGAAGAAATTTGAGATATATATTCGTGGGACTTTTTGGAAGTTGAAATATTTACTATTGGGTTGAGGAGTGAACCCTCTTGGAATGAATAATGCTTTGTGGAAACCCTGTGGCTGGTAGCGCTCTGACAAATGTTCCTGGATCATGTGTGGGTCTGGCAACTCTGACTACTGTTCCTGGATCCTGTGTGGGTCTGAGAGTTCTAACATCTGTTCCAAGATCCTGTGTGGGTTCAACATAATAGCTGGTCCAAGATCTTTTGTGAGTCCGACAACACTGACAAATGTTCCTGGATCCTATATGGGTCCGAAAGTTCGAACTACTGGTCCTGGATCCTATGTGTGTCTGATAGCATAGATGATTCAATGACTACATATGATCATCTCTATCTCTCTACAAAAGTCGTATAGCTGTGTGAGATGAGCCAACAACTTTGTGTTTTTCCTCATGATTGAGATGGATTATTAGATAACATAGGTATGCGTATTGGAATATACTTAAGTGGGGTTATCTGTTGATTTCATACCTTGCGGTTTATCATTGTTGGATTTGGGAGACCTTGAGGGTCTCGGGGGTCCCTACTGAGTATCGTTCCACTCACCCATGCACGGGCTTTGACCGCACCTCATTGTTTTGGATGTAGATGACAGAAAACGTTGACTGAGGCTGAGTGTGTAAGGACAGAAGGGTACCCCGAGTTAGACCTCACGACGAGTCGATACCTAGAGGTGGACCTCACGACGAGTCGGTACACGGTGGAGACTAACTTACGAGGAGTGCTGAGTTGTCTATCTGTACCTACCCTTCAAGTAGGATCCGTGGTGGATGATCCAAGATCTTCTTTTCACCTTACAACTATTTCTCCCTTTTTAGTTGTATGTGAAATTTACAGATGGGCTTGTATTCCCATCCAATTTAAATTTATCACACTTTTGTTATACAGTTTAGCATAGTGTTTTGTTTTCTTCTATGCACTCTGTTGTGTTTGTTTGTAGTTATAAAATAAAATGCCTTCGCAGTTTAGGGATTTATGCCATTGGTGCGAGTTGCCAAACCCTAGCCTATGGAAGGAAGGCTTGGGGTAGTCACGACACAGGCCCCGAGGGATGCGTCATGACAAAAAATATCAATTGTGTTCAATAGAATCCATTTATGGAAGATTTATAAATATACTATGTGTTAAAAAATATTTCATTATCATTTAAATAACTAAATATATCATTTCCCATTTATTTAATAGGTATATCAACTCAATAATAATATATTTTTCTGAATTTGTTTTCTAAAAAACATTTAAATTTCATATGAATATCTATATTTCTTTTGTATAAATTATATATGTGAATAAAATATATGATTGGTGAATACTTTAAGAGCTCAATATCATTTAATGATTTACAACCTTTAGTTCCAATTTGATAAAAAATAATTTTAAATCATATGTTAAATTATTTTATCCTACAATAGAAATAAAATAGTTCAACCACACTGTATTTTCAAATTAATAAATAATGGTTTTAAAATATTATTGTTTTTTTTTCATTTTATTTTTTTAATTTCATAATAAAATTCCTATTATAATTTTCGATTGAGTTTTCATTCGATATTAGGTTTCTCCTAAAATAAATTAGGAGATAAATATCATTTAAATCATTTAAACAGATAGAAAAATTCCTTTTAAATACAAAATAAATGAAGTATGTAAATATGTATAATCTGTTAATTTAAATATAAAATTTCATGGATTTTTTTTATATTATGTTCAATTAATTTCAATAATATACTCATTAGTATTGAAAAAAATTGGGTGAAAACATGATTAATTTATATGCACTCTATGAATCACAAATCATAAATGATTTCATGTTATTTATGATGAATTAAGAAGTATGAATTTCTTTCCACCATAACTAGGATATTTTTTAGTCTATATAAATTTTCGTACACAAACATGAACATGTTATAGAAATGAATGAGTGAATCTGTATATATCATAAATGAAATTTATCTCGATTTTTATTATTTAAATCGTAATTTATTTAAATTATAGTATTTAAAAAAACAATTAAATATTTCTTAGATAGAATACAATCATATGGAATACAGAAGTAACAATTTCCGATAAGATTCATATTAATTCAAATAATAATAACATGATTCTAAATTAATGTTTTTTTCATGTACTATCTTTATTAAGAATTATAATAACATATTCATTAGAATACTGGTACTTAAAAGGTTTTAGATATCTTATATGAGATGTGATAAAAAATTATATGACTATATTTTTTGTAATTTGATAAAAAAAATTCATCAATAAACTAAAATATATATACTATATTTTAATTGATATGGGATTCACCCTCATTCCATTAACCTCGCACTATGATATAATAATTTTTACTAATTATATAATGTATTATTAATAATACAATGATCAATAAAATCAGTGTCTCCATGAATAAATAGACACTATTTGTAACTATATCTATTATAGACTTCTAATAACATTCATACATGTAAATAGATGATATAAAATATTAAATATATATCTAGAAAATTATTAGTACATTGATGATCCATTTTCTCAAAATCCTTCGGTCTATATATTTTGGGTTTGAATGATTGAATAAATAATAATCATTTTTACTTGAACTAAATATATACAAAAATATAAAATAAATAATGTTTGAATGAGAATTTTTTATAAATGTTATTTGATAAAACCATGTAACAAAAAACAATGTCCACAACTACAAAAATCAATAAAAATTGTTGGAGAAAAACTATCAGTGGGAACATTTGTTTTAATTCATTTGTATTATATTCATGTGTTGATATAAATCACTCATTTTATGGGAGATACTCTCCATCAATACAAGACATGACATTTAATATAATTAAAAATGGAAGATTATGTGAAATCATTTTAATTATTTAATGAGGGGTGGATTGAAATATTTTTACACATCACCATCTGATGGGGATTTTCCCAATATATTTATTATTTGGGATATTAATAATGTAATCACCTCAACCTATATTTTCCAGAGATAGTTTATAGATTATTAAATTGGATGTAGATTTAAGTGATCAGATCCTAATTTACCAAATACTTTTGTAGTCTTTTGTAACTGATACAAAACCAATTCCCATATTTTACTGTAAATATACAAAGAATCAGATAATTTTAATGAATCATACAATATGTAATTCAAAATACCATTATTCATATCATGGGTAAAAGAAAAAAAATTCATTGATCTCAGGTTCATTGTTAGGTTATGGGAAAAAATATAAAAATAAGAAATAAACAATAAGTAAAGAATAAAAATGTTTAAAATAATTCCATATAAATAATCACCTAAAATAGAAAACCATACATGGATATAAGAAATAATCGAATAATTACATGGAAATCAAATTCTAAATTCATAATAATGGAATCTATAATGAAATATGTCTAAAACATACAATTCTAGAATTATACAGTGGAACTTAAAACATTATCATGGAATTTCAAGATGAAATTTGAAAATAATTTGGTACTGACATATAAAAACCCAGAGTATTTTGTCTAATTAGATCCATTGAGGCATCATGGGGTTATAGAGGTCTCCATCACATTAATTAAAATATCTAATTCTTCCTCAAAAAAAATACTAAAACATAATCCATATGTGTTTCTAAAAATCAATTACATCCCATTTTCGAAGAACTAGTCATAATGAGCATCAACCCATAACCGTTAAATCCAATAATAAACCATCGAGTAAAATATGGAGAATTGTAACATTATATTACTTCAAAAACATAAGATTCATTATTATATTTTTATATAAATGATAATACATTAGAGATATTATTTGTATAAATAATTACGATTATACCCTATATAAATATGAAAATAATTATTTTTATAAATCAAAAATTATATACACTATGAAATATAACATATAATTTTTAAATAAAAATTAAAAAATATAATGTAATCATAAACTCATTTAGTGTTATAGATATAATAACATTTTATCAGTAATATTTTTTTCAAAAAATATTTCTTGTGCTCTTGTGATCAAAGATAACATGTACCTCCTTAAGAAAAGAATGAAAATATTACACTACAATAGTTTTTTAAAATTTTCAAACACAGTCAATTTTTTTATTTATTCATTGTAGGATACTAAAAATATTCATTAAATTATTCATTGAAATTATATATTTTGAAAAAATTACTTCCCATATTAAGATATTTCAAAATATTGATGAGATTGTGAAATAAACCATTACAGTTGTGGAATCTTTTAAATACTATCCTAAATTGAAGAGAATAGTGTTGTATTTTTTGTTAATAATTTTTCAATATGTTTATTCAAAGATAGTGATGGAAGTAGTGATGATTATTGATGTCGCGATGCTTAATGAAATGTTGATGACTCAGTAAAAAACCCACTTGGATTATCATGATGCGCCACTGCCAATGTCACATGGAGAATTACTATTTCACATTGGATTACATGTCTATAAATTTTCAATAACAAAATTAGGAAATTGTTTGAGCTAATACTCAAATTCCATGATATGTGTTAATTGATAACACCACCCTCAAAAATATTATTCCATGAATTAATATTTAATGCATGAGGTATAGAATAATTCCATGCATAATCTATTATTGAATGAATGGAAGAATATTGAAGATATTGAATTATTTATTCCAAAATGAAAAGATGGATGATGTTTAATGCTGATGAATAATAAAAGAAGAATTACCTATGTTAGTATGTTTATTTGTAATCTAATAAGTGTATTACACATTCATGGGATTTGAATGAAGAAGAAGTCATGAGATAATATTGTACAAGACACATGGCCATTCATTAAAAAAGGTAGGTCAACCTTGCAAGCTAGCTGAATCCCTCACCCTAGTTATATAAAGTACCAGAGAGTCTACTGAGACCAATGGGAATGCCTCGATGCGAGCCTCCAAGAGGTGCATGGGCCATTTTTGAGACATGAGGGATGTATAGTTGGCCCTTGATATGTTCCTGAACGAGAACAATTGGGTGCAAAATCTCGCCTGTAGAACACCGGTTCTGGGCGGCACTAGGAGACGGGGGAAGATAATTCTTGAGCTGATATCTTCATGTCCTCTATTATAAAGGAGTCATATCTCGTGTGCTGATCATGATGTGGGACAATATTTTATCCCATATAATCCATCCCCACCATCCATCTAATCTCATGTGAGATTTCTGCCACATATGTCAATTGGGATCTATTATTTTATTCATAACCACTGATATGATTCCACATCTTTCCATTTTAAACAAGGATCATCTGATCTCTTTCAATGTGTCATCATCAACCTTCAACCACCCGACACGAACTAGTACGTCATCACCACTATCAGGAATCCTTGATCTAAATCTGTCTAATGTTGAATCTCTAACATCTATAGGTAATGGATGTCTATGAAAAATGATACCATGCATGCCACAATTTTTTCATTCTTTCAATGAATTAAGAATATCACACGTGGACGAAGCAACTGATGGTGTGAGGCCATGTCTTGGATATCATTCATTCATGATTGAGGGTTTCATGAGTTTTTAAATGCATGTATATGATATTATCACCGAGAAATAAGGATTCTCGTTGAATGGAAACAAACCAAATAAATAAAAATATCATGACACATGGTTTCAATGTTTTAAATGGAGGATATCTCAGGCATTCAAATACTTGTACCCCATGAATATGAATGTGCATCCTTCCCTATAAAAGGGGTGTTATCGTGTTAAAAAATGTGGCATCCATTTATAGAAAAAATTTATAATTTTTTTCAAAACAAACATAGCCAATGACAACCCATATATTTCATGAAAGGTATGGGTTTCCATGTATCCTTGAAATGGAGAGAAATGATTCCATGTGTCCATTACAGCAAGTAGAAATGTGAACCACAATGGCTCGAGAATGAATTTTCACCCCATGTGCAATGGATGAAATTTGTGAGCACGTGATAGGTTATTTCAAACCCTTATCTGTATTTGTGAGAAGAATATTGATGGTACACAATATGTGAAATCTCACCCTTGTTATAATCCGCAAAGATAGGACCCATAATCTTTCTGTTTTTGTGATGAATATCCACATAAACTCCATGAGTGTTGATGAATACCATAGGTTCCCTATAGTCTTCCCATTGTATAAGAACGTGTGAACCCTTGGATTCATGAAATGAAGAAAAGTTCAGTTCATAAAGGGATAGTGTACACATTCAATTCTATTAGAGAAGAAGAGGAAACATCATGTGAAGAAAATCGCACACATACTCTACCCACACACCCATTGATGTTATGTTTTCTTTACCAGAAGAAGAAGGAAAAATCACACACACACCATCCATATACCCTTTCGGGATGTGTGTGAATGAAGAGAATAAAAGGAGGGTGCATTCATGGTGGAGTTCATGTACATGAAATTAAAACATAATAGAAATATTTGTTTGAACATGTGAATAATTAAGAAGAAAGAAGAATATCACACACATAGAACATACCCATTATGGTGTGAATAATCACACACATATATTCAACCTAAACTAAATAATTATTGTGTGTCTTGAAATATTGAAAGTCAAGAATGTGTGTCGGATAATATGTGAATAAAATAAAGTCAATGTGTATGATCAAAATGTTATACCTTGTGGGTGTATCAGACATGCACTAGAGAAGAAATTGATTGTGAATGCATGAAGATTTTTCATGCCCACATGAAGACACAAAACGGGGAAGTCAAGATTGTGAGTGAATGTGTGCTATGAAGAAGAAGAAATTCCATGAAACTCATGTATAATGTGTAATAAATTTTGAAATCGAAAAAAATGTTTTGAATCCATGAAATAAATGCATGAAGTAAAATATTATTGAGACAGAAGACAGACAGTGTTAACGAAGATATATTATCTAAGATTACAGTGTTTGGGGATTCAAGAAGAAAGATAGAGATAACATAGTGCAAGATCATTCTTGTTTATAAATATTATTTAATTATTATTGTACATCACTTTCACACATCTATGTGGGGTCGAGTCATCATAAGAATAAGGAAAAATGGCCCGAGAATTATTGCATTGAGAACTGATCAGAAAAGTGATATGTGTTATTGAGCAGGGCTAACAGGCCATTCCAAAGGATGTTGAAGATTGATGATGATATGGAATAGGATTTGTGATTCAAAAATCGCTTGTGAAAAGATCATAAAATTAATATACAGTGAATTGAGGGCGAAAAAAGAACGAAGCTTCATGTGTGACTCAAGAGCTAGAAGAATCTTGTGAGATTCAAGGAGTAGAAGATCACTTCAATGAGAATCTATAGAATGCCTATGGGACTCTAATAACATTGTGGGAAGAATTATATTGAACCTCCTATAGGAATAAGTGCGATAATGTAGAACTCTATATCAACTATTATAATTTATATGATTAATGTGTACAATTTATGTAATGCAGAATAATAGACACATCAAGGAGTAAGCCGATAAAGAAGACATTGAAGATCCTTCTGTTCAGTGACTTTACATTTATAGAATCAGTATTGGAAAGGCTAGTTGACACAAGAAGATTATATTTAGTAATTAACTAGCCATAGAGGTTTAATTGATAATAATCCATTAGTGAAAATATTTAAAGGGATCACTGATTCACCCCTATCCCTATCACTGACTCACACTGATCCAAGAACAGTAATTGGTATTAGTGGGAAGGTACCATCTAAATGATACAAATGAGTATTTATGAAGTTTATATTTAATTAAAAGAGTGATTAACCTCAAATAGATATTTCTTCCAAGAATGAGATAAATTGAAATAAGAAAATGGAAAGGAAGTGGAATAATAAGCTTACTGAAAATGGGGAGACACCTTCTACTGATGTAATCATAAAAAATGTTAGAATTATTTTTATTATTACTATTATGATGAATCTTGTTCAACCTATGTTGATGATTGATCAATCAGTGATCTTTAGTCTACAATAAAATATCATCTAAAGAAAATACCTAGTGAAGTGCCAAAGAATATTTTTGAAAGCATTATCCTCTTTGTGATGAAACATTACAGTTGTAATAAAAATCTAACACCATGGATGAAGAATTAGATAAAAGGGTTTCAATATCCAATAGTCTAAAATACGTTTGAAGGAAAATTAAGAATAAATCATTCTTTTGAATGAAATACGTGATCATGATACTAAATAATTACAAGGTTTTATTTGTGAGAAATAATTATTTGAGACTGTATTTGTAGAAGTTGTCCATGCATTTGAAAATCTTCCCAATGTCTATATTATTGTAAATGATTTTTAAATTAAAGAAACATCCAACAAGGTAATGGAGCATGACATTTACATACAAGAATTATGAAATGTACATTAAGAACAGATGAGAAGGCTGAAAGAGAATTGGAAAAGTAATATGAGATCAGTGGATGATGAGAAAAACTCTATCAACATGAAATATTTTGGGATAGAGGTGATATTGAAGAATAAACAATTAATCTAAGGATTAACTTCCAAAACAGTAGGAATAAAAAAATTTGGATCTTATGTTTGCATTGATAACTATGACTCCAAAATGGAGTATTATATCATCTTTTAATCTAATGGAAACATCCCCCTAAAATAAGGCACCCTTAACCGTATTATTTCTATTTCTACAAATTCAGTTGTATCTACAAGTATACGTTCAATGATAACATCATGGAAGATGTGCATTGATCAAAATGTTGATCCATCTATAAATATTTCAAGGATGGATGATGGTATGATTAAGAAGAAAAAGTTATCCCAAAGAATGCTCAAAAGAAACAAAGAAAATTCCAGAAAAAAATATTCACTTGATTATCCATACTGAAACTACATGAAATATAATGATATTTATTGGCTAATGTTGGCGTTGTAGCAATTTTGGGTAATAGGCCAATGATTTCATTAATAATATGTCAGTATAATTAAATTATGGATGGACCACATTTAGGGATAGTATATGTGAAGAAATAAAGCATCCTACAATGAAAAAGACATAGATAAATATGAATCTATCTATCATGAATAGATTTTAATATCATGGTTACTACTATGATAATTGCAATAGAATTTCTCATATTTATGGAGGGTGATGGTTTAGTCATTCCAAGCCTCATGAATTTGTTGATATGAATCATAGGGAAAACAAAAATGTAGTAGTAAGGAAAAATATTTGAAAAGTCTTTTATTGGGAATATACAAAACACTAAAAACACAAAAATAGTGACAGAAATTAGACCCAATAAAAATTTTATGCCAAATTACAAAAAAGTCATATCATCTAAGAAATGATACTCTTATTGTAAAAATAATGTTAATGTCATGGATCACTGCAAACGAGAAATAGGAATAATTAAAATCAATCTGAATCTAAAAGGAGAATCAATCCATATGAATTTGGTATTGAATGAAGACCTTCATGAAGATAATAAGTTTCCTAAAAAAGTTCTTGTTAACATTGAAGATGCCTTGTCGATGCTCCAAATCAGAAAATGATAAGGAGGGTTTAGTTGTTGGGCCTAATCAATTGAAAATTTCTAGAGAACTGCAAAGAGATGAAGATGAAGTACTAGAAAAATCAATACCAAATGGAAAAAAATAATTCCACAAGATGGAAAATTATAATTTCAAAAGAGTTTGTCTATATATGACAACCAATGTGTCTCACAACTACTGTATGGAAGGTGAAAACAGGCTGCCAATCATGAAAACAAATGTCTAACTATTTTACAATTTCAAATAGAGATATTGAAAAATGAAAAACAAGCACCGGTGGAAGCTACATCAATATCAGAAGATGTAATGATAAATAGTCCACTCAATTTGAAGATGAATGGTCCAAAAGGGTCCATGCTGACAATAAGATATCAGAATTTCAAATGGATAAAATGCACCAACAGGAAGAGCACCATAAACATTAGTGCTACCAAGAAAGGATTTCATGGGTTGAGAGAAAATTCTCATCCTTTTTTTCCTAATAATAAGATCGCATGTGATCCACCTTATTCCCTTATTTTTTTGTATATTTGTGCATAAATTTTATGTAATTGAAGTTTATGTTCATTCTCAAAATTATAATTTTAAGATCAATGTGGAAAACAATATGTTTGAAAAATTATTCATGATTTTATAATAAATTTAAGTGTTCCACATTGGAATATTAAAAACATAACTATCTTGAAGATTAATGTGATGATATTTTCCACCATGATGGGTCAAATGGATTACAACCATTTTTGGGGAGAACATATGATAGAGATGATATAAAAAAAAATTTCTTGGCAAATTTTTATATTCATTTCATTTCAAGAAGATAAAACATGGTTTATTACAATCACACTTTATCCCTTGTTCGTAATTGTATTTACCATGTCTGTGAAGGGGAATTGATTGATTGATGACAATATGGGATGATAGTGATAAAATTATCTTTTCACTTATAATTTATAAAATGTTTGGTGAATTATGTGTCTGATTTTGAATTTCATTGATACATTTAAGTATTTATTACCATGGGGATTAATAATGGATATATTTTGTGCCTAATTTCACATGCATGTTTATTTATTGACCACATTGAATACCTTGATCAAATTTCTCTAGTTACTTACCCCAGATTACCCCATGTAGAAAAAGAGTTAATTAACTAAACACTCTTTCACATTTGATCCATGTAACATCATCCATCATACAATAATATTCAAGAATATATTCATTAAAGTGATGAGAAAATGATATTGAAATAACCCCTGGAAACCATTGAATTTGGTTCCCAATAAGTTATATAAAATATAGACACACATATGGAGTCTTTTAAAAGTGTTCATAAGGAAAATAAAGAACAAAATATAAAGTGAATACTCTATAGAATACTGTTTTATTTTTTGTAAATAAGGTTTCGATATGTGTGTCGAAGGTTAGTGATGGAAGCTTTGATGATGATTGAAGTGGAGATGCTTAATGTAATGATTCTGATTCAGAAATGTACCCACTTTGATTATGAAGATGTACCACATAGAATGGAACTTGGAAAATTACTATTTAACATTGGATGACATGTTTGGACATTCTCCATAACAAAATCTGATGATTGTTTGAGATTATCCTCAAAGTCCAAAGATATGTGTTACTTAAAAACAAATCACATACAACAATTTTTCCTTTACTTATAATTTTATGAATGAGGTGAAGAAGTGTTCCATGCACGATATATTATTGAATCAAAGTTGTAATGCCCTGACCCTAGTTACCTAGATTCGATGCATTATTATATGTTATTAGCATGATCAAAAGCGATCAAGTCCTGAAGTGCCGATTAGTTTAGATTCCTTGGATATACTAGATACATACAAAAGTTTTACATTACATCATGAAATAAATACAAACAATATAGTTTCCCATTTAAACACACTCATATCCCTTAAACTATTTCTAATGGTTAATCATGATACAAATCTAGACATCCTGGAAAAAATTAAACATATAAAGGGGTGAGATCAGATGCTAATTAAAGATAACAATATAGCAGAAATGATCCTAAATAGGCATAACAATTTAATGCAATGTATAAGACTAAAAGACACGCCATTGAAACTTAAATTTTATATTAATATGACAAATATAAATCAAATAATTCTATTTACTTATTCACATTGATATTATAGTAGTTGAATAATTGCATTAAATATCAGTAGAATATTTTATAATGACGTAATACATAATTATGGACCTCAAAACCACATAGTCAGGTCCTCGTGCCAAGACTATTAATAAGATTTTGTCAAGGGCTTGTGCAAACACTCTATTTTGTCTAATGAGACCTACTGATGCATCAAGGAGCTCTAGTTGGCTCGACTCATAACATATTAGGTCCAATACATTACATATATAAAAATGGGGAAACATAATCTAAACATTCATTTTAAAACTAGCGTAAAAAATTTCAACACATTAACTACAAACCATGAATGGTATAAAAGTATCACATACACCTTTAAACAAAACTCATTCAATACAATATGGAAGATTTTTTTATAATAAATCAACCTCAATCAATAATAAAATACAATGAATAATATTTCCATCAATGAAAATAATCAGTAAAAATATTTTGGATAAATAAAACCATTTGCATTGAAACATTTATAAGTCTCACTATTTATAAATAAACTATTTAAAAGAGATTTTTCAATCAATGTGTTCCATACCAATTTGAATAATTTAAAAAGAATTTTAATATTAATACATTCATGTAAAAATAAATATATCTAGAAAACCATTTTAAAAACATGGATATTAAAGTGAACGATATAGAAGAAGAAATTATTAAAACATTTAAAACAATATTTTAGTTAAGGAGTTGTTAACCAAAATGAAAGACTCTTCAATAAAAATAATAGTATCAATCAAATTTTTTATATAATTAGAATAATTTTATTCATGATATAAAATTTTTAAGGACAATATATACACCTTATAAATGGGAATTGGTGCATAACTACTATGAAGTACCAATAGAATAAAAATTGAGATAAAATATTTTATAAAGACCATATCCTTAAGGATAAATCAATGACATAATTATGTGTGAAAAATATAAATAAACACATTATGATTGGATATTCGGTGTAAATAAATCAAATGAAATTCACTCATATTCTAGTAAAAACAACACCAATGACATTGATGATTAACATAATGAATATATATTGTGTTAATCTTACTCTTATCAGGTTTGTATTGTCGAATTGAGAATTTATCAGTGAATTGATTATGATTACCAAAACTATATCCACACATAGTGGAGTGGAAATTACTACATATTCAATAAATAGTAATTTCATACATAATCACGGAGTAAAATAATCAATGAAATTTGTGTAAACCCCCAATGAGTTGAAATTGAAATTAAAAATAACATTACTATTTTTGTAACGTATGATACATATAATCCATGTAAGATGGATCATAAAATGAAGGTGTAAATACAAATAAATTTATGTATATTAAAAAAAATAATTAAATCATGGGCACAATATACACAACACAAAATGAAATAGTGGAAATATAGCATGAATCTCAATGGGAATAAGAAGTGAGATGAAAACCCCATACCTTGTAAATTTCCTTAGTGTAGGGGATGTCAACAACTGGTATAATAGTGAAATAATTATTACAAAATTATAAAGAAACAATATACATAAATATGATATCATATATGATCTTTTAATAATACTTTGTTAATAATATTTCTCTAGTATCATTGTTATAGGTGTTAACTAATTCATTTTTCTTAATATGTTTTATTACGTAAGACATGTTTGTTATGGATAATATGTATATTATTATTATCTAGAATGATATTATGTTCTTATTCATTATTTTTTATTCCCAGAATGATATTTATTCATGAATGGTAACGATGTGGAATGAATCTCTTCACGTTCATGGAGACTGTAATCTATTTATATGCACGAGTGACAATACCATTCTATTGATGGTGAAATCGTAGGTAATTGTATGGTATATCATATAAAAAAATCATTAAAATGTAAAATTTATTATTTACATATATTATACTCATTATTATACCCATTCAAATAATTATTTGTTGAATAACAAACTAAACCATGACGTGGAGACGGTAAGTCGTACGCATGCATGTATGGTGACTTTGTCATTAATAGGATGGATAGAATAATTAATATTGTTGTATCATTTTTATAATAACATATTTTTATGTAGAAAGATATGGATTTAATATTTTTCTATGGAGACAACAAAGAAATAGTATGTGGATGAATAATAGAACATTGAAATAGGTGATGAAATAATAACCGCCTCTTCAGGTGCTTCCTTTTAATTTGATCAAAAGAAAACCCTAGGTTTAATTTATGATCATATAAAGGCCTCTATGTTGAATTTAGTGTTTTTAGAGGATATTTGAGTAATATTTAGTCAATCTAAATTGATTTTGTGGTGTTATTTTGAAATAAGGGGACGTACCATTTTATAAGAGAAGTGAGGGTCACTTTTGGAAAAGAATGAAATATTCTTTTATTATACAATTATATTCATTATATAATGACTCCAAATGGATTTATTTGGAGTTTATAGTAGGGCTAGGTCGATAAAATATCATCCAATTTGTTTTTGACATGTTTATGTCCCCATAGTCACCATATTTTTTATATAAAACTCTTGGTTAAATAGTTTATCATTTACCATGTCTCGGATTATTTTTATATTATATGGTTAATAAACATACTATAAAATGCCAAAATAACCCAATGTGGCTTATTAATGACATATAAATTATTATATATGTCTTTCGTCCGACCTTAGATTTTTTTGGACCGTTATATCATTTAATAATAAAGTATTTGTTTTAAAAACTCAATTTTTTCAATTTTGACTTTAATTTGTATTTGGTTTTTGTGAAAGTCATAAAACTATAATTTCTTCGAACACAATAAATCTAATAAACACGAACATGTAATATTAACCTATAAAATTTGTGGACTGCATCAAATGTATAAATTTACATTTATTTTAATATTTATTATATCAATTATTTTAATATCTAATTAATAATTTAGTGATTGAATCTTCATTGTGTCATGATTAAATATAATTATTTAATGTTTAAAAATTATAAATAAAATACCATGATATTGGAAATTTTATTATCTTTTTAATGAGTATTTACTATTGATATTTTCTTATGTATAACCCTATCTAAAACATGTTTTAGAGATTAAAATTTTATTTTTACACTTTTAACTCTTCTTCAAATAAAATAATAATAAATTTCCAAATATAAACCATGTGGACCAAAAGGATAATATTTTATTCCTAAGGTTTATTTAGGTGGAAATAAACTTATACAATTGAATTATGACATGTTTTAGGATAATTATAATAACATTTCTACCTTCAATTACCCCATTTTCATTTATCTTTTGTAAATAAAATTCAGAAGATATTATTCACCAGAAATTATTTACATATTATTGAACATAATTTTTCTAACAGATGTCAACCATGAATCTCAGATTTTTCAAATTCAATTAACAAAAATGGTAAAATATCATTTTATGCAAAAATGTGTTGTTCACTCTTTCAATAAATTGCATCGATTTTGGTTTTGGTTATTTTTGGGTTGTTTCTGATAAATTTTTGTTATGTGCATCACTCTTTCAATAAATTGCGTCCTAAAAATTTGAAATTGATGTTCAGAATTAAAAGTTTAATAAATATAAAATACTTTTGATGAAAACCCACATAAAAATAGGGTTAAAAAATTAGTCTTGATAAGAGGGAAAAGAAATGATGAAGTCACCACCAAATTTATATTTTGAATAGGACCACATTAGTGGAACTTATAATTGGGGAAAAACATAAATATTTATTGGGAGTGATTGAGGTAATCAATCATAAACATGTGAATAGATTATTGAGGGCCTCAAATCTATAAATCTATGATTAATAATATAAGGTATGAAGATAATACTCTATTGGGTTGAAGATCTGTTCCGTATGGTTTAACAATTAATTTCTTCCTATAATATGAAAAAAATACCTGCTAATTAGAGTTCCATCCTCTAACTAATGTCTGCCAGAAACTCACCTTTCACTCCAAATGATGCATATTCAAGATGAATTGGTCATACCTAAAGCTCTAGAATAAACATATAGATAATCTTATAATCCCCAAAGGATGAACTATATATTTATACTACCTATAAATAATATCCGAAACCAAAATGGATTCTACAAGATCAGATGATCCCCAAATGGATAAACCTTTAGATAAAGAAATAGTAATTTTAATTTCTGAAATTAAACCAACCATACCCAAAGTTTATTAAATACCTTTCACTAAAACAAATTCCTTAAAATCCTTCAATATAATCTAAACTATGATTGAAACCCAAAACTCAGAAGAATTTGATTACGTAATCTTCCACCTTAAATTGTATCTCTAAATAACATCGACTACTCATAAAGTCACATACTTAAAAGTAATTAACCTAATCAAATATTCTATATTATAGGATTATAATTTCCATAAATAACCCTATTTTATATAAATTGAAAATAAAAACATAGGTAAAAATACACCATTACTCCTCAAAGGAAATCCCATTGTATTATATTTTCAAAAGGAAAATAGTGTTCCCAACAGAGCAAACATATTCCCAAATAACATTTATCGCATAATCACAGAATCTTCTTCACACCCTAATGATATCCATGTGATAAATCATAAGATCACAAATCATCTTTTTGTATATCAATAAAATTGTTTATCTAAAAATAATTATTCACACTAACTAAGGACATCTTGTATTCCTGTTGTATGTGATAAATCCCAGACGCACGTTGGTTGTGGGTTTGATTCCCACTGCTTTTTCTGACTTGACTGGTCGTCACACTGTCTACGTGTTGTAAATTTTCAAAAATTATATTTTAAAACATTCTTAAAATGAGATAAATTCTTCAAAATAAGAATATTATAATTTAACCACAAATTTTATCTCATACATTTCATTTTCATCCACAAAATTTATAACCTGTAATTTCCTCACATTAATGGATCATATAAACCCAAATGGTTATTTATTACTATATCCACAAAAGAAAAGATATTTATTCCTCGAATAGTATTTTCACAAAACAAACTGTTGGGTTACACATACTAGAGAAAAGTCTTCCAATGTAATCATGTAAACAAAGAGCAGTAATACTTTTAAACATTTCACCACCCATTTATTTCCTCATTGGTTCTTCCATGACCAATAAGATATCCTAAAATAGTGCATTGACCCACGTAATTCCTAGGTCCTCTAAATTTATGAAAAATGGCTTTAAATGGATTATTGGGATCATTTTTATTTTTTTCCATAGTACTCTTCATTTCCCCCCTCAATTATTTACCTTATGTCCTTATTTCCCACATATAATGAATTTTTTGTTATATTGAGACACATTCCAAGGTGTCTCCTTCCACAGTTCATACGTGATGAAAATCGAGCAATCTTTTCTCCATTGTCTCCACTATTGGAGGTCTTATCATTCACCAGCTTTCTCTTCTTTGTTGAGTCCAGGAGTAGGTTAAGATATATGTTATTGATCATATTACTGAAAAATAATTCATCAGAAACATGATATCTTTTCACCTATCAATAATCAATTATGCTGCTAATTTTCACCACTATTCCAACCTTCTATATCATTTTAACGATACTATGAACTTGTTGGAATCATGCCACTGAATAAAACTATAAATCATTGTGTGAGTAATAATAGTCATAAAATCATATAGAGAATATCATGACACCTTATTTTTAGTCTATAATTTCATAGGATTAAGCTAGGTTATTCATTCTCATATTATATTAAAATTATTCAAATTTTTTTATAATGAAAATGTGAATTATAATAATAACATCCCCTAGGTGTGTCGTATCCGAGGGTGCATCTCGACCATTTGTCATTCACCACTTCCCGTTCAATTCTTGATCAAATCTGTGTTTTCGGATATTAAACCTATGTACATCTGTGCCAGAGCTGCCTCAACCTGCTCAAATCAAGACAAGGATATATTGATTGGAAATCCCACATAATATTTACATTACCAATATTTTTTAATGTTCTTCTATACTAATCCTAAATTTATATCATAGGATAATGTACTCTAATTAGATTTAATCTAAATCAGGATTCAATAGGTTGTATTAAAATTTATCTTATAAAAATTATAACTCCCCAACCATAGTTACCTAGAATTAATGGATTATTACATATCATTAGCATCATTATAAGATATTATGTCCCAAAATACTGATTACTTGAGAAGCCTTAGATGTATTAGATACATAAATAATTTTTATATTAGATCATGAAATAATGAAAAAAAACATTGAATCCCCGTTTAACACACTAATATCCCTTAGCCTATTCCTACCGGTTAATCAGGATATACTTCTTCACATCCAGGGAAAAATAAAACATAGAAAGGGGTGATCTTATATGTTCATTATGGATTACAATAAAGTGGAATCATTCATATAAAAGTAGAATCTGTTAAGGAAATTTATAAGTCTAAAACACAAGCCTTTTACACATTAATTAAATCATAATTTGGAAAATATAAATAAAATAATTCCATTTATTTATTCACATAGGTATTCTACTAGTTGAATAATCCCATGTAATATCAATTGCTAATTTCATAATTATGGAATGAATAATGCCGGTCATCATAACCATGTAGTAAAATAATCATTCCAAGACTAAAAATAATATTTTTTCAAGGCCTTATGCCAGGACAATAGTTTGTCTCATTAGACCTACCGATGCATCGAGGAGCCACAGTGGGCTCCACCCATAACTCAATATGTCCTATGAATTCCTCTTATGAAAATGGTGAAACATAATCTAATCATTCATATAAAAACTAGCATACGAAATATCAATACATTAACCAAAAACCATGAATGGTATACCAATAACACAACCACAATCAACCATAAATCATTCAATATAGTTTGGAATATTCTATTATAATAAATCAACCTCAATCAATAATAAAATATAAAAATGTATATTTCCATAGATGAAAGTAATCAGAAACACTATATGTGAGAAATATTTCCTTTTTCATTGAATCATTTTGAAGTCTCATTATTTATCAAGAAGCTATTTAAAAGTTATTTTTAAATAAATGTTTCCCATACAACATTGAATCATTTAAAACGAATTTAAATTTTGAAACATTCATGTCATAATAAATCAATCCATAAAACCATTTTTAAAACATGGACATTAAAGGGAATGATTTAGAAGAATAAATCTTTAAAACATATAAAACAATATTTTAGTTACAGAGTTCCAAAACAAAAGAAAGACTCTTGAATACAAATAATAGAATTAAAAAAAATTAATATCATGATAATAAAAGAAATAATGATATAATATTTCAAAGGAAATTATATACACTATATTAAAGTGAATTCGTGCACAACAACAAAGAAGTCTTAATGGAATGTAAATTGAGATGAAATATCTTAAAAAACATTTATCCTTAAGGATAAATCAATTACATAATTATGTGTGAAAAATATAAATAAACACATTATGATAGGATATTTAGTGTAAATCAATCAGAGGACATCCACATATATTTTTGTAAAAACTACACCAATTACATGGATGTTTAACTTAGTGAATTGAAATTGAGTTAAAATTACTCTTATCATTATCGTATCGATGACATGCGAATTTATCAATGGAGTGATTTTGTGTATCAAAAATATATCAACACAATGGGGAGGGTAAATTACTACACCAGAAATAAATAGTGATTTCACGCATAATCTTGGAGTAGAATAATCAATGAAGTTTTTGTAGAACCCAACGAGTGGAAATTGAAATTAGAAATTTCCTTGCCGATTTGGTAACATAAGAAACATACACTAAATGAAAGAAATATCATAAAATAACGATATAAATACCAAAAAATTAAATTATATAACACAATAAATACAATCATCTGCAGAACATACACCACACAAAAGGAAATATTGGAAATATTACATGAATCTCATGGGAAAAAGAAGTAAGATGAAATCTCGTTACCTTTTAATTTTCAATAATTGAGGGTATGTTAACCCCCTGTATAACTGTGAAATAATTGTTACTAAATTATAAAATAACCATATTATAACGACCCATACTTTACATACATTGTTAATACTTCAAAATTGAAGCACACTTATTACAACATATGACAAAACCACAAAGGACCGTATAGGTATAGTGTCTTTAGAAACTGGGAAACATAAACAACTGGTTCATAAATCTTCTACAGTATCTCCCGTTTATTTCATCATATCTAGGGTCCCTTTTAGCATATTCAATTTAATATCCATCTTCCTGACCTGGGGAAAAGAAAACATAAAAGGGTGAGCTCAAATGCTCAGCAAGGGCAAATAAAGGAAATAAAAATCCTATCATATCTTTATGAAGATCAAAACCTGCAAAAGAGATCATAATATCTTAACATGGAATAAATCATAGAAGTGAAAATGAGATCCCCATAATCATAACATAAAACTTGAAACTTTGTGGCATGCACACATAATCATGGAAAATCATTTCTTGTTAGTCATGACTCATTGCCAAGACTATCTTAGTGGACAAAGTCCCTTTCTGAACCGAGTTCACTCCTCGTTTCAGTCCTGTATCACTGAACCGAAATAACCTTCCGTTCCAGCCATGCCTATCTCATGAGATATAAAATCTTTACCCAATGCATTGGAGGGAGATATAGGTCCCACCCATCTTATAATGAATCCTTTCTTATGTGTGCCACATAATCATAAAACATACATCATCGCATAACACATATAACAAAAATGGGATTCTTGAAACATCATGACATCATAAATCAATTCATATATGATAAAGGAATTCATAAACATAATTCCATCACAACATAGTCAAACCAATGTAAAAATATGGATAGAAACAGAACCCTTTATTATCTTAGATGGAAAATAATTTTGATAAAACACTTGTATTGAATTCTTGAGGAAAATATCCTTTCTTCTTCAAAAACAATTTTCCTTTCATAACATGTCATACAACTTTAAAATAAAAGAAGTTGATTAAAAATAAACTTGAAAACTTGTAAAGGAAGCTTCTTGGAAATAATGTTTTAAAAATCCATTCATGCCGTATAAGTTAAAAAAAACATTCTTCGTACTTTTGTCGGAAAAGTCAAAAAGTACCTCGTACGGAAAAACGACAAAAGATTCTTTTCATATTCTTTACTAAAAACTCACCTAAGGGTAAAATTGGATTTAAAATATTGCAAGTGGATGGAAACAATATTTAATATTGAGGGAACATGGATGTGGATGATAAAATACACCCCAGTAAATACTTACGAATAAACAATCTCGGATAAAAATGAGATTGTGATATTTCCCTTACCTTAGGTCCAATTTGCTTTGTACGTGTCTGAAGCTCCTGTATAATGGTTTAAATAATGTTATTGACTTATTCCAGAATCATACATATTTATATGATATCATATATGGTCATATTATTAGCTTCTTGTTAGTAATATTTCATTGTTACTTGTTACTCGGGTCTTTATAACTTTTTGTTCTTATGCGTGTTTTGTCGAATAAATTCTTATTCTTATCTTTAGGTTATAGATAATTCATTTCCAGAATGGTATTAGTGTAGTATATACCATATTCATTCATTCAATTCATTTATATAATCATTATGAAATGAAGATCATGTAGAACGAGTCGCATCACATCGTGGAGACGGTATTCCGTACGTACGCACGAGTGATGATATCGTTCCTATGCTCGTGGAATTGTATTGGAGTATATATATATATTATTTCAGTATCAATATTACTTAATCATATATAGTTACTCATTACACCATTATACCCATCCTTGTAAGGTGATGGTGGAAAATAGATTACACCACGGCGTGGAGACGGTATTCCGTACGTACGCACGCGCGGTGATTTCATTTTTTCCGTAGGATGGATAGAAGGTGAATTAGGGTTGTTTCATATTTATAATAACATAACAGTATGTAAGTAATACTGATGTTATTACTTTATCATGAAACAACTAAAGAAGAAGAAGTTGAAGAAGAATGAAATTGAAAAGATCGGTAATGGATATTACCTCTTCTTTGGAACGCCTCTTTGAATCCTCCACTTAAGGAACTAAGATTGGTCTTTGGAGAAGACCAGGACCTCTAGGATTATTCTAGGGAAGTGGAGAGGAGAAAATGGCAGGGGTTGGCCGAGCTTGAGTGCTCAAATTGGTGTGAGGAGGAGGGGGAGGAGGTGCCCTTTTATAAGGGAGGAGAGGGGCACCTTAGGAATATCTCAAAATATTATTTTATATTAAAGTCAAAATCGGTTTATAATGGTTCCAAAGGGTCTTATTTCGAAGCTAAAGTGGGGATGGGTCGAAATCCTATCAACCAATAGGATTTAGACAAGTTTAGGGTATTATTTTAACCTTATCAATTAGATTTAACTCTAAGTTAATTAATTTAACTTTTACCGTGTCTTTTTGTTTTCTTTCACTATATGGTTAATACACTTACTATAACATGCCAAACGAACCCCAAATTGTTTATTATTAATATATATATCCTTATCTAAGTCATTTGGCCGAACCATAGATTTTTAGGAATAAAATAACAATTAATAATATAATATTTGATTTAAAAACTATTTTGTGTCAATTTTGACACTATTTGATATATGATTTTTGTGAAAGTCATAACAGAATTATATGTTCGAACCAAGTTAATTAAATCATTAATAATATATCATAGTAACCTAGAAAATTAGTGGAATTCATAAAAAGTCTCAAATTACATTTATTTTGGTATTTATATTATCAATTTTTTTCAATATTTCATTAATAAGATAATTACTGCATCATCTTTGTGTCATAATTAAATTAAATTATTTGATGTCTAAAAATTACAAATAAAATACCATAATTTAGGAAATCCTTTTAGCTTTCTAATGAATATTTACAATCGAATTTATCTTATGTATAACCCTATATTAAAAATGATTTACTTATTAAACTTTGATTTTAACTATTTTAACCCTTCTTTAAATAAATTAATAATAAATGTCCTAATCTAATCCAAGTGGGCCTAAATGGTCATATTTTATTCCTAAGTTTGTTTTTGGTCGAATTACACTTGTCCAATAGAATTAGGACATGTGTTAGGGTAATATTAATATCATATTTACCCTTAGTTACCCTATTTACTATTAACCGCGGTAAAAATAGTAAAAAGTTACTATTCACCAAAAAATTATTTTCATCTCATTGAACCACATTTTAGTCCTTGATATTAACCGTGTCTCTCGGATTTTTGAAATTCCATTCACAGAAGCGGTAAAATTTAGTTTTATGCAAAATTCAGTTTTTAACCTACCACTTAGTGGTTTCACTATTCATCAAAAATTGAAAGTTTTCAGAAAAATACCAAAATTTCACCCTAGGCTAATTTCGATATTCTGAGTCCAAAAATGAAGTCCATTTTGAAAAATAAAATTTATAAAATTTCAAAAAGTGGTTATTACTATTCATAACGGCTAGTTTTAATAGCATATTGTTGTTTAGTGAAACTCGGTATTGCGTACGACGCAAGCTATCGAGGAAGGTCGCGATTGCGTGTAAAGCAAGCCAAGAAAGTGTTGTGTAGAAAAAGATTCCTTTGATGATAACATAAAAGTCTCGGGTGTTACATTCTACCCCCCTTAAAAAGAATTTCGCCCTCGAAATTCGTCACTTTGCAACAAACAAATGAGGATACTTCTCCCTCATCATATCCTCAAGCTCCCATGTAGCTTCTTCAAGTTGGTGGTTTCTCCATAAAACTTTCACCAAGCGAGTGGTCTTGTTTCGTAGGACTTTTTCGCTACGATCTAGAATCTCTATCGGCTGTTCTTCATAAGAAAGATCTTGCTCCAGCGGTACAACTTCTGAGCTGAGTACATGTGAAGGATCTGGTATGTACTTTCTCAGGAGAGATACGTGGAACACATCGTGAACTTGAGAGAGATTCGGTGGAAGCGCCAATCGGTAAGCTACCTTCCCAACACGATCCAGTATTTCAAAAGGACCGATATATCTAGGGCTCAACTTCCCCTTCTTTCCAAATCTCATAACCCTCTTCCAGGGAGATATTCGTAAGAACACTTTATCGCCCACTTCAAACTCTAGGTCTTTTCTTCGGTTGTCGGCATAACTTTTCTGTCGACTCTGAGCTGCTCTTATGTGTTGTTGAATAGATCTGACCTTTTCTGCCATTTCATCAACGAGATCAGGTCCTAATAGCTTTCTTTCCCCAACTTCATCCCAGCAAGTTGGAGTCCTGCATTTCTTTCCATAGAGAGCTTCATAAGGAGCCATCTGAATACTGGAGTGAAAGCTATTATTATAAGAAAATTCCACCAAAGGTAGGTGTTGATCCCAACCTCCTTTGAAATCCATAGAGCAAGCTCTCAACATATCTTCTAGGGTTTGAATTGTTCTCTCAGACTGACCGTCTGTCTGGGGATGATAAGCAGTGCTGAAACTCAACTCTGTATCCAGAGTATGCTGAAGACTTCGCCAGAACTTCGAGGTAAATCTCGGATCTCGATCAGATATAATAGAAAGTGGTACTCCATGCAATCTTACCACTTCCTTTACATATATCCTGGCAAGCTGATCTAGAGAGAAATCCTCTCTAATAGCAATGAAGTGTGCAGACTTTGTAAGACGATCAACTATGACCCAGATAGCATTATTGCCTTTGGATGTTTTAGGAAGTCCTGTGACAAAGTCCATAGTGATGTTTTCCCATTTCCATTCGGGTATGGGTAATGGTTGTAACATCCCCTTAGACTTCTGTCTCTCAGCTTTAACTTGTTGACAAATCAAGCATCGAGAGACATATTCAGCAACATCTCTTTTCATGCCATCCCACCAGAAGTACTCTTTCAGGTCCCTATACATCTTCGTGCTTCCAGGATGAATAGAGAATGATGAACTATGAGCCTCATCTAGCAGCTCATTCTTTAATTCGGGGATGGGAGGAACGCAAACCCGATTCCTGAACTTTATTATCCCATCACAATCAAGGTTGAATTCAGGAACATTTCTCACCTTCTTTTGTAACTCGACATCTTCTTTCTGTGCCTCTTTAATCTTCACATGTATAGATGGTTGAACATTCATTTGGGAAAGATAAGATTTTTCCCTTTCCATTATAATTCCAAGATCCATCCTTTGTAAATCCATAAATATTGGATCTTTTGTGATCCTCATCATGGATAAACTAGCATGGTCTTGTCGACTTAATGCATCTGTCACCTTGTTTGCTTTCCCAGGGTGGTAATGGATTGAGCAGTCATAATCTTTAATCAGCTCCAACCATCTTCTTTGACGCATATTCAACTCCTTTTTTGTGAAAATATACTTTAAACTTTTATGATCAGTATAAATATCACACCTTTCACCATAAAGGTAATGCCTCCAAATCTTTAATGCAAAGATTACCGCAGCCAACTCCAAATCATGTGTTGGGTAATTTTGCTCATGGATTTTCAACTGTCGTGAGGCATAAGCTATCACCATATCATTTTGCATAAGAACACACCCCAATCCCTTCTTGGATGCATCACTGTAGATCACAAACCTTTCTCCACTACAAGGCAGTGTGAGCACAGGTGCACTGGATAACCTTCTTTTCAACTCCTTGAAATTCTCTTCACATTCCTCTGTCCAGACAAACTTAACTCCTTTCCGAGTCAACTTGGTGAGTGGATTAGATAATCGTGAAAAATCTTTTACAAAACGTCGATAATATCCAGCCAAACCAAGAAAACTTCGGATCTCAGTTACTGTTGTTGGTCTTGACCATCTTTCGATAACCTCTGTTTTTGCTGGATCCACAGATATCCCCTCTTTTGAGATTATATGACCCAAAAATGCAACTTTTTGAAGCCAAAATTCACACTTGGTAAATTTGGCATAAAGCTTCTCCTTTCTCAGGGTCTTCAATATAATTCTCAAGTGATCTTCATGCTCTTCCTTGCTCTTTGAATAGACAAGAATATCATCTATAAAGACTACCACAAATTGATCAAGATAGTCTCTAAAGACTCTATTCATTAGATCCATGAAGATAGCAGGGGCATTAGTAAGACCAAATGGCATCACTATAAATTCATAGTGTCCATACCTTGTACGGAAAGCCGTCTTTGGTATATCCTCCCTTTTGACCCTTAATTGATGATACCCTGAACGAAGATCAATCTTGGAAAAGTATTGAGCTCCGCGTAGTTGGTCAAATAAGTCATCAATGCGTGGGAGATGATATTTGTTCTTGATAGTGATCTTGTTAAGTTCTCGATAATCAATGCAGAGTCTCATTGATCCATCTTTCTTCTTAACAAATAGAACAGGTGCTCCCCAAGGTGACGCACTAGGGCGTATGAATCCCTTATCAAGATTCTCTTGGAGTTGCTTCTTCAATTCCTGCAACTCAATTGGGGCCATTCTATAAGGTGTCTTTGAAATAGGCAAAGCACCCGGTACGAGTTCTATTGAAAACTCAACTTCACGATTTGGTGGAAGACCCGGTAATTCCTCTGGAAAGACATCATCAAACTCCCGTACAATGGGCATATTCTTAATCGTGAGTTTCTCACCAACCATTTGTGATAAATAACCTTCATTTAGTGGAATCAATACCCATAAGATGGAAGAAATTTCCACTGGAAGGTTATGTTCATCCTTGCATTGATAGACGATCGTAGATTGATCTGGAATATGAAATGTGACTTCCCTTCTTTGGAAATCGATATGAGATCTATGTAGAGAAAGCCAATCCATGCCAAGAATCACATCAAATTCCACTAAAGGAAGGATCACAAGATTTGCAGCAAGCACTTTCCCACAAACTTCGATCGGAGAAGAATTATAAACTTCTGATGCGATTGATGTGCCATTAGGTGTTGTCACAGCTAACTCAACATCTAATTGTTGAGGTAATACGGTGATACCCTTAGAGAATTTTTCAGAAATAAAAGAGTGGGTGGATCCAGAATCAAATAAAACATTTGCTACTTTAGAGTGGGTGGTAAGTGTACCTTTCACCACATCGTTATCGTACTCCACCTCGCTGATAGAAATTGCATGTGACTTTCCTTTGTCTTTAGCCTTAAGAGTTTGTTGACGTCGACCATCATCATCAACCCTTGGATTTGGGCATTGATTGGCATAATGCCCCATCTCCTTGCACTTGAAACATTGAAGTGTAGCAGGTTCATTCTGTGTATCCCTTCCTTTGTTTGCATCATTAGACATCTTCTTCCCATTATCACGGCATTCAAATGCCCGATGACCTTCCTTTCCACATTTAAAACATTTACTTGTCCCTTTAAGACAACTCCCTCCATGTTTCTTTCCACACTTTGAGCATAAGGGAAAGTTCATCTTCTTTTCCGTGTGCTCTTTAGATTTTTCTTTGAATTCCATCTTCCTCTTCTTATCAAACCCATGTGACTGATGGGTTACTCCAATCTCCATCTCGACGTTGAGAGCACATCGAACGATTTCCTCGTAGCTATTGAAGTCCCTTATGGCTAACGCCCTTCGAAGACTTGGTTTTAAGACACTAAAGAATCGATCGATCTTACTCTCAGGTTGGATAATAATACCAGAAGCGTACCTTGCAAGTCTTGTAAAATTTGCTTCATAGGTACTAACAGATTCATCATCCCTTTGCTTCAGTTCAAGGAACTCTTTCTCCATCTTTGTTCGGAGAATACGAGGGAAGTACTTATTGAAAAATAAGTTCTTGAACTCGTCCCATTCCATAGACTCAATTTCTTCCCTTTGCCTTGTATTCTTAACAAGATTCCACCATTGATCAGCATCTCCTTCCAAACGATACACTGCTAGGATGACTTTATCATGCTCAGAACATTGAAGAACTGAAAATATCTTTTCAGTAGTACTAATCCATTGTTCAGCAACTAATGGATCAGTAGACCCGCTGAAAGATGGTGGACGCTGCCTCATGAAGGATTCAACAGAATGTTGCTCCCTCCTTTGTTCGTTTGGAAATCCTGCATGATTCATAGCTTGAGGAAGTTGTGTGAGCATGGCTACAAGATTTTGCATTCCAGCTCCCATATCGTTTGGTTGCTCAGGGGGACAATCATTGCATTGCCCATCGCATTCCGCATTAACACGGTTCCTTCGGGTTCCAGCCATTGACTAAAACCAAGAAGAATAGTGTGAGAAACACTAATTATAATAGGAAACCACATAATTCAAGAATAAAATTTTCATGCTTAAGGTCTTATCCTAGGTTATTCAAGGCCATTTCTAAAACACTAAGATTGTGTTCTATGCTTAGACTTATCCTTAGGGTTCTTACTAAGGCTTTCACATCCTAGTTTCCAAAGGTTGACTATACCTTTCCTCTGATACCAACTATAACGACCCATACTTTACATACATTGTTAATACTTCAAAATTGAAGCACACTTATTACAACATATGACAAAACCACAAAGGACCGTATAGGTATAGTGTCTTTAGAAACTGGGAAACATAAACAACTGGTTCATAAATCTTCTACAGTATCTCCCGTTTATTTCATCATATCTAGGGTCCCTTTTAGCATATTCAATTTAATATCCATCTTCCTGACCTGGGGAAAAGAAAACATAAAAGGGTGAGCTCAAATGCTCAGCAAGGGCAAATAAAGGAAATAAAAATCCTATCATATCTTTATGAAGATCAAAACCTGCAAAAGAGATCATAATATCTTAACATGGAATAAATCATAGAAGTGAAAATGAGATCCCCATAATCATAACATAAAACTTGAAACTTTGTGGCATGCACACATAATCATGGAAAATCATTTCTTGTTAGTCATGACTCATTGCCAAGACTATCTTAGTGGACAAAGTCCCTTTCTGAACCGAGTTCACTCCTCGTTTCAGTCCTGTATCGCTGAACCGAAATAACCTTCCGTTCCAGCCATGCCTATCTCATGAGATATAAAATCTTTACCCAATGCATTGGAGGGAGATATAGGTCCCACCCATCTTATAATGAATCCTTTCTTATGTGTGCCACATAATCATAAAACATACATCATCGCATAACACATATAACAAAAATGGGATTCTTGAAACATCATGACATCATAAATCAATTCATATATGATAAAGGAATTCATAAACATAATTCCATCACAACATAGTCAAACCACTGTAAAAATATGGATAGAAACAGAACCCTTTATTATCTTAGATGGAAAATAATTTTGATAAAACACTTGTATTGAATTCTTGAGGAAAATATCCTTTCTTCTTCAAAAACAATTTTCCTTTCATAACATGTCATACAACTTTAAAATAAAAGAAGTTGATTAAAAATAAACTTGAAAACTTGTAAAGGAAGCTTCTTGGAAATAATGTTTTAAAAATCCATTCATGCCGTATAAGTTAAAAAAAACATTCTTCGTACTTTTGTCGGAAAAGTCAAAAAGTACCTCGTACGGAAAAACGACAAAAGATTCCTTTCATATTCTTTACTAAAAACTCACCTAAGGGTAAAATTGGATTTAAAATATTGCAAGTGGATGGAAACAATATTTCATATTGAGGGAACATGGATGTGGATGATAAAATACACCCCAGTAAATACTTACGAATAAACAATCTCGGATAAAAATGAGATTGTGATATTTCCCTTACCTTAGGTCCAATTTGCTTTGTACGTGTCCGAAGCTCCTGTATAATGGTTTAAATAATGTTATTGACTTATTCCAGAATCATACATATTTATATGATATCATATATGGTCATATTATTAGCTTCTTGTTAGTAATATTTCATTGTTACTTGTTACTCGGGTCTTTATAACTTTTTGTTCTTATGCGTGTTTTGTCGAATAAATTCTTATTCTTATCTTTAGGTTATAGATAATTAATTTCCAGAATGGTATTAGTGTAGTATATACCATATTCATTCATTCAATTCATTTATATAATCATTATGAAATGAAGATCATGTAGAACGAGTCGCATCACATCGTGGAGACGGTATTCCGTACGTACGCACGAGTGATGATATCGTTCCTATGATCGTGGAATTGTATTGGAGTATATATATATATTATTTCAGTATCAATATTACTTAATCAAATATAGTTACTCATTACACCATTATACCATTCCTTGTAAGGTGATGGTGGAAAATAGATTACACCACGGCGTGGAGACGGTATTCCGTACGTACGCACACGCGGTGATTTCATTTTTTCCGTAGGATGGATAGAAGGTGAATTAGGGTTGTTTCATATTTATAATAACATAACAGTATGTAAGTAATACTGATGTTATTACTTTATCATGAAACAACTAAAGAAGAAGAAGTTGAAGAAGAATGAAATTGAAAAGATCGGTAATGGATATTACCTCTTCTTTGGAACGCCTCTTTGAATCCTCCACTTAAGGAACTAAGATTGGTCTTTGGAGAAGACCAGGACCTCTAGGATTATTCTAGGGAAGTGTAGAGGAGAAAATGGCAGGGGTTGGCCGAGCTTGAGTGCTCAAATTGGTGTGAGGAGGAGGGAGAGGAGGTGCCCTTTTATAAGGGAGGAGAGGGGCACCTTAGGAATATCTCAAAATATTATTTTATATTAAAGTCAAAATCGGTTTATAATGGTTCCAAAGGGTCTTATTTCGAAGCTAAAGTGGGGATGGGTCGAAATCCTATCAACCAATAGGATTTAGACAAGTTTAGGGTATTATTTTAACCTTATCAATTAGATTTAACTCTAAGTTAATTAATTTAACTTTTACCGTGTCTTTTTGTTTTCTTTCACTATATGGTTAATACACTTACTATAACATGCCAAACGAACCCCAAATTGTTTATTATTAATATATATATCCTTATCTAAGTCATTTGGCCGAACCATAGATTTTTAAAAATAAAATAACAATTAATAATATAATATTTGATTTAAAAACTATTTTGTGTCAATTTTGACACTATTTGATATATGATTTTTGTGAAAGTCATAACAGAATTATATGTTCGAACCAAGTTAATTAAATCATTACTAATATATCATAGTAACCTAGAAAATTAGTGGAATTCATAAAAAGTCTCAAATTACATTTATTTTGGTATTTATATTATCAATTTTTTTCAATATTTCATTAATAAGATAATTACTGCATCATCTTTGTGTAATAATTAAATTAAATTATTTGATGTCTAAAAATTACAAATAAAATACCATCATGTAGGAAATCTTTTTAGGGTTCTAATGAATATTTACAATCGAATTTATCTTATGTATAACCCTATATTAAAAATGATTTACTTATTAAACTTTGATTTTAACTATTTTAACCCTTCTTTAAATAAATTAATAATAAATGTCCTAATCTAATCCAAGTGGGCCTAAATGGTCATATTTTATTCCTAAGTTTGTTTTTGGTCGAATTACACTTGTCCAATAGAATTAGGACATGTGTTAGGGTAATATTAATATCATATTTACCCTTAGTTACCCTATTTACTATTAACCGCGGTAAAAATAGTAAAAAGTTACTATTCACCAAAAAATTATTTTCATCTCATTGAACCACATTTTAGTCCTTGATATTAACCGTGTCTCTCGGATTTTTGAAATTCCATTCACAGAAGCGGTAAAATTATGTTTTATGCAAAATTCAGTTTTTAACCTACCACTTAGTGGTTTCACTATTCATCAAAAATTGAAAGTTTTCAGAAAAATACCAAAATTTCACCCTAGGCTAATTTCGATATTCTGAGTCCAAAAATGAAGTCCATTTTGAAAAATAAAATTTATAAAATTTCAAAAAGTGGTTATTACTATTCATAACGGCTAGTTTTAATAGCATATTGTTGTTTAGTGAAACTCGGTATTGCGTACGACGCAAGCTATCGAGGAAGGTCGCGATTGCGTGTAAAGCAAGCCAAGCAAGTGTTGTGTAGAAAAAGATTCCTTTGATGATAACATAAAAGTCTCGGGTGTTACACATATACACAAATATGATATCATATTTCATCTTCTAATATTTTGTTGTTAAAAATATTTCTGTAGTATCATTATTTCAAGTCTCAACTAATTCATTTTTCATTATATGTTTGGATACATAAGACATGTTTTTAATTGATAAGATTTATTTTATTTGTATACATAATGATATTATGTATTTAAAAATTATTTTTTAATCATTAAATGATATTAATTATTGAATGGTTATGATGGGGAATGAATCTCATCGCGTTCGTGGACACAGTAATCAGTACGTAAGCACGAGCAACAATATTATTCTATTGATGGTGAAATCATATGTAATTTGATATAATGTCATATATATAGAATCAGTAACATGTTTTATTTATTAATAAAATAAATTATATTCCTTATTGTACCCATCCTTATAATTTTTTGTTGAATCAACAAACTACACCACAACGTAGAGACTGTAAGCCTTACGTATGCACGAATGGGGACATTGTCATTAATAGGATTGATAGAATAATGAATATGGTTGTACCATATTTATAATAACATAAGTGTATTTATAATGTACGAGATTAAATATGTTGTTATGGAATCAAAAAATAAAGAATAATTGAAGATGAAAAGAACAATGAAAGAGGTGATGAAATAATTGCTTCTTCTTTGAGTTCTTCAATTTGATTTTATCCAAACGCTCATTAAGTTGGATTTATAATCATCCTAAGGCCTCATAGTTGAATTTAGTTTTGTTGGGAGGATATTTGATCATTTTTTGATAGATCCAAATGGGTTTTAAGGTTTTATATTGAGATAATGTGATGTAGAAATTTATAAGATAGCTGAGGGTCACTTTAGGGAAACCATGAAATATTATTTTATTATACACCATATTCAGTTTATAATGTCTTCTAAAGGATTTATGTTGATGTAAAGATGTGTTTGTGTCAAAAATATCTCAACCAATGGGTTTTATATAGGTTTTGGTCACCTTATTAATCTTATCATTTAGATTTAACTCTTGGTTAAATAGAATAACATTATCCATTTCTCCGGGTATTTTAATATAATATAGTGAGTAAACTTACTATAAAATTCCAAGAGAACCAAAAGATGTTCATTAATGACATATCCATTACTATATAAGTCTTTTTTCCAACCCTTAGATATTTAGGACTACTATATCATTTAATAATATAGTATTTTTTTAAATTTTATTTATGAAAAATTAGACATTATTAAGTATTTTGTTTTTATGACAGTCATAAATATATTATTTTTCGATAAAAATAAATTTCATCAACACTAACATGTAATTGTAACCTTTTATTTTTTTTTAATGCATCAAAAGTCTGAATTTAAATTTATTTTATTATTTATAATATCAAATTTTATAATCATTCATTAATAAGGTACTTACTGAATCATCATTGTGTCATAATTAGATTTAATTATATAATGTCTAAAAATTATAAATAAAATACCATGATGAATTAAATCCTCTATTATTTCTAAAGAATATTTATAGTAAAAATTATCTTTTGTATAAACATATAATAAAACAATTGGTTATTAAACTTTTAATTTAACACTTTTAACAATTCATTAAATAAAATAATAAAAAATGTCCTAACAAAAACCTAGTGTACCAAAAGGATAATATTTTATTCCTAATGTTTAATTTGGTCTAAATACACTAATCCAATATAATTATGACATGTTTTAGGGTAATTATAATCTCATTTATACATTTAATTACCCAATTTACATTTAACTATTGTAAATAAAATTCAAAAGTAACTATTCACAAAAAATAATTTTCATCTTACTGAACCACATTTTACATACTTATGTCAACCATATCTCTTTTTTTTTACAAATTAATTCACAAAAGCAGAAAAATTACGTTTTATGAAAATTTTCAAACGTGCCATGAAGGTGGGTAAACAAGTTTAAAAATTTATATAAAATTTTATACATATACATTATTATAAAATTACACTAATAAATTATGTTTCACTAATATTGGTATTATGTATATCTTTTTACATAAAATAAATTAAAATAAAATAAACAATTATTTAAATTAGTAGTCGTTCTTTGAACAATAACGTAGTGTTTCAAACAATTAATAAAAAATTGAATGATTTCTGAAAAATAACAAATATTTACCCTAAGATAATTTTGATATTACAAATAAAAAATGATGTCTATTTTACTAAATTCCAAACATAAGAGTTTCATTAATTAATTTCAAATTAATTCACTTTGTCAACACTAGAAAACTGGTCATTGAGAAATAAATTCTATCAATAGATTGATATGTGATAATGTCCAGTTTAAAAATGAAAAAACATCCAGTGACCCACATTTATTAAATTATAAAAATATAATCTAATTAGACTAAAAAACTATTAATATATATAATTTAACACTATAAATTGTATTTATTAGAAAATTATCAATTAAAAATTAATATCTTTCAATATTCATCAAAATATGAATGTTATAATAAATACTCCAAAAAATTATCCAAAGTAAATTTTATATACTGATTCTTTAGAATAATATAATTTAATCAAATTTTGTATATAAAAGTGTAAAATATGGGATTTAGAATGGGTTCTCTATTAAAAGGATGAAAGAATGCATTTAAAAACTTATTTTTTATCTAAAAAATTGAATTTTTACTTATATTATGTTTAATAAACACAAAATATTAGTGTTAAAATTATATATGATATATATATAATTGAAAATGTTGTTATTAATTTTCATAACCGCTTTCTAAAAGGTTAGTTTGATAGGTCGTGGTGCGCTTGAACATGGTGTTACTTACATCGCAAGGTATTATATTATTAGAAGAGAAACTCACCGTGAAAGCATGGATTGTTAAAAATTGATTAATATTGAAGATATTGGAATTTTTATTCAAAAAATATAAGAATGATATTTGAAGATGGTGATGAATAAAGAAATCATACATGGACTCCATATGATTATTTGAAATCTAAAAAGGGAATTTTCCATGCATGGGCGTTTAATGAAGAAGGTGGAATGAACTACTATTGTACTAGACACTTGACCTTACGTTAAAAATAATAGTAGGACAACCATGCAGGCTAGCTGAAGCCCTCACCAATGGTATATGCGAGATGTGAGAGTTTACCACGCCCAAATGGAATTCCTCAATGGCAGCCCGGTAAGTGTGCATGGGGCTATGTATAAGCCCCGATGGATGAATAGTTGGTTCTTGATGCGAACCCAAAGTAAAAAAGATAGGAACAGAAGCACGACCACAGAACACTGGTGTAGGGCGGCACTAGGAATGGGGGGAAAAGAATTCTGATTCGTGGTTTCCACACCTTTTATTATAAAGTTACCATGTACCATGTGTTGGTATAGATGTGGGATAAAATTTTGTCCCATAGAACAAATTACCAACATATACATGATCTCGCATGAGATCTCTGCCGCACATCTCAATTCGTTACTGAGCCTCTAATCACCACCTCTCATCTAATCCCACATCTCACCATTTTTAACTGGGCACATCTGATCTCCTTCACAGCGTTTCCCTCATCATCCAGCCACCCAATGTGAACCTGTACGTCGTCACCATTTTCGGGTCTCCATGATCGAAATCCATCCACTATTGAAGCTTCATCCTTCATGCATAATGATCATCTAAGTAACATGATACCATTCATGGAACTACATTTTCATCCCTATAATGACTAAAGAATATCGCATGTGGATGAAGAAACAGATGGTGCAAGGCCACGTCATGGAACTCATGCATTCATGATAGATGATTTCATGCATTTTTAAACACACGTATGTGATGTTCTCACCGAGAAAGATAGAACAACATTAAATGTAAAAAAACTGAAAGAATCAGCATATCTTTGACAGGGGATAGAGGTTTATAAATGTAGGATATCTCTATATTTCAAATCATATAACCCTGAAAATATGAACATGTATCGTCACCTATAAAAGGAGATGCAATGAGTTAAAACAGGTTACTACCATTCATTGAAAAAAGATCTCATGTTTCTGCAATGAAAATGTGCTAACATGAACCCACCTGGTTCATGAAATGTTAGCGTTTGTACATAGTCATTCTATGTAAAGAAAAGGTGACGTTCATCCCTTGCGCGAAAGAGAATAGTGATCTTCCATGGTATGCGAAAGAAGTTGCACCCTCTGTACGAATGAATAAGTCTTTTGTCATGCGATAGGTTCTATTGAACCCTCATGTGTCTTCGTGAGAAGCAACCCACTGGAACACAATAGGTGAAATCACACACATGTTATACTCTATGAAGATGGAAACCAAGAATCATGTTAGTTATGTGAAGAAAAAACAAGCTCACACATTACACGAAGAAGAAGACCTCGTGTGCCATACAGTCTTCATGAAGAAGAAGAACACATGAATATTTTGTTTCAAAAAGATAAGAAAAGAATAGTTAATGAAGGAAAAATGTACATGTACACATTCCATATAGGATAATAGTAATCCTCTACATAATAAAAAACCCAAACATAAACCACACACATACCAATTCGGGTTGTTTGTACTTTACATGAAGAATAAGGGACACTCTCACACACACACACAATCCATAAACTCATTGGAGTTGTGAGTGAAGGATGAGTGAAGAAGGAGTGTGATTGCATGATGGAGTTAATGTTCATGAAATAAAACATAATTATAATCTATGTGAGCACATTTGGATAAGGATGAGGAAAGAAAAATATCACACACTAATAACATACCCTTTTGGGTGTGAATAAACACACTTATATTGAACCTAATAAAAATAATTACTGTGTGTGGGAAAATAACCAATGAAAAGAAAGTGTGTGTGATTTTAAGTAATGAAAACAAATAGAAGTAGTGTGTTCTTAAAATGTTATACCCAGTGGTGATTTTAAAAATGAAAGAGAGAGGAATGATATTGTGAATGCATTTATATGCACACGTGAAGACACTAAAAATGAAGAATCAAAATTGTTTGGGAACATTTATAATAAAGAAGATGAAATTACATGAATTCATCCATGAAGCATTATTAATTGAGATATCCAAAAACAATAAGTTTTTATTCAATGTATTACATGCATGAAGTGAATGAATATTGATAATGAATCCAAGCGTAGTTAAAGAGAAACTTGTATATGTGTTTACAGTGTTTGAAGATTCAAGAAGACAGACATACCTAACATAATTCATGATCATTATTTCCTATAAATATTCATGAATATGTATTGTGTATCACTTGAAAACATCTATGTTAGGTCAAGCCGTCATCAAGATATTGAATAGTTTCCTAATAATTGTTTTCCATAGGAGTGATCAGAAAAGTGATTCGAGTTGTTGAGAAATCGTAATAGACCTTACCAATGGCTGTTGATGATTCTAGAAGAGATACATAAGAAATTATGACTCAGAAATCTTGTGTGGGAAGAGAATGAGGTTTGTATACAGTGAATCAAGTGTGAACAAAAAGTAAGCTACTCATGGGACTCTAGAGCTAGAAAAACCATGTGATATTCCCTGAGGAGAAGAAAACATCATTGAGACTCTGGAGCAGACCAGGTGAACTCAAGTAACACTATGAGAAGCAATTGAATGAACCTATTATGGTACTCAAGAGTGAAATAGTAGGAATCTGTATTGACCCTTTTAATTGATAATATTATATTAGAGAATCTGTGTTGGGGGAATAACCAACATTTCAATGAGTATGCCATTGAACTAAAACCTGTAAATACTTATGTTTAGCGGCTTTACATTTAATACATCATTTGAAGTATGGATTAGAGACATAAGAAGAGTGGATCCAGGATTTATCCATCCATAGAAGTTTTATTCAGAATAATCAATATGTAAAATGTTTTGAATGGATTAATAATTCACCCCATCCCCTCGCAATGATTGACATTGATTCGAGCACTTCACCAAGGAAAGAAATTATGTTATCTAAAAGACCAATTACAATAAATAAAATAATATTATGAAATGTCATATCAATTAAATATCATATAAGTCGTGGTAATGAAATTATTGTTGAATATAGGATATGCCTCATATAAGTTAATGTTAGAAACGAATATCCTTATTCTATGTTCGACTTGATTATTTTAATTTAAAAATTCATATTTAATAAAGATATATTGTTTAAAAAAATTCATGAAAATAATTTATTTATATCATATAATTGATTATTTACCTATAAACATTTTCCACATGTTTATGAAAAACTCATTTTTAAAATCATTGTTAATGGTAATAACTAATTCGTTTAACATGTGTATTTTGATTATAATGTTTTATCCTTACACATTCATCATTATTAAAATATATATTTTTTTAAAAATGTTTCAAAATTATATAAATTTATTAAAAACATATATACAGTCACTCATAATATATATATATAATAAATGATTTACATTTTTCATTGGTATGATAGGTCGTTTGGACATATGGATGTTCTTTTTTACTGATGGAAATAATGTAACGAAATTAATAACTATAATTTCTAGAAAAAGTTATATAAAATTAAAATCATATAAATTCATGAAATAATTTATTATTTCAATTCATGTATAACTAAAATAAAAAATAAATCACATCACATCATGGAGTTAGTAGTCTACACAAAAAAAGGATTGATGCTATTGTATTCAAAATAATTCGAAGGTAAGAACATATATTTGATCATCTGTTTTTCGAATGATTTAATTATTTCATATAATTTATATATATATATACTAAACATATCATAATAAACATCCATGAAATATGGTGGTGGTAAATTAATTGTATCATTATGTGGAGACGGTAAGCCATATCTATGGATGATCGATAACTTCAATTCTCATTGGATTTGAAGGTTAAAAGAAATAGTTATTTAAAATTAATTATAACATTTCAGTATGTTGAGATTAAATAAGATATTATTTAAATATATTTATAATATATTTTTATGAGGAAAATAATAAATAAATGAATGTGATTGGTTATGGTGATTATCACTCTTTTCAATGATCTCATTTAAAAACATTCATTAGGCTTCAATAGATTATCACATGGGATGAAAAGCAGCACTAGAATACGGATATGGATATTTAGAAGGGATTTTAATTTTTTTTTATTAAATATAGAAGGCTCAACTTTGATTGAAAATTTGATCAAGGAGGATCACTTTTATATTTAATGTAAGGGGTTCATTTAATATTTATAAATTATTAAATTTTAATAATGAAATTCTTAATCCAAATATGTCTAAATGGATAGGGATTTGAAACTAGGGTAAGATTTAGTTTAAATAATATCAACCAATAAAATTTGGAAATAAATAAGTTAAAATTTATTACATATATCTTTGTTTAATCATTTTGATAACATAGTTTTACCGTAACCATGGTAACATAATTTTCAGAATTTTCAGGTCATACATTTACATATATGGTAACTATTAACTCATACTTTGACCTAGGATGCCATTTAATACCATTTATTACCCACAAGCTGTCATTAAAATTTATATTTACATTTATCTATTTTAATAAAATATTATTTTGAATTTCTTTTTTATTTTAAATTTGTTCAATATTTAGTTTAAATGGTGTCAAATACAACATGAAATTTTTTATTTAGAATATAATTCATTAAAACATCAAAAATATGTCATATTCTAGTACCAAATACATGTTACCCTATACAAAACTTAAATTAAATGTATTTTAATATTTTATGTGTCATTAATTTTATCTTTAAATTAGTTAAATTAATAATATATTTGTGTTGAAAATATATTTAATGTAATTATATAATAATTATAAATAATAACGAAAATATCTACATGGTGGTATTTTCAGTATTGAAAAAATATTTTTTCTATGTTATTAAGTATATTTTTACCTTTATGGATACATAATAGATATTTATAATTAATATAGTGAGATTATATATCATTCATTGATTTAAAACATATATTTCTAATTTTTATGGATTAGTGTCCACTGAAAATATTTATTTCTAGAAGATGGTAATAACGGTCTAATTGTCATAATTAAACCAAAACATAGATGTAATATTATGATTATGTTAATTAGTTTTAAAAAGGATACCCATATATACTCTTTAATATTACAATAAATTCTATCATTAATAAAATTCATATTTCTAAAAGAATTGCTTGTTGATATTAAACCAATGTGAAAATAATAATTAAAAATATATAAATAATCTTATCAAATTAAATACCCATAAGTGATATAATTTCATTTTAAATCAAAATTAAAATGGAATTAAATGTAGTTTATCAAAAAATGACATTATATATATAAATTTTTCATTAAACATAAATAAATAAAAAATTTAATTCCAATGAACATTATTCAATTAGTAATAATATATTATAAAATATTATAATTTTGAAAAAGATTTAAAAAATGAAACATTGTAATTTCTTGAATGAAAATATTTATTTTCTAAAATCTACAAATTTCCCTATTCTATATAAAATCAATCATTTCATAAATTCTTAGAAAATATTCCGAAAATATATTTCTGATCATCGTATTTATATAATTCATTACTTATATAATTAATTTTTTTTTGTGTTTAAGAAACGTGTTATTATAATTTTTCACTATTAAAGAAGGAAAATACATTTTGTAGAGAAATTTTATTATAAATTATAACATAATTTTTCTAAAAATTGGGTACTTATTTAATAAAAATTATCACTTCATTTTTTATCGAATAGGTCCTTTATATAGATATATATTATAACTCATATAATAGAATCTATACCCACAATATATATTAATATGTGAATAAATAATAAATTTCAACTAGTATATCGTGGTTTATTGAAACTCATTGTAGTAGATTTTATAATCTATAAAACATAGTACACTTTTAAAATTATAGGTTTTTAAATTCTTCAAAAATTAATAAAATTTTTACTCACAATTTAACCTTCTTCTCGATAATAATTTCTATATCTTTTTATATAATTATTTAAATCACAAATACATTGAAGGTTTAATTAATCATCCTGTTAAAGTGGGTAACTGATATATGATGGCGAGAATTGAATTTTATTTCCAAATTGGAGAAGATTAGTGGGAAGACAAAATAAAGACAATGATGATTAAATTATGAACTAATTTCTAACAAATTAATATAGTAAAATATATTAATTGTAATAAAATAGAAAAAATGAAAAATATTTGATGATTTATATAACTATTGATTTATTGGAAAAGATACCGAATGAATATTTTTATAAAAATTTACAAATTTACATGGATTATATTAATATCTTGATAAAGAACTCCAAAAATGACATTCACATAGTTAAAATCCAAATATTTGGGATAATATAATCATATTATTGATCATTGATCAACATCCACTTCATCACTTAATCCATGAAGTGTATATTTGAGAATAATTGCTTATTCCAGGATTAGTTTTAATGAATAATAAGATCTATATTTCATTCTATTAAAATATCACTATTTACCAAAACCAAATAGGTTAGAACTTTTTTTCCAATATGATATATCATAAATTGAACTCTATCTAAAATATCTAAATTTATATATATTAAAATTTGTATGTAGTTAACCTTAATGTCGATAAAAAATATGTATGAAAAATTAAAATTTGTTTTGATTGATGGTAGCATGAGCATATCATGGATTGCGAAAAAAAATATTTCATATGATAAAATTAAGTATATTGGTAAACCTAGGTTGTATCCAGATATAAGCACACAACAATCATGTGTTTCAGTTATAATTAGACAAATAAGTTAGGATGTTTCTGAAATTGATTTTGTTTTGAAAAAAAATCAATAAAACAAAATAAATCAATAATGTAAATTTTTTGAAACCAATTGACAAATAATGCGATTAAAAATAGTGATAATAATAGTGTGATCATGTTTGGGTTGGTTTTCTAATTACAATGTTATCAAAGTTCTAATTTATCAAAACCACTTTTGATAATCCGATTAATGGGCCGCTTGGTCAATAGTGATGATGATATTAAACCTTATCAATATATTTGTTTGGTCAACTCTACTTATTTTTATGAAATAGTTGCAGCAAATAACCTAGATTGATTTAGGGAATTCATAATGGGGTCTTGTTAATCCCAAAATAGTGGATGGAGATAATTGTAATTTTACAATGTATTAATATCATTATAATATAATATCAAATATGATCACATAAGATTATAAAAACTATTATTAGAATTAAAAACACAATTCACTGAAGATATAATGATTTCAAACAATTAAGTAAATGAACTCATACATTAAAAATGTTAAAAACCACTAAATTAAAAATAAATAAAAGTATTACCCCCCAATTTTAAGGGTAATTGATAATAAGGGGGATGAATAATTCATTACAAAAGTAAAAATAAATGAAATATAGAAAAAAGTACATAAAAATTTCCTCTAAAATATTTCCTCATGAAGTATTCTTCTGTTAGTCCTACCAGATGGGAGAGACATTCTCTGGTATCATCTTTAAAGATGTTGCAAATTATGTTTTCTATGTAACCTATAAATTTAAATGCATCTTGAACTTTGTACAAGATATTATAACCTCATTACTATACCTTACTTTTTTAAGATTCCTATCACTATTCCACTAACCCCAATTTGAGTGATTCATGTGAATCCTTAATGAAGGAATTTATCCATGAAATTTAATTTCAATCATCCGCAACATTTCTTATTTCAATGAAAACATTTATAATCCATTTAAGATGTTTGTATCCCATGATATTGTCTATTGAATGTTGTATGGGTATATTATGCCATCGTGAGTAAATTTCATAGTTTGATCATTTTTTATGGATCAATGTGTTTCAAAATGTTAATGATTATAGAAGAGTAATTTCAATACCATGGAAACTAGATGTATAAAAAATCACATTAATTCAATCAAAATTTCAGATGTTGTGCTCAACAAATAGAAGCAACAATAAGATGCTAAATGTCCAATTTTAACTTATTTTCAAACATAATATCAAAACTCACCAATAATCACAAATCAATGAAAATCAGCTCAAATTGATTATGTGTTTGTATAAATTCTTTTAAAAACTTATAAATTATAATGTAAATATCATCCCTATTCTATGATCAATGAATTATCAAAATAAACATATTATTAATTTACTTAAAATTTACCATATAATCTCACATTCAAAATCTATAATTATATTAATTCTCATAAATCCTAAATGAAAACATGAATTTATTTTAAAAATAACTCTATTCATATTTCATAATTAAAATCCCAAACTATAAAATATCAGTCATGAATCTGGTAAACCTAATTATTTCATAATCAAATGTTTAATCTTTTATATGGTCATCAATAAAATCGGATTTACTCCATTAGTGTCTGTAATCTGATTATCACACCTAAAAATTATAATCTATAAATTAGGAATATATTAATTATTTTTTTACCTTATACATTTTTTATTAAATACTATACAAAATAATTTTTCATAATTATCTAAACTAATCAAAATATATTTATAAATTCTTTATGAAAAAACTAATATTGAATAACCATTAGTTGTTTCCATATTCATTTTACCATAAAGTCATTTATATAGCACTTTTTTTATATAACTCAAAAATTAATTTGCAAAATTAAATCATTCAATTATCAAAAATTATTATCATAACATTATTTCTACTATATTATATGATAATTTCAATGGAGTAATGGATCGACATATATATTTCTCTTGTTCTCCAAATAATCGACAGTGAATAATTAGTGTTGTCATATGATGTTATTTATATTCATACATTCTAAAATTAATCATCATTAAAAAATATTTCCAAATTCTCATCCCTTCCACAAATAATTAATCATTTCATAAATTCCATGGGGGGCCTCATTCTACATTTAAATATTATGAAAATTGAGTCTTCATTCTTATATGGATTCCATTAATCGACACATTATAAAACATAATACACATCTAGTTTAGTATGTCCTAGATTTTTTATTCTATATGTTCCTAATTATTTATATTGATAATTGATTATGAATAAACAGAATATATTTCACTAAAATAATTATAACATTTATTCTATCATAATAACCACATTTCCCACCATAATCACCATTCATTCTATTATTTTTTTTATTTTCCATTGATGCAAAATATATTGTATATTATGATTGTAATGACCCAGAATTTCCATGGGATTTTATATCATAAATATATGGGAATTTTACGAGTCTTTGAAAATTTACGGTGCTTGATTCCGAGGCCTGGAATCAATTTCAGGAATTTTTTTCTGGTACATTCAGTAAATGTGCGACCAGGATTTTATATCATTGGAACTAGTGATCAGAATTGAAATCTGAGGGCACTGTTGAAATCGCATCACCGGTATTCACATAGGAAAACATTCACCTCGATGGTGGTTGGTCGAGAATGGATGTTAGTTTTTGGTGTTTTTAAAAATAATGTAAAATATTCATAAGTATTTTGTTTTTTTATTTTTGTGGTTAAAATATCCAAGGGGAGGTTAGCGGGGGGGCCACCACACCCAAACCTCCCACTGGAGGTTATCGTGGTGGGGCCCACCTGAGCATAACCTCCCTTGGGAGGATAATTTAGGTGGGGACAACCTGAGCTTCTTAAATCCTTGAACTCCCCACATGTGGGGGAAAACTCTAAAACTCCCCTCTTTAAAGTGCCACTCCACATGAATTAATTAGTGGAACAGTAATTAATTAAATTTTAAAATTATCGAAATCATGCCAACAATTATATAATAGAAAAATATATTATTTCACTCTGCGTTGGCATCTATTCATTTGGGGATCATTGGAAGAACATGGAGATCCATTTGGAGAAACTCATTCCCAAACGAAGAACGATCTTCAACTGTTCCAAAAGAGAAGGAGTCAACCATGAAGAATGCCGTCTGTGACTTCTTCACCCCCGAACGCGCATCCGATAAAGACATATATCCTCTTCCATTTCATACATTGATGAATCGACACCGCATTTCCACTACTTCATCAATGATCATCGTCATATGATGTAGGGGATTTGAGTTGTTCTTATTCCCGATCTAGGTCATTCAGTTTATGGAATGTGAATTTCTTATTGATATTAACATAATGTATAGGGCTTGGACTACACGAACATGGACCGACCCTCCCCCTTTGAATTTTTTTTGTTGATGATGAAGGCGGAGCAACGGCCACCGACGACGGCCCGACCGCAAAGGAACCTGTGGCGCAAGGATGTCGGGTCACCAAAAGGGCGTCGCATCGTCGTGCCCTGCGGAAGGTGGTCATGGCCAGGTTGGGCCACGGCGGAAGGTCGTGGCACTGTCGCGCCACTCGAAGGAGTAAAGCCGCTGCCAAGGGGCCGCGGCGGAGGGGTGTGGTGCTATCGTGCCATGCAAGGTAATAGAACCACGGCGCCGTAGCACAACAACTTAGGAGCCGAGACGGTGAGCTTCGGGCCAGCCACCAGTAATGCGGAACCGGTGGGCCGCTCAGCCAGCCAGACAAGGCAGGACCCCCCGGGTCCCGTGGGATACTGAACCGGCGCCTAGCGCCGGTTCTGATCTGAATTCAGGGGGTGTGACCCCCACCCCCCCTCCCACCAACATGCAGCTAGGGCGGGCCTCGCAGGGCGCCGCTGGCCGGAAAGGACACACAGGCCGCCAGCTGGCCACAGGGGCCACCAGCTGGCCCCACGGGCCACCCCCTCGGGCCGGAGCGGACCCATAGTCCTGGTCAGACCCTAGTCCGAAACCATCTAACCGAACACATCTTTTTCTCCCATAACCTGGGATATAGGTGTATGATCGACAGACCGTCTGTGACGACGAAAATCATGGAGCGAGACGGTTCATTGGTCGTACCCCACTTGAGGTTTGGACTTTGTTGGTGTACGGTCAGGTTGGATTGATCCTAATATCCAACAAGGACACCGGAATGGAAATTCCAATAACTCACAGACTATGAATCCGATTGACGCGCCGTCTATTGCATTGAGACCACGATGATGAGGTGGACCATTTAAATACTTCTATTTGGGACTTCGTGACTATTGGAGTATCGAACAGTAGCTCATGGATCATATCCTTCCAGAGGAGAGCAAGTCGAGTACGGAGAACTAGTAGACCCATGGTACTCGACAGGTGAAGTACCACAACCATCCAGGATAGTTGGAAGTGCCTATGTGTGACGTGGTAGGACCATAGTACTCTATAGATGAAGATTACTCCATCATCTGAGGTTTAGACAGTTTTACTCGGAGTGTTACATGTTACCACCCCTAGAATAAAATCATAGTTTTGAGCTTAGTCAATAACATTGGTGTTTTCCTCGTGATTGTGATGGGTAATTAGATGACTTAGTTATATGTATGGGAATATACCTATGTAACGGTTTTCTATTGATTTATTCTCTTGTGGATTATCCTTGATGGATTTTGTGAGTCCTTGAGGGTCTCGGGGTCTTTATTTAGTATCATTATACTCACCCCTGCACAGGATATGCTCGCACCTCGTGGTGTTGGATGCAGATGATAGACAATGCTGACTGAGGTAGAGAGTAGCAGGACTGGACGGTACCTGGAGCTGGACCACTCGGTGTGATAGTACCCGGAGTGGACGGATGGATGTGGAGTGCTGAGGTGGCCATCTGTACCTACCCTTCAGTAAGGAACCCTAAAGGATGACCCACTAACTGCTTTACTTCCCTTAAGTTGTACTTTTCTTCAGTTGAACATGCTTTCAGTTGTACTTTCACTTTACAGTTGGGCTTGTATTTCTGGCCCCTATTACTTTCCATCACTTCTTTTGTATTCAGTTTTACTTAGTTCCTTTCTTCCTGCTTATACTTCGATTGTGTGTGTTATTGTTTATAAAGGAAATTCCAACCCAGTTTTAGGGATTTACTCCTTTGGTTCCAGTCGTTAGACCCTATCCAATGGAAGGCAGGCTTGGGTTTGTCATGGAGCGAGCCCTGAGGACGTGTCCTGACAATTATTATCAGAGGAGTCGGTTGTACTGCAGTGCTTAGAACACTCATCATTATCTTCTATGAAGCAATAGTGTTAAGGGTACTAATTGTGGTTTTTAGTTAAGGGAGTCTAGTGTTAGTGCGGCTGACCAACGTATCCATACACCGGGACCCTGACTAATGATTTCCGACATAGTGCACAAAAACATTGATTATGTGCATGTCTTTAAAAGTTTTCTAATGTCAACTCAACTAGGTCAGCTCACCAAGTATAGTATTTTGACCGTTTCACATTTTTTTCTTTCAGGATGCCTCCCTGCCGAGCCCCGAGATTCGTACTCTATGACAGCCCACCGAGCAACATGGCCTTGGTGCAGGGCCCTTTACCAATGGAGGCACCGACAGTACCACTTCTTGTTGGTCCACTGATACTACGGGGCCCATTTGAAGAAGATGCACGCTGCTTGAGTGATTTTCAAGAGTTCCATCCCTAGAGGCCACCCAGGTTCTGGGAGAGACAGACCTACATGCAGCTGAGGATTGGATGGAGGCTATGGTGAGAATCTATAGGCTAGTAGGGACAACAGTAGACCTCATGGCGATCCTTGCTGCAAGTCTTCTTCATGCAGTGACATGGAGATGGTGGAGCCAGATGCTCCAGGTCCACGATGAGGTGACACTTCTCTGGACATACATTGAGCACCTGTTCCGGGTGGAGTTTGTTCCAACCACCCTTAGTGTGGTGCAGATACAAGAGATACTGCATCTACAGTATGGTAGCATGATGGAGGCGCAAAACTCAGTGAGGTTCTCTGACCTCTTGCGCTACTCCACAGATGTTTTACAAGACCCATTCTTCAATGTCCGGACCATCGAGAATGGGATCAGGAAAGATATTAGATAATCAATGATCTCCTTCAGCATCCCGATGTAGGAGGGGGTGTTAGAGAGATCCCTCCTAGTTGATAGCTTCTTTTCTGAGAAGTCACCAGCATCGAGACCCACCACTAGTTGACTTGTAGCATAGTCTACTATATTTGGTAGTAGACAGATGACACAGAGGTCCAAGTGGACTAGAAACACGGGTGGATGACTGCATGACTGAAAATAAGCTATTAGGGGCACCCGGGGCACTGAAAATCATGCCAGGAGAAGACCGTGCTACTCATGTGGTGGGCTGGTTCACATGGATAATGACTGTTTGACCTACCGTGCTGATGATCATGACACAGTTGAGGGACCTCCCAGGAAAATGCAGAGTTCCGATCGTGGTAGTCCGCGTGGCGTAGGTGGATGTGGCAGAGGAGTTGGTCAAGCAGTTGGCAGTGGGTGACGTTTTGACGTGTTACCACCACCACAACTAGGAGGACCACCCCGACCATAGGGAGCTGGAGGACAGGGGATATCTCGAAATTAGGCAGGTGAGTCATATGACCATGGTTCTCCATAGATGATTTGAGGTACGATATGTGCCTCCTCCACCTTAGCTACAGTTCTTATTAACAAAGGGGCTAGTCACACTATCATTGCCACTTCCCTCATTCAGAGCTCGGAGATTCTGACTGAGCCATTGGATAAATCCTTACGTCTAGAGACTCTTATGATAGTAGACTCGACAATTACGCACTAGTTCCAGCAGTGTGAGCTTACTCCAGAAGGTTAGAGTTTCGGATGGTATCTCCTCAAAGCAGCGTCAAGGCCTTAAGACATCATCTTGGGTATGGACTGTTTATCTACAGTTCATGCTCAGATTGACTGTATTAGGTGAAAATTACAGTGTGTCTGCACGATTTGGACTAAGTTCACCATCACCAGCGAGAAGGGAACCTTTGCAGCATAAGATGGACTTACACGGAGGAGGGTGCATCTAATCAATCAACAGTTGGTTGCCTTACCCTCAGAGTAGTTGATGTGGATAGTCCGACATATCCTATAGTGGTGGACCATTACACGTATTTTTTCCTCGACGATGTTCTAGGACGACCTCCTTGTAGAGAGGTAGACTTCTACATTGATCTGTACCTCAGGACGAAAACGATAACTACTCCAGAAGATCAAACGGCTCTCGCTAAGCTTCGCGAGCTGTGGGTATAGCTAGAGGATTTTAGGGAAAGGGATTCATCTGGCCCAGTGATTCCCCATGGGAAGCCCAAATTTCGTTCACCAAAAAGTTAGACGGGAGCTTGAGGCTCTTTGTTGACTACCGTTACCTGAACTAGGTGACCCTAAATAACAAATACCCACTCCTGAGGATTGACAACCTATTTGATAAGATCAATGGAGCACAGTGGTTCTCAAAGACAGACCTAATATCAGTCTATCACAAGCTCAGAGTTCAAGATGAGGATGTGAAGAAGAGGGCCTTCAGGTGTCTATATGACCATTATGAGTTCTTGGATATTCCCTTCGGTGTATCCAAAGTTATAGAATATTTTATGTGTCTCATGAACATGATCTTCCAGCCATACCTCGATCGCATTGTTGTAGTCTTCATCGATGACATACTAATCTACTTGACTACTGAGGAGGAACATGCCTACCATTTGTAGGTGGTACTGGACACACTATGAGATTGCTAGTTTTACGGTAAGCTCTCAAAGTTCCAGTTTCGGATTCGAGAGGTTCACTTCTTGGGAAACGTCATCTCAGAGGCTGGAGTTGTAGTGAATCCAGCAATGATTGAGGTAGTACTTGTTTGGGATCCACCCAAGAGTGTGACAAAGGTACGAAGTTTCTTGGGTTTTGATGGATACTATAGGAGATTTGTTCCAAACATCTCGAGAGTGACAGAACCAAAATCCTCCATGACGAAGATGGGGCAACCCTTCTTGTGGTCGGAGAGATTCCATCATAGCTTTCAGGAGCTGAGGAAGAAGCTGACTAGTTCCCCTATCATGAGACATCCAGAGGAAGGCAAAGGGTATGTAGGCTACTGTGATACATTAGGGACTGGAAATGGGTGTGTCCTGATGTAGGAGTGAGAAGTGATAGCATATGGTTCTCAACTAAGACAAAATTAGCAGAACTATGATACCCATGACCTAGAGTTAGCCAGACTGGTCTTCGCCTTGACGATGTGGAGGCACTATCTGATGGGCGAGCAATTCCCATTTTACTCAGATAAAAAGAGACATAGGTATATCATCTCCCAAAACAACTTGAACCTAAGACAGTGGCGTTGTATTCAGTTCCTCCAGGACTATGTCTTTGAGATAATCTCTACCTCTGGGAAGGGGAACTTAGTTGCGGATGCGCTCAGCAGGAGGACTGGTATTCAACTTCTAGGAGAGGAGACAAAGCGGCTGGCTACCATACAGATATCCTTTCTGGCTAGGTATGGAGCATCCTATATATAGTCTCTTACAGTCTCTCCTCATCTTCATCAGTGAGTTAGGGAGACACAGCATGGGGACGCTGACAGTGAGACATGATGTGCTCAGATATCCACAAGGCAGGCACCTTGTGGATTTTCTAAAGGTGGGGAGCACATTATCCTCTTAAGAGGTCATACCTTAGTACTGGTAACACTTCAAGAGGAAGTGTTGAGGGAGTTACACACTTCCCATCTCAATATACATCCAGGAGTGGCGAATATGTATCCGGACCTTTGACGACAGCACCGGTGGATAGGTTTCAAGATGGTTGTAGCGGAGTTTGTCTCACAGTGCCTCGTTTTTTAGCAGGTGAAGGCAGATCACCAGGTACTAGTAGACATGGTTCTTCCCTTATAAGACCCATAGTGGAAGAGGGATGGGATATCCATGGACTTCTTGACGGTTCATCCACGCACATCCTGGAGTTACGATTCGATATGGGTGATCATTTACCGACTCACCAAGTCGGAGGACTTCCTACCAATCAATGAGACGGGCTCAATAGAGAGAATGTGATGCCTCTATGTGATGGATATTATGAGTTTACATGGAGTACCTTCTTCTATTGTCTCCGATAGTGACACACGGTTTATTTCTCGGCTATGAAAGTGGTTACATGAGGTTTTCGAGACATAGCTTCACTTGATCACCGCTTTCCATCCTCATAAAGATGGTCAAACCGATCAGACCATTCAGACCCTTGGGGACAAGCTTCCTGCCTGTTTCCTTGTCTTTGGTTGTAGTTGGGTGGACCACCTACCTTTGGTGGAGTTCTCCTACAACAACAGCTATCACTCCACCATTGGTATGGATCCTTTTGAGGCCTTGTATGGTCGACCTTGCAAATCATCACTATACTGGATAGACCCAGGGGAGTCAGAACTAGTGTGACCATAGATTATATAGGCTACCACAGAGAAGGTGAAGATCATCCAGGAATGGATGAAGACCACACATAGCAGGCAGAAGTCGTATGTCGACAGGAGATGGAGGCCTCTGGAGTTTAAGGATTGTGACCATGACATTATATGTGTCTCACCTCAAATATGTCTACGTAGATTTGGCCGAGGTGGAAAGTTATCTCTGAGATTCATCGGACCATTCCATGTCCTCAATAGAGTAGGCGAGGTGGCTTACCTCTTAGCTCTTCCACCACAGTTGCACCAGGTGAACGAGGTCTTCCATGTATTTCAGCTGAGGATATATGTGCACGACCCATCCCACATAATCAACCATGGGGAGCTCGTCATCGATGATGGGGCGAATTTCACGGAGCATCCAGTGGAGATTGATGGTCGACCGAAGAGGGTCCTATATAGATGGTCGATACCTCTGGTGCACGTTCGCTGGTAGCACATGAACCTCCAAGAGAACACATGGGAGCAGGAAGCTCAGATGCGTGCTTAGTACTCCCATGTGTTCACTTAGTTCGAGTTTTAGCTTACGGGGAAATAAATCCCGGAGTTGGGGAGAATGTAAAGACCCATAATTTTTGTGGGAATTTTTTCCCCTTAAGTACAAGGGTATTTTACGAGACCATGAAAATTTACAGGGCTTGATTCAAGGCCCTGGTGTGCCTAGAATCAATTTTTGATGTTTAGTTTTGGTATGTTCAGTAAACGTGTGAGCCGGATTTTATAACTTTTGAACTGGTGTGTGGAATTTAAATATGAGAGCACCATTGAACACGTAGCGTCGGTATTCTCTTATGAATACTTTCACATCAATGATAGTTGGTGGATAATGGATGTTTATTTATGGAGTTTTAAGAATAAAGTTAAATAAAAATAAGTGTAGCTTTATTTTATTTTGGCAGTTAAAATCTCCAAAATGTTGGAGGTGGGGGCCACCACACCCTAACCTCCCATGGGAGGTTATGGTGGTGAGGCCCACCCGAGCATAACCTACCTTTGGAGGATAATCAATGTGAGGACCACCTGATCTTCTTAACTCCTTGAAATCCCCATAAGTGGGGAAAAACTATTGAACTCTCCTCATTAAAGTGCCACTCCACATGAATTAATTAATGGAACATTAATTAATTAAATTTTAAATATTTTTAAATCATTACAATAATAAAATAATAGAAAAATATATTATTTTATTTTTGGTTGGCATCTATACATTTGGGGAGCATTGAAGGAACTTGGATAACCTTTTGGAGAAACTAATTCCCCAACATATAATGAATGTCAAGTGTGCCAAAAGAGAAGAAGTCGACCATGAAGAACGCCGTCTTCGACATCGTCACCTTCGAATGCTCATCTGACAAAGACAGATATCCTTTTACTTTTTCGACATTGACAAATCAACACCACCTTTCAGTAAATTCTTCAATGATCATTGTCATACGAGGTAGGGTATTTGAGTTGATCTTATTTAAATTATATATCTTTTAATTTATCGAATGTGAATTTATGATTAATATGAACATAACGTAGAGGGATCTTACCGCACGAACATGGCTCGACCCCCCCCCCCCTTTGATTTTTCTCATTTTTTGATGACGGAGGTGGAGCAACGGCGGCCGGCGACGGGACTACCATGGAGGAACCGGCAGCACAAGGCCGCTGGGCCTCCTAAAGGGTGTTACACCGTTGTTCCATGCGAAAGGGGGACGCGGCACTGTCACACCATGCAGAAGAGTAGATCCTAGACTAGGGAAGGTTGCGGCGGAGGGGTGTCACACAGTCGTACTGTGCGAGGGAGACAAAACTTGGCGCCATCACGCTGCGGCGGAGAAGACGATACGACCGGTGTCGGGCCGGCCAGCGGCGAGACCCCCGGGTCCTGCGGGACACTGAACTGGAGCCTAGCGCCAGTTCTATTCAGAATTCAGGGGGAAATTACACCCCCCCCCCCCACACCCGCACAAGCAGATAGGCCACGCCCCGCTGCCTAGCCAGGCCACGCGGGCAGCCAGTGGGCCACGCGGGCCGCGAGCCAGGCCGTGTGGGCCGCCCTCTCGGGTTGGGCCGCCCTCAGGCCGAGCCGCACCCTCAGGTCGGGCCTCCCCCTTGGGTCGGGCTTCCCTCGAGCTGGGGTGCCCCCTAGAGCTGGGTCAGACTCACGGACTTGGTCGGACCCTAGTCCGAAACAGTCTGACCCGAACCCAGATTTTTCGCCCATAACATGGGCAACGGGTGTCCAATCGACAAACCGTATATTGAGATGGAAAAGATGGATCGAGACGGTTTATTGGGAATACCCCACTTGAGGATAGAACACAGTTGGTGTACGGTCGGGTTGGAATGAACCTAAAATCCAACCGGGCCCCTGGAACGGAAATACCAATAACTCACAGACCGGGCATATGATTGATGCGCCGTCTATTGAGTTCAGACCCATATGACGATGCAGACCATTGTGATGCATCTACATGTGGCTTTGTGATAGTTGGAGTATCGAACAGTAGCTCGTGGAATGGATATTTCCCAAGGAGAGAGAGCGGAGTACATATACCTAATAGTTGGGTGATACGTGATGACTACCAACCATTTGACTAATAGTGTTTTTACTAGACCAGTGGAAAGAGCCTATGTGTGACGTGACCGACCCACAGTGTGGAGCACCTCTATATGACGCAGAAGACCCTTATTACTTGACCAGATAAGTACCTCAGCAGGCTACGAGGGGGGGCGCCTCTGTGTGATGCGGCAGACCCACAGTGGGGAGCATCTCTGTGTGACGTAGCAGACCCATGGTACTCGACAGGAAGAGTACCACAACAGTCTAGGATAGTGGGAAGCACCTCTGTGTGACACGACACTCCCTCAATACTCTATAATGGAAGAGTACACTAGTAGGTGAGGTTTCAATAGTTTTACTGGGAGTGTTACATGTTACCACCCCTATAATAATATCCTGGATTTGGGATGAGTCAATGAATTTTTTGTTTTCCTCATGATTGATATGGGTTGTTAGATAACTTAGGTATATGTATTGTCATATACCTATGCAATTGTTATCGATTGATTTCATTCATTTTGGATTATCCTTGTTGGAGTTTTTTGAGACCTTGAGGGTCTCGGGGTCCTTACTGAGTATCATTATACTCATCCATGCACGGGATATGCCCGCACATCATTGTGTTGGATGCAGATGATGGAAAACGTTGACTGAGGTAGAGTGTAGCAAGACTGGACGGTACTCGAAGGTGCACCACTCAGGGTGATGGTACTCGGAGCGGATGGAAGGACGATGATTGCTGAGGAGGCCATCAGTACCTACCCTTCAGGTAGGAACCCCAGAGGACGACCCAGTTGCTTCTTTACTTCTCTTCAGTTGTACTTTTATTCAGTTGAAATTGCTTTCAGTTGTACTTGCACATTACAGTTGGGCTTGTATTTCTAGACCCTTTTACTTTCCAGTAATTCTGTTGTATTTCAGTTTACTTAGTTCCTTGCTTCCAGCTTATAATCTGATTGTTTGTGTTATAGTTTATAAAGGCAATGCATTCCCAGTTTTAGGTATTTACACCTTTGGTTCTAGTCGCCTGCCACTATCCTATGGAAGGTAGTCTTGGGGTAGTCATGGCGCCGACCCCGAGGATAGGTCGTGACAATGATGAACATTAATCATTGTGGGATGTTATGTGATCTATATCATACAAATAAATCTGTATTTTATCTAATAGAAATCATTTGGGTTTTCACATAATCAATTATTTCTTAAATATAGTTCAAACTAATTATACTAAATTTTATTAGATACTAACTCCATGGACCATGTCAATAATATCTTATATCTTGTGGTAACATAATTAATTTGGAAATATATACAATATATTTTATCATGATGGACCAAATAGATTATTAGTAATAATGAACCATTTATTAACCTTATTATAATATTACATTATACATATAAATTACATCACATAAAATCTTTCGTTCAACCATAATGTTTTTGATTAAATGATTCATCCTTTTCAAGGTGAAAAAGTTAAAAGGGTTATCTATGTAACACACTCGATTTATAGTAATTAACCCATTAATAATGCATTTTAACTATTTTATGTGTATGGGTCATGTCTGGGATTGTTTTGAGAACAAATATAATGATTTGGAGGATTCTATGGAGGCAAAAAGTTTGAGCACAGTAATTAAAAACCCTACGGCTTCTATCAAAAACTATGCAGTTTGAAGTTGTTGGGTCTAGGTTGGTTCACAATTTTCCACATGGATTATCCAATCCATTTGGTCACCAAGTAGAAACCATGAATTTTGGGACATATGAATTTCCTTGTATAGTCCTTGGTTTTCCTTATCATCCATCCCAACCATACACGATTAAAAATTACATGATAATAATGTTGATATCATTCAGAATATCTCCATAACATCTCACCTTCTTATATTAAAAACTAAAATCAATTATATATATTTTTAAATTTTTTGGAAACTCATAGCTTTGATCTGGTAGTGACACAATGGAATATCATGGGGGTTTAAAGGATGAATGGCATGATAAGCCTCCATGCTTGGTTTATTTTTCTGGATCTCTTCCTCTTCCATCTCATGGATTCATATATATAATATATTGGGGACAAAAAAATATTATTTTATTAAATAATGTTGATATATGGTTTTTAAATGATATGTAACAGGATCTAAGGTGGTGTTTTGGAGATTCCACATGAATTTAATGAATATATATCATCATTATTCGTTTTGACCATATTATTTTATGTATGTGGCACAAATACTGACTTCTATAATTAGAACACAAATTATAAGTTTAATATTGTTTAATTTTTTTGACTTTCAATATGAATTTTTTACTAATCTTGCAAGAAATTTTTTTGAGGGAAAGTTTTGGAAATATGTATTTTTTTTTCAAATTTCATTATTAGATAATTTAAAAATTATGATATTAAAAAAACATTTCTGGTTAGATTCATGGAGAATGTTTATGTGGTAATAGTTTCAATAAAAATATTTATTTATTGAAGTGATTATATAAATATTTTTTTGCGATAGTTTTTGAATAATTTGTTAGCATGTATTCATTTATATTGACGTGACCCTGTGAATGGTGTTTATTCTATTGGGTAACTACTGTATGGTGACAATGTAATGACTTGGTAGATAAATGAGAAAGCACTCATTATTATGTAAATTTCACATGGGTATGCTTGCATGGATGTGTGGATGGGAATAGTTAATGCCAAAGAGATTGTGAAATGGTTTTCATGACCTTTTTTGTTGATTTTTGAAAAACCGTTTTTTTTTTAAAATTAATGTATTTGATACAAATAGATTATAGTGAATAAAATTTATTGATATAAATTTTTAACCATAATTTTCTATATTATTCTATCCATGTGGAATAATTTTGGATTTTATTTGAGAAAATCCTAACAATTTTCATTGCTCACTCCAACATGGGTACTATAAAAAATATATAGAAATTTTTCATTGATACATAGGTAAATGAAATGTATTACATTTCATTTTGAATTTTTTAGAATAAAATTGTAAGAATTTTTGTTATTTTACCTTGGACATTATTAAAGTATCTAGATATATTTATTTGGACGAATTGCTTTTTTTTATTTGCATTTAATTTTGTACACTGGTGTTTGTTTTGGTTTCCTAATTGTTCTATGATATGGTTTATGGTATATTCTGGTATCATTTATTTTTAGTATTACATTAAGATGTATTACACATGACTCATGCATAATTTAGTGGATTTTTGGATATGATGTGTCTGTTTTTTGTTGTTTTATATTCTGATAAACAATTCTCCACCATATAATTTTTAATCCATAGGAATTTACTTATACCCATTAGCATAATAGGGATCTCTCCGAACACCAAGTAGAAATTCCACTTATGATAAATGAAATCGGGATGGGAAGGATGGAAATTTTTTATTATTCTTGAAATGTAAAAATATCAATTTGGGATAATTGGTATCAAATTTTAAGATAATTTGATATTACTTTTTCCAGTATTGGTATTGAAAATCATTCTTTATTATTCATTTAGTTTGGATGGTATAAAATACTTGGGTTTTCAGAATTTAAATTTCCAAGAATAAAAATTTATATCTAAATTATTCATAATATGCCTCATATTACAATGGAAATATGTACCTATGTGTCTTGAGATACTTATAGGAGTTATTAAAACATGTTCATGGGTTTACCAAATGAGGAGATCTTGACATGCACAACTATAAATGAAAATACACTAAGAATGAATATTTATTTTGGAGTTGTGATTTATGATATGGTGTAAAATATCTTATTTTTTAAATATTATGATTTTTTTTTCAAATGTGAGATTATGAAAAGGACATGTTGTGGTGTTTTAAAAATGATTTGATTTTCATATCATGGAGGATTTTTCAAAAAATATCTTGAAGCGGAAAAGTGTAAATTTTGGCCACACATGTTTTGATTTGTGTGATATGGTGTAATATGAAATTGGTAAGGCATTAGTTCCTATATAGTGAGACATCTGGTGATTATTTTTTATATAGTAAATGACACCACATATGTCTAGTATAAACAAACATGAAGATGTTTCTGAGAATATGGTTGCAAATGATCTAGAGATGAACAAATAGTTGGTTAAAATTATTGTCCAATTCATTAATGATGTTGATGGAGGTAACATAAGGGTAAACCAAGAAATATATATCTTTCAATTCAGTTCTATAAGATGAATCCACATATCATTCATGGTTATTTATAACTTGATAATGTAGAGTTTTTGGTTCATCGAATGAATGTGTTCTTCGATTTCCTTTGCACGCCCTCGTATACTAACATCAATTTAGAGACATATATGGTGAAGTATTGATCACTGTAGTGCTAGGATTTAGCTGTCCATAAAAAATCATACAAAGGAATTTCATGGAAATATTTTGAATTTATTTATGAAACGGTTCTATCATCACACGTTAAAGATTCCTAGAATTATATATCATTTCAACTTGATGAAGGAGAATCAATCAATGAATGATAATGAGGATAAATTTATGAATTTACTAAATTTACACTTGATATTGGCTATACTGTTTCATTAAATACATGCATTTTTTTAATTATTCATTAGGCATGAAATTCATATAATGATTTTCATGCTCTATATTACGAATATGAAGGCGTTAGTTAATAAAGAGGTAGAAATAGAAAGGTACATCATAGGATCATAAGACTGAGTGACCATATTGATTCATAAATGAAATAAATGATAAAAAAGTCTATAAATATGTGGAATATGGAAACATATTTCATTGGTGGTAGTATGAACCTAAATCTGATAGATGGATTGGTGATTCATCATCCAAAACAATAGAGTAAATATGTATGTTTGAAATGTGTATATTTTTATCACACAAAGAGATATTATATATAATTGATTATATCATGTAAAAAGTGCAACCCAATGGTCTATATTTAGTGTCATTATCACCGTTTATCAAATTAAATTGTTTTGGACACACCTCATATGTCACTGACAACTTATTAATTTATTTTATGAGGGAATCATAATACATATCCTCAACAAAATATATCTCTCCATGGTGATTCAAGTAATAACATGAATCCTCATAAATGGAAATATCAACAGGGTGATAGAAAAAAAAATACATTGAGGAAATAATTATATATATCTTAGATCAATTATTGTTGACGATCAATCATTAAAATCAACAGTTAGATTTATTATTATATTTAATTCTACCCTTCTAAGATATTTTTTATACAGTTTCATTAAATTTTATTATTTCTTCTCATGATAATGATTACTGGTTTTCTATATTGAGATTATTCCCTAAATTTTTTATCATAAAAAAAATCTTGGCAAAAGAAAATGTTAATCATTTATTTTTCAATAATGTTCTATAACTATTGATAGATATGAGTTGATATTGTATTTATTTTTTCTTGGGATTTATGTATATGAAAAAATCCATGGTATGGATTTATTTATTATGTTCAAATAACACATTGATTTTTAAAACATAATGATTAGTCCTATGATTAATGATGTTGACCAAATGTTTTTGAGGAAATAAAATTTAAAAGGATAGGAACATGTTTATTGGCACCATAAGTATAATCTATCTCATACCAATTGTTATATTAGACCATCGAATCAATGAATAAGATTAATAATATTGTTTTTCATGCATTGTTTGACCAAATTTGTGATGTTTTTCAAACATTTCAAGGGTTTCCACCCATAAGGGAATTATAGTTTCCGTTTTTTATCATTATGTGGACTAATAAAATTTCATTTTGATCTTATTAGATTAAAAAAATGAAATTAATTGAATTTGGAATACAATTTCATTAGTTAGAAAAAATTTGTTAAATTTAGATGAGAACATCTTTGTGTGCAGCACCGGTCTTTTTTGTCAAAAATATAGTTGGAACACTTATGATTTTTACGGATTATTATTATCTTAAATAATTTATGCTAATGAATCAGTATCCACAACCAAACATAGATGATATGTTTGATAAATTGAGGGGGTCTGAATTGATTCCCAAAACCGAATAACCATTACTATATCACAAAAAAAAAATTTAGAAGGAAGATATTTTTAAAATGATTTTCAGAAGTAAATCATTTCATTATGAGTATATGTTTATGTCATTCGGTATTTTAAATGCACCACCATTATTTATAGAATTTATGTATCATATTTTTTAACAGTATCTATACTATTTTTTATGGTGTATTTCGATGACCTAATTGTGTATTCATGGAGAAGGGTTGGGAAAGAGAAACACTTGGATAAAGTTTTGAGAATCTTTTATGATCATTTTCATTATTCCAAATTATAAAGGATATATTTATAATACAATATATTCTTTTCCTTAGAAATTTTTTCCCAGGAAGGGTGTTTCTGTGGATATGAACATGACATTGGTTGTTATCACTTGGAAACTTCCAAAAGCTTTGTTTTTGAAAAAACAACTTCCATGGTTTTTCTAGTTATCATCAATGCATTAATCATTTCTTTACATGTCTTGATTCACTTATAAAATATTTGATAAGGAAAAATGATCCATTACAATTAATTAAAAAATCTAAGAATCTTTTACAAGATATTATTTTTTCCTTACATCAGCACAAATATTGATATTTATTAATTCTGGACAAGGGTAAGTGGTGTATTTTGATGCATCACGATCGGGGTTGGGATGTTTTCCCATACAAGAAGATCCTGTTTTTTATTATGGATCATGATAATTAATTTTTCCTGAAAATAAATACAAAAAACATGATTTTGAGATAGTTATCATATTAAATTATTTGAATGCATGGTTTCATTAACTCATTGGTGATAAATTTATGTTGTTTATAGATCATAAGATTTTTGAAACAATTTTCACAATTTGGGTTTTGAACATGATAATATTAATATTTATGGAGTATCTCCAAATCATTAACTTTTAATTGATATATAGAAGAGGTAAATATGATTCAATGGGGGATTCAGTAATTATAATGTAATTTTATTATATGGGATAAAAGGATTTAGATCTATGGAAGTCATTGTTAGTTTTAGTTGACATGCACATGGATTGTGAGCACCAATGTAGTGTATTCTTCTTCATTCTAGTTAGTTCAACTATTGATTTTTTGGAGGTGATGAATGAGGTAAAAATCATAACTCAAAATGTGTTTATATGTTGACAAGATTCAAAAGTTGGGAGACTATTGAAGAACAGAACCAAGACATTAGTTCAGTGTTCAGGTATAGAGCTCATTTGATGGTGGACCGACTCAAAATGCCAGCACATTTCACCCCTATTAGAAAATGACATAAGATATATAAATTACCAAATACATATATACATAATGTGGTAATGGTATACGAAATACCAGTTTAGATAGTGTAGGAATGATATCTATGGTTTATGTCTCATTTCAAAAAATCTTTATAATAGACCCATGGAAGTCATCTAAACATGACTGAAATATATCATCCTTATATGGATAAAAAACCTAAAATGGAGATAAGAACATTTTAAGACATGATATGGAATTCTATGATGGAATTGGGTGCAACATGAGTGGATATCATAACATATATGGAGTCAGGTTATATATTAGTGATCATAAAATGATTTATATGGAAAATTTTGATGGATTGTATGGAAATCCTTATCATTCTCTAATTTGTTGAGTAGAGATTGGTGATACTACACTAGTATGGTCAGGACCATTCAAAGTGACAAAAGATTAAATTAAAATAACTAGTAATATAATAGATATGGATCATAGTCTTTAGAAATCCAATTTCAGTCATCATAAATTTCCAATTCCTTTTGATGGGAGATATCTTGTGTTCATGATAATTTCCCCATGTTTTTGGAATCATTGTTTATAGATGTAGATAAAACTATGTACTCAATATATATGACCTTTTTAGATATTGGAATATGGTTTTGTGGTGGGATAGCAGTTTCCACCACCACCATGACTCAGTTTGATACATAATGTGATCCATATATCTCAGTTTAAAAAAGTATCAACTGGATAATGAACTTTTAATCTAATAAGACCATGTTGAAAGAGAGAAGAATCCATGTTTGTTTATAAACAAGGGATGATATTGGATAGGGGAAATAAATTATTACATTGTTATTGAATCGTTACAGTTTGGTTTTTGTGGCAACATTGTCATATTAATGATGAAACATAAGAATGAGAAAATGAAATGATTTAGAAATATCCAAATATATTTTAGAGGGAATAGTGTGGATCATCATTCTGAGGATGGATATAAATTTTTTTGGGAGAATGTAAAACCACACATGATTCAATTATATATCACATTTTTTAGGTATCTAATTTATTTAATTTGTTTGGGTGATGTTTTGGGAGGGTTTGTATGAGGTTTGGATTTTTTTTCAGACTCATCTAGATTATCAAAGATTGATCACAATTAGAACAAATTGTTAACATCTTAGTGAAAATAATGAAAATTGTGGAAGTGGGATCTGGGTAGCGACATGTTATTGTGAATTGTTTTTCCAAACCATTTTGTCACCTAGGATGAACAATTCATTTGGGGATAGATGAATTTTCTTGGATATCACACGTTTTTCCTAACCGCATGCCCTTTTCATGCATAGTAAAAAATTATATCCTAAAATTTCGGATATCATTAGTAATATCTCACAAGGAACTATATTTCCATGTATAAAGACACTATATTGGTATTCACTACTACAAAAAGCATTGGATACTCTTCAATTCGACCAGGTAGAAATCAATTAGAAAATATTGGTGCATTAAAGGCTAATTTTTTTGGTATGTCTCGGTTCATTGTAGTTTTTCATAGATATATTCTTCATACATATATGGGATTTATATATCTAATATTATAGGGATATGTCTATGATATGTTATTATAATAATAATTACATTTTGTTATGTTGATGTTATGGAATGATGTTAAAGACAACGTTTGGGAGTTTTAACCCATTTTTTGAAGATGTTTTTTCTTTCTTTGTTTCAGCCATAGTTTCAGAGGTGGGTAGAATTACATATGACTGGTATTATGAGAACTAGAAGGATTCGTTTCTAATTCCAAAACATTATTGAATTTTAATTTGTGAAATGTTGTTAAATTCATGGTAGAAACTTTCTTTACAAATTGTATGTGAAATTTTGGAAATTTTGGGCAATTTAAATTGTTAGATTATTTTAAAGTGATGATTTTAATATTTATATTTTGGTTGGATTTATGAAAAATGGGTTTATGGAATTGTATTGAATAAAAATATTTTTCTATTGATTTTTATTTGGATCAATTGGATTTCAATGGTTTTTGGAAAAAATTGGCATGTGGTCATTTTCAATTATGTTACACAATGGAAGTGGTGTTTTCCTTTGGGAATCTGGTAAATGGATACCCAATGAAGTCATTGTAGATCAATGATATATGACAAATGAGTATGGGAATATCACATGGGAAATCTTTTGTGGATGTTTGTAATGTAATAGCTTATTAAAAATTTATTGAGAAATTTTTTTAATGAAAATTTGCGATGTTTCCACGAAAATTTTTTATTGATAATACTATTGGCCTTGATATTAAATGATTAAAATATTTCAAATGTTTAAATAATATTTATTTTATAAAAATTATAACATGTTCTATCATAGTATCATGAGTAAGGTATTCATTTGGGGAAAACCTACTAAGTTTCATTACTAACCCTATACTTGGGGACTTTAGTGAATTTACAAATATTTTATATTGAATAATTGTTTAAGGATAGGTATATTAGATATTTAGTGATGTTACATGATATCTTAGAATTTGTTTATGGATTTAAATCTTGGATCATATCGAGTGTGATCCATTTATGGCCTTCGATTATATGAGTTTTTTGTTATTAAACACATTTTGTACTCTAGTTTTGGGTTTGGTTTCTTCACTATACTCTGATATTGATCAGGGTATATACTAGTATTCATTCCATTTTATATTACACTGTGTCATAAATCACTTTATTAATACATCATATAATGGTGTTTTTGTTTTGGTAAGTTAGTTGATGTTGTAACACCACATGTAAATAAACAATATGAAATTTTTATATTTATACATATTTGTGGAAAAAATATTAATATTACTTTAAAGTGAACGCTATGCTCGATGGCGTACCCAATACGCGACAACGAGTTCCTTTGAAATCTTACGTTGCACTATAATAATAAAATAATATTATTTTAAATGGTAGTTAACGCCTAGCCATTGTAATGGCGGGAAAGAACAGAACTAACTAAAAAAATGATTATTTATGTTTGTCAAATATTTTTACTCTTTACAATAAATGTTAGAGGATTGAAAATGCGAATGAATCCAATTTTTAAGCATAAACATTCTAATATTCATTAAAAGGTCGATTAACCGCCTTTTGATGGAGAACCTCTTTTAAATCCACTTTTTTACAATTTTAGGTTTCATATATGATAAAATAAAATTCTTCTTTAGAATCGGGACATCAAAATTTACATTGTGTAAATTTTTGGTATTTTTCCGATAAAGTTCATTTTTTAATGAATAGTGAAAAATGTTGTATTTTAATTCAAACCATCTTTTTAATATAATTTATTTATTTGATTATATTATCTTTTTAATTGGGTTTAAAGTTAAATTAGAATATATTTTTACCATTTAATCCAATAGTGGTCATTGAAATTAATTTCATCTTGAAATTGGACTTAAACTAGAGTCAATCTTTTGATAATTATTGTTTCTTAAATGCACACTATTTGTTTTGACGGCAGAAATTAATTATTAAATTAATTAATGAAACTTATATGTTTTGAATTTTGTAAAATATACTTCATTATTGAATTCGTAATATCAAATATATCTTACGGTGGATTTTTGGTATTTTTCTGGAAAACTTCAATTTTTGATGAATAGTGAAACCACTAAGTGGTAGTTAAAGAAACTGATTTTTCGTTTTAATGAAACTTTGCCACCACTGTGTTTTTAATTTAAAAAATCTGACATACATGGTTGTAATTAAGAAGTAAAATGTGGTTCAATTGGATTTAAATATTTTTTTGGTGAATAGTAACTTATTAAGTTTTTAATCGCGATTAGAGGTAATTAGTGTAGTTTAAGGTAAAAATAATGTTTTAATAATATGAGATGAGCTTGACACATGTCCTACCCTTATTGGATGTGTCATTTCCGACCAAGAAAATCCATGTGTCATCTTGGGGACCCCATGTAGCCACTTTGGTTGGGAAATGAAATAAATAACTTTTTATTTAATGTAAAAGTAAAAATGACAGAAACATGAGTTGTTTTACTAAAACAATTTTTACATGGGGTTATACAAGTCATATTTTGGACTATAAATAGTAATTGGAAAGCAAAAAGAATTTACTACATAATGATATTTTGTTTATAATTTTTTTACTTTAAATAAATTAAATTATTTATGACATCATGATGATGCAGCAATTACCTCATTAATAAAGGATTTAAATAAAATGAAATGATAATATATACTCTATGACCTACACATGTCCAAAACCTATTTAATGGGAGGATTTATAAACCTTATCACATCATCCTAGAAACACATCAATTTAGGACCATTAAAATCCGAAACTCATTCTAAAATAAAGTAACATTTCCTTACTTTCCAAGAGTGCCCCACATCTCCTCTTACAAAAGGCCCCCACCTCTACCACCATACCCACACTTCCAAAGCCTTTGTCTCGGCCAACCCCTGCCCATTTTGTCTCTCCACATCCCTCTATTACTCCTTGAAGCCGCACTTTTGGCAGAAGGATTCCCAAGGAAGCCTTTGAGCTCAAATCTAAGAGAGTTACCCGATTTTAAGGTGATGTCTTCACTTGTGTTCTATTGTTTTATTTTGCTTCTCCAACCCCCTAAACTCTTTTTATTCATTTATTTTGTAACAATTCCAGTATATTAAATATACTAGGATGTTTTTATAAGAATATTTCGAGCTACACTTACACACATCTACATCAAATGGTTAAAGAACATATTGTTTCTGAGGTTGGTGAATTTCTGCCTCACAAAACGATGACTAATCAATCTTCTTTTAAACACCTTTAATGGTGGCCATTAAGATGTCACTCTATTTATATATGATATATATTTTGTTTATGTTTTTCTTATTCTTCTTTATTTTTCATTTTTGTTTTACCTTTATTGTTTCCATTGTGGGTAAACACGATAATTTCATTTTTGGAAGTGCGGACTACGGCCCCCTCAAAGTGATGGGATTCGTTAATGGCATATGTGGGACATATAAAGGATGGATTTAATGTTATTATATATGATTTTATAATGGAATTATAATATAACTCTATATCATTATTATTTCTTTCCATTAATGTATGATATAGAAATGAAAGTAGCGTTCATTCGTACGTACGGCTTACCGTCTCCATGAAAGGTGCATTTCATTTCTTATCCTCAAAAGTAATGTACTATTATAAGTACATATTTATAATGGATATATATAATGTATGTTACATATAAATGATGAATATAATTCTGTAATTAAAATATACATACCTCTCATTTAGTTTTAATTCTATTAATATGACAAAGAAATGAAAGTAGCGTTCATGCGTACGTACGGCTTACCGTCTCCGTGAACAGTGCATTTCATTTCTTACCTCTAATTGATTATGTAATATTATAAATACACATATATTCTGTATATATATGATATATATGATATCCAAATCATGAATATCATTCTGGATATACTGAACCTTTGACCACACGAACAACATGTAATTGTAAGATGTTTACTTTCGACTTAAGAACCAAATAACGACAAAACAAACATTATTAACTTAAATGATTACATAATGTTTATAAAATGGAAATAAGTGATATAAAAGGAATAATGAACTTGAAAAATCTTCTTAATCAAATAGAAATTAACTCAAGTTTATTATTCAGGACGTTAAAGAACGATCGAGTCATGTTCGACCCGAGGTAAGGGATCCTACCCCTCTCTTTCTTTTTAAGTACACTATTTTGTGTCATTCCTTTTAAGCTCATCTTTCTTATGATTTGGATGTTCTTTTATATTAATACTACTGTAATTTTAATGTTCATATTATGAGAGATCCTATTTTATATCATCAATCCATTTTTGGAAGCTTCAAGTGGCGTCGTTAGACTGCCGAGTTTTCGTAAGGGATTTTTCATCTCACTTTTATTCCCATGACATTTGTGCTACATTTTCCACTATTTCCTTTGAGTGGTGTATGTACAGACAATTATTATACACTTTGTGTAGTATAATTTTATTTATGGGTATTTACATATTCATTTTATGACCCTTCTTCCATGGGGTGTACTTTTCGAAAGTTACCCAACTCGGTAAGGGGACCTTTTACCTTCTTCTTTTTAAAGGACTTCTTTCGTTATGTATTTTAATTCACATGCTATTATGTTGGGATATGTTCATCTATATTCATATTTATATATATTTTATGTCCAGGTGATTAGATACCCTTTATCTCTCTCATCAACTCGTTTTGTAAAATTTTATGTGACGCCATTAGGCTCTCGAATTTTACCAAGGGAACTTCTTAACCCAATTTCGATTTTTTTGGGTTCAACATGTATTTATTGAATTTGTCATCCTTTGAATATGTATGAATGACCTTTGATTGTTTTACACTTAATATCCACTTATGTTGGGTGTATTTATATTTGTCACACATAATTATGAGATTGGTTTATCCTTAATTTAGGGATACCTTCTTTATAATGGATTTCATCTCATTTTACATTTTGATACTTCACTGTTGTTATGCACCAATTAACTCTTATATGGTGTGTATATTGTCCTTTGACATATTATGTCATGAATCCATTTATTCTCATGATATTATAATGTTCGAATTAAATGTTATTCCGTAATTATTTGTATTCAAGAGTCTCTCATTTTGTTAAAAACTCTTTAACAAAAATATCATTTTAAATGTTTTAAAGATTTATTATCCAAAATCTTTATCTTCAATGTCCTTGTTTTCAAAATGGTTTTCAGTATTTATTTATATGAAAATTAATGTTTTAAAATTTTAATTCCAATAAAAGCTTCAAAGTGGTATGGGACACTCCGATTCAAAATTATCTTTTAAATGATTTTTGAAAATGGATTGATTAATTCAATATCTTGGAATTACTTATTTTGATTGAAAATGAAATGTTGTTATTGAAATGTTTATATTTTCAATATTTTATTTGTAATTATGGTACTTGAAAATTTTACGGGTGGTTACGTGATAAACCATATGACGGGTGGTGTCGTGAATACCAGGACGGATGGTTATGTTATAACCTCCAATTCATTGGGTATGGAAGTCGGCCTTATGGCTATTCCATTAAGTATGTGTGGATGTCGACCGTATGGTTATTCCATTTAAGTATATTTATGTCCCAAGTTACATTTATATATTATGTGTTCTTTAAATGTGTTTTATAGTAATATTTTGGTTACAAAAGGGTAACTAATGATATTTTATTCAGTGAAGAGTTTTTACTACTTCCTATAGGTGAAAGGTATTACTTTGATAAAGTATAAATGGTTTAATTGTTTATTTGAAAAACTAACAGTTTTCATTCTTTGTGTATCTGTTGCTGAGCTTTTTTTGCTCACCCCATGTTTTTTTTGAAATGTTTTTCACAGGACTTAATGTGGAATAGGGTCTAGGATGGGATCAAGGGAATGTCATGCTATCTAAAACATGGAACTAGACATGTTTCTTTTAAAAAGTATTTATTTTATGGAAACATAGTATAGGTTTCTACTTTGTAATCTTTTGAGATGTAATAGTTATGACCTAATTCTCTAAAACTCTAAACCTGAAAAGATCCTCAATGTGAATTATTCATTTAATTCAATAATAAGTAAGGTTTAAGGCCGGGGGCCTTATAGATGTTGTTTTATTTTAAACAGTAAAATCATTCCTCATTTTATTATAAAGCCTATGGAATTTATTTTCTAGCCTTGGCATCATTGGGATGTAAAATAAGACCTTGTATAAATTCATTTCCTATTCTAGATAATGAGTATGGGCGAGATGCTATAATATCATATTGAATGTTATGGTTATGTGTATTTTTATATAAAATAATGGAGGATTAATATGAATATTATAAATAATGGTAAAAATAATGACATTTAAATGATAATAATAAAAATAATATTATCAAAGGGAAAACCCAAATTTTAAATAATAACATTGAAATTAATATTTTATTCAATAATGTGAGAATTCATAGTTTCTTTCATATAAAACATAAAATTGTTGAAATTTAAAATACCTCTAAAATCATGTATGAGGCCATGATCCTGGAAATATAGAAATAAATGTGTATATTCATAGCCATAAAACCAACAGATATTTTTTCATGAGACTAAATGATGAATTCAAGGACTATCATGATCTACAAAAATCACAGAATAAGTCTACTTTATTCATTATATGAATAAAAAACCAACATGGAATAAATAAAATTACCTACTGTCAATATTGTATATATTCATATCAAATATGAATACATTTCCTAATTAATATAATCATAAAACATAAAGGGAATTGATATTTAGGAATAATTATAGTTCATCATGAAAATAATATTTCATAAATGATCTTTTCTTATTTTAAATTAATATAAATGGAATTAGAATATTTCAATAAATAAATAAAAATAATTTTTAGAATTTTTTTAAGAATATAAAAAATTGAAAAATATTGAAGAAATCGTTTCATTTGGGAAAAAATGTGTAAATTAATAAATAATTCATTACATCATTGACTATTTAATATGGTAGGATATTTTCATCATTTTACAATAGTAAACACAATCCTTTCACAATTTCGGTAAACATAAAAAATTCCCCAATTAGAAGGTAAGAATAAGATTAAATAATAAAATATTTTGAAAATGGTTATCCATTGATAATAATTTCATTAATTAATAATTTTCGGATATAAACAATATTACATATGAAATTCTAAAATAATAATTATTTGGAGGAAGAGTCTTCCCCAGTGCAGGCAATCTCCAGTAGTGATGAGACTATGAAATAAAAGATTACTATTGCATTATATTTAGAATCATAATTATAATGAATGGTATATAATCCAATGAATTTTCAAATACAATGCATAAAAATAGAAACATTATATAAAATAAAAAATTAATTGTATAGTCTGCACACAAATGAAATATTTTGTGAATTTGGAATATGTCTCATAAAAGTAATTGTTGGATGATAAAAACCATAAGTTGGTTTAAAATTCATTTGTATTCCTTTGAACCTCCAGTATAATAAATACTTTTTTTAGTAAAAATATATTACCATAAAATATTCATATATATCGTATAATATATTAATAATTTATATGATTTGTCACCCCAATTTATGTTTTTTTATAAAATCACGATTCTAGTAAATAACTAGTATGTTTTCCCTTTATGTATTATATGTAGTATTTTAAAATTTACATTAATCATATTTTGATAATATATAAATATATAATTCTGATATAAATATCATATATTTTAATTAGATACCTTTATATAGTCATCCATCGATTATCAATATATATAAAATTTAATTACACCATACAAGGAGATGGTATGCCCTACGAATGCATTAGGACTGTATTAAATGTTTACCGATATACTCAAAAAATGTAATCAAAAAATTTATTTTTTTTAATTTATTATTTGATTTTATTATTGTAAAATATTCAAAAAATTATTAATTATTACATTAACATTATAATTCAAATGAAAAAAAACGAAATATCTTCATGGAGGAGATCTTCCACATATAGTCCTAAGTGATGTAATTATATTCCAAAATATTATAATTTGTGATGTCTTTGAGATAATATAAAAAAATTATGTAATTAGGTCATAGGTATCATAAATAAACCTAAAAGACCTCATATTTAACATCAACTATGTGTGGTGGTGGAAAATTCACTTTATCATTACATGGAGATAATAAAATTTAGGTTCACATATATCACACCATTATTTCCCATTTGATTGGAAATATGTGGAATCAAACGGATTTAAAAATAATAATTATATTTTATATAATTATTCTATTAGTTTGTGATAAATACCACATGTTTAAGAGAGATGTATAACATTAAAAGAAAGTGATCAGTTGTGGTGATTACTAATTCTTTAAATGAAATAAATTAAATATCCTCTTAAATGTCTTATGGCTAGTCATATGGAAGAACCACACCAATAGATTATGGATAAGGTTCTTGAGAATGGATTTTTTCAGTGGGTTTTGTGTTGATATATCAAATTGGGGAATAAAATAAAGAAAATATGTACACTTTTAGAGTTAATGTGTGGGACACATTAAGTGTTTCATTAAAACATAATTATTATAAAACTATTTTCTACAAAAACACAACCAAGTGGACATCTATTAGATCCTAGGGTATGATATGGTATGATTTGTTATTAAAAATAACTATTTTGAGGGTTTAAGTTATATTTTTGGAATTATCAAATTTTCCCCATTTGTTAACCTATTTTAACAATAAATGTATTAACATATTTATCATACATAGAGGATAATTATTTTACATATATGGTATCTACTGAATTAAAAATTTAAATTAGATTAAATTTTAAACCATATTTTACCCACATGTTGTATTTTTGGATTTTATTGAATTTAAATATTTCAATAATAATTTTCTTTTATAATCTCATTGATTTAAATTTTTACAATATAAAATTGGACTACTAATAAATCAATAAAATGTTTGATATAAAAATATTTCAACTTAATCACAATAAAATTGTATATTCATTTAAAAAATTTATGTAAAAATATAAATTACTCATAAAATAAAACATTAAATTCTTTAATATCATTTATTTTATTTTTCAATAAATGTATTAAATTTTGAATTATTTTTACATAATAATTTAAGAGAATTATATAAAAAATAATTATTATAAATATATTTTTACCAGGATTATTATTTAATTATATGGAATATTTAAATTTATATTAAGTTGTTACATTATTTTTTCCCAATGCTGATACATAATAGATAAATTTTTATCAAGATTATTATTCAATTACTAGTTTTTTCCTAACGTGATATCAACCCAATTAAAATCACAATGTAGTAATTATTATAAAATAATATGACTTTATCACATAGTTTTGTGATAAATTAAACCTATTTAGCATTTTAATTTGTGCAAAATTTTACCCCAATTTAATTTAATTTTGAACAAACAGAAAAAAGAGCATATTTAAAAAATTTCAACGTTTGTGTTTTAAAATATGAAAATAAATTATACAAATTAAATATATATAACTTTAATAATTTAATTTAACATAAAAATTCCAAAATAAATGAAGATAGGTCTATCATAAAAATTATTTATTATGAATTAAAAAATTTAAACAAAATTAAATCACAACATTGAGTGAAATATAATTTATTGAATTAATTATCATATAATCTAACCTATTTTCTCAATAAATAATTTAAAAATTAAATGAAAATTTTTATACTCTTGAGAAACTAATAATGATATTAATAAGACTTGATATTTTTCACTATTCACTAAAAAACATTCTAAAAAATATCATATTATGACAATATGATTATTTCGATATTATATAATGATATATTTTAAATTTTATTAAGTAATATTTTTCAAGGATCCAAAATTGAATTATAATATTTCCTCACAAAAAAATAAAAAATAAAAAACCATTTTGAAGAAAACATATATTGTAAAGTATGATATAAAATTACTAAATATTGCAAACATACTTCTTAAAAATTAATCAATTAATATATAATGATATGCCTCACTAGAAATATTTTTCTTAACTTGTTTAATACTTTTCATACATTCCAATATTAAGAATATGTGATTAAATTATCCTATATTTAAATTATACCATGGTTTGCTAAAAAAAGATAATTTAGCCCAGAAAACCTAGAGTCAGTGCCATGTTATTATTACATTTGCATGCTTACAAGGATTAAAATACCAAATGATGAAAGAGTTTAGTATTCTTGCTAAACCCAATACATAAAACAAGTCATATATTACAAATAAATGTAATTATTTGAATATATTTTTTCATTCAAGGATAATTATATTATTACATAAAGAATATTATTTCATAAATTTCATAGTATAATTATTATATTCTTGACTAAGGGAAAAAAATAAGGGTTACTTCAAATGCTAAGTAATGGTTCTGTATAAGAGACGTAATAATTTATAAAGAATATGGAAATATAAAAATATTAAGACACATTCCATATAAAATTACACCATAATGTCTAATAAATATGACAAGGTCAAGAAATGAAAACACAATCCATTGAACATATTACCAAAGAATGAAATTCATCCATAGATTTCTTGATGCAAAATATCAAGGATAAATAATAACTCATTCAAAATAATGCAATGGATTATCAATCTATGTCATGCCTGGGGAACATGAAAAACTAAACCATTATGAACTTTTCAAATATTGTATAATGATATAGTAAAAAACCATTTTAAGGTTTAAAAAACTGTTCATTTGACAACCAATCGATACAATGAGATGCTATACAATGTTTGATCCCCAACCATCGTTTTCTGTCCAATGCATTCTTCATATCGATTAATGGATTAAATTAATATAAAAAATTCTTATAAAATATATTTATTGAATAAGTAATATATATTTATGAATTTCTCCATATAACTTTGGTATATTTGAATCACAATTCCCAATGAATTAAATGAAACATATAATATCATGTTAATATATATATTGATGATATAAAATCTCTTAGTAAACATCATAGGTAAAAATGTTATATAATTTAGGTAAAAACATATCCATGAAAAATGATATGAATAATTTTTTGAAATTTAACAACAAGTGATCATAGGAAAAAGAATATTTAAATTGTGGATAACAATGAAATCTGGGAAGTTAATGATAATAATATTCATTTATAAAACAACCATAAATCATATATAGGAAGAATAAGGATTGTATCAAGGCCCTATATCCTCATATCTGATGACTAAATAGAAGAACAAAATTAAAAACATTTTTTAGGAAATTATTATGTTTTTATGAATAACCATTCAAAAACACTTTTCATTAAAACTCAATTTTACAATTTTCTCTCTAATAAGTAACCATTAATATTTTTAATGGAATACATCACAAATTAGTGTGTGTAAATTACCATAGGTAATACTAGGTCATAAAATTCTTTTTATGGTAAAATGTTAATAAATGCCTTCTCCATAAAGGGTCAATAATGATAATTTGAAAAAACATTAATTGAAAAAATGTGTAATATTTTTTATAAAGATGTTTATATGGTTGAATAATTTTTTGAGTTATTTAATAAAAATAGGGGTTTTAGAAGAAAACAAGTTCCATAACTAAATAAATATATAAGGTCGAGTTCTCTCGAAAATATTTTGAAAAAAAAAATTTGAAAAATAGTGGAAGAAGTTGCTATTAATTGATAAAGGTTATTAATAACGATAAGAGAATGAAATTAATGAATTTATTTAGAATTTATCAAATATTATCCACTGATGGAGAATCATTTAAACATAATCCTGAAGAAAATTTATTTTTGATGTAAACCCTCAAAAATTCCATAACATTGATGTTAGAATGAATAAATAAATAGATTATGTATAAAAAATTTAAATCCATATAAAAAATATTAAATAAAATTATAACTTTGGATAATTTATTATAGTCATAATCTTAAAATATTACAGACCATAAGAAAATAATGTATCCCAAATAAATGAAAGTGTGTTGTGATATTTTTTATAATTGATAATTTTCTACTAAATTCGAATTATAAGAAACAATTAAAATTGATATTAAAAAAACATGAAGATAAAATTATTCAAGACATAATATATCAATATTGGTTGTATATATACCAAAAAAATAATTATGTGCTGAATGTGACATATATGTAACATTTGTAAAAAGTGAGATGAAAAACTATTACGTTGCCTATATTTTATGGTGAATATCCATTAAATTCGATTATAATGAATTTAAAAATTTTAATATTTAATGTAATAACATTATTATCATTTTTATACCTAATATTATCTTATTATAATATCATATTACTCGTTTGTTAGTAATCATTGATTATTTACACTATATTTGGTGTTAATTGTCTAGTTTTTTTAATATAATTTGACTTGTTAGGTGATTTTATTAATAAATAGATGATGATTTAAAAATCAATATAATTAAAATAATGATTTAATTATAATATATATTCATTATATATGTATTTATAATAATCCAAAATATTTGGATATAGTAAATGAAATGCATCGTTCATGGGGACTATAGGTTGTTATGAGTCATGAACAATACAATAATATCAATGATATATTAAAATAATGATATGTACAGTATATATATGTATATAATAATTATAATATCTAATTTATTACATATATTTTTATAATAAACAACTTTTATACATTCCATGCATAGCATGGACGAATCACATTGCATTGAGAAAGCGGTTGTCCACACATCCACAAGCGATGTTATCTAATTTTCAAAACATGTTCAGTGTAAGGGTATCTGTAATATAAAATTTTTAGAAGAATAAATACATTATAAATATCCCTAACATCATTTATAAACATATATTTTATTATAATTCTCAACCATGATAGGTGGTAAAGGAAAAATGATTACCGTGTTTTGATAGGTGGTAATTCAATGTAAACATAAACTGCTTGTTCATTAGCCACTATATAGGTATGTGTATTTTTGTAAGATGAAACCTCATATTTAAAAACAATATGTATATTTATGATAATTTTAAATTATATATCAATTTAATATTAATATTTTAGGTGGGGATAATGAAAATAAAATTAAAGAGCTTGAGGAAGGATGCAAGCTCTTCTTTGGGTAACTCATTTTCGTTCTCACCAAAGGATTCATTTCATGGATTTATTCCCTAATAGAAGATGTTTTGACAATATGAGGTATTTTTAAGAGCTATTTTTTCTGATATTGGATTACCCAACTTCTCTTCAGCATTGTTAAGAAGTGGTAGGTGTGAGTTCATTTTTATACTTGATGAGGAGTTCCATTCTTGTAAATTATTGAAAAGGTAATTCGACCTACGGGTTTTCAATGAATGGTTAAAAAATGATCCAAACTAGTGAACGGGAATTATAATGTAGATATATGGAAATAAAATTGTTTTTTTACAAGTTCATTGTTCATTTTGTTCATTATGTTTAATGTTTAGTCTTTTATTAACCTAATTGGGTTCTTAATTATTGTAATTACATTTCAGTACAATCACTAATTTTTTTTATTAAAATATATTTTAACCTTATTATACATTATAAATTATTCTAATACCTAATATTCAATCAATTTTGAAATATTAAAATCACATACATAGCATAAATTAAATTAAATTTAATCCCGTGCTTGGGATGAGAATGTGGGTTTTAAAAGTAAAATGTTCAAAATATTAAAAGGTGTTTAATTTATGTTGAAATTGAAATTTCTATGAACGAATTAAATTGTATAAATTGAATAATATTAATATAATTTAACTTTAAAATCAATTAAAAATAAAATTTTTTCTTATTTATAAAAATACAATAATTAATTTTGAATAAAATTTCATAATTTATCACTCCTTATCAAAAAATAAAACTTCATTGAAAAAAAAAATAATAATTTTAACTAATCATTATGTTTCAATTAAAAAATATTAATAATATTGGCATATAATATTTATAAAATTTTAAAGTTATTGGTTTTAGAATATGTTATCCATAAATGGTTGTAAAACTATCTTTATAAAAATATAGGTTTTCACGCGTAATATTCTGTTTTCTCTTATCATATGACTATCAAATCAATTGAAGGATTTTCCAAAATATGACAATGAATATAATATATATATATATATATATATTGAATTCATATCACTCTCTAATAGTAATTAATAAATTTTATTTGGTTATAACATCATTCTGTGAATAAAAAATGTTTTCTATAAAAACATTAACATTTATATTCAATTTGATCATATATTCATTTCTAAATAATTTGTAATAATAAATACAATTTATATTTACATGAAAAATTTATTTTCATTATTTATATAATAGTATTCATAAAAATTAGTTTAATTACTATTTTATATCTTATTATATTAAAAATTAATATTTTTTATAATATATTTTTTTTCAATAAAACCCAGCCTTGCGTTTAACCAAAATTTATTAAGAAAATCATTGATGCGTGTGAAAGAAGATAACTCGGTGTTATTTTAATTTCAAGATATATAATTTCTGTAAAATCTTTTTAATATTTTAAATAATAAGGATATTATATTATCTTACTCTCAAGTCATTTCATTTCATACACACTATCAAATTAAATTTTCTTATTTTAGAACTGCATGTCATTACATTCTCCACACCATAAATAAATCTTATCATCTCAATTTTAATTCTCCCTTGATAATAAATTTTTCGATATTTCATATGGTTTAATACATCATTTGGTTTAGTGTTCATAAAAAATAATCTAGAAAATAGGGAATGTGATGTATAATTGATACATGGAATAACAAATACATGTGTCCAAAAGTTGGAGAACATTATTGGAATGTGGAGATACATAAATAGGGTAAATTTTTAAATATTTATTGTGAGTGATTTAGGTCATCAATAAAAACCATATAAATTATCAGTGGAATTTTTCGAGACTTAATGAAATAAATGTGTCATGATTCAAAAGACTATCGATGTCAAAAAAATGTGTTATGAAGACATTTTTGTTTAAAAATACTTTTCTTGATGTTGAGTAATTATTTTATTGCCTATGAATATACAGAAATATAAATACATAAAATATTTGTCCTAAAAAATTTAATGCTTTTTTCTATTATCTATTCAGTAGCCATCAATTACTATATTAAATGGATAATGAAAAATTGAATTTTTTTCCTCAAGGATTTAAATAATCATTTTTCAGCTCGTATGACCCATAAAGAGTGACATGTATTACTATTTGTCTTTAATGATTGTTTAAGGAAAATATGGTTAATACATTAATCTACAATAATATAAATTTATACTAATAATTTAACCTTGATAATTTTTAATTACAATTTTCAAATAGATAAAATAAATATAAATGAGTACATTGCATAGGTTAGTGGCTAATATTAATACCTTATAATCCTTCGATGATGGTTTCATGCCCTAGGAGCTTGCACATTTCATGGGTTTTCACCTGAAATATATATTTTCTTTTTCAAAAACAAAATAATTATAATTACTAAAATTTTCCAAAAAGTATTGATGGGCATCATTGAAATGTAATCGGTAAATAATGTTTTATCTTTGTTATTCAATACAACCCCCATAGAAATATAATTCAACAATTTATTCTCACATAGGTACTTCTATGGTGTAATGTATAACACATGTCATTTTTTCACTATTTATTCAAATATTTCACAATGGTTTGTAATGAAAATGTAAATCATACCTTGAATATCCCCTGGTAGTGTCGCACCAAGATCGTGGTAAGACCCATTTTCATGTACCTGGTAATGCTTAAGTTAGTTTTGACACACCTTATTATTATGGTTACTCGTAAGTACATCTATTCTATAACCAAATCCAATTTTAATATCCAAATAGGGATTTTTCTTGGAAACACCCATATAATATCAATATCAATAGAAAATTTATATATTTTTTTTATAATTAACATAAATGTCTACTTTAGTTCTATGTTATCTAATCAATGATTTCATAAATCTAGTTCCTAGGGTTTCTACTTAACATCTTCTACCCCTGATTATAATAACCCAATCTTATAAATATGAATTGTCATGTCATGCTACGATCACATTTTTAGTGCTACATGTAATCAAATCTGGATGAACTTATGATTTTAGTAAAAATATTATATAAGATACATACATGCGTCTTGTAATAAAAAACAATAAATTTATTAAAAAATAAATTTTTTATTTATATAATAGTATAATTATTCAATCTAGTGTATCCATGAATATTTTCTTTGGTTTACTTCATGGAATCTTGTGGAATGAAAAAATAAGGACCACATCAAATGCTTTCTATGGGTTATGTATAGTGAGATAAATAATAATGTAATTATCATAATCATTATGAATATTTTTTAATTTAATAGACATACTATAAGGTCAATAAAATCAATTGATAAACAATATTAAACGTAAATAACTAAAAAACAAACTATTTGGAATTATTGGATAAGCAATGATTAATATGTCATGATATGAATCAAAAAACACAAGGAATTTTGTTAATTAAATGATAAAGAATTACAGACCTAGATATATCGATGTAATATCCCATGGATAAATAATTAAATTATTTAGAAAAAAGAATTTGATAATTTTTGGAAGTAATGTATGAGAAATAAGAAAACTAATATCATCATGACCCTTTAAAAGAATATATACAACTGTAGGTAGAAATATGATCAATTTGTGAGAAAACAATTCTTTATGGGAACTTGTTTATACATTGAAAGTATATATAAATCCTTGGACTCCCCCATCACATCCCATCCCAAGAAATGAAGATATCTAATATATTATTTAACTAATAAGAAATAAGACTTATAAAAAATCCATATTTAATAAAGATAAAAAATTTAATATTTCTTCAATGGAGGATAACTAACAATAATGGTTGTTGAGATTTCCTGTCATACATGCTATTAAATAGAATATTATCATTTTAAAATGATTTAAGTTAAATTTTCCCCACCTTAATTAAATTGTGTCATGGATATTTATACTCGATCATGGTAATAAATTGTTTGATATATCATATGATAAAGTCCCACCAGTTGATAATGGTTTATTAAACATAATCTACATAAGAGAGAATTTAATTTAAAAATGTCACATGGAATATAATATTACTAGGTCTATATGTTTGGAAAACATTAGTGTAATGTGAAGATATATACATATATCAAAATTATAAATATTTATAGGGAGAAATTGAGTTTATAAATAAAAAACAAGTGACTGGTCAATAGAATGTTTAAGACATCAAATCTAAAAATTATTAGTGATTCAATAGATAATCGGTTGAAAAAACATGTTGTATTAAGAAATTCATTTAATTTTAAGATACTTTTCTGAATCTTTTGTAATTATTTTACTAACATTTAATATTATTAAATATATTTAGAAAACATATTTCACTAAACACTAGTTGTATTTATTTATTTTACATTTTCCAATTTAAAATTAATTTATTACTTCATGAAATGAATATCCAAAATGTATAATCCATTCCTCAAGAAATATAATAAAATATTAATATATTAAAAGGCCAATAGAGTGTGGAAAATCTTAAAATAATTCAATCACTACAATCCAATTCCATATAGGATAGTACATTAATCTCTAAACCAAAAAAGTGATACTAATCATTCATATTTATTATTTATTCATTATATTATTTAACTAGATACAATGAAATATTTGCAATGAAATTTCATAGGTAATTAGTTGGCATTAAATTGTTATCGTCATTTATTCATGGGTTCATGCCCAAAATCATTTCCATATTTAATGTGTTGTCACCCAATATATATATATATATATTTTTCTAAAACCAAATAAATATTATTCATATAACATTTACAAAAGTAATGGTGGAAATCATGGAAATTCAAAAATTATATAGCCTTTTTTACTATGGTTTACAATAGCAACCTAGTAGAAAAGTACTTCATACATTTTTACACATAGGTACTTCTTTGGTATAATTTAAAACCCATGATATTAATTTTCATTAACTATTTAAATACTTCATAATGAGTCATATGGAAGTTATGCCTTAACCAATGAATATCCTCCGAGATTGTAAGACCATGTGTGTAGTATGTCTGGTTGTCATGTACCTAGTCAGGATCTAGTTTGGCCGAACACAACCTTTCGTTACACCTAAGTTCATATTTTCCAATACCACATCCTCTTTGTGTATCCATAAATGGTTTTATTTCTAGTAATACCCAAATAATATCTACCTTACCAAAATATTAGCATATTATTCAATAATTATCCTTATATTCTACATTTTGTGTATTTCCTATAATCTATATTTTTTAAAATATAGTTCCGAAGAATTATATTGAACATACTATAACCCCAAATATAGAGACCTAAACCTCAAAATATTGGATTTTAAGTCATGATACTTTTATATTTTCATGATTACAAATAATCCCATCCTAATGGAATGAAGTGTTTAGTAGACTTTGTGAACCAGGAACATAACCAAGTCTATTGAAGAAATTAATAAACTAACTAAAATATATTTTTGAAGAAAATAAAATTATTTCATCAATAATATTATCTCAAATATTTCATATTAAAATTTTTGGATTCATGAGATAATTATGTAATATAAGGGTGAGATAAATTTATTATTATGATTTCAACATAGAAGAAGAAATAATAATTAAATGAGATAAATAAATATGGAAAGGAAAAATATGAAAACATTTGCTGTAAAATCAATAAACAGAATAGATAAAAATGTAAATAAATGAAATCTCAAGCCACATAAATAACTAGATTAGGAATAGTAAATGTGAGAAGACAGTAATATGAAAACAAATTCCATTCAATCAACAAATTTAAAAAGAAATGCATCCACATATAATCCTACACAACATATCATGGATAAAAAATAATTGAGTAAACATTGATGCATTTCTTAATTATAGACATGTTTTATAAGGAATAGAAAAACATGTCATCATAAAAATTTATATGAATGTTTAAAAATAATTGTATAAACATGCTTAATTTTAAAATTTAAATTTTCACATTAGATCATGATGATACATTGAGGGGTTATATAAATTATTGGTCCCACATGTCACTTTATATCCAAATAATTACTCAAATAGAATAAAAATTTTAATAAATAAAAAATATTCCTTATCAAATATCTATATTGTATAGTGAATATATATTTATCAATATGTCATCAATAGAGGATAATGAACAATTAGTGATTCTTATGATAATGAATGGAGACAACATTAAATGATCATTAAAAATTTCATGATTAATATAATCATTAATCATTCCAATGTTCCCCATAAAATATCAATAATTTAATTTATTATTCCATATTAATTAAATTAACCTTATAAAATCATAGGAATAAGGCAATTCAAGATATAACATGAAAATTTAAACACCATGTGTAATAAAAGTATAATGTTAAGGTAAGTAATATTTCCATGTTAAATGATATGTATAATTTGGTGAAACTAAACATCAAATTATCATATGAAATTGAATATTTAGATGGGGACTAAAAATTCATATGGAATTGAATGTCAATATAATATTTCGAGAAAAGTCACAAATCATCTTAAGGTCGATCAAGGAAAGTATTAATTCAAATTATCCCTTGTGGAGTAAAATTAAATGTTTTTGTTTTTATGAAATAGAATAAGAAGATTATTAACATTGTGGAGGAAATTATAATTTCATTTTGAAAATTTTCCTCAAAATTACTTTTAAGTCAAACAATCTTTTGAAAAAAAATTATAAAAAAGTAACATTGTAAATTAGTGAGTGAAGCTATGAATAATAGAAGGCCGGTAAATCCATACATTCCATATAATGTATAAATTATATTCCTTTTCCAGGGAAATTGACTAGAAAAATTCCCCCTTAAGAATGAAGAAAGAATAATCAGATGAACACCGTAATTATATAAAAATGGGATAACAATTTTTGTGATAATTTATTTTTGAAAGGGTAAATTTTATATAAATTTTTTTACAAAATAGTGTTTTTGATGAAAATAGGCTCCATAACTAAATATATAAATGAAGTCGTGTTTTCTAAAAAATATATTTTTTAAACAGATTCAAAAAGTGATACTATTATATGATAAAGTAATGAATAAATCATGGAGTATAAAATTAGTTGTTTTATTCCAAAATATCCCTATAATTTCACTTTATAGATATAAATGTATATTCAATCCCAAGGAAAATGTTATTGTGATGTAATTATTTGAAAAGAAAATAACATTTACTGTGATAATGAATAAGTAAATATATATTTTCTGTAAAATTTAAATGAAAATAAAACACGTTTAAATAAAATAATAGATACTAAAACGTGATTAAATACATAATGTTATAATATTACTGACAATGAATAAGTAATACAACGTAATGAAAAGAAATTTTCATATGAAACCATTTTCAACATCATATCTTTTTACTCAAATATTCGTAGAAGAAATTATTGAAATAAAAAATACCATGAAGATAAAATAACTATTGATATAATATATAGAAATGGTCATTATATACAACACACCGATCAAGTATATCTTGAATGTGACTTTTATCTCAATGTTTTAAAAAGTGTAATGAAAATTCCTTACATTGCTTTTCTATAGGGATAAAAATCCATTCAATTTCTGTATAATGGTTATAAAAATATTTTATCTTATTAAAGAAATAAATAAGCATTTATAATATAATCTATGATGAAATTATACAATATTATTACTGATTTTTAGTAATCAATCATTATTTTCACTATTTTCGTTGTCACCTGCCTAGTTTTCCAAGAAATTTTTGACTTTTTACTTTTTGTTCTCATTACATATATCATGATTTCATCATCTAGATAATTTAAATAAAAATTTAATTATGATATATGTTCATTATATATTTACACATAATAATCCATGATATTATGATATGGGAAATGTAATGCACCGTTTTTGGAGAAGGTAGGTCGTATGTATGAATGAGTATTGTTTTCATTTTTTCCATTTAAAGAAATATAAATTAAATTATAAATGTGTATATATATAATTAAAATATAATATATTTTTTCATATATTTAACATATGTTTACTAAAACCATATCTTATACATTCCATGTATAGTGTGAATGAATCACATCACATTGGGGATGTGCTAGTCCACATTTCCGCCGAAAATGGTAAAATATTAATAATAAATGGAAATAATGGAGTATGTGTTATATTAAAATTTAAAAAGTATAAATAAATTATAAATATCATATATATAATATATTGGAATAATTTCTATAAGAAGTCCCAAAAATTAGAGGTGATAAAGGAAAAACAAACCACATCAATTTGTGAGATAATAGTATATTTTATGCAAAAATTGTATGTTCGTTACCCATTAGACATTTGTGATTGAAAGTGATTTATAACCATTAAATAAAAAAATCTAAGTAGATTGAAAATATTTTTGTAATTATATAATTTTGGAAAATGAATATTTTAGTTAGTTGAGAATAAAAATAAAAAAACTTAGAAACGATGTTACCTCTTTATTGAGAAACTCATTTTAGATTTAACTGTAGGGATTCCTTGGATGGATTTATATACAATCCTTATCATTATAAACATATAATTTCTTGATTTTATGCATCATTAAACATCATATTACATGCCACAGATTTAAAAGTCTTGTGTCTTCGAAGACTAAGTATATAAAACAAAAAACCCAGGACTAAATAAATAAATAATTTATTTAATAAACATAAAGATATCTTGACTTCCATTGAGTTCATAAATCATCACAGAATAACCTGAGGATAACATAAAAACATGGATGTAGTAAAAATACTAGTATGGGAATAAAAAAAGATATATCATTAACACATAGGATAGAAATCATGTCATAATAATGTGAAAGGGCATGGAACATATGGAATCATAACATATAAACATGGGATCATAAAATCAAAAAGACATTGTAATCTGGAAGCAACATATAACATGAATATGTCACATGTCTTGTCTCCTTTCACATAGAAAAGAACAATTAAAGGATAGGCATCATGACCAATGCACATGACATCATGAGTCATGGCTAACCACAAATACTATTTCATATAACATATCATGAGACTCAACATTACCCTATGAGTTGGAGAAAAATCATGGTGCAACCATTATTAAATGTTCTTGAATATTAGTTTCACATATATAATCATACATAATCAATAAATCAAAAACATAAGGGGTGCATATGGTATTTATTGGGTATGATAATCATGTCATAAAATATAACTAATGGGACTATCAGAAAAATTCTCATAAAGGAAATACATTATATCATGCATAGAAAATGATAGGATAGAACCGGATTACATCCTAAAAATTGATTTCAACATGATGAAATAAAATGTAAAAATATTAATAAAGAATCTTTAGAAATAAAATATTTTTGTTCCATTAAAGAAAAATATAAAAGGACATTTTAACCATAAAATTGAATAATCTTTTACATAAAACCAGAAGTGAATCAAAATAATTTTTTTAAAAAACATTTTTTAAATAATATTATTGTGGATTACAAATATATTATATAGAGTAATTGAAAATGGGTAATAATTCAATATGTTACCTTAAAACGGGCTTGTTATAGAGAATAATTGAGGAGGGAAACATATAAAAACTTGTATATCCCCAAATGTGAATGATGAATGAATCTTGATACATGAGTTTTGAGTAAATAAACAAAATTTAGTTGATGATCATTAAAATAATAGATAACAACATTTTGGTAAAATGAAATATCGAATAAACTGAAGGCATAATAGATTTTAGGTAGAACCCCTTCCCTTAAGCATGATAATGTAATTACATTGTTATTAGTATCCTAGATGAAGAAATTACATTCTTTAATGAATATGTATAGAACAACATCTACATATAAATGATTTTTTATATCCTTTTAATGTTCATTCATGAGTTTTTTGATGGTTTAAGAGGTTTAATTTAATTGTTTGGGATGCATTTCTTTCCAAGGTTTTCATGATTGGGTTACATATATTCATGTAAGGATAAAAATATAAGCTGAGAATGGTTTAAATGAGTTAGAGTTATTTGTTATTAGTGGAAATATAGAATATTACATGGTTATAAAATTCATTAGATTATTTAGAATGAAGGTGAATAATTATATGAATCTTTAATGATAACTGTTTTTGTTAATTAGTGGTTTATCATCACAAAGAATACATTTTTATATTTAAATTAATATCACTTGTAAAAAGATTCTTGAACCATGTAGTAGACATAATAAATATATAATTCTGTTTTTCAAACACAATAATGGTTTCATGACCTCATCTTTAGATGGTATGGAAATTGAAAACTCATCATCATTGAATGTGATTAATTAATACATCTCAGATGTTATATTCATTTCATGTATAAAAGGTGGGTAAAGGATAGATGTAGATTAATTATTAAAATATATTAACAAAATTAGAATACATGTATGGTTTTGTATTTATCACAACATTAGGATGAGCAGAGGTGGGGATAAAAATGCAAACAAAGGAACATTGACATAAATATAAAAAGGAAAGATGAATTTACCTATTGAATATATCCTCCCCACGAGCCTATTTAGGGGAGAGGTTTTGGTCTTATTATGAGACAATGATCTCTTATGCATGGGAGAGGGTATTAGGAAGAAATTTTACTTGAATTTGTACTACAAACATGTCTTGATAGGTCTAAGGAGAGGATGCAAAGAGATGTGGTATTTACATAATAGGAGAGGAGTGGATTCCCATTATTTTAATTATCAGATTAATATTTTTGATCATGAATATGAATAGACGATATTATTGTGTCCAAATTCTTTAAATAGAGCTTGTGAGATTGGTCCAATGGCCATTTACGTCATCCATGACACAAGAATGATGCAAAAATTTATTTATTAAACATTTATTATAAATTAATATATTTTACTAATAACAAAAAATTTATGTATTTAAGAAAAATACCATACAATCACGCTAATAATTTTTAAACATGTATAATATAAAATTTACTTTATTATATGAAAATAATTTTTTAAATTTGAGAAATTAATGTTTTAATTAAAATCATATTTTAAATGAAAAATACAAATTTTAAAATTAAAACTTCATTTATATCACATTGAAAATTTTAATAATGTCACAATAAATTATATTATAGTATTAAGTCATAAAAATATTTATTTAGGAATTTATATTATTAAAATAAATAATTTTTAAAATTAATAAATTAATCATAAAATTGTAAAAAAGTATACGTTACATAAAGACATATGAACACTTAATTATTACATTTTAAAATATTCACTTACCAATACTATGATATATTTATATAATATTATCACCTGTAACATGGATAAATTTTATTTATTCATTCATTAGTGAGGTTACTATTCAATTGGTCCCTTTACTGTTCATAAGGGTCTCATTACTATTACAAATTTTCTGTTACTATTTCATTGGTGTAGATTCCATAACATATAGATATGCCTTTTATTTTACACATTCTTCAATTATAATTTTTTTATTGTGTTATATATGTAATCTTTTGTGCATATATTATAATCTATAATAATTAGATTGGAATTCCATTGATAACGCATTGGTTCATTACAATTTATGCCCAAAAAGATGATAACTTTATTATTGTATAGGGTTTAGGATCCATATGGTAATATCAAGGTCAAGAGAAATTGTTTTCAGAGGTGTTATGGAGAGGGACCTATGAGTGCCTTTTTATAGTGGAGGAAGAGTTGCATTTTTGTAAATTATAGAAAAGTAAATTCCACCCACGTTATGCCTGTGAAAAGTGGCTCTAAAAAATATTACAATTATATAAATGTTAGTGTATAGTCTATATATTTCCATGAAATGGTTTTTTGATAGGTTTTGAAGTGATTTTATCACTTATTCTTATGGTTTTTCCTTTTTTAGTTTAATTTTTCTCGTAATCATTATAACTAATTTTAATCATGTTCATTAATATTTTTTGGGGAAACACCAAAATTGCATTATTATGAAATATAAAATATTCTGATTCATAATATAGAAATAATTCTGAAAAAATAAAATCATATAACTCATATAAATTAAATTAAATTTAATCTGTATATGAGATATCGAAACATGTTTTTAATATAAAATTTAGAAATGTTGGGTAACATTTTATAATCAAATTTAAAGTAAAATTGTGTCCAATGACCTAAATTGGGTTAATTTATGTCAAAACGATCTAATTTAACTTCAAAACCAATTAAATTTATAATTTATACTTATATAAAATTATACCAAATAATAGTTTGGGATTATAATTCATTTTTTTAGTATTCATCCAAAATAAAACATCCTAGAAAAATAAAAAAAATTCGTCCTATCCAATTTATGATTGTTGTATTTGAAAATTTAATTAATTTTGATATATAAATTTATAAAATTTTAAAAAATTGTATTTTAAAATTGATTCAACATTATATGGAAATAAAACTATATATAGAAAAATATAGGTTTTTATACATAATATTGGTTTTCTCTAATCTCATGGCTATATAATATATTGGATTAAAGTCAAAATATATTTTTGAATATATATATATATATATTTAATATCACTAAATAATTGGAAATAATTTTATTTATTAGGATTAAACCGCTTTGTGGGCATAGTAATAGTTTTCTATAAAAACATTCCCTCTATATACAATTTGAACTTATATTCATTTCTAATTAATTTGTATTGAATGAATTGATACTACATTCATGTAATCCATATATATTCATGATTTTGTTGATACTATTCGTAACCAATAATTAAATTGTTAATGTAATATATTATTAAATTAAATAAGAATATTTTTAATAAAATATTTTTTCTCTGTAAATCATATTCTAGAGTGTAACACACAATAATAAAAAAACTTGTTGTCGCATGAGATGCAAGAAAACTCGTTGTTTTTATTAAATCAATCTATTATATATTTAATATAGTAAAAATAATTTAAATTTTTAGTATATTATATTCCCTTACGTACTTGTTGTTTCATGTCACACACGTATCAATTACAATGTTTTTTTTGAGTGTCAGTTAGTTACAAAACACAAGTAGTTTGTGTTATATAAGCTATTGAAATTTTTGATCTATTAAAATATATTGGGGATATGAATATGTATATATGAATTTATTATGTTGAAATTTAATATATTTGATAATGAATTGGTAATATGATAATTAAATATATGATTTTATGGATACATTGCAATATTTTTCATCATAAAGATTGAGTGTTTTAATCAATAATATGTAATTTTTTAATGAATAAAAAATAATACTTTCTTATAAATTAAATAATGTGATGAAAACCAATCCTTATTATTGGTGAATAATGTGATGATTTAATCATTATGTAATACTTTACATAAAATATGAATTACTGTAAAAATTCTCATTATTCTCTATAGTTTAATATAACATGTCAAGCCATATAAGATATCTATTATTAAAACATTGATAAATTTACTTTTATTCCACCATAATATATAGTAATAATATCCACCATTTATTGTCATGATGTGCAGTATTATTCATTTTAGTGAAATAGATATCCACCATCGAGTTTACTGATTCGCATTGTAAGATCCAACTATTTTTTAGAGATGTCTTGGGATGGTTTCCATTTATATTTTTTCTGTTATTGAGAATAAGTTGTTAGGGTCTTTCAGGGGTTACATTTGGGAGAAATTTAGAAATATTGGGAGGATGTGAGAAAGTGTATAGTTTGTGCACAACTTTCCTAAACCACGTCCTTGGCTCAAAAATCCTTATTGAGACAAAAGGTGATAATGATCATGGATGGAATGTGGTTTTCAAAACCATTCACCCTATTAAGATAAACAATGCCCCCTATGGTGGGATTGATAGTCATGGAACATAATTTTGGGAAACATTATACCCCTAGTAGAAAACCATTCATACAATATTTTATATAACATAATATAAGTTTTAAAATTTACTGAGCACCCATTATAATCCTAATTCATTGTCCACTAGACTACAATATCTCTATCAAGATTTTGATTGTTCTGGAAGTAATTAAAATATTTCATGACCTCTATTCATGGAGAAGTGATGGGAATATTGAAAATATCACCCCCAAGGGTTTGTGATTAATTCTTGTTTAGATCGCACACTATCTCATTCTTCTACTTTTATTATGAGATGATATAATTATGTTTATATGCTATTGGTTATTGATAAAGATCTAGTTTTAATATATATTGATTCTTTGAATTGTGTATAAAGGATTCAAATCTAAATCAAGTTATTTGTCATGTTCTTCATTAATCTGCTAATAATTTTGGATTCTTCCTTTGGATGGAATTTTCATATTAATATATTTAGGGGGTAAATCATTCAAATTCATTTTTCTTGATTTATATTATATGTATATAATTGTAGAATTTTTTTCTATTTTTCTTATATATTTAATATCCAATTTGGATAAAATAATTTTCAGAATTAATTATTTAAATGAATCTAGAATTGAAAAAAATTATTTGTTAGATTAATTATAAAAATATTTATATTGTCATATTTGGGGATTAATTAATTGTAAAATTATCTATCATATATTGAGATTTTAAATTTCAATAATTAATTGTCGAATTCAAAATGGGATATTGAATTGTAAATTATAATAATCAGTTGCTGAATAAATTATTTAATGTAAAGATTATTAATTGGTTAATTAAGTATAGGATTAGTTAATGGAATTTTGGGTATGTGTATGAGTAATGTGATAGTGGTATAATGATTATTAACATTAAAATTGGTGTTATATGTGACTGATTAAGAATGGATTTTGGGAAATGGGTTGGATATCCAAATACAAATGGGGGTTCTATGAGTGTTTTTCTAGACCAAAATATACGCATGAAAATATTATTATATGGGATAGGGACTGATCCCTCTAATACATATGGGGTGAGTGATATGGATTGAGGCTCTAAATACCCACATGGTGATATACGTGACATTTTACACCCATTTGTTGGAATTAGACTATGGATCTGATTTTCCATTGTAAGATTTGATTATGTGATATTGTTTTGACTTTGGAATCGATGGAAGTAGGTATTATGGTTTGGGTATCCCCAAAAATTATGTGGATTATGAAATTAAATAAAGGATTAATAAATAAAAGTAAACTTATTACATTATTTGTTTTGATTTATTTTAAATACTAGTGCATTCACTATAAGGGAGATTATGTGTTTTAGATTTCTTTTTTGGTGGCCTACTGTTTTTTACTCAATCCTTACATAGGATTCTGGATATGTACCTATAGAAAATTTATGGTTTCATTATTGGATATGGGAAAGGTCAGGCATCAGATGTTTGATTTGGGACAGATTAGGGATAAGGGAACCAGACTTTGTATGAGACCCATTCAAGAGTTCTGAGTTTCATTATTTATTTTGGTTTTTTATATTCACACATGGAACATATTTTAACATGGAATTAATACTGTTCAGTTCTGATATTGGATATCCAATTCTGGTCATCTTTTCATATATGAATTTTCTCTAGTTATTCTATATCAGTTAAAAATTTCATATTTATTTTAAATTATTTATTTCACTAATATACGATGTATAGTTTCCCCATGTTTGATATTAGAACCTTTTTCTACTCATAACCATCTAAAATAAGAGGAGAAACAGTTGAGGTCATGTGGCCTTTCGGATCATGGAACCATTGTGTGTAACCCAGGTTGGGACGTCACAAACTGGTATCATTGGAACTTTATATTATTTTTTATTATGATACTATTTAGGAAAGTAATACATGATACATATAAGAGTTGTTCCTTAGTCATCAGATCATGAAATGGACTGAAAACCCATTCAAGGTCTAAAAACCATGTAAATATGGTGAAATTTTATTATTGGTATTTTCATATATAGTTTGATGTTATTTTCACCTCGAGTGGGGCACTTATTTTGAGATTTGATAATTATTTTTTAGATTTTTTAAGCTTTTAATCAATTAAATATATAGAATGAATTATTTATATTCATGAATAATTTTATGCATTCTTGATTATTTTGTTACATGCATCATATTAGGCACAAATGAGAAAACAATTTTTTGTAACTTGATGAACATAAACTATTTTTTATTTCTTGTCACATTCAACTAAATATGGTTCATTATATTAAATTGATAAAGATTTTATAATTATGTATGATGATAATAATTGGATTAAAAAAGGATACATTTAAATGAGGAATAAATTACCATTCTTAACCATGACCTAGCTATTGGATGGTTACATGTAGTGTTAGCACCTCAGTTTTATCTGTGTGACATGGTGTGGGGGAATAGTGTATTATGAATTGTAATGATTTCATCTTACATAAAAATGATAATGCGGTGTTATGTGTCCTACTATGTGTTTTTTATTTGAGACATATTCCTCCATGATGACAGCTTTTTATAGGATGATAGTGGGATATGATAGGAGAATATCTACCAACAGTGGAGTAGGAGGAACCAGTTGTGTTGAGTGATGATACAGGGGAGCAGTTCTGAGTGAATATTTCATTGGTTCATGAATTTTATATGGAAGTGACTATATATGGTTATTAAAATAATGTATGATGTGATATAAGAGTTTTTGTTTATGCACCCTCCAACTTTTACTGGTTAGGGTTGTCCAAAGGCAGCTGAGTTCGAGATCGATTCCACACAAACCATACATAAACAAACGGAGACTCCTAGTAATCGGAGAATCAAATTACCTACTTACAATTTACATGGTCATGTCATGAATTGGTGGGATATATATAATCATTATATGAAGTTGTAAAATAAGTAATGAAATTAATATTTGGAAATTATCTTCACGAACATTTATCTATAGATGACCAGTTATGAGAGAGAATATGATTTCATGAGATTGACTCAATGTAGTATGTGTATGATGGAATATTCTAGGTGTTTTATAGATTAAAAAAATTAGTTTACTATTTTAATGGAGATAATGCTACCATATTAATGGATATTCAATATGGGTGTTGATTTCAAATTATATCCCATGGGATTATCATTAGGTCAAGGAATTTTTCATAGGTGGCGAATCAGTAAAATGAATTGGCCTTAAATGTTAATAAATATTTTGTTATGTCACAATTTTTAGTTTCGTTAACATTTAGTAAATTTTTAGGTTAATAGTATTAGATAATTAGGCCACAACTCATACCTAATGACAGTATAAAATACAATGTGGAAACTTCCAATTATTATCCATTATTAATAATTTAAAACATTTTATAATAAATTGTGAATTAATTTTATGGGAAAACCCCATGAAATCCAAAAGGAATTCTTCCTTTCCCATACTAATCCTTAAAACCCTTGATTTTTAATCATGGGAGGAGTATAAAATCATTGAATGTGATATATTTATAAGAAATATTTTAGTATAATATTATGACGATAAGACATATAACATTTACCTTTATTTATAATTTTATTTTATAATATAAAATATTTCTTTTATCATGTCTAAAAACACAAAGTTTATATAATAAAATCATTAAAACCCCTAGAAATGAATTAATCATAATTTTTTTATATATAGAATCATTTACATAAAACCCATTAAAACCCCTTTTAATTTTAATAACTACAATTCCAACATCAAACATTATCATTACCAATTTTATTAGAGATCTATAATGGGGATCACCCATCATATAATCTATATCGAGATCACATGTTTTCAATGAGCTATAATTGGTACCCATCATTCATATATGCTACACCAGTCTCACATGTTTCATAAAATTATCCTTTACCATATAATTAGTAAAACTCTCTAATCATAAAAAACCATTAACAATCATTTAGAAGCATATGAAAATCATGTGATGATATTAAAATACATTTTTCATTAAAAATTTACATTTTAAAAAATAAACATTTATTTCGAAAATAAATTCATTTAAAAATATACCAAAAAATATGTTTTTCATTTATTAAAACCAGAAATATTTCAAAGGAATGAAAAATAAATTAATTTTCATGGTGGAAAAATGTCATTTACCTTATGAATATTAAGAAGATAAAATTCATTCTATCATTTTTTATACAATATTTACAAAAATATGTAAATAGATTTGATATTAAAAACATTATAATAGAATAATGTATGGACATAAAATTTATATTATAACACATTTATATCCATATAAATAATGAAATAAAATAATATGAAAAATATTATATGTAAATGACTAAATCGTTAATAATAATATGTATCTCACACAACTTTGAACATTTAAATAATAATCAAAATAAAGGAATATATTTTAAAAAATAATTAAATAATATAATAATATATATACTAAATTATATGGAATGCCAATAGGCATGTTTATACAATTTATAAAAGTTTAATTTTTCATATAATAAAAAATGAATAAATAAAAGAACGATGAGATGAAATCCCTTTACATGAGTCCCAATTGTCTTTCGGATTATTACCTTTCTCTTATTCAGGTAATTCCTTTTGTTTTTCACCAAAGGGAACCAGTTGAGTAATTTTTTACAAGGGTGAGGTAGATAGGATATGAGGAGAGATGTTGACGAGTTTTTTTTTGGATGACCCTGGTCAAAAAAATATGGCATGAGAGGTGTCTGGGTACGGTGGGTGAGAGTGCATTTTTTTAATGGAGGGAAATGACATTTATTGTATTTTTTTAAAAAAAATCATATTTTCCACAAGTATTACTTTTTCCCAACGTACCCATATGTATCATTTTGGAACTAGAGACGCTTAATTGAAGAATATTTTCATACAATAGTATTTTGATAAGTGTATAAGTGATATTTCAATTAATGATATGGATAACTGACTTGTTAATAATTGTATTACCTTCATCATTATAGTCAATGTAAATTACTTTGATTATAAATTTTGTAAAATACTAAGTTGACAAGATTAGAAATAAAAAAATTTTATAATTACAAATATGGAATCCATTTATCCAATATCCATATGGAAAATGGAAGAAATTAATTTAAATTTAATCACTAGGACATGATGATAATGCATGTTTTCAATGGAATAACATTCAATATATTTCTACATTTTTATTTTAAATTTCATAGTGAAATAGATTACAGTGAAGAAATTTGAATTAATTTATAAATCATTAATATAATTGTTATTTAAAACAACTTAATAATGTCATTTTTTCTTATAAATATATTATAAAAATTGGTAATTTTGAATTAATGTTTATTATTTTTCATTGTTCATTAAAAAATGATACTTCACAGAAAAATAAGAAAAATTCACCAAATTGTAATTTTTATATTATGATATAAAAAATGAATTTTATTTTGTCATATAATGTTTTTAAAAATGTCAAAAATAATATTCAAAATGGTTTCAATATTTACTATAGATAAAAGTACCTTGTAAATATATAGAGATTTTTATGTTTAAACCTGGAATTATTCTTATTTGATGTCTATAAAATCTCTATGATGAATATAAATTTTATTTATTGAAATGTCTAATCATAATGTTTTCATGATTATTAATTACACTAATTCAATGGATATGGAATATCTACTATTTTAAATTTAATATTTATAACATATTTTTGTTCGGTATAACATAGTATTATGTGCAATGATTAATCACAAATAAACTCATTATTTCATGTCAGGTATGGTATTTGATATTTCATCCATTTTTATTTAATATTTAATATCTAAAATTAATTAAAAATATAAAAACACATATTCTCTAATTACATAGGATATTACATCCTTTATAATCAATTGGTCATTTTCCCATTTATAATTAATTGGTAACCAAAGAATTCATATTATAAACATGTGTATATTATAATATCATAATTTAGTTATTCTATTTAATTTTATACATTCATGTTTCTAGGTGATATCTATTATAACAATAATAATATATATATTCCTTTAATACTCGGTCATACGAGAATTCTATAGAATCAATGGTAGTCGATATTGTATGAAACAAGAGGAAAACATGGTGTCGTGTGTGATTCATGATGAACATTATATTTCATGTAACAGAATCAATAAAATAATTTATGATTATTTAGAATATTTTATTTCCTTGAATCTAATTATGTTATATCCAACCCCCTTATAATGAATATCCCTCTCAAAGTATTTCATTATTATAATCATGCTTTACATTTCTAGAATTCATTTATTGATAATACACATTAAGTAAAGGGTTAACTAAAATACATAATATTATGGAATCTTGGAAAAACTAAGATCATTGAATGTCATTAATAACTAGTATTCCACATTTAGAGAACATTCCTATGAAATAAAATATTAATTTTTAACAGAAACCTAATTCTAAGGGGAAAATAAGGAGTGATATATAACATTTCTAAGGGAAAGCCAATTATTAAAAATACCCAATCCAAATAATTGGGGAAAAGGAATTTGAAATCGTCATAAAATATTTTAATACGATAAAATTACATTACTTCAGTATTATTTTTATAATTTTGTAGGATCCCATTAAAATCTATACTAATAGAATAATGATATATACTTATATGGTGAGTGTAAATTCATCCTTTAATCACTTTCCACCACAGAATCGTCTCAAAATCCAAATAATGAGTATCCAATATGACATTTCATGACTAAATAACTAGAACCATATTCATAAAAAAAAAAATCCCCAAAATTATACCACAATATTCTTCATACCATTAGATATTAACCAAAACCAATATGGTTTACATAGAACAAGATAATTTAATCATTCTTGTGAAGATATAGTGTATTAATATGTAAATAGTAATATATAATTTTATAACATAATCATTACAAATTTTTTTAATGATAATTGTCACCAATAAAATTAAATATACATCCATAGAAGGTAATGTATCCATACTCAAATGAATTTTAAACGTATACCCCATACATATATAGATACTCAATAAATGTCTCCCAAGGTATTTACATTATTTAAAATAATAGCAGATGGGTGACGATGACATTTGGATTATGAACAACCTTAAAAAATATAAAACTCATGGGATTTTATTCACATTACCAGATATTCCAACATCAACTATAGAAGATGAAAATTAATTTTTCATCCGATTTTTTGTTATGATCATTATAATTCCCCCTAATAATGTTTCATAAAATACACATTATCATAATATCTGAACACATTATCGCTAATGAATCTTATTTTTATTGGATAACAATTATCTCATCATTGGATTGTTTAGGAAAGTTTTCCTTGGAGTAATTAACCTTGTGAAAAAAATACAAAACAAGTTACAACATACAAATACTAAGATTCATTTCATACAATTTATTTTACCACACCAGGAAAATTATTTTGTCTTACCTATAAAATGATTATATTGTTTCATATCTATTTATTGACCCCTTTATAATATTTATTTTTATCACATGTAACATAAGTATCGACAAACTCCATTTCATATTTCTCATCATAAAAATATTTCCTTTTCTAATTTTTACAAATCTGTAGTGGGAAAATCTATTTCTATAATTATTTTTAATGTAGATTAAAATCCATTATTTTTACAATCAATGTCTCAGATAAAATTTGAGAAATATATCAATAGTCATGTGATGTATTCTTCATATGTAGAAACCAATTGTTCCTCAATTTTTATGAACTCCATGATTTTGTTTCCATCCTACATTGATCAAACGTAGGAATATATTTCACAAAAAAACTATTCTTAAATCAATCCCATTCTGAGGAATCAATATCTTCACTTTCAATAATATTATTAATCATTTCCACCATTATTATAATTCACTTTCAAAATGAAAAATTTCAAGTGTTACATTTTTTTAACCAGAACAACACATGACATTAAATATCTTCTAATGTTATTTAATCCATCTTTTATCTATAATGAGGTGAGATAATCCTCTAAATGATGGGTGATGTCATCACATAAAATACTCTATTATCATAATCTTTATCTATGTTATATATACATTTTCTCTTAAATGTACACCAGCACATTTTATATCAAATGTCAAATGAGTCATCAATGAAAAAAAACTTCTCAATTACAATTCCAACCATCTAAGGATGCTGATTCAGATGGTTATTTCCACACAGTGCCTTCCTAGTATAGCATCCTTATTTCCTCTATAGAAACTCATTCTGAAAAATCATAAATTTGATGAAGAAACATGCTAGTGATAAAATTTTATTACATTTTAACATTACTATATGGTCAAATATTCTAATCGAATTCTATAAACACTATCATAACCTCTAATTAAATCTAAACAAATCATTGATACAAACTATACTGATATGACCTTAAACATTACAAAATATTAATTAATTTCAAGAATTTTTATTTTATTAACATTGAATTTCATTTTATTTCTATATTTTTAGAGAAGAATTGAATAACTCATACATAGAAACCCATATAATCTAAAGTGGATAATTCTAATCAGTATTATCATTTTTTATAAGGTAAAATATTATAAAACTAATCGATGAATTATTTTCCTACAAAAACTCCATGAAATCAAACCTAACTAATTTTTTTCCCTATTAAATAACTAAACCTAATGAAACTATTTTAAAAAAATTTGATGAACACAAAATCTTAGTAATGGATTAAAAATAATGGAATCCATTAGTTCAATATAAACATGAAAACACATATGACTTTTAGAATTATGTCAAAATTTTAATTATAATATGGAAAAATAAATGTAAAAATTAATAAGAACACACATTTTAATAAATAAAACCATTAAAATACATAGCATGAATTTAAAACAATTTTTCTTACCTAGAACATCATATACATAAAACCATTTTAATTGTAATAAATATACGGTTGAATTCCATCATTATCATTACCTAATTCATTATGTAAATATAATGGGGATCACCATTGGTATAATATATATCAATATCACCCATTTTATATGATCTATAATGGGAATTAACTATTTATATAAGTATATCTGGCACACTCATGAGCTATAATGGGAATGAACCCTTTGTATATGTAGTTTTGGGCTCAACCATTTCTTATAATTCTCAATTTCCATATCAGGATTTGAAAACCCTAATAATTAAAACCTTAAAAAATTAATATCATTTAAAAATTAGCTATAGATATTTAAATACCACTTCCATTCAAAAATTACATTTTCAAAAAAATATGCATTTATTTGGAAAAATAATTTTAAATACAAAAATACTAAAAACAAAAAGGAATGTAAGTTTTTTATTTTAGAAAACATGAAATATTTCAAAGGAATACAATATATAATAATGGAAATTATGGCATAAATTAAAATATAACTATATAGGGTTATAATTGAACATTCCTTTTCACATATTTTAAAATGTTCTGTGTAAAACTCGTTAAAATATTTCATTTTGATAACATTAATCTGGTTTTAGATATATACATAAATTTTATTTAATGACCCATTTATATCCACATTTATTAATATGTGAAATAATCACAAGAATATTTAATGGAAAATAATAAAATTTTAAGCATTATAATTCTCCCTATATGGACTCATGTTTAACAAACTATGATATTTCACAATTTCAATATTAGTTTATAAATTCTAGAAATATGGATAAAATTATTGTATCCTGATCAAAGATCTTAAAAATATCCCATAAATATCTCTTCATGTATTACTTCTACCTAAAAACTTTAATAATATTCTAGGGAAAGGAAACTTAAGTATTCGTGTGCTTAGTTTCTTAGTTAGGGTAAATAAATTAAAAGTGTTAGAATAACATGAAAAAGTTTATGGAACATGAGAAATACATTTAAAGATCAAAACCTATATATATTAGGTCATATTAATTATTTATAACTCATTATACATGGATCATAATTTAATTAAGTTCATATGTCATGAAAAATAATATAGGAATAAAACATCAAATTGTGGAACATACATGAGAATATAATATGATATTCATAGTTTCCAAGGAATTACTACAAAGAACAACATGGTAGTGTGGATTCACTCCCAATATTATATTTATAGTAATGGTTTACTCTCTGGTCCATTTTAGCCGATCTATTTTACTTATTAACTATCTTGGTAGTTATGGTTCACTCTCATAGACATATTATTAGTCAAGGATCATTACAAAGTCCACATTACTCAATCTTATGAGATATAAATCATTAACAAATTCTCTATAGATATATATATTTTACACCAATATCATATATAAATAATTCATACATGTTCAAATAGTTCAAAATTAATTATTTTATAAGCCATGAAATGAAATTCGTAATATAATCATGTAATCATATCATAACCTATGAAAAAATATAGGTTTAATAATCATTTCCTCAAAACCATAACCCATTTAAGAGAAAAATATTTCATAATCATATAAACCATTAATGATAGAAATGTTTCAAAAAGATAATGTCAATTTGTATATCCCATTCATATAAATAATATGAATGGAACTTTTAGGTTAATTTCTAGAAGGGAATGAGTGACATCAAAATGAGTAATCAAATAAGGAAAATAATTTTTAAATATCATTAAAAAACATTTCTTGAGAAAATTATCATTTATTAGGTGAAAAATAATTTTTAATACATAACACAATTTCAAAATAATTTAAAAAATATCCTTGAAAACTTATGAATAATACTGGTATTAAATTTTAGAGACTTTTCTTTGAAAATATCTAAAATATACATTAAAACATTTTAAATACATTTTCCACTAAAAATAATGAGATAAAATATAAACAATTCTTTACAAGTTTTTGAATCTTTTTTTATTATAAAACATATGAATGGATCTTGAATTGTTTTTTGAAAACCATTCCATTGAATATACATCTATATCATATTAATAAATCATGAAAATAGTTTGACAAAAAAAATCATCAAAAAATTATTAAAGATAGTTGGAAACGTTTTTAAAATTATTTATTTATAAAAAAATTTAGAAAAAATTACTAAAATTTTATATTTTTAAACTTTAATGGTATATTCATGTAAATAATGGTGGGTAAATCCCCACATTTCATACTAGGTAAAAAAGAACATTTCATTTTGAATAGTTAAAATGATAGAAAACTTTCTGATTTAAAAATAAATAAGAAGATTCCATTGAATGTATTTATATATAAAAAGGTGAAACAATATTTTATATATTATTGGATTATGGTAAAATATTCTTCAAAATAATTTATAGAAAACATATATTCAAAGGACCATCGATTTTTGTAAGAAAAGATTGTAATTTCGAGGTTTCAAAAATGAAAATTCCAAACACTATAATGTACAATTAAGTATAATACATGTTTCCAACACATTAATAATAAATTAATAACTAGTTGAGATGAAAAATAATTAAAATATTTGTGATATGTATCATAGTATTTCATCTAATTAAGCATAATCCAAATCAATCTTGAAAATAGAAGGGATTGTATCAATGATCTCTTATAACATGGAAAATTGTGATCGTACTCTACATGTAGGAAAATTAAATTAAATGAAATGTAAAATGTCATTAAAATAAGGATATTATGTATATAAAATTTCAAATTGAATTATATACACCTCCAAAGATAATATATTTGTATAACAAAACATGAGTCTCCATGATGGATAATTGAGAAAAAACTATTTCACTATTTTGATTAATTTGGAAACATAATAATTCTGAATGAAATGTAATGAAATTTTAATGTGAATACCCATATATTTATTTATATGTTACATAGATTATAATCATGGTATGTTCATACAACTCACAAAATGTAATAGTTGGGAACATTGCAAGTTTCAACTAAAAAAACATTGACATGAAAACCCCTTACCTTTGGTCTTGACATTCATCATACTTATTTAAAACACTTATATAAAAAATATAAATTTATTATACATAATTTAAACAACCATATTATAATTTATAATTTGATATATTCTTAAATTAGGACCATATATTACCCGCTTGTTAACCATCCTATTATAACGTTTCACTTCGGATAATATTCACTTTGTTCATTGCATGTGTCTTAATTTGTTATGTCATCAGTACATATAATTATATTATGATTACAAAATCTAATCCATTATAAACATATTATTTATAACAAGAATATTATTATTATAATTTCATATAAAATATAGATGTATGAAATGGAATATATGGTTTATGAATATGGTATGTCGTACGTACTCATAAACATTGTTTTCGTTTTTATTGTCGCACTAAAAAAAGAATGAAATAGAATTATATCAATATATGTATATAATATCAAAAAATTAATTTTAAAATTTTATATTTATCATATTATTCCACTAAACCCATCCTTAATACATTCCATTAAACGTGAAATTGAATTAGATCTCATTCAGGGGGATGTAATCCACAGTTCCTCAAACAAAATTATCATATTTACACAAAATGGAATGTAAAAAATTTACTGGATATAAAAGTAATAAAAAAATAAATGAATTATTAATATAATATATAATATATATATAAATATAGTTTCCATCATAATTTCAACCATGATAGGCAGTGAGGAAAATCGAACAAATCATTGTTCGGTGTGGTAGAAGATCGTCATACCAATAAACAGTATGTTCATTACCAATTAAACGTATGATTGTATATGTGTAGTTATAAGAATTAGTTTTAAAAAGAAATATTATAATGTGGATGATTTGTATTTGTAAAATCAATAAATAAATATACTAGGGGTAGAGACGAAAAATAAAATAAAGAAGTTGGAGAGAAGATGTGGCCTCTTAATTGTGTAACTCTATTTGGTAAGGGCCCAAAGGATTCCTTGGAAGAAATTATATCTAATGAGAGGATTGAAATAGTAAGGGTAGTATTTTGGGATGTATATTTTTAGGGTATATTTTTATTCTATGTGGATTGAGAGAATTGATGAACATAGAGAGGTGGTGGCCTTTTATAGGGAAGGGAATGGACACACATAAATTTTTTAAAAAAAGTGTGATGTGTCCATATGTTTACCATTAAAAGTCAAACAAAACAATCCTAACTGAATAATGGAAGTTATTTAAGTGAATAATGGATATAAAATGGGTTTATTATATTTATCAAGATGGTTATTTTCTTCAATTTATGTTTTAGTCCTTGGTTATGCTTAATTTTACCATAACAGATGTAATAAATATTAATTAGTATCACTAATAATTTTGGTTAAAATATATATTTAAAATTTTACAAATTTTGAATTATTCTGATTCCAAATATGGAATACATTTCTCCAAATTCCAATTATAGGAGTGCCATAAATTAATTTAAAATTAACAATACTGACATAACAACATTGTGGATTTTTTATGTAAAAACTAGAAAAAGTATTCAATTTTTTCTATCAACATTTCCAATGTGAAATTAGATAAAAATAACTATGTTAGATAAATTTATTAAAAAAATATATCTAATTAAACATTTATTCAATATTAATATATAAATTTTCTTTTATAAATAAATGAGATGAAAAATCTATTTTGAATTAAAATCAACGAATTTTAACTATTGATTAAAAAAATCAAAGCTTACAAAAAATTAAAAGAAAATATAGTTACCAAATAATTAGGTATAAATTCTATAGAAAATGTTTATTTTGAAATATTAAAAATATTAAATTTTCCAAATAATTTATTGAAAATAGGTTCCCCATTAAAAGGTTTCAAAACTATATTTATATGAAAATATATATGCTTTTATGAATAAAATTATGTTTGTTCTTATATTACGTTTATAAAATGTAATGTATGAAAACCATAAAAATGTAGTTGAATATATTAAATATATATAAAATTAATATTAGTCACTAATTTTAAATAATTTAATTTATAATGGGAAACAACATTGTGACCATAAAATTTTAACATTTTATTTTATATTAAATCCGGTTTCATAGTCATTTTTTATTAATTGATAACATATGACATAAAATTATATTTTTGAAAAATATATATTTTCATAACAGAATTTATATTGATCATAATTAATAATTTAACTTCTACATTATTTCTTATTATATTAAATAACAATATTTTAATAATATATTTTTTTGGTAAAACCCAGTCCCGCTTGTTTTGCATGCCATTAGGGAAAGTCATTAATTCTTGTAAAAAATGCTATCCTCAGTGTTCGGTGTATATCATTTGAAAAATTATTTTTTTGTACTAAACAATTTACATAGAGGTGTGCAATTCATTGATAGTGATTTAATATAAAATAGTCTATCTTTTGTTTATTGTCAATAGAAAAATATTGAAAATGTCAAATTAATTTGTAAAAATATAAATTAAAAAATCACATGGTGCATCATTCTACGCCTAGTAAAATGAATTAATCACATGGTAATCTAATGGGAAATCAATATTTTAATACCGTAAAGGTTCATTTATTGAAACCCGCATCATAAAAATGGATACTAAAACAACATTTAAAACGGAATGTTGTAACCATAATGGTCACCCAAACTAACATTTAATTGTGTTTCCATATAAGAGAAAAATGGTTGGGAGTGATGACTGGACATAGACTATTGGTTTTAATATATTTTGTGATTGAATGAGGCGATCAATAAAAACCAAATGCATGATTAATAAAAGAATTGAGCGGAATAAGTATTAAATCTGTAATGATTTATAAGTATGACAAAAATTAATTTGTTAGGACTACACAATTTTTGGATCAATATCATACCTCTAAGAAATTATTTTATTGAACAAAAATTTAAGTAAATAAACTTTTTATGCTTATAGAAATAATATGTCATTTTTTGGTTGTGCTTTTATACATTTTTAATTCATTTATTAAATAATTTAATGGATGTCTAAAAACTAACATTGATACATGAAGAACTAAAAATAAAATTTAGCACATATTACGGCCTATAAGAGGATAAATATTTTAAATATTTACCTCTAAATATTCTACAAAATCAATATGGTTAATACACTATTCTCTAAATGTAACATCCCAGGTAAATAAGTAATATTACATTCTTATGATTATCAATATTTTTGAATAAAATCATTATATTACTTTAAAGGGAATTCTATGCTCGATGGCATACCCAATACGCACAGAAGAGGTTTTTTGAAATCTTACATTACACACTAATAATATAATAATATTATTTTAAATACTTAATGCCTAGACGTTGTAATGGTGGGAATGAACATAAATAATTAAAAAATGATTATATATGTTTGTCAAATATTTTTACTTTTATCCAATAAATGTTAGATACTTAAAATTTGAATGAATCCAATTTTAAGCGAAAATATTCTAATATTCTTGAAAAGGTCGATTAACAGCCTTTTGATGGCGAACCCATTTTTAATCCACTTGTTGAAAATTTCATATGTTATATTGAAAAAAATAAAATCCTTCTTTATAATCGGGATATAAAAATTTACTTTGTGTATGTTTTTGTAATTTTTTTGATAAAGGTCATTTTTATTGAATAAGTGGAAAATGTAGTATTTTAATTCAATAGATCTTTTTAATATAATTTATTTATATGATTAGATCATATTTCAAATTTGTTTTAAATTTCAATTAGAATATATTTTTTCCATTTAATCAAATGGTGGTTATTGGAATTAATTTCACTGTGAAGATGGACTTAAACTAGTGTCAATCTTTTAATAGATTTTGTTTCTTAAAAACATGCTATTTTTTTACAACAGGAATTAATTATTAAATTAATTAATAAAACTTATATGTTTTGAATTTCGTAAAATAGAAATAATTTATGAATTCGGAATATGAAATATAGCTTAGGGTGAATATTTGGTATTTTCTAGATAATGTCTTTTTTTAATAAATAGTGAAACATACAGCTTCTTAATTCAAAACTTCCTTTTCATCCAATTTATTTATATAATTAGATTGCTATTTTAATTGTTTTTAAATTATATTTGAATTATTTTTTATCACTTAATACAATGTTGTTCATTGGAAGTAATTTCACTTTTCAATTGGATGTAAAAACAAGTCAATCTTTTGATAAATTTTATTTCTTAAAAACCCGTCTTTTGTTTTGAAAATGGGATTTACTTTTAAATTAATTACTAAAGTTTCTGTGTTTTGAATTTGATAACATGGTTTCCATATTTGGAATTAGAAGATCCGAATTTTCTAACTAAGACTCTTTTGTTTTTGGACATTATGAATAGTAACGACGATAAATATCATTAATTATTGTGATTAATTAGTAATCGGGTAGTGAAAGGTAATAAAATAATATCATAATAAAAATAAATGACACCAACATGTGTCATAATGCTACAGTTTGTGTCCTCGCTGACCATGGGATGTCTTCTGCCAAACTTTGGAACCCCATGGAATCCCTTTTTGGGTTATAGTGACACTTTTTAATTTCTGGTTTTTAAAAGGAACGTATAACCAAAGTATGTATCACCCATGTTAAACAATTTTAGTTATGTCTATGTAAATGATATCTTAGACTATAAATAGTCATTGCAAAGATAAAAATATTTCCTACATCATAGTATTTGTTTTATAATTTTTAGTCATTAAAAATATTAATTTATTTATGACCCCATGATGATGCAACGATTATCTCATTAATGAACAATTAAAATAAAATGAAAAGATAATGTATGATCTGAGACTTAAAGATGTCTAAAACATATTAGATGAGTATATTTTGAACCCTTACCACCTTATACTATAAATATATCAATGTGGGATCTTTAAAATCTGAAACTGGTTTTCATATAATGTAAAATTTCTTTACATTCCAAGAGTTCCCCACCTCCCTCTTCTAAAAGCCCCCCACCTCAACCTCCTTAACCACACCTCAGAAGCTATTGGCTCTACCAAACTCGGATAATTTTATCTCTACACATCCCTCTCTTCATTCTAGAAGCCTTTCCTTAGGCATAATTCTCTTCAAGAAACCCTTTTGGATCAAAACAAGGGGTGTTACCCGATTTAAAGTTAAAGTCTTCCATAATGTTCTTTTGTTTTATTTTGCTTCTCCAACCCACTAAACTCTTTTTATTCCTTGATTTTGTAACAAAACCATTATCTTAAACATAAAATGATGTTGTTATGATAAGTATTCGAGCTACACTTAAACAAACCTCCGTCTAATGGTTAATGAAAATACTGTTTCTTTGGATCACGAATTACTGCCTCACGAAACGATGATTGTTCTATATTCTGCTACCACTTCTCAGGGTGGAAATTATGATGGGAATATTTTTATATACGATATATATTATATTTATGTCCTCTCTATGCTTCTTTTTTTTATATTTAAAACATACCTTTATGCTTTCCATGTTGTGAAAATACGATAATTTCATTTGAGGAAGTGTGGACTACCGCCCCCTCAAGTGATGTGACTCATTTATGCAATACATTGAATTTATAAAGTATGAAATTAATGAACTTATATGACCCATATAAAATATATATTATACTGGAATAATATATATATATATATATATATATATCTCATCTATTTTTAATTTCATTAATGTGCCAATGCAATGAAAGTAGTGTTCATGCGTATGTACGACCTACCGTCTCCATGAACGGTGCATTTCATTTATTTTTATCTCAAATATTATGGAATAAGTATAAAAAGAATATATACTGCATATATATGATATTTAAATCATTAATACTATTCTGGATATGATGTACTTACAACTACTTCGACAATTATTTTCAATCTAGATCATTTTTGAGTCATGTACAGAACATCGACAAAACATATGATATGAACTCGCATAATTAACAAATTATTATAACATGATAATATATGATATTAATTGAATAATAAACTATAAATTATGTCCTTAATCAATTATAAATTGACCAATATTTATTATATATGAATATAATGAAATGAACAACACAAGTCGGACTTGAGGTAAGGGATCCTACCTCTCTCTTTCTTTTTAAGTACTCTTTTTTATGTAACATACTTTAAAATCCTTTTTCTTACGTTGTGGGATGTTCTATTAAATTCAAATTTCTGTAAATTTTATGTTAATATGATGAGAAACCCTCTTTTATCTCATCAATCCATTTTTGGGAGTTTTATGTGGCGCTGTTAGGCTGCCAAATTTTCATAAGGGGATTTTCATCTCACTTTTTATTCCCATGAGATTCATGCTACATTTTTCAATATTTACTATTTTGTGGTGTATGTACATCCCTATATTTTAATATTTGTATAATTTACTCTCATTTATGGGTATTTTCATCTTCATTTTATGACCCTTCTTCCATGGGGTGTACGTTTCGAAAGTTTCCCAAATCGGCATGGGAAGCTTTCACACTCATCTTTTTAAAAGACTTCTTTTTTTATGTCTTTTTATTTACATATTTTTATGTTGGGATATGTTCTTATATATCCTTATTGACATAAATTTTATGTCCAAGTGATAATATACCATTTTATATCTCATAAACTAATATTATGAATTTTAAAGTGACGCCGTTAGGCTGTCAAATTTTACCAAGGGAACTTCTTAACCCAATTTCGATTTATTTGGGTTCAACATGTAGTTATTGAATATGTCATCCTTTGAATATGTGTGAATGACCTTTTATTTTTTTTACCCTTAATATCTACTTATATTGGGTGTATTTATACTTGTCACACATAATTATGAAATTGATTTATCCTTAATTTAAGAGTACCTTCTTTATAAAGGATTTCATATCATTTTACATTTCTATTGAGACTTAATTGTTTTAATGCACCAATTCACTCCTATATGGTGTATATACTGTCCTTTGGAATGTTATATCATTAATCCATTTATTCTTATGATATTATAAAGTTCTGATTAAATTTTATTCCTCAATTATTTTATTCAAGTGTCTCTCATTTTGTTAAAAACCCTTTAACTAAAATATCTTTTTAAATGTTTTAATGATTTATAATTATGAATATTTCTCATTAATATCCATGTTTTCAAAATGGTTTTAAGGATTTATTTATATGGATATTAATGTTTTAAAATGTTAAAAACTTCAAAGTGGTATGGGAAAATTTGATTGAATAATTTATTTATTAAATGTTTTAAATGGTTTTGAAAATGGTTTCTAGAATGGATTCATTATTTCAATATCTTCAAATATTATATTGTTATTGCAATGTTGTAATGTTTTCTTTCCTTTATGCTTGAGTTATGTGCTTTGATTATGTTAAGGTTTTTGGGCTATGTTTATGAAGATGGGTGGTTCTGTGTTAAACAAAGGGCGGGTGAGCCCGATATAGCTCTCCAATGCATTGGGTAACGCGAAGGAGTTAAACGCTAAGGATTATCCTAAGTGATTTATGGAATATATTGTGATGGGTATTCCATAAGTAACCATGAGGGTTACTCACTACATAAGAATTTTATGAATGCCTCAAGTTACCATTACATATTATGATATCTATGAGTTATGCCTAAATCTTATGATTTAATTAGGTATGTTAATGTGCTAATTTTTATGAGTAAAGTATGATTTCATTGATTATTATGTATAGATGGACTAATTTTTTCTTTCTGTATTGTTATAACCCTTAATGAGATTTTTATTCTCATCCCAAGTTTTTGAAATGTTTTCCACAAGACTTAAAGAGGAATACGGTCAAGGATGGGATCAAGGAAATGTCATGATGTCTAAAACATGGAACTAGACATGACTATTTTGTTTAAGATCATTTATTTTCTGAAAAAATGGAAACGGAGTAGATGTTCCAACTTTGTAATATTTGAGATATAACAGTTCTGTACTAATTCTCTAAAACTCTAAACCTAAAAAGATCCTCAATGTGAATTATTCAATTAAATTCAATATTAAGCAATGTTTTAAGGATGGGTCCTTATAGTTTGTATCAATGGTCGGTTTAGATAACTTTAGAGGTTTGGGTATTCTTAATGCATAAGTGACATTACTATAATGGCTAGGATTTCAAAAGAGTCATAGTTTTTAGATAAAGTGAATGAATATGTATATCTTAGTGTTTATATTCCTCATTAGTACATGATGATTGTGTTGATATACCCACAATAAATTTTTGGTTTTGTAAGATAGACATCATTTTTGAATTCAGAATATCAAATATAGATTAGTATAATTTTTGTGGTATTTTTATGATAATTTATTTTTTAAAAAATAGTTAAAAATACAGATTCTTAATTCAAAACTGCATTTTCATCCAATTAATTTATATATTTAGATTGTCCTTTTAATTTTTTTTAATTATAATTGAATTAAGTTTTTATCACTTAATACAATTTTGTTCATTGGGAGTATTTTCACTTTTCAATTGGATGTAAAAACAAGTCAATATTTTGATAAATTTTAATTCATAAAAACTCGACTTCTATTTTGACAATGGGATTTACTTTTCAATTATTTACTAAAATTTCTTTGTTTTGAATTTGATAAAATGGATTCCATATTTGGAATGGGAAGGTCCAAATTTTGTAATTAAGATTTTTTGGTTTTTGGACATTATGAATAGTATCGACGGTAATTATCTTTAGTTATCGCGATTAATTAGTAATTGGGTAGTTAAGGGTAATAAAATAATATCACAACAATAAAAAATGACCCCAAAATGTGTCCTAATGCTACTTTTTGTGTCATTTTCGACCATTTGATGCCTTGTTCCAAACATTGGGACCCCATGGAATCACTCTTTTTGTGATAGTAACACTTTTTAATTTCATGTTTTTAAAAGGAAAGTATAACCAAATTATGTATCACCCAAGTAAAAAAATTTATGACACCATGATGATGCAACGATTATCCCATTAATGAACGATTTAAATAATTTGAAAATATAATGTAAAATCTAATACATAAAATTGTCTACAACATATTGGATGAGTATATTTAGATCCCTTACAACCTTATCCTCAAAATATATCAATGTGGGACCTTTAAAATCCGAAACTCATTTTAATATAAAGTAACATTTCTTTACTTTCCATGACTGCCCCTCCTCACTCTTATAAAAGGCCCCCACCTCTACCTCATTATCCACACCTCACAAGCCATTGGCTCGGCCAAACTCGGATCATTTTATCTCTCATCATCCCTCTCCTCATCCTAGAATCCTTCCCTTAGGCAGAAATATCTTCAAGAAACCCTTTTGGTTCAAACCAAGGGGAGTTACTCGATTTAAAGGTAAAGTCTTCCCAAAAATTCTTTTGTTTTATTTTTCTTCTCCAATCCCCTAAACTCTATTTATTCCTTGATTTTGTAACAAAACCAGTAAACTAATCATACTAGGATTTTTTTATGATAAGTATTCGATCTACACTTACACACACCTCCTTCTAATGGTTAAAAAACATACTGTTTCCGTGGATGGCGAATTACTACCTCACGAAACGATGATTGTTCTATCTTATCCTACCACCTCTCATGGTGGCCAGTATGATGGAACTTTTTTTATATTCGATATATATTATATTTATGTCCTCTCTATGCTTATATTTATTTATATTTAAAACATACCTTTATGCTTTTCATGTTGTGAAAATGTGATAATTTCATTTGAAGAAGTGTGGACTACCGCCCCCTCAAGTGATGTGACTCGTTCATACAATACATGAAATGTATAAAGAATGAAATTAATGAACATATGTGACCCATATAACATATATATTATACTGGAATAATTATATATATATATATATATGTATCTCTCTCTCATCTAGTTTTAATTCCATTAATGTGCCAATGCAATGAAAGTAGCGTTCATGCGTACGTATGGCCTACCGTGTCCATAAATGGTTCATTTCATTTATTTTTATCTCCAAATATTATGGAATAAGTATAAAAAGAATATATAATGGATATATATGATATTTAAATCATTAATACTATTCTGGATATGATGTACTTACAACTACTTTGACAATGCTTTTCAAACAAGATCATTTTTGACTCATGTACCGAACATCGACAAAACGTATGATATGAACTCACATAATTAACAAATTATTATAAAATGATAATATATTATAATATTTGAATAATAAACTTTAAATTATTTCCTTAATCAATTATAAATTAACCAAAGTTTATTATTCAGGAATATAATGAAATGAACATGACAAGTCGGACATGAGGTGAGGGATCTTAGCTCTCTCTTTCTTTTTAAGTACTATTTTTTATGTAACATACTTTAAGATACTATTTCTTATGTTTGGGGATGTTATTTTATATTCATATTTCTGTATATTATATATTAAAATGATGAGAGACCCTATTTGATCTCATCAATCCATTTTTTGATGTTTAATATGGCGTTGTTAGGCTGCCAAATTTTCCAAAGGGGATTTTCATCTCACTTTTTATTCACGGGATATTCATGCTACATTTGACAGTATTTCCATATGTGTGGTGTATGTACTGCCCATTATTTTACAATTTGTATGATATACTCTAATTTATGGGTATTTACATCTTCATTGTATGAACCTTATTTCATGGGGTGTACGTTTCAAAAGTTTCCCAAATCGTTAAGGGAACCTTTCACACTCCTCTTTTTGAAAGACTTATTTTGTTATGTCTTTTAATTTACATCTTTTTATGTTGGGATATGTTCTAATATATCCTTATTGATGTAGATTTTATTTCAAAGTGATGAGAAACCATTTTCTCTCTCATCAACTAATTTTATGTATTTTAAAGTGACGTCGTTTGGTTGTCGAATTTTACCAAGGGAACTTATTAACCCAATTTTGATTTATTTTGGTTCAATATGTAGTTATTTAATATGTAATCCTCTGAATATGTGTGAATGACCTTTTATTGTTTTACACTAAATATCCAGTTATATTGGATGTATTTATATTTTTCACACATAATTATGAGATTGATTTATCCTTATTTTAAGGATACCTTCTTTATAATGTATCTCATCTCATTTTACATTTCTATTGAGACTTCATTGTTGTTATGCATCAATTCACTCCTATATGATGTATATAATGTCCTTTGGAATATTATATCATGAATCCATTTATTCTTATGATAATATAAAGTTCTGATTAAATGTTATTCCTCATTTATTGTATTCAAGTGTCTCTCATTTTGCTTAGAACCCTTTAACTAAAATATCATTTTAAATTTTTTGATGATTTATTCTTATAAATATTTTTCATTAATATCCATGTTTTCAAAATGGTTTTACCAATTTATTTATATGTATATTAATGGTTTAAAATTTTAAAAGCTTTAATGTGGTATGGGACACTTTGATTCAAAAATCTCTTTATTAAATGATTTAAATGATTTTGAAAATGGATTCTAGAATGGAATCATTATTTCAATATCTTTAAATTTTATATTGTAATTGCAATGTGGGAATGTTATCATTCATTTATTCTTGAGTTATGTGCTATGATTATGTTATGGTTCTTGGGCATTGTTTTTGAAGACAGGTGGTTCCGTGATAAACTAAGGGCAGGTGAGCCCCATATAGCTCTGCAATTCTTTGGGTAATGCGAAAGAGTTAAACGCTACGATTTCTCCGAAGAGATTTAGGGAATATATTGTGATGGGTATTCCAAATGTAACCATGAGGGTTACTCCCTACATAAGAATGTTATGAATGACTCAATTTACCTTATGTCTTATTATTTCAATGATTTATTACTAAATCTTATGATTAAATGAGGTATGTTAAAGTGCTTATGTTTTATGAGTAACGTATGATTTCATTGATTCTTGTGTATACATGGAATAATGTTTTCTTTCCGTATTTTTTTAACCCTTACTGAGATTTTTATGCTCATCCCATGTTTTTTAAATGTTTTCCACAGGAATTAAAGAGGAATACGGCCAAGGATAGGATCAAGGAGATGTCATGATGTCTAAAACATGCAACTAGACATGAATATTTTGTTTAAGAGCATTTATTTTGTGAAAAAATGGAAACTGAGTAGATGTGCCTACTTTCTAATCTTTGATATGTAATAGTTATGTCCTAATTCTCTAAAGCTCTAACCCTGAAAAGATCTTCAATGTTAATTATTCAATAAAATTCAATATTAAGTAATGTTTTAAGGCTGGGTCATTATAGTTAGTATCAATGATTTGTTTAGATAACTTTAGAGGTTAGGGTATTCTTAATTCATAAGTGACATTACCATAATGGCAAGGATTTATGTAATGGCCCAGACCTCTCTGGTCCATTACTTTGTGAAAATGTGGCTTTGGAGGTGTTCCGGGAGGTCAAGGTGACTTATCCCCAAAAATTTTCCAAATTTCCAGTTCTGTGAACCGTGTTTCCAGTTTTGTGAACAGTATCGGTAGGTGAACAGTGTTTCTATCGGTGGGGTTCAGCGAACAGTGTTTCTATCAGTGAGGTTCAATGAACAATGGTTCTATCGGTGAGGTTCTATCGATGGACTTCTATCGGTAGGCTTGAACAGTGTTTCTAGAACGGTAGCCTTCTAACGGTGACCTTTTATCGGTAGGCTTGAACAGTGTTTCCAGAATGGTAACCTTCAAACGGTGACTGTCTATCGGTAGGCTTGAACAGTGTTTCCAGAACGGTAACCTTCTAACGGTGACCTTCTGTCGGTAGACATGAACAGTGTTTCCAGAATGGTAACCTTCTAACGGTGACCTTCTTTCGGTAGGCTTGAACAGTGTTTCCAGAACGGTAACCTTTCAATGTTGACCTTCTATCGGTAGTCTTGAACAGTGTTTCCCAAATGGTAACCTTCTAACGTGACCTTCTATCGGTAGGCTTGAACAGTGTTTCCAGAATGGTGAGGTCTAATGGTGACCTTTTCTTTCCTTTTCCAAATTTTGAGTATGTGAACAATGTTTCCAGATTCCTATAGCTTTGCCCCATTTGACGTTTCATTTGACGTAAAATACATTTAAATCCTTATTATAAGGACTCTTAAGGCCGATTCAAATGCCATAAATCCTATATAAATTATTCCTAAGGCTAGGATGTATTTACTTGGTCAAACCGCGTGGGTTAATGCGATCCGTTTTTAGTGGAGAATTAACCAGAACATAAACCGTCGCCCCATTAAATATTCAAAAAGGGACGAGATATCATTCTCCATTGATCGTTCCCTTTTTTCTCAGCTAAGAGATGCTAGAACCTTTCAATCATTCCCATAGGAGTTGCACGATCAATTTTTACTCCTAGGATTGGTTCTCCCCTTTTTTGGATGCAACCGATCTATGTCGGTCAATCTTCCCAATAAGGTATATTTTATCATCGTTCCTTTGGGGATCATCTTCTCTTGTTTCTCCATTATATATTATATCATGTAATTTCCAAGATTCTAATGGGTTTTTCTTGGGTTTGGTTGGTACTGTCATACCGTGGCATCCACTGGTGGATGCAGTTGTCGTGAGAGGAGGATTTTGACCCGTTGTGTGGATAAAGGACGTCAAGAACTCTTCCAAGTAAGGGATTCATGGCTTCTCTAATTGTATATGTGCAATCATAGAATTAGCATGATTTGTCCCTTTGGATCACAATTAAATTGACCTAATTAAATAGTTGAACCGGATTAAAAGAATTTGTTGAACACATATTGTTGCTTTATACTGTGATAATGGTTTTCCTCATGTTTTTCTAGGTAGAATGATATCCAGGTTTTCTTTGATTTGTTGTTTGTTCATGATAGAAATTGATAATGAACTTAATGCCGGAATTAATTGTTAATTAATTGGCTAAAGATTAAGAGGCATGTAAATTAATCTGGTTATTGTCGTTGTTTTAGTTGTTCTAATTTGAGGATAATCAAATTAGGTAAGTAAGAATGGTTATTTAATTTTTATAGCTTACTAATTAGGTATCCCGTAATTGGAACCTAAAAATAACAAATCGGCTAATTTAATATGGATTAAAGAACATATTATGTGGGAATTTCTAAAAGGGTTCTGAGTTACCCTCTTGTTTGTTAAAGGGTCAAGAGACCATAGTTGTGACTGTTGTTTTCCTGCTGCTTGTGTTGTGATGTGAGCCTGGACGGCTCTTATGATATGTGGAGGCATGGAGGCCTTATGGTTGTGGCAGAAGATGACGCCTAGAGTGGTGAGATGCATCGGTTTATGCATGTGGGTGATAGGGAGGACACCACGGGTGATGGAATGGGATTGATGTGGTTGCTGGATGCTTGTGGTTTTTTTTGAATGTTTACCTGCCTTGCTTTTCCCCACTTCTCAAGGTAGTCGGTCTTGCTACCCTTCTTCCGAATGAGGCGAAGACGCGCGGGGTATGCCACGTGCTTTCCGTGTTTAGCCTCTCGAGGGAGAATGGGTCTATACTCATTCTATAGGTGGAAAAGACACGACGGGTAGTATATCTACTCACCGTGTTGAGCCTACATTGTGTTTAGAAGCATAGGATGATTTTCTAGAATTCCTGGGAATATAGAAAAGTAATTCTGTAATGAATGTTTGATTGAAAGGTGAAAATCCATGGGGATGGAGATACTTGAATTTAAAGGTGATGTGAATCTTAAAAGGAGTTGTTGATTTTGAATGTGATGCCAATTCAGTTTAATGTGGAATTGTTCATTCTTAATTAATGGTTAAAGAATTAATTAATGTATAGTGGAACTTATAAAATGAGAATGGAGTAATCTAATAGTGATCTTCAAATTTTTGTGTGCTTATAGGATACCTAGTCTTTGAAATAGCAGCCTAGAGTCTGAGAGACGTTAGCTGTAGTTGTATATAATACTAGGTAATGACCATAGTGTGGATGTGAGTTATATATATATTATGTACTTCTCATGTTTCTATACGCTACTCCACCCTGTCGGTAAGGGCAACTGACACCCCGTGGATTCTGAGCCCTTGGGTGGGTGTTTTTTCCAACATTTTGATGGGAGGTCGAATGGTTGACTACCCCCTTTTTGGCCCTGCTTTGTTCTCTTGGTAGATACATGTGGCAACAGGCACAACTGTTAGTTTCCCCAAATAGGTGTGTAGAGGGCTGTAATGGCTTGTGGTTATTTCACACACAAATATTCTGGATATAGTATCCTACGGAATACTATAGGTGTAATGTGTATAGGCTGTCATGGCTTGAGTATCCCTACTCGGTGTATAGGCTATAATGGCTTGAGGTATAATACCCGATGTATGATACATGTTATTTGGGCTGTGGTGTCTCCCAAAACATACCTGGTTACTGTTGGTTGTGAGGATGGTGTGTTTCTTTGCCCAGGTGTCTGTGGGCAAGCCTTTGTGGTGCAAGAGGTGCAGTTTGTGGAGCTTAGCCTAGGTGTCTGTGGGAAATCCATTGGAGAGAGAAGCACATGACGTATGTCATTGGGGAAAACGGAAAACTAGTGGGGAAGTAGTATCGGGGCACCCATGATATTCTTTACTATATTCGATATTCTTGTATGTGTTACATGGTGAGAGTAGGCATGGTGAGGTTGGGAACTCAGTATACCTGTTTAGATGATGAGTCAGTTTCACTTGATGTTCACTGGGATCTAGCATGCTTTCATTACTTTTCCACGAGGGGCTTGGGGAGGATCTTACTAAGTATACTATTATACTCACCTAATGTATATAAAAACTATTTTTCAGGTCACTTGGAGCAGGTTGGAGGTCAAGATGGTTACTACTAGCTTGTGGTTGGTGGAGGAGCTGTTCGGGCTTGTGGTCGCTGCCGTTTTACTTTCTTTTGGGTACCTTCAGTTGTAGTACTTTTTCATGAAATTTCATATATGTACATGGATTTATTTTATATTTCAGTTTTGAGTTGGATTTTATTGGAGTCAATTCTATCTCTCTCTTCTTCATGTGTTCTCTTATAGGGTAATGCCTCCCATTTGTATGTTTATTATACCCTTGGTGCTAGTCGCCAACCCAGGGCCTACTGGAGGTGGGACTTAGGGGTCATTATCTCTCTTCTCACATTTCCGGCCCAGGAGGGGTACACTTTGTGGGGAGGGGGTCGTGACAGAGTGGTATCAGAGGACTGGTTGAGGGATAGAATGGATTTTGGAGTTAGGCACAGGTGAGGATGCATGGGATGGTAGGAAAACGGTGTCATTCATGTTTAGCATGTAGGGTAAGAACTGGAGACCGGCAGAGACATAGGCGTTTAGGGCCCCCTATGATCTGTTGCACGGAACTTTAGGTTTATGATGGCTACTAAACAATGTGATACTGGTTGCAGGGTAGAGACCTAGGAAAGGATCATGCATCATCAATCATTACACATGTGATTGAATGGGTAGACCTTGGGATAGGTAACTTAATATTAATAAAACAAAACAATTAATTAATTAATGTTGAGTCTTTCATATTTCAGGCTTAGGAGCTCTAACAGTTGTTATATTATAGGTATGGATTTAGGTCGACGTCCTCGTCGGGTTTGCACAGAAGATCCCCAGCAGGCTGTTCCAGCAGATCGTCGTCGGGAAGAGGTTGATGACGATGACACTTGGAGGAAGACACTACGAGAGTTTCATCACCAGTGTCTACAGAAGTACGTGGGCTCCGTTTCAGATGCTGTCATAGAAGACTGGTTAGAAGAGGTCAAGATAGGCTTCGGTTTGATTCGTTCTCGGAAGAAACACTGGGTGTCCTTCGTTGTGATGATGTTGCGTAGAGCAGCGAGTAAGTGGTGGTTCTTGTTCCTCGAGGATCGTGAAGAGTCAGTGATCTCATGGGAGGAGTTTCGAGACAGGTTTAGATTCGAGTTTCTTTCTTCGACTGTGAAGGCGTCCAGTCACCAAGAGTTTTTGACCTTCGACAGGGGAGCTCTAGTGTTCGCGAATTTGGAATCCGTTTTATGAACCTTCTACGATTCAGACCTATTACCAGATGACGAGGCTAGGTCAAGGCATTTCGAGGAGGCTTTCCGTCCAGAGATCCAGCGCCAGGTCACCCCATTTATGCTAAAAACATATCTTGAGGTGCTGGCGAGGGCAGAGGTTGTTGAGAGGAATTTTACTAGGACCAGATCGCCACGAGAGTGGAATCGTCATGATTCCTCACGAAGAAAAGATGTGTTCTGGGGATCCCAGTTTTTAGGGAAGAAGATTTTCCGTTCAACTAGGGGTAGGTCCTAGCCCTTCCCATCTCGTTTCTCCGGAGGCAGCAACTCTCAGGCCTATGCCAAGGGATCAGGCTCTTGTTTTTCTTACGGTGGTCGTGGTCATCAGCATTGGGAGTGCCTGACATTTCAGAGCAGCCATCGTGAACCGGGTGCTCCACTCCAGGTTCCTCCATTGAGGCAATTCCAGCCGAAGCAGTAGTAGCAGGTTGCACCAGCATTATATCACCAGAGGGTAGATGTAGAAGGCAGAGGACAACCCCATGACACTCCCCGTCCTCATAGAGCAGAGCGTGTCTGTGGTGGTGGTCATCATCAGGGTCAGAGAGGCCGTGGAGGAGGTCGTGGTCAGCTTCATGCTCTAGCGTTGCCATCCCCAGGCAAGCCAGATGTTGTTCGAGATACCCTTTTCTTGTTTTCTACCATGGTGTATTCCTTGTTTGATTCAAGAGCAACAAACTCCTTCATATCACCTACCCTTGTCCATGCTTTGGGACTTGAGGTAGAGAGGCCTCTAGTGCCCTTGGCGTTGACTACTCCAGTTGGAGGTCGAGCCGACTTGTGTGAATTATGTATAGACTGTGAGCTAGTGTTGGGGAAACACCACTCTTGGGGAGATTTAATATGTTTACGAATGCAACCATATGATGTCGTACTCGACATGGATTGGTTGTATTCGGTGCAAGCTATTGTGGATTGCTACAGGAAGAAGGTCATTTTCTTTGATGGAGATGGAGAGAAAGTAGTGTTTTTTGGTGAGATAGATCCTCGGATGAGTCATAGACGAGTTCCATCCTTATCATCCATGATGGCTGGGATGATGCTGAGTTATTCCGAGGTTCAACAGTTTGCGTTTCATAGGGTCGTAGTGGAGTACCCTGACGTCTTTCCAGAAGATGATGTATCCTTACCCCTTCGACGAGAGATCGAGTTGGGATCGAGCTACAGCCAGGGGAATCTCCTATCTCTATGACTCCAAATAGGATGGCCCCTTCTGAGTTACGAGAGCTACGTATTCATCTTGATGGTCTATTGTAGTGTGGTTTTGTTTGGACAAGTGTGTCACCTCGGGGAGCGCCAATTTTGTTTGTGAAAAAGGCTGACGGCAGTCTGCGGTTGTGTGTCAATTATCGTCGATTAAACAAAGTGAAAATAAAGAACCGCTATCCTCTTCTGCGGATTGATGACCTATTCGATCAAATGAAGGGTGCAAGTTGGTTCTCAAAGATCGACCTGCGGTCAGGATGTCATCAGATGCGTATAAAGGATGTGGATATCCCGAAGACTGCTTTCGGTTGTCATCATGCGCATTATGATTTTGTTGTAATTCCATTCGGCATGACGAATCCTCCAGATATTTTCATGGGGCTGATGAATTCTATGTTCCGTGAATTCCTGGACAAGTCATTTTGGTTTTCATCAATGACATCCTTATGTACTCCACATCTGAAGAAAAGCATGCAGAGCATCTATGAGCCATTTTGGGAGTTCTTTGCCAACATCAGTTGTTTGGGATGTTTTCCAAGTGTGAGTTTTGGGCTCGAGAAGTTTGTTTTTTGGGGAATATTGTGTCCCAACAAGGAGTAGCTGTGGATCCATTGAAGATAGAAGCAGTGGTGTCTTGGGAATCCCCCAAGACCGTGTCAGAGGAACAAAGTATCCTTGGTCTCGCAGGATATTATAGAAGGTTTGTAGCCAATTTTTCCCGAATTGAAACTCATCTGACAGCTTTGACCAGGAAGGATGAAGCGTTCATATGGACTGATCATTGTCAGGAATCTTTCGAGTATCTAAAGGAGAAGTTGGTAAGTGCTCCAGTCCTTTGTCTTCTAGCGGAGGAAGTCCAGTTTGATGTTTTCTGTGATGCTTCACATTTGGGGCTAGGTTGTGTTCTTATGCAGTAGAGGTCAGTTGTTTCTTATGGGTCTCAGAAGTTGCGTCCCCATGAATGAAACTATTCCACTCATGATCTTGATTAGGCAACCGTGGTGTTTTCTCTGAAGTTGTGGAGAAATTACCTAATTGGTGAGCACATTGTGGTTTTTACCGATCATAAGAGTTTGAGGTATGTTTTCTCCCAACGTGACTTGAACTTATGATAGCGTCGGTGGATGGAGTTATTGCAGGAATACGACATTGAAATATCATATACAACTGGAAAAGGGAATTTTGTAGCTAATGCACTAAGCCGAAAGTCATGTAATGATGTTGTGCATGAATCTGGTGATTCTTGGAGAGTGATGGAAGATCTATCTGCATTTCATATTGATGTGGGAGAATATGGAGGTAGAGGTTGTATTTTCCAGATGACGGTGCAGTCATCGCTGATGCAGAAGGTGGAAGAGTCTCAGTTATGTTATCTAGAGGTGGAAGTTTGGAGAGACAGAGTTGTTTGTGGTGAGGCCCCTGATGTATGGTCGGAGGATGAACAACACCGAGTGTTGTATCATGGAAGGATTTTTGTTCCCTTGGCGATGCGCAAGACGGTTCTCCGAGAGTTCCATAGTTCACCCTTGGAAGTACATCCTGTTGTTACAAAGACGTAACGATCCTTGAGGAGTCAGTTTTGGTGTCCTGGGCTGAAGCGTACAGTTGTAGAGTGTGTGTCTCGATGTTTAGTCTGCCAGAAGGTGAAGGTTGAACACTGTGTTCCTGGTGGTCTTCTCCAGCAATTATAGATTCCTCAGTGTAAGTGGGAGGACATCTCAATGGACTTTGTTACAAGTTTACCTCGAGCTCTGGGAGGAAATGATGCTATATGGGTGGTAGTGGATCGTTTAACAAAGTCGGACCACTTCATTGCGATCAAGGAGTTGTGCTCAGTGGATGTTTTGTCGAGGCAGTATCTAGAGGAGGTGGTGAGACTTCATGGAGTACCTAGGATGATCATTTCTGATCGAGATCCTCGTTTTACCTCCAGGTTGTGGAGAGGTCTCCAGCATGCTTTTGGATCTAAACTGTTCCTTAGCACTACTATTAATCCTCAAACGGATGGTCAGACAGAGCGAACCATCCAGACTCTTGAAGACATGTTGCGCTCATGTGTTCTTGATTTTGGAGGTTCATGGATGAATAACTTACCCTTGGTAGTGTTCGCTTACAATAATAGTTTTCACTCTACCATCGGTATGGCGCCGTTTGTATCCTTGTATGGCTGGCCATTCCGTTCTCCATTGTGCTGGACTGGGGTCGGAGAGTCAGCAATTGTCAGACCAGAACTAGTGTAGAGTAAAACAGAGATGGTTCTGGTGAGTTTTGAGAGGATGAAGATAGCACAGGATCATCAGTAATCATATGTTGATCAATGAAGGAGACCCTTAGTGTTTAATTTTGGGGATCATGTGTTTCTTAAGGTGACTCCCCATCGTGGGAAGTGAAGGATTGGTTGTGGAATTATGATTTCTCCACAGTTTGTTGGACCTTTCAAGGTGTTAGCTCGTTTTGGAGTTGTGGCGTATCGAGTAGCACTTCCCCCTCAGATAGGTCGGATACATGATGTTTTCCATGTATCATAGCTCCATAATTATCTTCATGATGAATCTCATGTTATCGATTGGGGAGAGATCGATATTGATGATGATGCAACCTTCGAGGAGCGACCTGTGGAGATCCAAGAATGCAAGGAGAAGGTGTTGTGTGGGCGTTCTATCCCCTTTGTTAGTGTCTTGTGGCGACAAGGTGGCATGGAGGAGAGTACATGGGAGCGTGAGTCATAGATACGTGCACAGTACCCAGAGTTTTTTACTATTTAACTCCTTTCATATAATGATGTTTTCATTCATGTTTTATTTATGTACTTTTCATGTGATGTTATGTTTAAATTGTTTGGATATGGATTGTTTGTTCCCATACTCTCGAATGTCGTAGTTTTGTTCCAGCTTTCGAACAACTCATGGTGGTTTTCCCCTAAGAGGTATCTTAGGGGGTGGTTGTTCAGACCCCTCTTTTCTTTTGGGTTGGGTTTTAATTCTCGAGGATGAGATTGTTTTGAGAGGAATCTAATGTAATGGCTCGGACCTCTCCGGTCCATTACCTTGTGAAAATGTGGCGTTGGAGGTGTTTCGGGAGGTCAAGGTGACTTATCCCCAACACTTTGCCAAATTTCCAGTTCTGTGAACAGTGTTTCCAGTTTTATGAACAGTATCGGTAGGTGAACAATGTTTCTGTCGTTGGGGTTCAGTGAACCGTGTTTCTATCAGTGATGTTCAGTGAACAGTGTTTCTATCGGTGAGGTTCTATCGGTGGACTTATATCGGTAGACTTGAACAATGTTTCTAGAATGGTAACCTTCTAACAGTGACCTTCTATCGGTAGGATTGAATAGTGTTTTCAGAACGGTAACCTTCTAATGGTGACCTTCTATCGGTAGGCATGAACAGTGTTTCCAGAATGGTAACCTTTTAATGGTGACCTTCTATCGGTAGGCTTGAACATTGTTTCCAGAATGGTAACCTTCTAACGGTGACCTTCTATTGGTAGACTTGAATAGTGTTTCTAGAATGGTAACCTTCTAACGGTGACATTCTATCGGTAAGCTTGAACAGTGTTTCCAGAATGGTAACCTTCTAACGGTGACCTTATATCAGTAGGCTTGAACAGTGTTTCCATAATGGTAACATTCTAATGGTGACCTTCTATCGGTAGGCTGAAACAATGTTTCAAGAACAGTAACCTTCTAACGGTGACCTTCTATTGGTAGGCTTGAACAGTGTTTCCAGAATGGTGAGGTCTAACGGTGAACTTTTATTTCCTTTGCCAAATTTTGAGTATGTGAACAGTGTTTCCAGATTCCTACAGTTTTGCCCCATTGGACGTTTCCTTTGACGTAAAATACATTTAAATCCTTGTTTTAAGGACTCTTAAGGACAATTAAAATGCCATAAATCCTATATTAATGATTCCTAAGGCTGGGATGTATTTACTTTGTCAAACCGCGTGGGTTAATGCGATCTTTGTTTTATGGAGAATTATCCGGATCATAAACTGTCACCCCATTAAATCTTCAAAAAGGGATGAGATATCATTCTTTCTTGATCATTCCATTTGTTCTCAGCTAAGAGATTATAGAACCTTTCAATCATTCCCATAGGAGTTTCACAATCAATATTTACTCCTAGGATTGTTTATGCTCTGTTTTGGATGCAACCGAACTATGTTGGTCAATCTTCCCAATAAGGTATGTTTTATCATCATTCCTTTGGGGATCATCTTCTCTTGTTTCTCCCTTCCATATTATACCATCTAATTTCCAAGATTCTAATGGGTTTTACTTGGGGTTGTTTGGTACTGTCGTACCGTGGAATCCTCTGGTGGATGCAGTTGTCGTGAGAGGAGGATTTTGACCCGTTGTGTGGATAATGGACGTCAAGAGCTCTTCCAGGTAGAGGATTCATGGCTTCTCAAATTGTATATGTGCAATCATAGAATTAGCATGATTTATCCATTTGTATCACAATGAAATTGACCTAATTAAATACTTGAACCAGATTAAAAGAATTGGTTGATCGCATGTTGTTGCTTTAGACCATGATAACGGATTGCCTCATGTTTTGCTAGGTAGAGTTATATCCATGTTTTCTTTGATTTGTTGTTCGTTCAAGATAGAAATTGATAATTAACGTAAAGCCGGAATTAATTGTTAATTTATCTTCTATTGATAAAGAGACATATAAATTAATCTGGTTATTTTCGTTTTTGTAGTTGTTCTAATTTGAGGATAATCAAATTAGGGAAGTAAGCATGGTTATTTAATTGTGATAGCTTACTGATTAGGTATCCCATAATTGGAACCCAAGAATAACAAATCTGCTAATTCAATATGGATTAAAGAAAATATTTTGTGGGAATTTCTAAAAGGGTTCTGAGTTACCCTATTGTTTGTTAAAGGGTCAAGAGCCCATGATTGTGACTGTTGTATTCCTGCTGCTTGTGTTGTGATGTGAGCCTGGATGGCTGTTGTGATATGTGGAGGCATGGAGCCCTTGTGGTTGTGTTAGCAGATGACGCCTAGAGTGGCGAGATGCATCAGTTTATGCATGTGGGTGTCGGGGAGGACACCATGGGTGATGGAATGGGATAGATGTGGTTGCTGGATGCTTGTGGTTTTTTTTCAATGTTTACCTGCTTTGATTTTCCCCAATTCTCAAGGAAGTTAGTCTTGCTACCCTTCTTCCGAAGGAGGCGAAGACGTGCAGGTTATGCCACGTGCTTTCCGTGTTTAGCCTCTTGAGGGAGAATGGGTCTATGATCTTTCTATAGGCGGAAAAGACTCGACGGGTAGTATATCTACTCACCGTGTTGAGCCTCCTTTTTGTTTAGAAGCATATGATTATTTTCTAGAATGCCTGGGAATATGGAAAAGTAACTCTGTTATGAATGTTTGATTAAATGGTGAAAATCCACGGGGATGGAGATACTAGAATTTAAAGGTGATGTGAATCTTAAATGGATCAATTGATTTTGGCCTCGCTCTCTTCTCTTGATAAATACATCTACCAACAGTCACAAATGCTAGTTTCCCCATATATGTGTGTAGAGGGCTATAATGGCTTGTGGTTATTTCACACACATATATTCTGGATATAGTATCATATGGACTACTATAGGTGTAATGTGTATAGGCTTTCATGGCTTGAGGATCCCTACTCGGTGTATGGGCTATAATGGCTTGAGGTATAATATGTGATGTTTGATACACGTTATGCGGGATGTGGTGGCTCCTGGAACATACCTGGTTACTGTTGGTTGTGAGGATGGTGTGGTGCTTCGCCCAGGTGTTTGTGGGAAAGCCTTTGTGGTGAACGAGGTGCAGATTGTGGAGCTTAGCCCAGGTGTCTGCGGGCAAGCCTTTGGAGAGAGAAGCACATGACATATGTCGTTGGGGCAAAGCGGAAAACAAGTGGGGAAGTAGTAGCGGGGTACCCTTGATATTCTTTACTATATTCTATATTCTTGTATGTGTTACTTGGAGAGAGTAGCCATAGTGAGGTTGGGAACTTAGTATACCTATTTAAATGACGAGTCAGTTTCACTTGTTGTTCACTGGGCTTTAGCAGGCTTTCTTTACTTTTGCTCGAGAGGCTTGGGGAGGATCTTAATGAGTATACTGTTATACTCACCCTATGTATATATAAACTATTTTTCAGGTCACTTGGAGCTGGTTGGAGGTCATGCTGGTTACTACTAGCTTATGGTTGGAGGAGGAGTTGTTCGGGGTTGTGGTCGCTGCCGTTTTACATTCTTTTTGGTACATTTAGTTTCCCCTTTCCGTTTTAGTACTTTTGCATGACATTTCATATATGTACTTGGATTTCTTTTATATTTCAGTTCTGAGTTGGAGTTGATTGGTATCTATTCTATCTCTCTCTTCTGCATGTGTTCTCTTAGAGGGTAATGCCTCCCATTTGTATGTTTATTATACCCTCGGTGCTAGTCGCCAACCCGGGGCCTACTAGAGGCGGGACTCAGGGGTCATTATCCCTCTTCTCACATTGTCGGCCCAGGAGGGGTACACATTGTGTGGAGGGGGTCGTGACAATTTCATAAAGAGTCATAGTTTTTAGATAAATTGAATGAGTATGTATATCTTAGTGTTTATATTCCTCATTAGTACATGATGATTATGTTGATATACTCACACTAACATTTTTGGTTTTAGTAAATGGATGGATCTAGAAGGAACCAAAGTGACAATGGGTTTGAAGGAAACTGTGGTGGTTCTCTGATGAAGAGACAAGATGAAATGGGGAATTCAATGAGAAATCTCATGGTTATTCTAATCCAACTATAAGGAGTCATGATAAACCACATGAACCTTGGTGAGTTATCTAATGCATCATGTACGAGATGACCAGCTCGATGTGGAAGTTTATGAAATAATTATAATGGTAACCATTAGGGTTTATATGATCCTTGCTTTTGATGTAATTATGGGTTACTATATGATATGATGGAATATGAAAGGCAGTAGATAAACATGAGGTTAAATTATGTTATGGTTATTTTTGAATATTTTATCTCTTTTTGGGAATGTTATAAGAATTGTGTAGTTTTGGAAAAAGGACAACACGTAGACCATGTGACAACATGTCACGTCGGATGAAGTTGTGGGAATCGAACCCACAACCAAAGTCCGATTGGTATTTATCGCCTACCACTGGACTACATGAAGTCCCTGGTTAGTTTGACTAATTCTTTTTTGTTAGATGATCTTAAGAATATATTATAAGAAAATTTTGGGTTATCAATAGAAATTATTAACCTATCATAGAGGATATGTGATTAGGATAATTACTTTTCATTATGAGACATTAAGAGTAACTGATGTTATTTGTAGATAAATGTTAATATTTACCTTAGAAGACTATGTGATTAAATCCTTTGGAGATTTGGGTTTCAATCATAGTTTGGTTTATCTTTGAATAATTTTATGGGAAGCTATTTATTAAATGGTATTTTTTGAACTTTGGATAATGTTTGAAAAGTTTTGGAGATTAAGAGTAGTATTTATTTTTATAAAGGATTATCCTTTTTTTAAATTATCTGACCTTGTTCTACCAATTTTGGTTTTGATTAAGGTATAATGACATGGAAAATATATAGTTCTTTTTTCTGGATTAGGTTATTCTCTAGAAGTTGATTATTGTGATCTTAATGTGATAAAGTTATCCTAAATACTCGTCTTTTAGAGAAAATATGAGTTTTTTAAGAAATCTAACAAATGTTGAAAGTCAACATGACAAGTAAGTATGTTTCCTTATGTTTTAGTTAAGCACATAAATAAATTCCTCAATAAAAAGTAACTTAAAACAAAAATGTTCTCTGTTAACTTTTCCTACTAGGGAATCAAATACCATTTAACACATCACAACTTTGTGATTTTCTTGTGGTTAACATTCTCCTAATCATGTTTTCTATCACTATCCATCAGAAAATGACCCTTTTTTTCTTTTCCATGCCCATGTTTTTCTACATTTAATCCTGGTATGGGTGAACTCATATGACCTTTGTACATTCTTTCTCTTTATTTTAAAGTGATAGTTTTACTGACTCTTGTTTCGATGTGGGAATTTCAATAAAGTTTCCAAGCCCCATTTTAAAATTACGAGGATGAAATTCCCAAAAGGGGGAAGGATGTACCATACTAGGTAAATAAATAATATTACATTCTCATGTTTATCAATATTTGTGAATAAAATGTTAATATTACATTAAGGGAATGTTATTCTTGATGGCGTACCTAATACACAACAACGACTTTCTTTGAAATCTTACGTTGCACACTAATAATATAATAATATTATTTTAAATAGTTAATGCCTAGCCTTGTAATGGTTGGATTGAACAGAACAAACTGAAAATGATTATATATGTTTGTCAAATATTTTTTCTTTTATCCAATAAATGTTAGAGTCTTAAAATGTGAAGAAATCCAATTTGAAGCATAAATATTCTAATATTCTCTAAAAGGTTGATTAAATGCATTTTGATGGAGAACCCTTTTTAAATACACTTGTTGACAATTTGATATTTTAAATTAGACCAAATAAAATCCTTCTTTATAATTGGGATATAAAATTTACTTTGTGTATGTTTTTATTATTTTTTTGATAGAGTTCATTTTGAATGAATAACTGAGAAATGTTGTATTTTAATTCAAAACCCCTTTTTAGTGTAATTTATTTATATGATTAGAGCATCTTTTGAATTGGTTTTAAAGTGAAATTAGAATATATTTTTACTATTTAATCCAATGGTGTTTATTTGAATTAATTTCACTGTGAAATTGGACATAAACTAGTGTCAATATTTTAATAGATATTGTTTCATAAAAACACGAAATTTGTTTTGACAGCAGGAATTAGTTATTAAATTATTTAATACAACTTATATTTTTTTGAATTTTGTAAAATAGACATCATTTTTTAATTCAGAATATTAAATATAGATTAGGTTGAATTTTTGGTATTTTTCTGATAATTGTTTTTAATAAATAGTGAAAAAATACATCTTTTTTATTCATAACTGCCTTTTCATCCAATTTATTTATAAATTTAGATAGTCATTTTAATTGTTTTTAAATTATAATTTAATTATTTTTTATCACTTAATCCAATTTTTTTCATTGGAAGTAATATCACTTTTCAATTGGATGTAAAAACAAGTCAATCTTTTGATAAATTTTACTTTTAAGAAACCCCATCTTTTGTTTTGACAACGGGATTTACATTTAAATTAATTACTACAATTTTTGTGTTTTGAATTTGATAAAATGGATTCCATATTTGGAATCAAAAAGTCCATATTTTGTAATTAAGACTATTTTGTTTTTGGACATTATTAATTGTAACGACGGTAATTATCTTTAATTATCGTGATTAATTTGCAATCAGATAGTTAAGGGTAATAAAATAATATCATAATAATAAAAAATGACCCCAAATGTGTCCTAATTATAGTGGTTTTTTCATGCCCGACCATTGGATTGCTTGTTCCAAACATTTGGACCCCATGGAATCACTTTTTGGGTGATAGTGACACTTTTTAATTTCATGTTTTTAAAAAGAAAGTATAACCAAAGTATTTATCACCCATGTAAAACAATTTTAGTTTTGTATGTGTAAATGATATCTTGGACTATATATATTAATTGTAAATCTAAAAAGATTTCATACATCATAGTAATTTTTTATAATTTTTATAAATTAAAAATAATAATTTATTTATGACACCGTGATGATGCAATGATTATCTCATTAATGAACCATTTAAATAAAATGAAACGATAATGTAAAATATGAGACATACACTCGTCTAAAACCAATCGGATGAGTATATTTCGAACCCTTACCACCTTATACTTTAAATATATCAATTTGGGACCTTTAAAATCCGAAACTCATTTTAATATAAAGTACCATTTCTTTACTTTCCAAGTGTGCCCCTCCTCCCTCTTATAAAAGGCCCCCACCTCTACCTCCTTACCCACACCTCACAAGCCATTGTCTCGGAAAAACACTAATAATGTTATCTATCCACATCCCTATCTTCATCCTAGAATCCTTCCCTTAGGAAGAATGCTCTTCCAGGAACCCTTTTGGTTCAAACCAATGGGAGTTTCCCGATTTAAAGGTAAAGTCTTTCCTAATGTTATTTTGATTATTTTGCTTCTCCAACCCCCTAAACTCTTTTTATTACTTTATTTTGTAGCAACACCAGTATATTAAACATACTAGGATGTTTTTATGAGATGTATTCGAGCTACACTTACACACACCTCTGTCTAATGGTTAAATAACATACTATTTCTGTGTATGGTGAATTACTGCCTCACGAAACGATGATTGTTCTATCATCTCCTACCACCTCTCATGGTGGCCATTATAATGGAACTATTTTTATAAAAGGTATATATTATATTTATTTCCACTCTATTATTCTGTATTTTATATTTAAAAAATACATTTATGTTTTTCATGTTGTGCAAATGCGATAATTTCATTTGAGGAAGTGTGGACTACCACCCCCTCATGTGATGTGACGTATGTTGAGTCAATAAGGTTTTCCTTATGACTTTTCCATTCCTTCTTGTTTTGAAAATCACAAACACCTTATCATTAAGGGAAAATGATTTCTTAAGGAAAATTGCTTTTATAAGGAAAAATGCTTTCTTAAGGAAAATCACTTTTATAAGAAAAATTTATCCTTATCATATTTTCATTAATATTTTTCTTAAGTGTGAGATTCGGATTCACTTTCTCGGAGTCATAAAAACTTTGATATAAAAGCATTCTGTTTTTAGGATTCGGTTCTGGACAAGAACTATAAGGAAGTTTCATTCCGAATTCCGGATATGAATTCTGACTTAGTTCTATTCCAGATTCAGGATACGAATTCTGAAGAAGAATTCTCATTACGAATTCTAATGAAGAAATCCCATTCCGAATTCTCATTACGAATTCTGAAGAAGAATTCTCATTACGAATTCTAATGAAGAAATCCCATTCCGAATTCTCATTATGAATTCCAATGAAGAATTCTCATTACGAATTCCAATGAAGAATTCTCATTACGAATTCTAATGAAGAAATATCATTCCGAATTCTCATTACGAATTCTGATAAAGAATTATTATTACGAATTCTGATGACGAATTCTCATTACGAATTCTAATGATGAATTCTCATTACGATTTCTGATGACGAATTCCTATTCCGAATTCCTACTCCGAATTCTCATTCCGAATTCTCCTATTAAACAGAATCTGATTATCATTGTTTTATACACTCTGAATTTATTCACTCCGAACCTTCGCTCCGAAGTTTCTATTCCGAACCTTTATGTTAGAGTTTAAAACGATGTCGTACTTTCTGTTATACTTGTTTTGTTATAAAACGATGTCGTCCATTTTGTTATAAACTAACCGTTGTCTAAGTGACACGTGTACAGGTCCCTCCGAACTTTAAGGAAAATATGACCGTTGGAGAGGAGCCGACCTTACCTATAAATAGGAGCTCATTTGAAAGAGCTCGCTGCTGATGAATAGCTGATAGCTGATGAATGGCTGATGGTTGATGCATATGCTGATTGCTGAATAAGTGCTTACATTCTGTTGAAGTGATTTCTAGAGAGAGAGTCTCTTATTAACTCTCAAAGCTTCGTGCGACTCCGAATGTTGGTGATTACATTCGAGGGCTTCCGGGGATAGGAAGACAGAGGTGCCGAATACCTTTAAGATCGAGGGCTTTCTTGCTGAGAAAGACAGAGGTGCCGACTACCTTAAAGATCGAGGGCTTTCTTGCTGAGAAAGACAGAGGTGCCGACTACCTTAAAGATCGAGGGCTTTCTTGCTGAGAAAGACAGAGGTTGCCAACTACCTTGAAGTTGAGGGCTTGCGAGGATAGCAAGACAGAGACACCGATCTTCGTATCGAGGGCTTACCCTGGTGTGGGTAAGACAGACTTGCTTGAAAGTATAAATCAAGGGACCTTTATCCAAGGTTGTTGGATACCCTTCTCTTTGGGTTAAAAGACTATTATCTTGTTACTAGTAGTTTTACTACTTGTTTTTATTCCGCTGCAATTTGTATCTTAAGGAAAGTATAACTTTCTTATACTTCCTTACTTACTCTGATTAGTTTAGATTCTATACGCTTTAAGGTAGAATCTTATATTGTAACTTTTGTTAAGTTTCAATTTCCGGAATCATATTTCCGAAACCTACTTTTGGAATCCCTTTCCAAGTTCAGTTCGGTGTTAGAGGTGTTGTGAATCTACTTAGTTTAACTTTGTTAAACTTAGTCCTTTCCTTTTCTTAAGGAAACTTTAGTTGTTCATAACTAACTTTAAAGGTTCCAAAGGAATTTTTAAAGTATACAATTCACCCCCTCTTGTATATTGAGCATCTCATATTATATTTCGATCCTACAATTGGTATCAGAGGTTGGAAACCTCTTACTCTATACCATTCTTACATTTGGTATCAGAGCCAAGGTTACTGAAATACTTGTACTCACATACAAGTTTTTCTTGCTCACTTTTCCATTCCGAAATTTTCTCATTCCGAACTTTTTGATTACGAACTTTTGCTACTAACTAGTTTGTTTCCAAGTTATTTTTAGTATGGCAGGAATAAATGTTGGATCTATTGACAATCTGAATCCTACAAGGCCACCAATCTTCGATGGTAATGACTATGAGTACTGGAGAGATCGTATGAAGACTTTTGTTATCAATACTGGAGTAGACAACTTTGTGATGCTTACTGGTGATTATAAAATTCCTGACAAGGAAGTCAGAACCTTTACTAACCAGGAAAAGCAAGAATATCAACTCAATTATAAGGTACGCAATACTTTATTATGTTCAATGACTAGAAATATATATAGCCAAATTTCTTCTTGTGAAGCAGCTAACTGTATATGGAAGAAGTTAGAGGTTACACACTTTGGGACTTCTAAGGTGATCGAGACTAGGAGAGCTATGCTTAGAGCTGAATATCATGGCTTCAATTTTCCTTATGGAGAACCTATCTGTAAAGTTCAGCAAAGATTTATGACTATCGTCAACAGTCTACAATCTATGGGAGAGAAAGGTTTAGATGATGAAGCTCTTGTGGACAAGATAATTGACATTATGCCCAATGAGTGGGAATCCAAGAGAACAGCTATAGATGAGAACAGGAAGGTTACTCAAATTACTCTTGATGAATTATTTGGAACTCTTCTACAACATGAGACCATAATGAAGAGGGATGCTGACAACATCAAGAAGAAGAATGGAAATGGTACTGTTGATTTTACTACAACTTCAAATCAGATGAAAGCTAAGACTCCTGAGAGAGTAACCAGATCCAAATCGAAGAAAGTCATTTTCCAATCCGAATCTAGTGAGAGTGAAGTTTCAGAAAATGAATTAGCCAATCTTGCTCGAAGGATGAACAAGATAGCTGGGAAAAGAAACTTTCAATCCAAGTATAAGAAGAAGGACAGGAAAGATAAGAAAGATGGAGAAGTAACTTGTTATGAATGTAAAAGAGCTGGACATATTAGACCTGATTTCCCTATGCTTAGAAAGAAAGAAAGGAAGGAAAGACATTCAGAAAAGAACAGGAAGATGTATTACAAAGCTAAAGCTAAGAAAGTTCTGAAAGCTAATGACACCTGGAGTGCCAGTGGTGGTGACTCTTCAGATGAATCTTCTGAATATGAATCTTCAGGACAGAAGAATCATGGTCTTATAGCCAGATTACCTTTTGATAATCATTGTCTTATGGCTAAGGTACGAAATGCTGAATCTTTGACCAATGTTTCTTTAAATCCTAATGATAGTAAGTATTATAACTCTTCAGATGAAGAATCATCTTTTGATGAGGAAAATACATTACCTACTTATGAAGAAGTCTCTAGGTTTGCTGAACTTCTTGAGATTGAGAATTCCAAACTCAACAAGAAACTTGATAAGGCAAATTCTAGGAATTCTATTCTTACTAAAGAGATATCAGATCTTTCTAAAGATCTTGATAAGAAAAATGCTGATTTTGAAAGTATTTCAAAAAATCTTGAGGAAGTAAGTTCTGAGAAGAACAAACTTGCTAAAGAATTAGAAAAAGTAATTTCTAATAAAAATGTTTTCGAGCCTAACTCTAGTTCCAAAACTAATGATTTTGAGGATAAAAACTTGGTTGTAAAACTGAAGTCCGAAATTTTTTCCTTAAAGAAGTGTTTATCAAACTTTACCCATGGTAAGGAAAATTTTGATAAGATGTATTCTCAAATACGACCTTTAAGAAATAAATCCGGATTTGGTTATACCCAAGCAAAACCTATTTTCAGCAACAATTATTTTGTTCCTCAAAGTACCCCATTTTGCACTAAATGTCAATGTGGTGGTCACTGGGCAAGAAGTTGTTCCTTAAACAAAACCCAATCCTTAGGTTTTCATAAAGCTTACTTTTCTAAGAAAATGTGGTTACCTAAAATTTTATTGTCTGGAAATCTCGGATCCAAACAAGTTTGGATTCCGAAAATATAACTTTGTTCTTAATTTCAGGAAAATAAAGAAAGTTCCAGCAACAATATTTGGTACATGGATAGTGGATGTTCCCGGCACATGACTGGTAACAAAATCTTTTTTGAAAAGATTATCAAACTTAAAGGAGATATTATTCTTCAGTTTATCGGAACGCAAGATCAACTTGCTGACATTTTCACAAAATCCTTGCCTTCTGATAGATTTGAATATATTAAACAAAAGTTAGGAATGATAACCGTAAGGTAATCTTCCTTAATTAACTTTCTGTTGAAAAAGTCTCCTTACAGTAATAAACTCCTTTTCATAGGGGGAGTACATTTGTTTGTTTGTTTAACAAAGTTTTTCAAAATTTGTTTTCAAACTTTTCGGAACGAAAAATTTCCGGAATGGAATTTCCGGAACAACAATTTTCCAGAAAGGATATTTTCGCACAGAATACTTCTGGAATGGAAGTATTTGTATTGAAAATTTCCGGAATGGAAAACTTTCGTACTGGTATTTTCATAACGTAACTTTCGTACTGAATCTTCCATAACAAGTTTTCGTATTTACTTTTTCGTATTGAGTTTTTCGTATTGAGTTTTTCGTATTGACTTTTCGTATTGAGTTTTTCGTATTGAGTTTTTCGTATTGACTTTTCGTATTTACTTTTTCGTATTGAGCTTTTTGTAGTCGTCTTTATATTACCCATTACGAATAACTTTCCTAAGCTAATCCGAAAGGTATGATTTTCTTACTGAAGTTTTCGTAATCATATTTTACTTGCTGGCAATTTCTTATAGTTTGTTTTTGGTTTTTGGATTTCGTAATTCTTTACTTTAATAAAACCTCAAAAAGATCGGATTCAAGCTTTCAACCGTTAGATCTGATCTTAGATCGATCTAAACCGTTAGATCAACCGAGGAAGTTGAACCGTCATCCCAATGCCTATATAAAGGGGACCCTATTTTATCGTCCCACATCGATTTCAAGCTTTTGTGTGCTGAATCTCTGACTCTCTGATTTAAGGTCGTTCCGAACCACAGTTTTCTCAGTTCCGAACTTCAGTCTTCTCGATTCCGAACTTCTCAGAGACTTCAGATCCGAATGCCTGCAGAGTTAGCTTCTCAAGAAATGTCTTCAACCAAGCCCATTTCTCAGTGGTTAGTCTACAGAGAGAGGTTAGTTCATCCGAATTTCTTCAGCAACTATGATTCTATTATTTCAAAGAATATCAAGCTGAATGGATGGGAAGGTGTTGCGATATCAAAAACGGGCAACCAAGATGAAGTCTTCTCTGACTTGCTTGTCGAGTTTTATGAGTCGGTTTCTTTCTTCATGGAAGATAATAGAGAGAAGTTTTCCTTCAAATCGTATGGCAAGACATATAAGCTATCTTACACCAAGGCTGCAAGATTGGTAGGGTTGAGTTATGAAGGTGAAGCTGAGTTTATCTCGCACGTTCTGCCAGACTCCTTGGGTAGTTTCAACAAGGAGAAAGCCTTGGAAATTCTCGGATTGGATGATGACAAGGGTCCGAAAATTGCAAGTCTTTTTACAAACTTCCGGATTCTGGAGTTATGGGTGCAAGGGCTTATTGTACCGAGAAAAGGAGATAAGGATAGCTTGAAGAAGAGTGAGATATACATCTTGGATTTCCTCATAAATCTAAGAAAGTTCAACCTGATGAAGCATATTCTTCTCAATATTGAAAATCTGAAGAAGGGGAATCTGAGAGCTCAGATAGTGATGTACCCGGCAATATTGTCGAAGCTGATAGTTCGGTGCCTAGAATCCTTCAAGGTTGCTTGTAGTTCTAAGCCGAAAGTTTGCAAGATCATGTTGCTCAGTGATGCAACTCTTAAGAGGATGAATATAGCTTTTGACAAGAAGTCTGGGAAATTTATTGATCTACCTCCTCAAGCAGAAGTGACTCCGAATGTGGCTGATCCGGAATCATCCAAGCCGGTAAGGAAAAGGAAGCAGAAAGAAGTGGTAGTCGATGCTGAGGAACCTAAGTCTAAGGAAGTCCATTCCGCACCTCCTAAGCCTAAGAAGAAGAAGACATATACTGATGAGGTTGCAGCGAAGTGGAGAGCTGACAAGGAAAAGAGGAAGGAAGGAGATCCGCAGTTCGGATTGGATCCTGCAGAGGCTAAGGCTCTGAAAGAAAAGGCTGCTGATGAGCTTAAGAAGCAAGCTAAGGAAAAGAAGCTGAAGAAGAAGTTGTCAGAAGCTGAGGCTGTGCAAGCGTTGTTGAAGTTTAACGAAATGGTTTCAGCAACCATTCCCGTTCCGAGATCTTTTTCTCCGGAATCTCTACCTGAGACTCCAGGAAGAAATCTTGTAACTCCGGAAGAGGCTGTTGCTACTGAGGAAGTAGAGCAAGTGGAAGAGGTTGAAGAAGTGGATGAAGGAAGTGGTGAGACAGGAGATGTGCTCAAACAAGTAGATGAATATAAGGGAACTCCTTCGGAACACCTCTCGCTCCGAACATCTGAAGCTCAATCTTCAAAGCTTGCTACTCCTGCAATGGAAGAAGAAAAGGGAGAAGAAGAAGTTACTTGTCAAGAACATATTTTACTTGATGCTGCTCAGATGGGAAACGTGGAAGCCAATGTTCAAGAAGTTGCTGATGAGGAAGATTAAATTGTTCAAGTCTCTGATAGTGAGAACAGATCTCCGGAACAGGTTTCAATTCCGGAAAAAGATAAGGGAAAGGAAATTCTTGCTGATACCCCGAGTTCAGAAAAAAGTATGAGGAAGGAAGCTGGTAGCTCTTCTAAGAGGAAGTTGGGGCTTATTGAGGAAGAAAATTCTCCTAGCAAGATTTCTGATTCGGAGTCATCATCGTTGGGGCACGATTTTGTTGTTCAGTCCTTGAAGAAGTTGGTGGGAACCATTCCGACCTTCTCCAGTATAGACTCTAGATGCCAGATGCTTCAACATACGATGAATCAGAAAACCGACTCCGTATCCATGGTTATGGATAAATGTGTTGAGATAGAAGCCCAGTTCAAAAATTTCTTTATTGGTTACGAAGCCCATAAAAGATCTTGCAAAAGGATGACTAGCTGGTCGAAGAAGAATGTAGAAGAAATGAGGTTGCTGGATGAGTTTCAGGAGAATGTTAAGGATGCTTTTCAAACTGAGGACAAGAAGTTTCATGAGATGACTGCTTCAATCGATGAGAAATTGACAGAGGAAAAGAACATTCGGAGTCAGGAAGTAAGAGATCTGAATGGAAAGCTCAATTTTGTTTCTCGGAATTGGAAATCTGAAAGAGATCATCGGATCAATTTTCTAGAAAGGATAAAGTCTCAGGAAGAGAAAATGGAAGCTCAGGAAGAAAAGTTGAAGGCTCAGGAAGAAATCATTGAAGCTCAGTCAGCAAGAATAGTTTCCTTAGAAAAGCAAGCAGAGGAAGATCATAAGGACCTCAAGAAGATCAAGACAATTCTCAAGGGGCTCATGTCGAAGGAGAAAGATCCGAAATGACCAATCCGATCTTTTTGTTGTAATCTGTTTTTGTTGCTGACATTTCAAATATAATGAAAATTGTGCTTGTTGTTTCTATTGCTGTCGTTACTAATCTTTTCAGGTACTTTGTTATTTTTTTTCCATTCCCTCCAATTCTTTTTGAAAATCACAAAGCGGGGGAAGGAAAAGATCCTTAAGAAAAAGAGGAAATCTAATAAGAGTTTTTCAAAGGGGGAGAAAGGAAAATACCAAAAGAAAAAAGAACTCTAATAAGAGTTTGTTTAAGGGGGAGTTTTTCTTAAAGAAACATCACTCCGGAAATATGAATACGATCCTTAGATTTTCAAAGCCTAAGGGGGAGTTAGTCGTATTCATCTATATTTTTTTAAACCAAGGGAGATAAGCTTTAATGTGTTTCTTTCTTAGAATAGCTTTTTCGTAAGGATGTTTGTGCTTTCCAAAAAGGGGGAGATTGTTGAGTCAATAAGGTTTTCCTTATGACTTTTCCATTCCTTCTTGTTTTGAAAATCACAAACACCTTACCATTAAGGAAAAATGCTTTCTTAAGGAAAATTGCTTTTATAAGGAAAAATGCTTTCTTAAGGAAAATCGCTTTTATAAGAAAAATTTATCCTTATCATATTTTCATTAATATTTTTCTTAAGTGTGAGATTCGGATTCACTTTCTCGGAGTCATAAAAACTTTGATATAAAAGCATTCTGTTTTTAGGATTCGGTTCTGGACAAGAACTATAAGGAAGTTTCATTCCGAATTCCGGATATGAATTCTGACTTAGTTCTATTCCAGATTCAGGATACGAATTCTGAAGAAGAATTCTCATTACGAATTCTAATGAATAAATCCCATTCCGAATTCTCATTACGAATTCTGAAGAAGAATTCTCATTACGAATTCTAATGAAGAAATCCCATTCCGAATTCTCATTACGAATTCCAATGAAGAATTCTCATTACGAATTCCAATGAAGAATTCTCATTACGAATTCTAATGAAGAAATCTCATTCCGAATTCTCATTACGATTTCTGATAAAGAATTCTTATTACGAATTCTGATGACGAATTCTCATTACGAATTCTAATGATGAATTCTCATTACGATTTCTGATGACGAATTCATATTCCGAATTCCTACTCCGAATTCTCATTCCGAATTCTCCTATTAAACAGAATCTGATTATCATTGTTTTATACACTCTGAATTTATTCACTCCGAACCTTCACTCCGAAGTTTCTATTCCGAACCTTTATGTTAGAGTTTAAAACGATGTCGTACTTTCTGTTATACTTGTTTTGTTATAAAACGATGTCGTCCATTTTGTTATAAACTAACCGTTGTCTAAGTGACATGTGTACAGGTCCCTCCGAACTTTAAGGAAAATATGACCGTTGGAGAGGAGTCGACCTTACCTATAAATAGGAGCTCATTTGAAAGAGCTCGCTGCTGACGAATAGCTGATAGCTGATGAATGGCTGATGGTTGATGCATATGCTGATTGCTGAATAAGTGATTACATGCTGTTGAAGTGATTTCTAGAGAGAGATTCTCTTATTAACTCTCAAAGTTTCGTGCGACTCCGAATGTTGGTGATTACATTCGAGGGCTTCCTGGGATAGGAAGACAGAGGTGCCGACTACCTTTAAGATCGAGGGCTTTCTTGCTGAGAAAGACAGAGGTGCCGACTACCTTAAAGATCGAGGGCTTTCTTGCTGTGAAAGACAGAGGTTCCAACTACCTTAAAGATCGAGGGCTTTCTTGCTGAGAAAGACAGAGGTTGCCAACTACCTTGAAGTTGAGGGCTTGCGAGGATAGCAAGACAGAGACACTGATCTTCGTATCGAGGGCTTACCCTGGTGTGGGTAAGACAGACTTTCTTGAAAGTATAAATCAAGGGACCTTTATCCAAGGTTGTTGGATACCCTTCTCTTTGGGTTAAAAGACTATTATCTTGTTACTAGTAGTTTTACTACTTGTTTTTATTCCGCTGCAATTTGTATCTTAAGGAAAGTATAACTTTCTTATACTTCCTTACTTACTCTGATTAGTTTAGATTCTATAAGCTTTAAGGTAGAATCTTATATTGTAACTTTTGTTAAGTTTCAATTTCCGGAATCATATTTCTGGAACCTACTTTTGGGACCCTTTCCAAGTTCAGTTCGGTGTTAGAGGTGTTGTGAATCTACTTACTTTAACTTTGTTAAACTTAGTCCTTTCCTTTTCTTAAGGAAACTTTAGTTGTTCATAACTAACTTTAAAGGTTCCAAAGGAATTTTTAAAGTATACAATTCACCCCCCCTCTTGTATATTGAGCATCTCATATTATATTTCGATCCTACAATTGGTATCAGAGGTTGGAAACCTCTTACTCTATTCCATTCTTACAACGTATTCTTGCAATACATTGAATGTATAAAGAATGAAATTAATGAACTTATGTAATCCATATAAAATATATATTATACTTGAATTATAATATATATATATCTCATCTGGTTTTAATTCCATTAATGTTCCAATGCAATGAAAGTAGCGTTCATGCATACGTACGGCCTACCATCTCAAGGAACGGTGCATTTCATTTTTTTATATCCAAATATTATGGAATAAGTATAAAACGAATATATACTAAATATATATGATATTTAAATTATTAATAGTATTCTGTATATTATTTACTTACAACTACTTTGACAATTCTTTTCAAACAAGATCATTTTTGACTCATGTACTGAACATCGACAAAACCTATGATATAAAATCACATAATAAAAAAATTATTATAACATGATAATATATGATATTAATTGAATAATAAAAATTAATGTATTTCCTTAATAAATTATAAATTGAACAATTTTTATTATTCATGAATTTAAAGAAACGAACAAGACAAGTCCGACTTGAGGTAAGGGATCCTACGTCTCACTTTCTTTTTAAGTAATCTTTTTATGTCAATTATTTTAAGCTTATATTTATTATGTTGGTGGATGTTATTTTATATTAATATTTCTTTAAATTTTATTTTAATATTATGAGAGACCCTATTTTATCTCATCAATCCATTTTTGGAAGTTTTATGTGGCGCCGTTAGGTAGCCAAATTTTTTTAAGAGGATTTTCATCTCACATTTTATTCCCGTTAGATTCATGCTACATTTGTCACTATTTCCTTTTGTGTGGTGTATGTAAGTCATATTATTTTACTATTTGTATAATATAATCTCATTTAAGGGTATTTAAATCTTCATTTTATGACCCTTCTTTCATGGGGTGTACATTTCGAAAGTTTCCCAAATCGGTAAGGGAGCCTTTCACACTACTCTTTTTAAAAGACTTATTTTGTTATGTCTTTTAATTTACATATTTTTATGTTTGGATATGTTATTATATATTCTTATTGATGTAAATTTTATGTACATGTTATGAGATTCCATTTTCTATCTCATTAACTAATTTTATGAATTTTAATGTGACGTCGTTATGCTATCAAATTTTACCAAGGGAACTTCTTAACCAAATTTCGATTTCTTTGGGTTCAACATGTAGTTATTGAATATGTCATCTTTTGAATATGTGTGAACGACCTTTGATTGTTTTACACTTAATATCCACTTATATTAGGTGTATTTATATTTTTCATACATAATAATGAGATTGATTTATCCTTAATTTAAGGATACCTTCTTTATAAATGATTTCATCTAATTTTACATTTCTATTAATACTTCATTGTTGTTATGCACCAATTCAGTCCTATATGGTGTATATAATGCCCATTAGAATATTATATCATGAATCCATTTATTCTTATGATATTATAAAGTTTTGATTAATTTTTATTCCTCAATTATTTTATTCAAGTGTCTCTCATTTTGTTAAAAACCCATTGACTAAAATATCATTTTAAATGTTTTAATGATTTATTCTTATAAATATTTCTCATTAATATCAATGTTTTAAAAATGGTTTTAAGGATTTATTTATATATATATTAATGGTTAAAATTTATAAAATCTTCAAAGTTGTATGGGACACTTTGATTCAAAAATCACTTTATTAAATGTTTTAAATGGTTTTGAAAATGGTTTCTAGAATGGATTAATTATTTCAATATCATAAAATGTTATATTGTTATTGCAATGTGGTAATGTTATCTTTCATTTATGCTTGAGTTATTTTCTATTATTGTGTTATAGTTCTTTTGAATTGTTTATGAAGATGGGTGGTTCCGTGATAAACTAAGGGCAGGTGATCCCGATATAGCTCTCCAATGCATTTGGTATCACGGTGGAGTTAAACGCTAAGGTTTATCTGAAGAGATTTTTTGAATATACTGTGATGGGTATTCCAAACGTAACCATGAGGGTTACTCCATACGTAATAATGCAATGAATGCCTCAAGTTACCTTTACGTCTTATGATTTCTATGAGTTCTTCCTAAATATTATGATTTAATGAGGTATGTTAAAGTGCTTATGTTTTATGAGTAAAGTATGATTTCATTGATTCTTATGTATACATGGACTAATGGTTTCTTTCCGTATTTTTATAACCCTTACTTAGCTTTTTATTCTCATCCCATGTTTCTGAAATGTTGTACGTAGGACTTAAAGAGGAATACGGTCAAGGATGGGATCAATGAAATGTCATGATGTCTAAAACATGGAACTAGACATGACTCTTTTGTTTAAGAGATTTTATTTTGTGAAAAAATGGAAAGTGAGAAGATGTGCCTACTTTGTAATCTTTGAGATTTAATATTTATGTCCTAATTCTCTAAAACTCTAAACCTTAAAAGATCCTCAATGTGAATTATTCAATTAAATTCAATATTAAGTAATTTTTTAAGGTTGGGTCCTTCTACTAAACATATAAAGAAACACAACAATTAAAATAAAAATGATTATTAATAAAAAATAATTACTAAGTAAACATGACATTGTGTAGGAAAATGGTAGGCTTGAAACCCATATTTCCCATCAGTCATGGGTTCCAGACCTGCACCCATTTCCAACATGATCAGTTTTCACCGGAAATATTTTAATTCCTTTTCTATAATCAATGTAACATAATTTCCAAAACAATTCTTATGGAAATACTTGAAATAAGGTTAATCACTAAATAGAAATTAAAAAAGGATATAATTAAATTCGAAGTGAAAAAATTATTCCACTAAAGTTTAGCATAAAAATACCATGAATGTTTTACATTATATTCATTCTAAAAGTAAAATATTCAAATAATTATAATGATTTTCATGAAATAAACATAACATTTACCCCCCATATATTAAAATGTATCTCTTGTTCATCACATTCTAACCATGTGAATTCTATTTTGGTAATTACTTTTGGAACATGGTAACAACATTAGTTACCATAAATACTTCATGAATACTTGCATTCTTCCTCATTAAATATATTAGTTGATATATTCAAAAAATCCATGAATTTGAAATACAATTAAAAACTCATAATAAGGCAACCTCATTATATTACATAATACCTCATTCCATTCAAATTTATTTTATAGTTATATCATCTTATGGAATATAATCACTAATCTCACTACAATGTAGATTATAATCCATAGAATTCTTTTTGGGACATTGTGATTAATAATGAGCATTTATTCTACACTTATAACATGTAACATTCTATGTTGTCTTAGGGAGGAAAATATTCACATCCATTTCATTTACTGAACACATCAATTTCCATTAGATTATATTGATTTATATCCATTTACAATGTCTGAACATCATATTTTTCGTATAAGACATTCACATAGGTGATTATTTTGACCTTATTGTCACAAATGTAACCAAATATTTATTCCAGCATGGACTCCATCACACAAACTATCTTCTACCTCCTTCATTCTCAATCAAGGTGAGTCCAAAAGTTGTTTAATGTACACATTGATAATCATATTCCCTTAAAACCGATTAATAATGATCAAATATTTAGTGTCTCCAATGGTTATCCCAATTTATATATCAGTATAAAAGAATCAATCATATAATGCATTAATATATTTCTTTCTAGTTATAGCCATTGAAAATAAAAAGAAGCACAATATGTTTATTACAAGTCATAGAGAAAAACTACATAGTCGTGAGATTGATTAGTTAAAATTTATATAAATAATGACAAATTATTAAATATATAACACAATATTTTCATACAAAGTTACTCATATCCAAATTATATTTAAATCCTTTATGATGGTTTATAATGATCTGTGATTTCCCAAAGCATATCTTCCAAGAGTGTTAAACTATTAGTGCAGCGAGGTCTATTTCCATGTCCCCGATTACCCCAAGTCAGGTGAAGAGCATATTTTCAGAGTTCTTACCCATATGAATATATGTTCAAGACACCCATCCACTTATAGTATCTACACGTGGTTGTATTTCGAGGAACCCACTTTCTATATCTTTTACCATAATTCCAGGACATAGTCCTAATGTCTAACCCAACCATATATGTATACATAAATACATCCATAGATGTATCATTATAAATATTCAAAGAAATATCACCAAATTTTTCTCATCCATGATTATAATGATTAACTAATCATTTAAATTTATACTAAATATAGTGACCATTAGTTAACATATATATATATTAATCCATCATAGATGAATATTCAGAAAATTTAAAAAATATATGCTCGAGGATCGTAATATTTTAGTGTATAGGGAAACATGTAATCAAAGTATTCTACCATGGTGAAATATCATCAAAATCTTCAACAAATATATCCACATTTAGTACTTATACTACAAATATTATTTATTGCATGGGGAAAGGAAACATAAGAAAGGGTGAGCTTAGATGCCCAGAAAGTGTAAATAAATGAAATATGTATGAACTACATGAAAAAATGGTATTTAACTTATGAATAATTTTTTGATATCATAAACTTTATATTTTATATCATAAGAAATATTGGGAATTCACAATATATCGATCATAGTAGAATAAAGTGAATAAGTCATGAAATCACTACATAGGAATTAAGCATGTAATTGTGGTAGACAAATAAAAATATAATATGATATCCATATATTCCAAGATATTACTTCCAATGCCATATTAGTAGTATGGGTTCACTCCCAATATTATCATGGATGTTGTAGTTCACCCTAAAAGGCTATCATAGTAGCAAGAGTTCACTACTCATACCATCTTGGTAGTCATGGATCACTCCCATGGTCGTCTTAGTAGTAAAGGTTCATTCCCAAGACCATATTAGACTATATCAAGATATACAAATAATAACCTAATGAATTTTAGAGAGATATTGGTCCCACCCATCTCATAATGAAATTGTACATAAATATAACACAATACCAGATAAAATAATATGATAATCCATGGAATGAAATGGAATGAAATGGGTATTATAAACACTATTCATATCGTAACCTCTAGGTGAAGATGGGTTTCATAATTATTTCATCAAAAGAATATCCCATGAATGAAAAATAGATTTCATAAAGATATATCATTTGAAAGGGAAACTAATTTTATAAATACCATGATATAAAGCATAATTTGTTCATAGAGTCAATATGAATGGAACCATAAGATCATTTTCTAGAAGGATAATTGTAACAACAACAGATTTCATCATAAATGGGAAATAATTTTGAAATATCATTCAAAAAAATTTCTTCAGCAACATATCATTTCTTATTTCAAGTGGATTATTAATATATAATACAATTTTCATATAATTTTCTTCAAAACATACATTGAAATCTTTTGAGGAATACATTAAATAAATATGGGAAAAAAATTTCTTGAAAGCATATAAAATAATAATAAAAAAAAATGTGATCATTTTCATTGAAAACACATTGAAAACATATAAAAAAATCCTAAATTGATTAAAAAAAGTATTATATAAAAACAAATGAAAGGATAATGAAATTTTTTTGAAAACCATTTCATTTAAAATACTTGGAAAACTTATAAATAAGGATTGAAATATTTTGGAAAAAAAACCTTGAAAACATATAAATGATGGTTGAAAACATTTTTAAAAACATTTAACTTGAAAATCACTTTTAAAAATTTTTGATAATAATTTTCAATTTAAAATATAAATGTAATGTTAATAGAAATGAAAACTGCTAAATTTTTACATGTCATTCAAGGTAAAAACAACATTACCATTTCATGGTAAAAAATATTGAAGAAGTATATGTTTTGTAAGAGAAAATAAGATTCCTATAAAGATATTGGTAAAATATAAAATGTTAAAAATTTATTTTAATGTTTAAAGGAAATTGGAATAATATTCTTGAAATCCCTTTTTAGAAAACATGGTTTAGTTGTAATATAGATTTCCGATGGAAGAGACAGTAAAGTCGGGATTTAATAAAAACACATTCATAAATATCTTATGCATAAAAGAGTAGAATAAATGGTACCAATATATGAATAAATACTTAATAACCAAAGGATATGGGAATTCATAAATTTTTATAGAGTTTGGATCATAATATTTCATCAATGGAATAATAAACATAAATAGTTTGAAAAGAGATGAGATTGCCCTGATGAACTGTTATAACAAGGTAACATTGGATCATACACCCCATGAATGAAAATTCAAATATAATAATCATAAAATATCATTAAAATAATTAGATTCATGATATAACATGTATAATTTTTTTATATATCTACCTCGAAAAATATTTTAGCTTCCAATCATAACATTAGTATAAGAGAAGGTACATTGAGACAAAACTATGTCACTGATTTGAAAACATTTGAATCCTAATCCCAACGAAAGAACTATCATAAAATTTATATGATAATACTAGTAAATTTATGTATAATATAAATTAAAAAGCCATGGTTACTACATAATCCACACAAAAGAAAAGAGTCAAGAAGATAGAATCTATCACACAGAAATAAAAACTGAGATGAAATCCCCTTACATTATGTCTTGACCCATGTCTTACTCATTCAGAAAACGTAGATAATAAATAAATTCACGTTATAAATATTTTATAGAACCATATTACGATATATTATGAAATATATGGTTGGATTGATACCTTATATTACCCTCTTGTTCACCATCATATGTTTAGGTTTCACATTAGATAATATTCACTTATCTCTTCAAATGTGTCTTGATTTGTATGTTAATTGGTCCTTATAATAATATAATTATTCATTAATGTAATCCATGATATAAATTTTATTTATATCCCATATATTTTAAATATAATACTCTATATAATATATAATTATGGAATGGAATATACTGTTCATGGAGAGGGTAATCTGTATGTTGGCATGAGCATTGTTTCCATTTTTTGTTGTCGTATAGAAACAAATAAAGAGGAAGGAATATACGAATATATGTATACAATGGAAATATAATATAATTATAAAATTATTTATATTATATATTTTCACATAAATCATCCTTAAAACATTCAATATATTGTGTGAACGAATCCCACCACTTTGAGGGGTTGTAGTCCACACATCCTCAAATGAACGTATCATATTTAAATCAAATGGAAAGTAATAAAAATTTGTGTTTTAATAAAATAAATTATATTAAATACCTAATAAATATAATATAACACACATATATATATATATATAAATTTGTAAAGGTTGTTCATCATTATGCCCACTATGTGTGGAAGAATGGAAAATCGAACTATCATTGTTTTGTGATGTAGAATTTCACCATGCACATAAATATTATGATCATTACCCATTAGTTGAAGGATTTTGTATGTGTATGTGCAACACTTATATTAAATTACCTAATAGTGTATTGATGAAACTGGTTTTTTATAAAATTATTAAAAAAATATAGTGTATGGTTTGGAGAAGTAACCTAAAAAAATGAACTTGAAATTAGACTTGACCTCATACTGAGGTAACTCCTTTTAGATTAAGATAAAAGGTTTCCATGGAAGACTATATTCTCCAAGAGAAGATTATAGGTGAAAGGTAGGTATTTTATAATGTGTATTGGGTAGATCGTGGATGAACTTATGTCGTTTGAGAAGTTTTAAGAAGAATGATATTTGGTGTCCATTTATAGGGAAGGGAAATGATGTGAATGGATGTTTTATAACAAGTTTTGTTCATCAATATTTTTAATCAACAATTTCATAAAAAACCATAAAACTCAATAATTATATTTTAATTTCTAATAAATGGCTATAGAATTGGTTTTTTAAAACATTAGAGGTCTTTTTGGGTCCTAAATATATTGAAAGAAAAACATTGTGACTATAGAAAAATATTAATATTTTCCATTATATTCAATTAGTTGTCATGTTAAATAATAATTACTTGATAACCTATGAATTAGTATTATATTTTTTTAATCCATGTATTTTCATAAATTATTTAATAATATTTATAACCACTAATTTATCTTCTAGTTTATATCGAATTATATAAGACAAGAATATATTAATATTATTTTGTTGTTTGGTAAAACATAGTCATGTGGGTTATGCATGCCATTGTGCAATGTAATTTTTTAATTTAACGGAAGCTAACCACAATGTTATTTGTAGGGAAACCAAAAATATATATATAGTGTTTAGTACATGTTTAACATGTTTTTTCATATAACCTAATACAAACACAGTGATTTATTATAAAATAATTTATTTTCAATGTTATGTGAAGTAAAAAATATCACAATGGTTAAATAAATTAAAAAATTATAATTCACAAAATATCATGGTGTTTCATTCTCATACCACTTTTAACAAATAAATAATAATCTAAATGAAATAAAAACATTCGCCAAATCATGAAATAAAAAGTAAAAATATATAATATAGATATGGAATTTCAAATTGGACGTATATAAATATGATAAAATAATAATGGTGAATATAATAAAGAAATGTCTCAATGAATTGAGGTTGGGATGAAAACCATTACATTGTGTTTGACTTGTCTATTATGTCTTTACCCTCCCCCTATACGAGTAACACATTTTGGTTTCCACCAAATAGATTTTGCGGAAGACATTCTGCCCAAGGATGGGATTATAAGATTAGATGAGCATTATTGTTGATCTATTTGGGTAGGTCATAATTCATTAAATGTGTATTGATATGTCTATGTATATGGGATGGTTTAAATCCATTTATATTCAGAGAAAATGACACTGATGTTATTTTTTAAAATAAGTTTCTACTCCCTGGGTATTAATTTTTTCCAATGTGTAAAAAGGAACTATTCAGGAATCGTAGAGGATTATTGGTCATATATGGTCATCCACTTGATTTTTGGAAATTTTATATGTCATTTTCCGCATACGGTTAAGGATTATCCATTTGGTAAGCTGAATTTGACCATAATCGATATAATTAATTTCAATTACTTTTAATAACCATTTTGGTTAAGAACTAAGATGAATGTATTATAAATTATAAATTATGATGATTTTATATATGTAATCCATTTCTATAAATTACAATCAAATGATGTTTTATAAATTAATTTAAATTTAATCTTTCAGATGTGATGATAATGCAAGTGTTTAAAGTAAAAACGTTGACAAATTTTCTATGTTTTTATATTCAATTTCATTGTGAAATTTATTCCAATGACTAACATTTTATTAATATAAAAAATCTAATCTAAATTAAATTTTAACCATATAGAAATATAATTTTATATTATAAATAAATTATATGAAAAGGATTCTTTGAATTTATATTCATTATTATTCACTATTCATTAAAAATTAAATTTCACATAAATATTCCAAAACCTCAAACTAACATGATTTTTATGTTTTCTTTCAAAAATGAATATTATATTGAAAAATAAATCTATAATAGTGTAAATATTAATCCCCGAAATTGGTTTTCCATTAAAATTGGTTAATGATATATTTTAAAAAGATAGATTTTGTAATGCTTAAATTTTTTTATTCATATTTTATTACCATCAATTCTATTCTGTGAATTAGAAAAAAATTTATAAAATAAATAAACATTATATGGTCATTAAAATAAATCAATTCTGATACAATATCTAGGTTATAACTAACATTTCATATAATATTATTAATAACATTCTACTGTTCAATATAACTCACTCTTTCATAAAACATAAGATTATAAAAAAAACTCATGCATGTTATTCCTATACCATATTAAAAACATAATCCATTTTAATGTAAATATTTATATCTCAAAAATATTTATAGATATAAAAAATAATTATTTTATAATCACATGGGATATTACATCTGTTATATATAATTAGTAATAGTTTTCATTTATAATTAATTAGTAAATATTTAATTCATCTTATAAACATCTGTAAACTATTATTTCACAATTAATTAGTCTCTTTCATTTACACAGTTACAATGTCTAGTTGATTATAATTATAATATTATTAATTATATATTTTTTAATAAGACATATCATTTCATGTAACCTAATTCATCAAATTTTTTGTTGCATGAGACACTTTGAAATAGTGGTTCTACATTTGATAGAAGTTTAAAAATGTATTGTATGTAAAAAAAATTATAGAAATTATATTAAATTGAGAAAATTTATTTTATAAAATATTTGGCTATTACCAATAGGATTTTATATCTGATGGGATCCTTTTATGGATTAAAGTGGGTTATTATTTTAGCATGAAAATATGGAGGTATGGAATCAAATGGATGGAAATGTCACTATGAGAATCACATCCATGTTTGTGGAATGTAGAGTGGACATAAAGTGGGGGCAGTTTCATATGATCTCATGAGAGATAATATCAAATAGAGAGATAGGACGAGTTTCTATAATATCATTTATCACTGATAATAGGTGGAGTGATGATCTTGAGGAAGGATGGGAAATCTACATAGGTTTTGCGGGAATAAGGTATAGAAGGGTTGTGATGTAATTGCTAGATAGAACTAGTATGGAAACTCGGGTCCTACTTATTGAGGTTTTGTAGATTTTGGATGAGGTGTTTCATATAAATATATCTCATATTAGTCTATTACGTTTACAGAAGGGACTCAGGTTGAATCCTAGGGAAGACAGAATGAATTATTATATGTATTATGATCATTAATTGTTGATAGTGTGGTTGGGCCATTGATTGTTCGAGGTACCATTCTTGTATCTTATACTCTTTTTTGTAATTTTTATATCTGTTCCTCGTATTACATTATTCAAAAACCACTCGTGAATGGTTTGACATTGGATGCGGAGTTAATGAGGTAGGATTTGACGATAGATACAACATTGGTAGAATTTTTTAGTTATTTTTTATGCAATGGGTGTCATCTAGAAGTTGGGGAGTATCGCATTCTATGGGATCCTTACATCCACGACAAGAGAGGCTTTGACCTCGTTGTGGGTAATGTATTTCTATTAGAATATTATTCCAACATTGTTTGTCCCCATTGGTCCATGACTTTTATTTTTCGTATGGGTGACAAGTATATTCATCGTTGAGAATTCGACATCCAGGCGTGCCATGTGGTTAATGTTCACTAGAAACTATGATACGTTACTGTCCATGTATTTAGTTTTATGGTGGATAATGAAGGACTTAGCAAGTTTGTCATTCCAAAATTTTGGGAAATGATTCTGGATGTGTTTCTAGAAAATTTCATATGGCCAAAACCAGTGATATTTATTGAATTTTCCATTGATCTCATCTAGGGGGTTGAGATAGATTATATTCCAGTATATAGTATGGAACAAATATTGAATAAAGATCTCAAGAATCAACTAGGGGTGTTGGAGGATAATGTACATACACATCCATGCACGTCTCCTTGGTTGTTTTCTAGTATTTTTTACTAATAATGGAAATATGACACTATGCTTCTGTGTTGACTACACAAAGACGATAACAATGATACTAAAGAATTGGTATCCACATCTTCAGATCATTGATCTATTTGACTAGTTGATTGGATACTTCATTTTCTCTAATAATTAATTGATATTGGGGTATCATTAGTTTAGATTTCATCCTCCGGATATACCTTATAATGACCCCATAAGCAAGTATGGACTATATGTTTTCGTTGTAATGTCATTTGTGTTGATTAGTGAACTAACATTATTTATAGCCGTGAGGAATAGGGAATTTAATTAGAACATAGATAAGATTGTGGTGGTTTTATGGATTGTATATTGGTGTAATCTAAGACTCATGATGATCATTCTCAACCCCTTGAAATCATCTTGGGTACACTAAGAGAGAATTTTTTATACATCATGTTGTCTATGTGTTACTTTTCATTTGACCATATTCATGTTTTAGTTTACATTTTATTGGTGAATGTACAATCATTGGAACCAGATAATATTCTTGAAATTTATTATTAGGAGTTGATCAAGAACCTATTCAATATCCATATAATTTTTGGATTAGTTGGATATTATTATACGTTCATCAATGAATTATCCCGATTTATAGAGCTTATTTTAGGCATAATCAATAATGTTTTAATTATTTAATGGTTAGAATCATGAAAAAAATTACATTTGAGTGTTATAAAAGCACTTTTCAATGACATGGATCATGATCCTACATAATCTTCTTGAAGAGTATATGGTTTCTTTTGATACATCTAGGATTATACATAGAAAAAAGTTGATATAGTGAGTTTGATTTATGTTTATGGGTATTGGTAGTTCATGAAAAATAAATGGAACTACACTATGAATGACGAAGATTTGGAATTGGTGGTTTATGATTTGATGTGTTGTGGAATTTTATGTTGGGTAAAACTTTTCTTATGTATATAGATCACAATATCATATAATATATATTTTTCGTACAATGAATTCAATTCGTCGGATGTGGTGATGGAGTAATTATCTATTGTCATTTTATTTTCATCTAAAATATATGAATATAAAGGGAAAAATAGATGCAGATTCATTTAGTGGAAAAAATATACCTCTTTTGTTCTATAGTATACATCTTAGTGGAAGATGAAGACTCAACATTCCAGGATGCATGATTTTGTTCATGGGAGTTAAAGGAATATGATTATGGTATCAGTTTAAGTGGAGACTAAACTCATAAGTGATATCATTGATAGAGAGTATAAGGATTCTAGGTGTATATCCTTGAGGAGAATACTTGAAGTTAGGGAGTCACCATCTCAGTGAAGCATTGATGAAGATAATAACTTATATGATAGGAATAGGGATGTTGTGCCTACAATCATGAGGGAAATTTGATTCATCAATTTCAATTCTCGATGTTAGAGTAAATCTAGGTGTACCCAAATGTTAATATAACTTATAATTATAGTTATTGTGTCCTAGGATGATAATGGAAAAAATATGGTTTCTGACATGATTCTACACCTATTAGAATGTGTATTATGAGTATAAATAACAATGTAGATTACTATAGCAAGTTCCCATTCCAAAATTTAATTGCGATGATATAGATATGGACATATTAGTAATAATATTGAGGATGAATTAGATGAAAGATGAAATATTGGTAATTATGGGAAACTTGAAAATAATATAGAATTTTGGAAATGTATGAGATACATTCTCACCAGATGAGTTAGGTGAAATGCATGTTCATATGATAGTTCATCTACACATGGTGACTCATACTATAGTTTTAGAACTTGATTCCCAATTTACTTCCCATTACTGAGAGGTTTTATAGATCACTCTATGTATGAAGGGTTTTATAGTAAAACATTCCAAAAAATTAAGAGATGATAGAGAATACTATACAAGTAATTGAAGATATGCTATAATAATGTGATTTTGAATTTTATGGGACATAAGAGAATTGCATGACACTTTTGGAGTTCTCCTATAATAATAGTTATGAGGTAAACTATTTAGATGAAACTACAAGAGGAACATTATGGTATTATATGCTTATAAAATTTTTGATAGATAGAGGTGGGTGAGTTGGAGTTGTGGGGACTGGGTATTGAGCATGAGACATGATGCCATGTAATTTAGATTAGAAATTGTATGGATACAACTCAAAGTAGAGAGAATATTTCAGATGAAAGACATTGGAAACCCTAAGTGTTTACAAATTGTGATTGTGTATTCTTTTTGGTGTCTTCTAGGCTTGGGTCACCATAGGATATAGAGATAGGGAATGATGGTTCCTAGATATATCAGATTGTTTGAGGTTATGCAGAGAATTAGACTAGAGGCATGCTCGGTGGCTATTCAACAGGGATATCATGTTGTGCATGACTTCTTCATTTATCAAAACATCAGTGGTATCACTCGAAACCTTCTAATGTAATTTTTGTGAAATATGTTGATCATGATATTGATGTTCAGTTTGTGGAAAATCCAATACATGTGTTGGATAAAAGTGAGAACATTTCCTAGGGTTTCTTCATCAAAATAGTTTTATTATTGTGGAAACAAGACCATGCAAAAGACAAATAAATGGAGAGATAAGTGGATAATAAGGGTATGAGGCCAGTTATTTTTTACTCATAATTATAGAGATCCATGAGATTAAAACTCATGGATAGGCTATTATAAGGGGTAGGGACTGTAAGAACCAAATATTTTGTGTAGATATATCAACCTCATTTATATGTATTCATTTTTTCATTGATTGAGCACACTTTTTGGATTTTCACAAGGGAATACATTGATAGGAAATTGGAAATTTCGGTAGTAAGTAGGGATGTTTATGGTTACAGCATGGTTTTCCCAATCTATCAACCCTAGGCCAATAAACCATGGAAGCACAAATAGAGGTTATTTGCATAGATGGAGCTAGATTTGTCATTCCATGCACCATATTAATTGTTCCCTTACCCTGATAATGTTCATGTTTAATGACCAAATATAGTGGAAACTATCTTCCCCAATCATCCAATACTACATATTATATTTTAATCCACAATTTTTTTTAAAAATTTCTAGATCCCCCATTTTGACACAATTTTGAGTCCTAACTGACCCTAAACCCTCTTTCACAATTTTGGATGATATTGGATAGATTCAAAGACATTATTTCCTCATTTCATAGAAAATTAATAATAGATGGAAGATATGATCCTCTATAGGAATGAAATTTCATTACATTTAGATATCTCTCCCTCTTATACTACTCATCACATATAAAAGATTGTTTCATACCTTATATTATTTATATATTTAGTTATATGTTTATTAGATATTGATTATTGTAATCATAGGTCTAGGATTTTGAATTACATAATTTTCTTCATTTGGTACTTGGGTAATTATCTTTATGATGATGATGATTATGTTTTGAACATTTATCAATGAATTATTGTAGTTTCTCTATTTTAAAATACCATATCCAGGATTGAAATTTTGTTTATTTATTTGTATAATATATGTGGTTTTTTATAAATTAAATTCTAAATTTCAATTATATGATTTATTGAATTTCCTATTTAATGTATTGGGGAAATGGAGATAATTAATTGTTGAATTTATTGTTAAAATATTTAAATTGTGGGATTTTGGGAATAATTTATTGCTACATTAATTATGGGATATTCAGTTGTGAAATTGAATTATTAATTATGTACGTAATTTTTTTATTTTGAGAATATATTTTTGGATGATTAATTGTTGAAATAATTATGGGATATGGAAATTTTATTTTTTATAATCATTTGTTTAATAATTTAATGGAAGCGGGTTTTTTGAACTAATTAATTATTTGTTTAATTAATTAACTTAATGATGGGAATGTGCAAGAGGAATGTGATATAGGGTAAATGTTGATTAACCAAGAATGTTATGTTATATGTGTTTTATTAATAATAGTGTGTGGGACATATACTGACACCCAAATTACGTTTGATGTTGTAATAAATGGGGTTTTAGACCCAATTGCACACATGTAAATATTATTGAAGTGAATAGATATTGATTCCATAAATACTAATGTGGTGTGGGATAGGGAATAATGTTATAAATACTCACGGGTAACTAGACGAGGAATTATACCATCATTTTTTCATTAGATATGAATCTCATTGGTCATTGTATGAGTTTTCTATTTAATATGGTTCATTATTCGGCATATGTCGAATCATGTATTGTGGTTTGCGTATCCTAATGTACCATGTGGTTAATGATGTTAAACAAAATAAAACTAAATAAATATAAATTGTTCACCTTATTTTTTTATTTTACTCTCAATAAAATTTCATACCGTGTTATTGAATGGATTTATTTTAAGAAAGTATTGGTGGTGTGCAAACTATGTTTTCCACACATGCTACATGGACTACCTAATCATTACCTGGGTATATTTCAAGGTTTTAGTACATGATATAGGATAGAGCCCTATGTTGGATGGATGATTTGGGATGGGGTATGGATAACGTAACCATATGTGGTTTCAGAGCCACTTGGGAGTATTCAATGTCTATTTTTGGGGTTTTGAATAATGATACATGGATTCTATTTTAGCATATAATTTTTATTGTTTAGTATTGATATTTTATTTCATTTTTAGTAAACATTTGATAATGGTATTGTCCTGAAAAATGTTGTATCAATTTTTTATTTCTTATATATTAACATTGTATTATTAATTTGATAATGGGGTATAGTCACCCCATGACTGAAAGTAGACACTAATTACTAGTTGAAATAATCTATCATATTGGGAGGTAAAATCGAGTTCATTAGGCCCATTGGCTAGGGACAGCAATGTGTGAAACATAGGATACGACATCACACACAACGACATCGGGTTAAACCATATAGTAGTGTGTTAAATGGAAACAACATATATATTATTATCAATAATATCAATTAAAAATAGTGGTAATGGAAATCATAAATTCTACGGAAATAGATTCATAATATTATATTTGGAATGTTTTTGGTTTTAGGTAATGTAAATTGTGATATTTGTGATTTTTTATTTTTATAATAAAATAATTTATTTATATTTAATTCATAGATACTCTCTTATGTAATGAATGTGATGGATGCTGATTTAATTAATTATGGGGATATTCAAATGGTAATAACAGAGATGTGTGCATCTATTCCGGAAAATAATCATTACAATTTCATTGATATTTTTCAAACATGGATTTTTTTATTGTCATACTTTATAGGATTATATTGACAAATATTTAATATTTCTTATTTAAGGAAATGTATCCATCCACCATCATTAATCATATCCATATAAATGAGTTAATTTATAATAAATGATTGAATGAATTGATTATCCAATTTTTAAATAATAAAATAATTGTATATAGATCCCCATATTAATTATTATTCCTTGTGGGATTATACATAATATATTATTTGATATGAATTCGATATGATATTTTTTTATAGGGTTATATAGAATTCCATACATATTATTTCTTCATCATTTTTCATCCACGCCTATGTTTTCGTACAATAGATTCAACACAATCCACCTTTGATATCTCCCTTCTCAGTTTGTTTCCATGTTTATTGGAAAATAAGTCATTCCATATTATGATTGGAATCAAATGCACAATGTTACAATATCATTCAATATTACCCATGTGAAACATAAATCAATGTGTCTAATATATTTTAAATAATATTGGGAACATAAAATCTTCAAAATTGATTAATGATTTGAAACTAATTATGGTTTTAGTTTTTTTGTGTGATCTTTTATGCATCTAGATGTTGCAGCAACTGTGGTACTCTTGTGGTTTGGTTGTTTCTTTGGAAACCCATAAAATGGGATGGAGTTATTGGTAATATATATATATATATATACTTGTATTTTACTTTTTTTACTTCTATATGAAGCCACTCTAGTTGAACCCTATGTGCGGAACACACCCTTCATTATCGGGTAGGGTTCCTTTCCCAAACATCCTAGAGGGAGGATATCAGGCTAGCTACGTACTCTTCACATCTCCCTATTTGAGGTGATTATAGCCCAACACTCTTCAAGGATTTTGTGGTTTGTGAGGCCATGGTGTTTTTGGGATATTTTTTCTTTCTGAGGTGTCATTGGGATGAGACATTTTGTTCATTCCTAAGAGTCTTGAGGATGTAGTTTTTTCACTTGTCTACAGTTGAGGTGTGATGTGGTTGGATGCCTAGGGGTCTTTCAGTTGTATGTGATGTGGTTTATTGCTCTGGGGTCTTTGGGAGGGAAGTGATGTGGTTGTGAGGCCCATTTGTGTGTATGAGGGATGTGGTTAAGTTTTCATGGAAGTGGTGGGACCACAATGATTTTTTCTATTTGAGTCTGGGAGAAGCTAATAAATGGTATATGGTGTGGGTTACCCTATCATAAACTATATTAAAAGATTTATCCTCATGAATTCTGATATTTGGGTAGAGTTCCTTCGTGAGGCTTGGGATGTTAGTATACGTTGTTAGGTGCAGTTGTGTTATGCTATTTTCTCAATGGGGTAGTAGTCAGATTCATCCACTTGTACACGAGAAATATCATATTTCATATAGATTATTTCTGTATGATCTACCTAGTAATATTAAACTATATTCAAGATCTCATTAGGACTTTGAGTACCATGATGGGCATTTCTAGCACATACCATTGGATGTTAAAATAGTTACAGGAATTAACTACATGTTTCACCTACACTATGTTAACTACAAATTCCCTAACTATGATGTCATGATGAACACTAACAAAAAATAACAAGGATTGGTAATTATTTTTTAGAAGGATCACTATCAATAATTTTTTAAAAACAACCATTCCATAGAAACATTCTATTTCACATTTTTAGAACTCATTATTCTCTAAATTTAGTTTTACTTAATTTTCCGTCAAAATTTTCCTTATATGTGAGGCATCCACATTCATTACCCAATAAATATTGTTTAATTTCATTTTTTATTCATCTAAATGTGATATGATTGTTTACAAATGAAATTATACGAAATTTTTGTTATGTTCGTGTAAAAATATCTTTAAAAAAAATTATTTAAATCAAATTGTAACAAAAGCTTGTTTTTTAGTGCTTATCATACATAAATATCCTTAATATATAATATTTCATTATAGTAAATAGGTAGGGTTCGAGAATATTTTGTAAAAATTGAAATACTATCATTTTTGTAGATATAGTGGATCCCATTACATTGTACATTAGTGCATGGGATCAATGACATAATGAACATACCATGAATTTTCAAAAACAAATAGTTGTAAGGCCCCTAATAGAAAACTAAAAGGCCTGGGATTTTGGGACTATTACTACAATAAATGATATATTAGTTCATCACATGATCCTAGAAAAACACTTTTTCATTTCCTTACAAGTTCATGTAAGTGTCTTGAAGCCCAAACCAGTTCTCTCCAACACCTACACCTGTAAAATGAGATCACTTCATAGACTACATGCATTGTATCACCTGGTGACCTCCCCCTCATTTGTTATCATCAATGAACTGTGCATTCTTATGCCACACACACCCTAGGAAATGAACCCTACTTACCCAATCCAATACCTATTTCTCATCCCAGTTCATGGATGATACTTCCATATTTCTATTATTGTTGTCAAAGGTCATTACATAGACCCATTGCATAAGCCTTGATTTCATCCACTCACTCATCTATTTCCCTTTCTATTATATATATGATTATCACAAAATCACCATCCCATAGTATCGTTTATGAGGCCACCTAAAAAAATCTCTATGTGTTATAATGTTACTATTGTGCCATAAGAATTTACATAGGATCTTAGAACCACCTCAACAGACCCTCAAATATGGGACCAGAATTTTCAATAGTGGGTTGGTCCAATAAGACAATGTCGAAAACAATTTATCTTAATTCATCTATGGTTTTTTTTATCTAATTATATAAATTATTCATAACAACATTTTTTATAAGATATATCCAACACACAACCAATTGTTCTAGTAGAGAAAACATTTCCTCCATTTTTTAATTAACACATATTTATAAAAATATCTCCCATTAATATATCATTATTACATGAGATCCTTTATAAGATTACAATGAATCAATCCACTAATATTTTTTAAATAATCAGGAATACACATAGTCCTTATATAAAAAACTTCTATCATAAATACAGAATTGTAAAATACTATCAAAATTTTTTTAGTATTCCTTGACAACATAAATATATAAAAATATATAAAATTTAATCTAATTTGATTATAGAAAAACATTTTCCACTATTGTGTTGATTCAAAACATTGAATATAAAATATTAATACTGTGGAAAATCCATGAAAACATTCATACTCAAAAATCACATTCACATTACAGAATCATATATTAGACATGGAACCAATAAAAACATATAGTATTCCAAGATGATCCCACCAATGCATTAGAATCCAAAGAATCCGATAATTATAACCAATTATTCATTTTCGACATCTTATAATCTCTAATTAAATTATTATAACCATGTTGGAAATGAATTACTTCTACCGCATCATCAATCCTACCAAAAATTATTTTTTATGGATGAATTACCTAGGGATTGTTATCCTTATTTTTACTATTTAACAACCCCTATATATTTTATGAACACTAAAACCATCTGATGAAAAGTATTAATATGAAACTCCTTTTTGATAAAATAAATGTCCACTCTATTTTCACAAAATGTTGTAAAAATAATAATAAACTAGATGTGAAATCATTAAATTTAATTATGAGGTGGGGTATCGATAACCAAATTATCTAATTAAGGGCGTTTTAACTATAATTATTGAGTAGTTCAAGGAATATTAAACACAAAATTTGGTAAGGGATGCAATTAAAATTTATATGATGAGATGTATGGTTAGTACATAAAATATTTTTTAAAATCTATGTTTAATATTATGAATGATAGTATGAATAATATTTCCATGTGGAAAATCATTTTGTAATGGAAATTATTTCATCTTATTATATAATAATTTAAGTTGTCTTAATTGGTTCTGGTATGATACATAACATTATCTCCAATATCATGATGAAATTTCACATTGATAATAGTTGTATATATTATTAATTTGCTTTAATGTACAAATATTTTTCATTTTTAAAGGAATGAAAATAACATTTCATGAACTAAAATCCAATGACAAATCCATGTAAATTATATTAACTATCAATGTATTATTATATATAGTTTAATACTCCATCTGAATCTGAAGAGTGTATCTAAATTACTCTTAATAAAATATTTGTCTATAAGGGGAAAATAAATACATTATTACATTGATATAATAATATATTCTACTCAATTAAATATTTTTTAATTCCTTGATATTTTAGTACTATAATTTATTTTACCATGTAGAAAATCAATATAAACCGATGTTGGCAAGTTATTATGATGGTTTGGAATAATCTAATTAGTTTATGTAATATTGAATTATTTTTCCATCATCAAAATATGAAATCCTATTCAAGGTTGTCTATTATATTGAAATTACCATGAATAATTGATTATAAATATTTTTATAAGAACAAAAAAATGTTAATATTTATGGATGAAAATTCATTTCACACAATATATGAACAACCAAAAAATTAAATTTACTTCTCTAACATAATCAATATATTGATCTCGATCCTCATAAATTAAGATATATTCTATTATAGGTGTAAATTCATTCATTCGAGGTCTATTATACCCAAATATGTGATTACCATTATCCTTTTGACCACTCTCTATAAAAATATATGTATTCTAATATCATCAACAATAATATTTATGAACCTTTTCATGTATTTTTGATGTTGACTAAATAATTTTATTAGTGATTATAATTATCATCTAATGATATATCATTATTTATAAAATTATCTTATTAAAAATGATAAATTTCTATCTATGTTATTCCCACCTCTATTTCATGTAACCAATTTAGAAATTTTGAGATGAAATCCATCTGGAATTCATTGAGTCTCTTATTCAATACTATATAACATAAACTGACCTTTTTCAAGCATATATATGGTTGAAAATTGTTCATTTATCATTATACTTTTAAACTATAAGTATCCCTAATGAACATGTATTCCAGTGTATTGATTAACAATTCATTCTTCATTATGATTAATTTAAAATCATTTTTTATTTAAATTAAATTCATATAATTTATTTGTTAAATTTCCACCCATGTATGATTCATTACGTTTTTTCAACATCATCCAAAATTCCATAGAAGTAATTATTATCATTATAAATGTTTTCAAATAACCTTATCTCTATATAAAAAAAATTATATTTCTTACCATCCCAGTCTTTTCATGAATGATATTCTACTCATCAATTATTGTTATTCCAATTTTATACATCTCTACTGTCTAGTAGTCTAATTTTTTCAAGCATCATCATCTTCTTAAATTTGAATTAAAAAAATTCATATTATTTATTCAAAAGGATCCACTAAATTTTCCCCTGATATACATAAAAAATTTAATCAAAAATTAAAATAAATACAATGAATCACTATTATAACATTCATTTATTTGAGTAGTTGTTATTATCAGATTCATCTTTATAAGACTAAAAAAATTCTCACTTTACCGAGAATAATTAATATCTCTTAAGAGAATTGAATTTATTTTATCATTTATGCTGTTAGGTGTCATATTTAATATATATTTGTAATTTATTTTTAGAATAATTATCATTAATAGAAATATATTTTAATGGAAATATATTATCCTTCAACAATTTCACAATAACAAAATTTTAAATAATCATCACTCTAATATTGTAGATTATGAAAAGTTTCCACTTGTATAATATACATTTTGATGATGTTTTCTATAAAAAAATAGTTTTTTACAAATCCCCTGACTTGTGATGTTTCTATTCCCCTTCATATAGGTAAATTTTTCTCCATTATTATTCCGATATATTTTAATTTTCATCCCATGTATCATCTCCGCTATAATCAGTTTCATTTTAAGTAAACAAAACACATAAAATATTTTGTCTGAACACAATTAACAATTATATTATGAAATTAAATTTAATTAATAACACATAATATATCATCCCATAAATTTAATATAGATACATTGACACATATAATTAATCATTTGTAAAATTCACGAAAAAGAGTTCAATTAATGTCTTTAATTATATATGATGTTTAAATAATCTTCCCTTTTTGAAAATCAATGTGTATGTGTGTGTGGTCCCCAAAATATCATGGTGTACCTTAAATTTTATCATTAAATATAATATACTATAAGTATTACTAGCTTATATGGCCTATAATTTTTTAGAAAAAAAAATTATTCAACACGAGATCAAAAAACATATCTTTTAATCAAATTCTGAAGTAGCATTCAAGCATCTTTCAACTCTGTTTGATCAAAATATCAACTTCAATATCATTAAATGATATGATTTGTTAAGGGTAACATCTATCCTTGTATCGACTAATATAATTTCCTAAAACAAATAAATTGGTACAAATACCATAATAAAATAAAATCCTTTAATTTAAAATTTCCTTTAAAATTTCTTCCAATATTATTTTATAATCTTCATAAATTAATTAGTGAGAAATAAAATGACATTTTTATTTTTATAAATTATAATTTTGTTAGTCTCTTTATTTCCCATATTATTGGTTGTATATCTATATTCACCTATCCATACTCTATGAACATCTAATTTCAATTTAGAAATTACTACCTCCAATCAATTATCATCCCTTTTCCATTTAATTACATCCATTAATATCAATTGCTAAAATGATTTTATTCAATTGATGTGTCAAATATATTATAATACATATTCATCTACAGAATTTGAAATCAAATTGAATATTTAATCACATAACATGATTCTTTGTGTTTTTATTTATGAACTATTTTTTCCAAATAGAATTATCCATAAATATTTTTAATGAGGTAGGACAATATATATGTAAAAATAAATTTTAATTGATGAGTTTCTACAGAGTATTCCATTTTAATTCTAAAAAATATTTTTTGAATCCTTTATAATGTTATAACCTCGAGTACCTCGATGGTTTATAGCCCAAATATTACTAAGGTCCCAACTATTGCCAATATAAATACCTAAACATATTATAATAAATGTTTTAATTATTATATAATTGGTGAGATTTTAATTTGTTTTATTTTTTTATCATTATTATTGACAACCAAAACAAACTTCATATTTAGAAAGGATAATTATTTCATGGAATATACTAATAAATAAATTTTATTCTAATTAATTACCATAAATAATTTTTATTATTATTGGTGTTTTTCTTATATGGAAAATTGTTTAAATTCTATTTTTTGTATTTATAATTCTCTATCATAATCTTAGTACAGTTTTATTGTATTTTATTATGTTACGCCAGATGTAATTAATCTCTAATGATCTTCATTTTTCTAGTATTGACCAATGATTTTTCTCTAATGATTTTCATACCATTGATTTGAAATATTTTTTTGTTCCTCTTTGTTATAATATTCCATTTATTATCTCTTATAATTATAATAAATTTAAAATATGTCAATAATATTCTATTGTTTTCTGTGATAATGAAATTTGTTCATCAAACTGAAATTTATCATCATCATGTTGTCACATGAAAAAATCTACATGATGAACCACTATATTATATTTACTTTTTAATGGTTTTCAATCAATGTAATTAATAGGTATATCATCAAAAACAACATTTATTTCATCACTTTATTATGTATCTCCTTCATCTCATTAAGTGTTATACATTTTCATTTAAATCCATGCACAAATTTAGAGATCATTATAATTGTTTTCAAAGATTTTTTATTTTTATCTACATTACTTTTTTTACTAATCAATTATGACAATTTTTTTGGAAAATTCACATTCTTGAAAAATTAGTGAATTGTTTTCCTTTATATTTTTAAATTTTTATAAGCATTATTCATCATAAAATCATAATCATTAACATTATCATTGTTATATTTATGAAATAATTTTGGTATTTTCCCAAACATTCTATATCAAAAGAATGGTAATATATTTTTCACATTATATTTCTTATTTCCCTCTTATGATTTGTAAAAATTAATAACATTAAATCACAATCTAAATCATTCTATTAATCATAAACTGTATTATTCAACATCAATTATATTTAATTTGTTTTCTAATTTTATTACTTTTTAGTACTACTATTGTAAATATTAATTATTTCAGATTCAATGATAGTATAGTAAATAATATTCATTCATTGACTATATTGATATTTATCTCCCATCATTATCTATTTTAAATGTAAAAGGTGATAATTTTTTGAATATGAACTTCAAAATTTGTATTTGACTTTGGGTTTCATAATGTTAATTCATATAATATTGAGTCATATATATAATTAAATAATGAAACAATATATTTAAAATTACTCATACACTTGTCACCATAATAGTTCTAAAAAAATTTAATTTAAAATCTCCTTCATTGGATTTTCAATCTTATAAAATAAGACCATATTATAAAAAGTGATTTTAGGATTGAAATGATCTCCACATTGAATAGATAGATTATCTAATAGACATACTTTTTAATCGATCCTTATAGAATAAAACACCACAAGATTATCATATTAATCATTGTGATATTACTCTTATTATAATATATTGTTCATAATGACTTATATAACATCAAAAAAACTTACAAAAAATTTATTATTCTTGATAGAAATATTGTTGAATATAATTATCATAATGAAAAATGTTAATTTCATCTATGAACAAAATCCATAATTGATGTACAACTACCCTAATGTCTTGGTATAATACATTTTAAGTAAAATGTTCCTTTATACATGATAACATTTGTGTTCCACCAATAAAATAGATACCATGAATTGGTGAATAATTAAATTTAAATATCATAAAAATACTTGTTTTAATGATATTGTTTCACTATTAATTATTTTAAATTTATCCCCCAAAGAATTCCCAATGTGTTTAATCATATTGATAGAGGTAGAAAATTAATTTCTATTAATATCACACATACATTACAAATCCATGGGGTATAAAACAATGATGTCCAAATTTATATTAATTTCTATATGAAATAATTTCAATAAATTTTCATATAGTACAAATTGTTATCTTTTTTAAAACAATATTGTTCTATATTTAACATATTTTTAATAATTTTGGAATGCCATTTTAATTAATATATTTTATAATCAACACACATTCAATTTTTTTTAAAACGATTAATAATGATTTATAAAAAAACATTATTCATGAATATCATATTCCAACGAAATGATTCATTTTATGATAACACTAAATATAAAATATATTAACTTAAATTTTATATAAATATTAATCGAATAAAAATAAATTATATAAAAAATTTAGAACAATTTTTTATTGATTGTATTATCTATGTGAAAATGAATGTTTTTTAAAATATCATATGAAATTAAAATAATAATTTAATATATATAGAAGAATAAATAATTTATCTCTTCTATATGTTATAATCACCATTAAATAACATGATCAATTTGATAATTTTAGGAATTACCAATATTTATCATTACCCATTATTCCCCAAGAAAATGTATGACCTACTTATCCATAAGATACTATGTTCTTACAAACCCCTTAACGAAGTATGCCTAATTTTTTGAAGAGTATTCTATAGTTTCATATGACCCCATTAAATTTCTAATATTAATATAAAATATTTTAAAAAATCCTCTATAAAATAAAAGGACTTTTATTTCATAAATATTAAATTTTATATTAATATAAAAAGTTTTAAAATATATTTTAAAAAAACCCAATAAAAACATTTTCAAATTCCATGTTGAGGATTATTTCGAAAAAACATCATTTTATATTAACATAATAATTTTTATTTATTTTTTTATTTGAATTTATGTTTGTTTTATCTTGATCATAGTATTATTATTATGTCAATTTTTTTGTAGTTACACCACTTATAGAAATCATAGAAGGAAAAAATCATATAATGATCTCTATATGTGAATTGGTATGTCGCTATGGGGTTTTGTCATCAATATTTTAATAGAAACGGGACATAATGATAACTTTATTGATCATAAAATATTATGAGTTTCCTTATATAATTACTTTTAAAAGGTATTGAATCATTCATGAGTTGATGGTTATAAATATTTTGGGAGTCAATATTTATTTATAATGTAATTATATTTTATATAAATAAATTCTATAAAATGAAAATATTAAATTCTGACTAATATGTTGGAACATTATCAGATAAGTTGGATAAATTCTGAAGGGGGTTTTTCATGAATTAGAAATTTTGGTCACTATAATTTCAATGGTTAACACTATGACACAGATAGGTTATACAATCACTTTTTCTACATGACATTAATGTAATCATTTTCATGTGTAGAATGAGAATTTAATAGTTAGGATACAATTAAAAGAACATGTAATGGGATGGATTAAAATTCTATAAAATAATATTTTAGAATTAATATTTATGAATATAATATTTTGTGTAGGATATTTTACATTTTAGTGATATGAGATTAATGTGTTGACATATGAAAAATAGGATAATTTTATTAAACAAAATTAATGTGAATGTGAGTATCTATGATGATACAAGGATAGTATCATATGACTCACCAAGACATTAAAATAATATTATTATAAAATAAATATAATTTTTTTTCATGCTTTATACACAAGTTAAATGTATCCCACACACGAAACTAAATTAACTTGTGTTACACGCAAGACCTTTTTTTACCACCATTAAATCAAGAACCTATTTTACAACTAAATTTTAACTCATTTATGAATTTTATTTAATTAAAAAAATAAATCATAATTTTTAAATTCGATAAATGTTACATCTCTATTTTTTCTGAGAAACATATTTTTTTTATGAATAGTAAATATTACTGTAATTTAGTTTACAAAAGCATCTTCTTTTAAAAAATTATTAATGAAAATTTATATTAATAAATTTTTTCAGAGTCACATTAGATAAAGTAGACATCAATTGATACAATTATGTTCATTAACATAATATTTAATTTGAAATTGAAGATAAAAAGAAGATAAGCATTTCAATGTTTATCAACTTTAAGACATCATTATCTTATATCATCTGAAGGAATAACGTTAATCTTATTTTTCCCACTTATGTGATTAGATTTTTAAAAATATAATATAAATAAATGTATCTATTATGATATGTTTTTTCTCATAATATCAACATAAATTGTCTACCAGAATGATTAGTGAATATGTTTTGAATTAATTACATTTATTATGGTATGATTAAGCATAATAATGGACAAAACCATAATATTAAAGACCAAAATTACGTGGAATCATATCGAAAAGCCTTTGATTACAAAATATTTGACCATTACCCCACATTTTCTGAAATTTATTTGTTATTGTGTTATTATTTAATAGAAGTGACCTATCTAGGATAAGTAGGGGGAAAGAAAAAAAAGGGAACTGTTCTTACCATTGACAATAATAAAACACTGATATATGAAAAAGAAACATCTTATTTTTGGTTATATATAAAATTTGGAATGATATATGTGTTATTTTTATCATCGTATATTATCTATAATTGGTTGAAATTTTTTAGGTACATAAAATTTCTATGAAATGCTAATGTATTTATTATTTAGTAAATAATGAATTAAAATAAATGATACTATAAATATTATAAGTGATGTTAATTGATGGAATTATTATCATAATTTATATTTTATATTAATATATCATGTTAAAAATATGTAAACATAATATATTTTAATTCCAAAATTATATTTATTTTATAAAATTATCATTATATAAATAAAGACAAAATTGACTTTATTATCATTTTACAATAAATGATTCTTATTAAATGATTTAAAATTAATTAAAATCATATATTTTGTGAATTAATTTTTATGTGTTAATAAATATTAAATATGATCTATTAATGGACCAATTAGTCATTTTTAATTAACACATTGACCTCTAAATTGTAAAAACATTGTCATCACGGTCCGGGTTCAAGCATCGTTTTAGCTCATCACATGGGTTTGTTGTAAAATTAATTTCTTAATTATGTGGGAATTTTATTTTATAAATTATATATAACATTACAAACTAATATTTAATATACTTTCTAATAAATCTCCCTTATTTTTCCTTTAATGGTACAATTAATAATATTACTAAACTTGATGATTTAATAAAAATGAACATGATAAAATTGTGGAATCGTATAAGTTAAGGAACCAAAATATTAAAATACACATTGTTTTCTATGGATGATGTGTTAATCAACAATTATTATGAATTACTGAATTATTTTCCCATTTGGATAAACTCTAGGCATGAATATCTCCCCAATAAAGAATAACTTTGGGTATTTACAAAAGTTCCACCCCCCTCCACTATAAAAAAGAAATGAACACTACTCCTCCCTCCCACCTCTCAAGACACATTGGATTTTCCAACATCTATAAAAAAGTCTCTCAAAATCCCTCCCCTATACCTAAAATACACCACTTGTGAAGAAATCCATTCAATGATGATTTTGTTATAATCAAAAGGTGTAACGACCCAAACATTAATTAATGAATTTTCCTCTTGTTCTAATTGAATGTCTTATTATTTTAAATGGTTATTTAAAATATTTACATATTTGGTTTTATGTTTTGGTATTTTAAAATACCATTATGAATTATGAACGCTTCTAATATAGTGATTTTACAATGATCACATGATTAGAATTAATATGGGGCTTTATCAAATCCAATTTACTCAGACAAAGGAAGTGATGACCTCATCCAATAGAATTGCCTTGTATGAATCCCATTTTTCGGATGTTGGAAAGAAGGTGTTGTCGTTGGGATTTTCTCTTGACTAATCCCAAGTTGAGTTTCAACATGTTAAGCTCGAAAAGAACCACCTATGGGAGAAGTGGATGTTTATGGAGATTACCACCTGAGCGATTTTATCTGTGCCACCCAAAATGTATGTCACCATCACACAACATACCCTTCGGTCTTATGCTATTGTTATAAGGGGTTATGAAAAAATACATTAGCACTATGATTTTTGCATTATTTTTGTATATAATAATGAATACACACTCATTTTATTATTGTTACTTTGTAAATAGTTTTTAATGCACAAATACAATTTGTAGTTAATATTGAACGAAGAAATCTCATTTGATAAATGAAATTATTTTTTAATTTAATAATATTTTAATAAAATATTATTATTATTATTAAATTAATTTTATTTAATTATAAATGATTTCATTATTTTTATGAATATAATTCTAACATTTTCGAAGGTATGAAAACATTTTTTGTCAAAACCTATAACTTTTTATAAATTTTGGTTTTATTATAAAAGTGAAATTTTAAATATTTATGAAATTATGTGTATAAAATTAATATTATTTTTGGAATCAGAACGTGGAAATTATACAAAAGTGAATTTTTAATAATTATCTGAGACAGTCAAATTTTTTGGTAAAAATTAAATGCGGTTTAAATTTATAATTTGTTTTATGACATCATAATGATCTAATAGTGAAGTAATAATATAATATAAAAATTATGTTCAGCCAATAAATCTATTAACATTAAAATATTGTGATTTTTGGTTTTTTTGATTTATTTCTCAAAGCCTTAGTGGACACTCCACGTCTTATAAAACATTTCAGCTTTTTAAATAGATTTTCATGAGGGTGTGACTCACCTTCACATATGAAACCCAATTATTTTAAGAATCTCAGACATTGCCCATATATAATACTTTTTTCACTCCCCTTTGGAAAAACCATTTGATATTACCATGGGATGGTTTGTAGTTTGGATTAGTTTAATGTGTTGTGTCCCATACCGAAATAATAAGGAGTTTCCCATTATTTACAATATAAACCCACCCATTCTGCCACATCCTCTTCACTCAAAGACATTGGACATCGTCCAACATCATCCCTCCTCTATCTAGAATTTTTACAAGGTGCCCTATGCTCCCAAGAAGTCACACTCACGTTCATCCCAAGCCTTTGGGATCACACATCCAAGTAAGGTATCACTTCTTTTCTCATTTTATCCATGTTTCTTATTATTATTAGGCCATTTTAATTTCAATTATAAAAGTTGGGGTATGATTAAAAACCTCCCCTATATTGTCCTATTTTTTTAAGGATGATATACCACTTTATCTCTCAATGACATCTTCCATGGTAACTCATTACCATGCCAAAGTTACGTAAGAAATTTCCCTCTCGTCATTTACGATCATGAAATTATTAACTATTATGAATCTAAAATCCCTTACCTATGTTTGGAAATGCATCTCTATGACCCCATTAATTTCCATTTCAATTATATATGTTGAGACACCACTTTAAGTAATGGCCCGGACCTCTTCGGTCCATTCCATTGTTGAAATCGATGTGGTCAACACGGCGCGCGTAACAATGATAATTATTAATGATAAAAACGAAGAAGAATTTATAAAAAAATTAAAAGATGATTTGTCAGTTTATTATATTAAATAATAAAGATGGTGATATAAAGGGCGTGATTTATTAAATTAAAAGGGGTTTTAATTCTAAATAAGAATTTAAAAAAATAAGGCGTTTAGTTTAATATTAATTGAGAAATTTTTGGAATTAAATTAGAATAATAGTAATAGGTGTTGTGTTATTAATATTATTCATAATATTAATGAGAAATTAATAAAAAGAGTTATGATATTTATTGCAAACAAATAAATGAAGATGCATAGAGGAAGCGAGGTGGTGCATTAATAATATTAAATGTGAATTATTATTATGTAAGATAATAATAAAAACGATGATGTAAATATGTATATATATTTTTATATGTATATATATATCGGGATAATTAAATTAAATGGTTTTAATTTAATAAAGTAAACCTTTTTAAATTAATTGGAATTAAATGGGGGCACACAAATCTTGCAGCGTGACTGCATTACCGTAAAAGTATCTTCCACCCATATATTGTGGTGATATAAATTATATGTTTTATATAATGTTTAATAAAATTTCTATAACAAATGATATGTTATGGGCATAAGTATGAGGCATGTGGCCCCATGTATCTTTACATAATTTATATAATAAATAGTATATTATAATAATGATAAATGAAAAGAAATAAAATGAATGCTAATGAAAATGCATGGGGAGGGGATGCGTTAATTCCACTTTCCCCTTTTATAATTATAAATTTTATATATTATTCTATTAATAGTTTAATAAATAATAATAAATTAAAAATAATGAGGCGCCACTTTTGCTTGGTGCGTGATGAAATTTTGAGAAGAAAGGATATTGGAGAGAGAAAGAAAAAAAAGAATAAGATAAAAAAGATTAAATGAGATAATGAATGAAAATAAATAAATAAATATAAAAGGGAGACTGATTTGCGGCTTGTGTGTGAAGTGTTCCATGCGTGGAATGAGTTTAAGGATATGAAATAAATAAACAATTAAAAATAATAATATAATAATCATGTTAATGTTTTTGTAGGTAAAACACTTTTCCGACCATAACTTATTCGTGTGACCTCAGAATGCCGAACCGTCAGCGGCAGTGTAATCCTGTAATTAAGACAGTCATTTTAAGAGCAGTGATGGATACATTTTTATGAGTTATGTCTCGGGTCAACGAAAAACACATATTAATAAAATTGACGTTATTATTAAAACGCGTGGAAACCGCGTGACGTGTCGTGTGTTGACCAGTCAAAACGTGTAACGGGTGTACGGTCACACCGTGTATTCATCAATACACACTGCATACTGTTTTACCTATTCATTTCCTATATAAGAAAGGGACGCGGATTATTTTCCAGACCAATCGCTTCTTCTTCGCACGACGACACTCTTGGATGATCAAGAAGTCTTCCTCCTCTAACTTCTTTTCTGAGCTCCGAATTACGATCCGTCAGCGGCCACAGGATCGTAGCGACGAGGCGAAGCTTCTAAGCCCGGACTTGTCACCTTTCCTTCCGGCCTTCCTTCTCCAGCTTCCATCCTAGGAGGCGTTTTTCGGGTTCGGCGAAGGCGGAGGACACTGAAGGACGTCGTAGGAAGCGACGTGATCAGGACCTTTTGAGGTAGGGATCTCACCTTTGTCTCTCTAATTTGTGTATCATGTGTGTGCGGGTATCCTTTTTTTTCATGAGAAATGGTTGAACCTTTAAATAAAGATAATAACTGGTTAAAGAATGGGGTTGGGAAGTTAGTGATTGTTGTTACCTTACTTTTTATATCCTGTGATATTATATTTGTGATTTGAATGAGCTTCTACCTACTGAAAATCACAGTCGTTGGGGGGCCTTTGCTTACCCAATTAAATATTGCCCTCTCCTTCTGTATTTTCTTATAGATGGAAACTTCATGAAATGTGGAAATTGGTAAATCACGTAAAGTTGACTTTTTAAATGAAAATCTAGAACCCGTGTGTGATCACCCCGGTTGAACCAAAATGGAATAATGAACATGTGGGTGTTGGCTTGGTTACGTGGCATGTGTTGGGGGTGTTTTGTGGGCTGTTGTGGTTTGGGTGAGCAGCGGGGCTGCAACGTTTGGGTGGTGATCTTATTGGAATGGTTGATGGTGGAAACGTGGAGGTGTGAAATGTTTTGTAAATTATGGGGTTGGAATGGGAAGTGGTTGGTTGTGGAAAAAGCCTTTATTTATGAAAAGTGTTTTGATTATGAAAAGTGTTTTGAAGTAAAAAGGTGTTTTCAAATGCAGAAATGTTTTGTGTGTGGAAAGGGTTTTATGTGTGGAACTTTGAAATAAATGAATGATGGAATGTTGTATGGCTGTGATAATCTTTTGTAAATGAAATGGCATGTGGTTGCTTGCGTTTTACCTAACCTTGGTTGTGGATGGCAGGGATATGTTTGTGAAAGGTTTTGTCTGGATGATAGTTGCCCAGTAGTAATAATATGTTAAACCATTTCATGAAACATGAAAACCTAAATGGGGTTGGGGGATGATTGTTTGGTTGTTGATGCATGCTTCGTGGTAGCAGTGCCGAGGCACATGCTCAGTATCTCTTTTTAAGAAGCCATAGGTTGGGCTGTGTGTTTGGTATATGTATATATATAATTGTATCTTTGTGTTTTGTCGCACCACACCCATGTCAAGCACCTAGTGCCGAACACTCCCATTTTATGGGAGAGGGTGTTCCCCCTTAGTTACTATCTTCTTCCTGCTCCTTCTTCCATAGGCTATGATGGCTTGAGGTGACCTTACACCCAAGACTCTTCGGGTAGGTCTCGGAGGCTGTGATGGCTTGAGGCGACCTTTAGCCCAAGAATCTTTGGGCAGGCTTACCGTTCCCAAGAACCTTCGGGATGAGGCCCAGGTGTCTGCGGGCGGGTTAGTGGTTGTGGCCCAGGTGTGTGCGGGTGAGATGCATGGTTGTGAGGCCCAGGTGTGAGCAGGTGGGATGCGTGGTTTGGCCCAGGTGTGTGCGGGCGGGAAGAGTGTGGTAGCGTTAGGACGTTTGCCATTAGGAAGAGCAGCATCTAATTAAGTGGGAAATGGTGCGGGGTACCCAATACTTTTGTTCTATATATATACTAAACTTGTTTGTGTTACTTGGTGAGTGTGACCAGTGAGGCTGGGTGGATAGTTTTTCCTTGTTAGTTTTTGGTTCTTCTGTTTTCTCACGGGACCTTAGGGTGTCTCCCCACTTGTGCACGAGAGCTTTAGGTTTCCCTACTGAGTATACTTGTATGCTCACCCTACGTTTACTTTCAGGTTTCCAGGAGGACTACCAGGGCCGTGCGGGACCCTACTAGTCTGGCAGTTGGAGTTGTTACAGTTGTTGTTTTCTTGTTTCCTTTGGCATTGTACTTTTGAGCTTCCTTGTACTTGTACTTTGTTATAAAAATTGTTTAAACATGCATGTGGGCATGGTTTGGGTTTATTTATATACAGTTTTTCTTTTCCCTTTTTGTTGGTTGACTTGTCCTATTTCCCGATCCAAAATAATAAAAAAAGGGTAATGCCTCCCATATTTGTGAAAACTCATACCCTTGGTGCTAGTCGCCAACCCGGGGCCTACTGGAGGCGGGACTCGGGGGTCATTATCTCCTTTTCACCATTGCCAGCTCAGGAGGGGCATCTTTGGTGGGAGGGGGTCGTGACACTTTATCTCATCAACCGTTTTTATGAATTCTTATGTCACACCGTCACGCTACTGAAATTGCATGGCTTTGACAAGACAATTTCATTGTGTAGATAATAAAATTCTCATTTCTCTATCAAGGGTAATCAAATTTATGCACATTTAGTTTTTTTTGAGAAAAGTGACCATTTAGGCCCTTGGATAAAACCAATACAGAGTTACACAAGTCTAAAAGATGGGATTTTATATTTATCATTTATTAATTCAATATTATTTAATGTTGAATAAATTATGATGTATAATTAATCCATGTTTTATGATCAATGTGGAACATTTATGCATGAAAATAAATGTTTATGAAATTCATTCCATGATAGATCTCAAATGAATTCGGTAATGAATAATATCATGATACGTCATGTGAAATTATGATTTAATCATGATCATTCAAGTTCAATGAGGATTTAATCATGTTAATTCAAGTACAATGAGGATTTACCCATGAAAATTCAAGTGAAATGATGGTTTACTCATGATTCATGTGAAATGTGCCTTGACTCATGCTAATTCCATGTTATGTGATGTTTCCACATCTCCTTGTTATGATTATCTAGCATTATCATTCATTTATGTTTATATTTCTCTTCATATCCATTTATATTCATATTGTCTAACATGAATTGTATTCCTCCTATTATTCCATGTATATTAACTTATTAGACATTATAGCTCACCCCTTTCTTATGAATTTCCTTAGGTTATCTCATGAAATGTTATGTATGCTGAAATGATTTGGTCATGTAAATGATGTTTTCAATAAAGATATTGTATTTTCTATTTTAAGTTGTCTTGTAGTGATCATCGGCCCCAAAGAAACTAGTCCTCTCGATCATCTATGTCGTATTAATAGAAATTTCATGCAACAATTTATGTTTAATTGTTAAATAAATGCATGTTTTTAATAGTTGGTATCAGAGCATATGATAAGTTATTTTTGGTATTTGGATTAGAAAACCCTAGTGAAATCTATAGGTATAAGACTAAGTATAATAAGAACGTCAATATGTTTTGTTGAGCAATTATTAAGAGGTTTATTGGGATAATAAATCCCTATCTTGATACTAGTAGGTAGATGTGGCTCTGTCACATATGTACATAGGAGTGAAAACTCCGAATAAGAGATTCGGGCATGACCTGGGGTATCTGGTATAAGACAATGGACCTTATTGCACTCTAGGTTATGACTCTCTCTATATATATGCTTTGGTAAATTCACAATCTCAGTATGAACCATTAATAAGGGAATAAAATAATTCCCCTATGAATATATGTTATAATGTAGATCATGGATTACATAGACTGAAGAATATAGATTCATAAGTTAATGAAAGAAAATCTATTTATGTCATCATTTGTGTCCTTAGATTGCCGTTTATGGGTTACCTATAACTTTTCTTTTATTCCCACCAATTGTCGGTAATAGGAGGACTCGAGCTAACAACTGAGGCAAAGACCAAAGTGATGCCATTTCAAATGAGATGCCCAATCCGATTAGAGCAGTAATTGTGACCTTTTTCATGATACTCACATAGTCAACTCATTCATTGAATAGATTAATTGGTCAAGAAAAAATTCAACCCCCCCAACGAACAAGTCTCTATTGATAGATTCCAGAGGCAATGACCTCCTACTTTTAATGGATCATTTGATCCCTCAATCACCAAATAATGTATCATCTCCTTTGAAAAGATCTTCTCCCTCCTTCAATGATCCAAACAATAGAATGTTAATCTGGATTCTTCTTTTATGGATAGCGATGTGGATCAATGGAGAACATTGATCATTAATACGAAGCCTATGGACGAGATCGAGGCATTGGAATGGAAGGTTTTCTAGAATAAAATTCGATAAATATTTTTCTCTCACCCTATGGCTTAAGAAGGAAATGGGATTATATCCCCTCAAGAAGAAAGATGACGAATCCATCAGGTCATATAATGATAAATTCACAAGGGTTGCACAATATTCCTCTAGAGTTGTCATTACCCCTGAATTCATGGTTAACCCCTTCTTTGGTGGGATGAAATGTATCCTATAGAAATTTTTGGCGATCCGGGACTTTGACAGCTACGATCAAATTGGAGGATTCTCCTTCACAGTCAAAATAGATATCAGAGAATCATAGGGGTATAATGGAGAAAAGAAGCATAAAGTGGACTTCAATTTTGGCAGTCCGATGGATAAATCCAACAGTTATGGAAAAATACTGCACCCCAATTTCCAATGGTGTGGAAAGAAGGAACCCAAAAATTGCTTGACGGGGAATAGAGAATGATTTATGTGTAAAAGAGAAGGCCAACTAGCTGTTAACTACATACCAGATGAAGTCGTGGCTAGGACATCAGAGAGGAAAACTCTATTTGAATCTCAACGCATTGTTAATTTCATCAACTGAAATGAACCAGGACACCTTGCAAATTATTTCCTGAAGCCAATGGTTTTCATACGCATCCAAAAACCACCAAGGCAGAAAAATCAATATTTTTCCATCATTGACTCATTAGTCAACCCCAGTAATGAACTGTTGATAGGTATACTATTTATTCATTCAGGAATAGAGAATATACTTTTGGATTCTAGTTCTAAGCATTCCTTTATATCCTGAAAGATTAGTAGAACAATCCCAACACCACCAAAAATCAAGGAAATAATGATTTTGGTGAGTATGGAAAATGGAAAAATCATTTCAACCCTTGAATTTAACTCCTCCTCTTCCATAATTTGTCAATTGAACTTCATGTTGAACCTTGTCAAACACCCTCTAGGGTAATTTGATTCAATTCGTGGAATGTATTTTCTTTCCCTATATAGAGCCACCATAAATTTTCGTGAGAGGTTAATCACTCTCCATATGGGGAATAGACCCCATATTCCACACAAGTGCATGGAGGAAGATGAATATTATTTAGCACCATCATCTCAAGAGTGGATATTATTTCCCTATGAGAACATGTATTAAGCTCAAATGAATGAGTCTATGGAAGAAACCATCCATGAATACATGCCTATTGCGAGGAAATTTGCTGATGTATTTCTTGAGGAATTTCCTGGTATTCCTCCAAGAATAGATTTTGAATTCTTAATAGTCCTTATACTTGGAGATTTTTCAATATCCAAGACTCCATATATAATGGTTATTGTGGTGCTTGAGTTGATGAAGAAACAATTACAGTAGAATCTGGATAAATGGATTATACTCCCATGTGCTTCATCATGGGGTGGACATGTCCTCCTTTTCAAGATTAAGGAAGGGTCAACGTGCCTTTTCCTCGATTATCTTGAGCGTAAAAAATCACAATAAAGAATAAGTATCATGTTCCATGAATTGATGACTTGTTTGATCTGCTGTGTGGAGCACAAAATATCAACATGGTAGATTTTTAGTCAGGATATTATCAAGAAAGGGTGAAGAATGAATATATCCCCAAGACTGCTTTTCGTACAAGGTACAGGCACTATGAATTCATATTAATGACTTTAATACTTACAAATGATCTTGTAATCATTATGGACTTGATTAATAGTGTCTATATAGATTATATCAACAAATTTTTGGTATTCTTTATTGATGATATTCTAATATAATCCAAAACCATAGAGGATCATGAGGTGAATCTAAGAACTATGTTATAGACATTATGAAAGGAGAATCTCTATGAAATGTATAGGAAGTTTGACTTCTAGTAGAAGGATTCCACATTTAGGGGCCATATCTTCATAAGAAATGAGATATCTTAGGATCCCGTGAAGATATCTACAATAGAGGGATGAGCAAGGCCATCATTGGTAACAGATATCTGTAGCATCTTTGAGTTAGCTGGATATTATCGACGATTTATGAGAAATTTATAACAATTTTCAAACCCTCTTACCAAGATAACTCAAAAGGGAGTAATGTTTTCTTGGAGTGAGGAATGTGAAAAATGATTCAGGGAGTTAAAACGGGTGCTTATCACTGGGCTCATCCTCACATTACCCGCAAGTGGATAACATTTTGTGGTATTCATTGATGCTTTGATGAAGGGCCTAGGTTTTGTGTTGATGAAGAATGAAAAATTCTTTGCCTATGATTCAAGGTAATTTAATGTTGATGAGAATTATAATCCAACACATGACCGGGAGTTGGATGCGGTGATCATTGATTTAAAAAATTTGGCAGCATTACCTCTTTGGGGAGAAGTGTGAATTATACCCTGATCATAAAATCCTTAAGTATGTATTCACATAGATAGAGTTGAATATGCGCCAAAAAAATGTTAGATCTGATAAAAAATAATGACTTCTCAATCTATTACCACCCAGGGAAAGTGAACAATGTGGCAGATGCTCTACGTTGAAAGGATCCAACGATTATATCATTGAGGAGAACTAAGAAGGATCCAATCAACATAGATTGGATGAAGTTAGACATGGTAATCATAAAGAAGGAATCATCATCAATCCTTTCACAAATTATTTTTCAACTGTATGTTTTGGAAATTTTAAAGGATTCTCAAAGAAATGATTTGGAAATTCTGAAAAGGGTGGAAGATTTCAAAAATGGGAAATCCACATTGTTCATGGTTTACAAGTATGGAATTGTGATATTTTGGTTTCGATAATGTGTACAATAATGTAAGTAGAAAAATAAGGAGCTTATAAATGACGCACAAAACTCAACTTTCTCTATTCACTCATGGAGCACACAGATGTATCAATACCTCTATGAAATCTTCTCGTGGAAAAATATAAAAATGGATATTGGTGAATATACATCAAACTACCTGGTATGTCAGCAAGTGAAGTATGAGAGGAAAATCAATAAAGGGATAATGCAAACACTACCCATACCAATATAGATGAGGGAGAACTTTACTATGGTCATTTTCACTGGAAATCCATGAATATTCAAAAGAAAACAATGCTATATGGGTCATTGTGGATATTCTTACAAAGACATATCACTTTTTCATGATTCGAGTGGAATTATCATTGGATGAACTTGAACAGATTTATATCAAAGATGTTGTAATGATGCATAGAGTACCAATATATATTGTATTCGATTACGATCCTTGATTCACCGCAATGTTCTGGAAAAGTCTCTAACATTATTTAATCACTAAAAAAACCTTTAGTACGGCCTATCATCCTCAAAATGATGGCCAATCTAAATGAAATATTCAGACATTGGTATATATGTTAAGATCATGTTCTATGGACTTCAAAGGAGTATGGGACCAACATATTCCATTGATTTAATTTGCATACATTAACAATTTACACTCGAGGATCCGAATGGCACCATATAAAGCCCTTTATCATAGATGGTGTAGAACACCGGCGTGGTGGGATGATGTTAGTGAGCGAGATATTTTTGGAAAAATAATCGTCAAAGAAATGGTAAATATGGTGAAAACCATTCCGCAGAATATCATGGAATCCCAAAGTCGACAAAAGAGTTATTCAAACAACCATCGAAGAGACATTAAATTCAATGTTGGTGAAATGTTATTTCTATGAATATATTAGGGGAAGAAGGTCATGAGGTTTGGAAATAAAGGGAAGTTATTTCCTAGGGACGTAGGCCCCTTCGAGATTTATGATCGTGTCGGGTTTGTGCCCTATCAGCTATCACCTCCACCTACAATGGTCATTGTACATGATGTATTTTATGAATCGCTTTTTATGAAACTATATTATAAACCCTTTAAATTTACTCTCTTTAGAGGTAGTACAGTTAGAGGATGATCTTTCTTAACTTGATCAACCAGTGAAAATCATAGATCATAGAGAAAAAATTCAATAAAATATGAAAATGCCTCTCGTGGAAGTGTTGTGGTGCAACCACAAGTTTGAATAGGTAACCTGTGAATCATAGGATGTGGTGAATCAGAGTTGCCTACATCTTCTTTAGTGTGGTAAAAGAAAATTTCAAGGGTGAAATTTATTTAGGGGAGAAGATTGTAACGACATAAACTTTTATTAATGAAAATTCATCTCGATCTGATTAAATATCATATTATGTAAAATGGATATATTAAATATGCACTTCTTTGGTTTTATGTTTTGGATTTTTAAAATACCATTAAGAATTTTTATTGTTTCAAATATATTTCTTTACTAATGATCACATGATAAGTATAAATATAGGGATTTAACAAATCCAATTTACTCTGACAAAGGAAGTGATGGCCTCATCCAGTAGACTTTATCCATATAAAGACCATTTTTCAAAGCTCAGAAAAGATGTGGCATTATTTGACATCACTCCTGACCAAGCCCAAGATGAACTTCAACATGTTATGCTTGAACGGAACCACCTATGGGAGAAGTTGAAGTTGAAATATATTACCACCCGAGCGAAATTCTCCGAGCCACCCCTATAGTATATCACAATCGCACACCTTTACCTTAGGTCATATGAGGGTGTTATAAGGGGTTATGTTACAAGAACTTATCAGTATAATTATGTGCATTACTTTTATATATAATAACGAATACACATTTATTTTATATTTGTTAATTTGTAAATAGTTTTTAAAGGACAAATAGTATTTTATTTAATATTCAACTTAGAAATCTATTTTGATATATTAATGGATATTTAATTAAATATTATTTTAATAAAATATCATTGTTATTAATTTTTTTAATATTTATAAATGATCTTATGATTTTTATAAATACAATTGTATTTTTTATTATGGTATGAATGTTGTTTTTGTCAAAACCCATGAATTTTTGATAAATGTTGGTTTTAATTTTAAAAGTTAAATTTCAAATATTTAGAAAAATAATTGCTTAAAATTAATATTATTTTTGGAAACGGGATTTCTAAAATATCCAATGGTAAATTTTTCATAATTTTCTGAGGCTGTCGATTTTTTAGGAAAAAAATAAATACTGTTTAAATAGATAATGTGTTTTATGACATCATAATGACCAAATAGTAATGTAATAAAATAATATAAACATTATGGTAGGAATATATTAGTTTCACCAATATAATAATGTGATTTTTGGTTTGTTTGAAAAATTTTACAAATCCTTAGTGGACCCTCTCTGTCTTATAAAACATTTTATCTTTTAAAATTGATTTCCTTGAGAGTCTGACACACCACCACATATGCAACCCTATTAATTTAAAAATATTGGACATTGGCCATATATAATATTTTTTTCTCTTTTCATTCTAAATTATTATGGCCAAAAACCATGGGCTGGTTTGTAGTTTCTATTAGTTTAATGTGCAGTGTCTCAAACACGAATAATAAAGAATTACTCCTCCTTTCCTATATAAACCCTCCAAAAATCCCAAATCCTCTTTACTCAAAGCCATTGAAATTCTTCCAACCAATTCCCTCCACTCTCTATAATTCTCCCAAGTAATCCCAAGATCCCAACTAGCCTCTCTCAAGCCCCTCCCAAGCCATTTGGATCACACTTCTAATTAAGGGATTCATTCGATAAACATTTTATCCAAGTATCATAATATTGTTATTCCCTTTTTTTCAATTATAAATGTTGAGGTATGATTTCTAAACTCCCATATATTATCATTTTTTTAATAATGAGATACCCCTTTCACTATCTTCAGTACCTTTCATGTATACCTGTTACCATGCCGAAATTCCTTAAGGAATTTATCTCTTCATTTACTTCCAAGCAATTATATTGTATTGTGAATATAAAATCTATTACCTATATTGGGAAATATATCCATATGAACATATTCCCTTAAATTTTATTTCTATATGATGAGACAACCATTTCTCTATAATAAAATATTTTTAATAATTCTTATGTCACCCCATTACGCTGCTGAAATTGCACCGATTTTCCAAGCCCATGTCATTGTGCAGTGAATACCATACCGATTTCTCTATGAATGGTATTCACCTTTATGCACATTTACATATTGATTATATAGTTTAATTTATAAATTCCAAATTCCTTTATCATCTAATAAATTATGATATTTAATGAATCAATGTTTTATGATCCATGTGGCACACTTATTCATGAAATAAAATGATTAAGAGGGGTTCACCCTAATAGAGCTCCAATGCACTGGGTAAATATTAGTATCATGATGCATCTAGTTCAATGAGGATTTACTCAAGATAATTATAGTTCAATAAGGCTTTAAACATGCTAATTAAACTTCCATGAGTATTTAATCATGATAATTCAAGTATAATGAGGGTTTATTCAAGCTCCTTGTTCTAAGATCCTTGCCTCATACTAATTCCATGATACGTTTTGTTGGAACATATCCATGTTACGATTATAATTCATAATCATGACATAATGTTTATGTTTCTATTGGGCTCTTTTGATATTCCTATTTTCTGAAATGTATTGTATTCTTCATTTTATTCCATTTTTATTCCCATACTGGGCTTTATAGCTCACCCCTTTCTTATGTATGTCCTCAGGTTATCCCTTCCAATGTTAAGTACCTTAAAATGTTGTAGTCACGTAAAGAATGTTTTTAATAAGGATGTTGTATTTCATGTTTTATGTTGTTATGTAATGATCCTAGTCCCAATATACACTAGACCTCTCGATATTATACACTGTATTAATTGATATTTCAAGTAATAAATTATGTTTAAGTGTGAAATAATAGTAGGGTTGTTATAAAAAGAGGTTACCTGATAAAGAGGTAACACCTTCTCTCATGCTTTCTAATTTCATTTCCATTCTCCAGTCTCTATAATATTATTAATATATTATTAAATAGTGACACAATTATCATCATTATACTTGGATATTATTATGATATGGTTTTTAACTACATTTACACACCAATATATCTAATGGGTAGAAAACATACAGTCTCTATGTGTAGAGAACTATTGCACCATGAAATGAATATTGTTCAATTTTCACCGACAACAACTCATAGTGGAAATTATTATGGGAAAAATATTTATATATGATATATATATTATCTAAGATGACTAAATATTATATTATTTTGATTTATAACATAACATTATGTTATCAATATTGATTAAATATGCAAACTTTTTTTGGGAATGCAGGGACTACCACCCCATCAATGTGATATTAGTAGTTAATGAAATACATGGAAATTAAAAATGATGTTATTATGAAACATATATAACATAACAAACATATTTATTATAATATAATAATAATATACATAGATATAATTTATTTTTAATTATTTTAATAGAACAATGAAATGAATGTAGCGTTAATGTGTATGTACGACCTACCGTCCCCCAGAACAGTGCACTTCATGTCTAATCTAAAAATATTATAAACCATTAAAAATAAATATGTACTGAATATATAATATAATTTTTTGATGGATTACATTCTATATTTGGTGAAACAATGATTTATTATATAATAACAACCAATAACATGGTAACGCAACATCAACATACTAGGAAATTATCACCCGAAATAGTCAATATAATGGAATATTGTTAAGAAAAGAATAATAAAATATTATATGTATTTAATATATGTTATTATAAAACTGAGTATGGTAATTTTATTTTTATAAAAAATATTTCAAACCATTTTAAAATAGGATAAATGCCTCTAAAAAATGTACGTTAGGATAAGGGATTTCAACTTAATTATCTTTAAATTTAGGAATATTTTTCATTATGCTCTAATTCGATCTGTTGTGTCAAATATGATTCAATTTGACATGTAATAACATTAATCTACTCGTTATAATTATGTTATATGATTCATTTTATTATTTTGGAATTATTATTTAAATTATACAATGAGTTATGAGACACATTGGAATGTCTAAATAAGATTTTTCTTCAAGAATAATTTAATTCCCACAACCAATATTATTATGTGTCCTTAGATATAGTATTATTCCAAAATCCATTTTATTTATTCAATATGGATATTTCGTAAGTCATATTATTTATTTGATTATTCAATTATATTGAATTCGTCGTATTGGTAGACATGGGTTTTATACCATTTAAGTAAATCCCTACGGGTTGGGGAACAGTTAATTAATGACCCTTGATGCATCATTAGTCTCATTATACAATATAGTTGGCTAGGCACCATATATGTGATTTACCCTATAAATAATATTTCTTATGAAGTGTCTTAACAGTACTGGTTGCATGTACATAGGAAATATGGCGTCCAATATTTAATAACTTCCATTATTTAGACTCAATTCTTATTTATCCATGAGATTTATCATCGAAATATCTTTGGAATTAATTCATATTCAATGTATTTATTAATAGATTTAATTTTAGTTCCTGAACATTACATATTGATTATGAAATATCTATTTGTAAAAATAGATGCACTGCTGGAAATTATGGCATTTGCGACGGGTCATTTGCATCGGGATCCGTTCGCAAATAGGCTTTTGCGACGGGGGCCCGTCACAAAAAGCTCGTCGCGGAAAACGACATCGCAACAACAATTATTTGCGACGGGCCCGTTGCTAAAGGTGTTATTTGCGACAGCGATCCTTCCTGTCGCAAATAGTAGTCCGTATATTTGTGAAAACTTTTTAAATTAGTAATTGTGGCGGGCCCGTCGCAAATACTAATTGCGACGGGCCAGTCGCAATTAAAATTTTTTAAAAAATTTTAAAAAATATTAATAAATTATTTTAATTAATATAATAATAATACTATTTGCGACGGGCATAGTATCCCATCTCAAATACTTTAAAAAAATAAAAAATATAAATTATTAATAAATTATTTTAATTAATATAATAATAATCCAATTATAATTCAAAAATAAAAAAATATTAATAAATGATTTTAATTAATATAATAATAGAATTATAATTCACAAATAAAAATAATAAATTATTAATAAATTATTTTAATTAATATAATAATAATAGAATTATAAATCAAAAATAAAAAATAATAGAATATTAATTAATGATTTTAATTATTATAATAATATTATAAATATAATTCATAAAAAAAATTTAATAAATTATTTTAATTAATATAAAAATAATAGAATTATTTTACATTCAAATATTAAAATAATTCTAATATTACAAAAAAATAATAATAAAATTATAATATTATAAAATTTTAATATATATATATATAATTTCATATTACAAAATATAAATAATATTATTATTCATTTTAATATTGTTATTTCAAAATATAATATTATTAATATTTTATAATGAGACAGGAACTACGAATAGAAAAAAAATCATATTTTGATTTAACAAACTTTATAACATAAAAACAAACCCTAATCTGAAGGGGGGGAGGGGGGAGGGGGGATCTGCAGATGCTGGTGGAGGAAACTCCATCCCTAAATCATGAGTGAGTCGGCGCATGTACTCTATCTGCTCCTGCTGCTGCTGCTGCCACCGACTCATTTGCTCCTCGTACAGCTGCTGCTGGCGTCGACGCTCCTCCTCATGCTGCTGCTGCTGCTGACGCGTCTGCTCCTGCTCCTGTCAAAGACTCTCTATCAGTGTAGTCTGAGATCGCAACTGATCCACATACTGTGTAGAAGAAGAATATGCACGAGCTCCTCTCGAGCTAGATGCCGACATCGCAGCACTTCCATAATAATCTTCGGGGGTCAGTCGAGAGCTGATACCAACTACCCGGCAGTTCTCGAAGGCATACTTGGTGGCCTGCATCCATGCTGCCTCATCAAACTGACGGCCAGTGGTCTGATCTGATGACCCGGACTGACTCTCAGGCCGGGTCTGTGACGTTGCGGCCTCATATGACTCCTACAGTTGCAATTTAAAATTAAAATTTTGATTATATTATATGATGTTAATTTTTAAAATTGAAGACAAATAATAATGACCACGATGTGACACTGACGATCATCTATGAGCTCCCCAGTAGCAGGATCACTATACATCTGCCGATATACGTCGTACTCCGTAATATCGGGGTGCTCGACTGCCTATAAGAATAAAAAATAAACTGTTAATATTTATAGTTATATAAAATATTTATAAATAATGTATGTACCAGATGATGTCTATGAGTACATTAAGTACGACACCCATCTCGATGAGTCACCTCTTGTCTCCCCTGATTCTGCCTCCCCACTGATGATCTCCTCTGAAAGGCCTCACTCAACCAGTGTGCACATAATCCCTCCCATACATGGGATGAAATGTACTCTGCTCTGTGTGTTTTACATGACTCGTCAAAATTTTACACTCCTGCTTTCTTCATGGCATCTTTTCTTAAATTTTGCAAAAACTGACAAAAGCGATCACGCATGGCCACCTCCCATGCCTCGTGGATGGCATCACGCATGGTATCCTCGATTGGATACCACAAACCATACAAATAAATCAAAATATCAAGTTAGAAATGAAATAAGTTTCAAAATAAAAATTATTTATTTACGTACGTACCAACCAATGGCCGAACATGGCCTACTGCACATCAATGGGAATCTGCTCCCATGTGGTCCAAGGCTGAGAGAAATAGTTGCGCAAAATAGCGCTGCCCTATCCGACTACTATATGCAGAAAACTGTAAAAATAATAAACATTTATTATGTGAATAGATTAATGAAATCTTAGTCAAATCCACAGTTTATCACATAGGTTATCACACATCCGTGTGCATGGATCAAACCCAAGACGTGGACGTCGCTCGGGGACGGGGTCAGGGATCATCAATCGTGCAAGACCGTGCCCCCTCCGCATACTCCCTCGAGTACCTGCAGGCTGAGGGTCATCTGCCAGCAACTCATCTGCATCGAAAGGCAGGTCAGCATCCGCCAACTCACGAAATGTCTCGTCGTCCATATGAAACAGAAAATGTTAATGTTTTTAGTAAATAATTGATAATTACTATTATATATACATATATATTAGTTATGATTGTATATAACTACCGTGGAATTCTATCAGTGTTCATCTTCGTCATCATCTTCATATATGTCAATGTCATCTTCATATTCCTCCTCAACATCATCGATATCCATTCGAGTTCCAGTTGCTTCATCTCTTACTATTTCAAATTCATATGTGACATCATTAACATCATCGTCATCACCGACTCATAAATGTGGGGTGTCGTCATCGATACTCATGTCTCTTTGTAAATAAGATTGATTTTGAGTACTCTCTTGAAAAACTTCAATTCTTTGCACATCAGTGAAAGCACATTAACTTTGACTAAACTAATTTCCTTGAATTTTGATTTTTATTATACTCCACCAATCAGTCAAGTCTCTTGATGTAGCACAGTACTTTCCGTAATAAACTTGATGTGCCTGTTGAGCCAATAAGAATGGTTCATTTACTGCGAGAACACTTTTACATTTAATATCGATGATTCCATGAGTCGGATGAACACACACGCCTCTCTCTGTATCCAACCACCGACATTTGAACATGGTTATGTAATGTTGTCCAAGATAACAGAGTTCAATGATTTCATCAAGTATGCCATAAAAGTAAACTTCATTTTCTCGATGATGAGATCCTCTCAAGCTAACTCCACTGTTCATTTTTTTTGATTCCCCATATGCATGTGTGTGAAATAGAAATCCATTCACCACATATGCATTATATGTTTTAACATGTTTGGAAGGTGGGTTACTCAATATACACAACCGTTTTTCAATTTTATCACCATGTCGAACACCTGAAAATTTGTGAAATAATTATCAATATATTAAACTATACATTGAATGAGTTGCTAAAAGATAAAGAATTTATGTTACCAGTTTTTGAAACCACTGAGAGAAATTTTTCTGTCGGCGTTCTTCGAGAGCAGCTGATGTAATTTGTGGAATTTGTTTCTTGATATGATTATCATACAACCTATAAAAAACAAAGTTATTTAATGTAACATAAATGATAGAATAAGTTATATAAACACTTATAGTACAACTGATTTCATCTCTTCACATTTGAGCAGAACATACCTATGAGCTCAGTGATGTTAATCATCCGAAAGCCATCGTTCATAAACTACACCAACACCAAGCTCTGGCTGGTTGGAAATAGATTATTGATTGTCGATTTTATCAATATTCATCTCGTTCTATCCCATTCGGTTGTGTTTTGAAGGATACTAAGATTCAAAATAATGGGAGTATAAAAAAGATATTTCCACTTGAAAATAAGCTTCTGTAACAGATCCTTCAACAGATGCTTTGTTACGTACTTTTCTTTTCAATTTTTACATGCAACTTTCAAATGGGTACATCCATCGAAACTGTACTGGACCTCCACATTTGGCTTCATATAGAAAATGTAACATCAAATGTTCTATTGAGTTGAAGAAAGACAGCACAAATATTTTTTCCAGTTTACATATAATTATAACAACATATTTTCAAGTTTGCATAGAGCATCATAATCTGCTTTAGCCGCACAAATTTCATGAAAACAATGAGACATGTCGGTTATGAAATCCCAAATCACAAAATTCAACATACCTATTAATCCAATGGGTATAAGTCTTTCCATTATAACATGAAAATCATTGCTTTTTAATCCAGTAATATGACCATTCCTTACACATCTACCCAAATTGGAAGCACAGCCATCTGGAAGTCTCAAATCTGCAATCCACTGACAAAATAATTAACGGTTTTCTTTAGACAGTGTATATGCTGCTTTTAGTTTCAGTAACCTTTCTGTTCTGACATTCTCAAACAGTTCCAGTTCTGGATGCCTGCAAATTTGGGAAAGATCTAAACCTTCATTTACATTATCTTTTCTCTTTCCTGGCATATCCAAAACTGTATGAAACAAATTATCAAAATATTTCTTCTCAATATGCATGAAATTCAACATGTGGTAGACGAACAAATCAGACCAATATGGAAAATCCCAAAATATGATACGTTTAATCTAACTGTGTTCTTTCCCAAAACCAGAAATTTTATGTTGGTTAATTGTGGGACCAAAAGTGATGGGAGTTAATGAAAATACAACTAATTTTAACTCCGAACCTGATATCATTTTTGGAGGTCCATCCCTTTCAATTGTTCCTTTTCTGAAATTAGATCTTTTTCTGCGAAAAGGATGATCAGCTGGAAGAAATCTGTGATGATAGTCAAAATAAAAAGGTTTCTTTCCATGAATAAGTATAAATGCTTTGTTCTCTCCCATACAGTAAGGAAATGATTTCGGACCATGAGTACTCCAGCCCGATAACATCCCATAAGCCGGGAAGTCACTAATTGTCCACATCAATGCTGTTCTCAGTATGAAATTATGTTTCGTTGCAACATCGTATGTACTGACACCAAAACTCCACAATAAAGTTAATTCATCAATCAATGGTTTCAAATAAACATCAATATTCTTCTTCGGATGTCCTGGAATTAGTAAAGTCAAAAAGATATATGGCTCCTTCATCAACATCCATGGAGGTAAATTGTATGGAGTTAAAAAAATAGTCCAACATGAATATTGACTACCATAAGATCCGAACGGAAAGAAACCATCAGTGGAAATGCCCAGTCGAACATTTCTAGCTTCTAAATCAAAGGATGGATGCACTCTATCAAAAATTTTCCATGAATCACCATCGGCTGGATGATTCAAGATTTTATCGGTTGAAATATTCACTTTATGCCATGACATCATTGTCGCTGTATTCTTAGACATGAATAAACGCTGAAGTCTAGATGTAAGCGGAAATAATCTCAACTGTTTTACAGGAATCAATCCAGACTTCCCATGTTTCCCTTATTTATATCTCAGTTTCCCACATGTGGGACAACTATCCAACGACTCATTTTCTCCAGAATATAAAATGAAGTCATTTGAACATGCATGAATATTCTGACAAGTACGTCCCAAATTTCGAACCAACCTCTTACTCTCATAGTAATTTACAGGAAAAACATTTACTTCGGGTAACAGTGTTTTAAGCAAAGAAAATATATGGTCAAAACAGGTGTTTGACATTCCGTTATCTGATTTGATATCCATAAGTTTTTCAACTGCTTCTAATTTTCTCATCTTGCAGCCAGGATATAATGCATCCTCAGCAGACCTCGACAACCCAAAAAATTCAGACGGTGCCAACTCAGGATCCGAAGCTACATCAGCCGGAGTTTCTGTATGTTGAACAGATGAACCTGCAACATCATGTACTAAATCATGAAACCGGGATGGATCCGGAATCAAGTTGGTATCACCTACTCTGGAACTACGTTCACATTGTTGATACCAAAAAACATAATCTGGTTGAAAACCAAAACTCAACAGATGTCCCCCCACTTTTTCAAACGTGTCAAACGTTCTCAATGCACATTTTCTACAAGGGAATTTTATTTTTCCTTCTGAAACAAATTCTGGATTTGATGCCTCAAATGATAAAAAAGTCAACATTCCCTCTATATATACTGGATTTAATCCAAAACCGTTTGGATTTCTATGTTGATTTATCCATATGCGGTCATCTAATAATGACTCTTGACGACCTCATTGTTCCATATTTTCCTATAAAATATAAAAGCATTACTGGTTTTGAATAATTTGTTAGAAAAAACACTCAAGTAAGGATAATTATAGTCTACATCAGACATGACTAACACATACTTTTTATTGAGATAGACCTAAAAATTGAGCCTTTAATAATTGAATATGTTGAGAATAAAGCAAAACCTGTTACAAATATTGATAATTTTAATATTATATAAATTTTTTATTATTTTAATAATACTAATATTATTTATTCATAAATATTAATTATATAATAATAACATTATTACATTATTAGTATATTTTATTATTAATATTAAAATAATATAAATTTCTATATTATATACAATTATCATTTCGTCTGTGTGTTTAACATTTTATCTCCACATGTAATATTTACATTCACTTTCACCTCTCCATTGGTGAGTAGGTTGATAATTTTGAAAAAGAATGCAAATATTACATGTAGAGATAGAAAACACACAGATGAAAGGAGAATTGTATATAATATAGAAAATTATATTATTTTAATATTAATAATAAAATATAAAAATAATGTAATAATATTATTATTCCTAGTTATTGGTAATTATTCCTAATTATTGGTAATTATTCCTAATTATTGGTAATTATTCTTAATTATTGGTATATATTACTAATTATTACTAATTATTGGTAATTATTGGTAATTATTGATAATTATTTGTAATTATTACTAATTATTGGTAATTATTGGGAATATTACTAATTATTGGTAATTATTGGAAATTATTACTAAGTATTGGTAATTATTACTAATTATTACTAATTATTACTAATTAATACTAATTATTACTAATTATTGGTAATTATTGGTAATTATTGGTAATTATTGGTAATTATTGGTAATTATTAGTAATTATTACTAGTTATCGGTAATTATTGTTAATTATTACTCATTTTTGCTAATTATTACTAATTATTACAAATTATTACTAATTATTACGAATTATTACAGATTATTAATAATTATAACTAATTATTACTAATTATTACTAATTATTACTAATTATTTGTAATTATGGGTAATTATTGGTAATTATTGGTGATTATTAATAATTATTGGTAATTATTACTAATTATTAATAATTATTACTAATTATTAATAATTATTAATAATTATTGGTAATTACTGGTAATTATTAGTAATTATTAGTAATTATTGATAATTATTACTAAATATTGGTAATTATAACTAATTATTGGTAATTATTGGTAATTACTTGTAATTATTAGTATTTATTAGTAATTATTGATAATTATTACTAAATATTGGTAATTATTACTAATTACTCTTAATTATTGGTAATTATGGGTAATTATTGGTAATTATTACTAATTAATGGTAATTATTGGTAATTATTTCTAACTAATGGTAATTATTGGTAATTATTTCTAATTAATGGTAATTATTGATAATTTTTACTAATTATTACTAATTATTACTAATTATTGGTAATTATTACTAATTATTACTAATTATTGGTAATTATTACTAATTATTGATAATTATTACTAATTATTACTAATTATTGGTAATTATTGGTAATTATTGGTAATTATTACTAATTATTACCAATTATTGGTACTTATTACTAATTATTACTAATTATTGGTAATTATTGGTAATTATTACTAATTATTGGTAATTATTGGTAATTATTTCTAATTATTACTAATTATTGGTAATTATTACTAATTATTGGTAATTAGTGATATTTATTACCAATTATTACTAATTATTCGTAATTATTGGTAATTATTACTAATTATGGATAATTATTGGTAATTATTACTAATTATTGGTAATTATTGGTAATTATTACTAATTATTGGTAATTATTACTAATTTTTACTAATTATTGGTAATTATTACTAATTATTACTAATTATTGGTAATTATTATTAATTATTACTAGTTATTGGTAATTATTGGTAATTATTTCTAATTATTACGAATTATTGGTAATTATTACTAATTATTACCAATTATTACTAATTAGTGCTAATTGTTGGTAATTATGGGAAATTATTACTAATTATGGATAATTATTGATAATTATTAAATTATTAATAATTATTGGAAATTATTTGGTAATTATTGGTAATTATTACTAATTATGGATAATTATTGGTAATTATTACTAATTATTGGTAATTAATTGTAATTATTACGAATTATTGGTAATTATTGTTAATTATTAGTAATTATTACTAGTCATTGGTAATTATTGATAATTATTAATAATTTTTGGTAATTATTACTAATTATTACAAATTATTAATAATTATTAGTTATTATTACTAATTATTAATAATTATAACTAATTATTACTAATTCTTACTAATTATTACTAATTATTGGTAATTATGGGTAATTATTGGTAATTATTGGTAATTATTACTAATTATTGGTAATTATTACTAATTTATACTAATTTTTACTAATTATTACTAATTATTACGAATTATTACTAATTATTAATAATTATTGGTAATTACTGGTAATTATTAGTAATTATTAGTAAATGTTGATAATTATTACTAAATATTGGTAATTATTACTAATTACTCGTAATTATTGGTAATTATTGGTAATTATTACCAATTATTAGTAATTATTGGTAATTATTGGTAATTACAACAAATTAATGGTAATTATTGGTAAATACTGGTAATTATTAGTAATTATTAGTAATTATTGATAATTATTACTAAATATTGGTAATTATTACTAATTACTATTAATTTTAGGTAATTAATGGTAATTATTGGTAATTATTACTAATGAATGGTAATTATTTGTAATTATTACTAATTATTACGAATTATTGGTAATTATTACTAATTATTACTAATTATTGGTAATTATTACTAATTATTGGTAATTATTACTAATTATTGATAATTATTACTAATTATTACTAATTATTGGTAATTATTTGTAATTATTGGTAATTATTACTAATTATTTCTAATTATTTGTAATTATTACTAATTATTACTAATTATTGGTAATTATTAGTAATTATTACTAATTATTGGTAATTATTGATAATTATTTCTAATTATTACTAAATATTGGTAATAAATGATAATTATTACCAATTATTACTAATTATTTGTAATTATTGGTAATTATTACCAATTATAGATAATTATTGGTAATTATTAATAATTGTTGGTAATTATTGGCAATTATTACTAATTATTGGTAATTATTACTAATTATTACTAATTATCGGTAATTATTACTAATTATTACTAAATATTGGTAATTATTATTAATTATTACTAGTTATTGGTAATTATTGGTAATTATTTCTAATTATTACGAATTATTGGTAAATATTACCAATTATTACCAATTATTACTAATTATTGGTAATTATTGGTAATTATTGGTAATTATTACTAACTATGGATAATTATTGGTAATTAGAAAATTATTACTAATTATTTGTAATTATTGGTAATTATTGGTAATTATTACTAATGATGGATAATTATTGGTAATTATTACTAATTATTGGTAATTATTGGTAATTATTACGAATTATTGGTAATTATTACTAATTATTGCTAATTATTATTAATTATTACTAATTATTACTAATTATATGTAATTATTGGTAATTATTACTAATTATTCCTAATTATTGGTAATTATTACTAATTATTACTATTTATTACTAATTATTGGAAATTATTACTAATAATTGTTAATTATTAGTAATTATTACTAATTATTGGTAATAATTGGTAATAATTACTAATTATTCCTAATTATTGGCATTTATTACTAATTATTAGTATTTATTCTTAATTATTGGTAATTATTACTAATTATTCCTAATTACCATTAACTATGAATAATGAATACTAATAATTTAAATTTATTAAGTAACAAAACAATCTAAACATAATTAAATTATAACTAATTAAGAATATTTAAAACTAATAAAAATTTTAAAATAAATATTAATTTAAAATGAACATAAATACCCTTAAAATTGATCTGAGGTTGATCTCTGATTGTTGTTGCAGACTTCAATATCAACTCCGGAAATAAGAATTAAACTTAAGAAACTCTGAACTCGAAAAATAGATTTTTGAGAGAAGTAGAATATTGAGTTTGATAATGAATGGAAAAAAACGGAAGGGGGTATTTATAGGTTAGCTTATTTGCGACGGGACCATTTGCGACGGGTGTCCCGTCGCAAATAGTATTATTTGCGACCGTACCCTTCGCAAATACCTTACCCCGCATTTATCACGATCAACGATTAAATAGTTATTTGTGACGGGTCCTGTCGCAAATAATAACCTGCCGACAATCTATTTGCGATAGGGGTATATTCCTGTCGTAAATGTTTTTTACCGCCGCCAGTTATTTTTCGACGGGTGGAAACCCCCATCGCAAATAACATTCCCGCAAATAACCTTTTGCGAAGGAGAGCTTTCCCTGTCGCAAATATCTTTTACCGCCGCCGGTTATTTGCGACGGTCGGTAACCCCTCGTCGCAAATAACTTTCCCGCGATTTGGCGGGCATTTCACGCCAGAACTTTTGCGACGGGTTAGCTTACCCCGTCACAAATAAGTAGTTATTTGCGACACGGGAATTTTCCCATCGCAAATAAATTTCTAGCGGGACTATTTGCGACGGGATTTATCCTCGTCGCAAATAACCCGTCGCAAATACCCATTTTTCCCGTAGTGATGCTTTAATCAGTTATTTACCAATCTATATAGATTGATTCATTTTTTATTCCATTGTATTTACCCATACTGATCATTTGAGCTCTCCCTTATCATGTTTATTTTCCCAGGTTATAAAGAATAGAATTTTGATTAAGATTTATATGATACTAGTTTTTTTTTTTAAATATATCATGTTTGTATGTTTTATTTCATAATGTATTGTGGATATATGGTTTGTAATTTGGTTTTCTTGGATTGCTAAACAGAACGGTACAGCAAGATTTCATTCCTTGTAATAATAAAAATATAATGTAATAATGCACCGACTCTGAGATTCGTGGGTTGCGATGTTACATTGCGTACCAGAAAAGTTTATCATTTTCCTTGATAACTAGATTTAGAAAATAAATATTGGGGAGAAAAACTCAAAGATTGATATGTAGGATATGTGTAGAAGAACATCCATGATTTTTTATAGAGTATAGATTTTGTGGAAATTCGTAGAAATACATCCCAATATGGATACTACAAGTGGACATGGTTCTGGAACAGATGTTCCTAAGGGTAATAACTCTGAAAATTTGTTCCAAGACTGACTCTGGGTAAAAGTACATGAAAATGGTCCTTACTATGCTCCTAGTTTGAAACTCCTGAGGGATATTCTTAAGATAGTTTAAGTTTACTACCTACCATATAATTGATTTAGAAGTTATTATTTCCCAAGAATTAGAAAATTTTCTGATTCTAGGATACACGATGCATATATGTATGTGATGTACTATACCCTATTTAGAGTTATAGATTGTTCATAATAATATGAGATAATATATTATATGTAAATGTATTGAAATTTCATCTTGCAAAAGAAATGATAACTCCACCAATACATGTGACAAAAAGAGTTAAAGGATCATATCTTTCATGGTCTTCACCAAAATTTTAGAGGTAAATATTATTCTAGGTATTTTAATATTATGATGTAGTAGAATCATGTTTCATAATGATAATAAATAAATTATCTGAGTCTTATGGCTTTGATGGGGAGAATAGGATGTTATAGAAAAACACGTATAAGGGAAGAAGGTAAATAAATATTTTCACACATGTGATAAATGTGGAACGAACCACCTTAGTGAATTCTTGAAGGGAGTGGGAGTTAGTTATTTGTATATAGAAAATGGGAAAAAAGTTCGTGATTCCATTAGTATGAAAATGGGTTCTAATGTTCAATGCTTCCAGTACATGGAGACGAGGCACTATACAAATCAATGTACCAAGAGTCAACATAATAACCCTCATGATGCAATTGGATAGTGATAATGTTATGATACTACTGAAGTTGTAGCAGAATGATTAATATTCATGTTCAATAATTATTTAATTTGAATATTTTATTAGAAATGTGATGCAAATAACAATTATAGAATATATGATTATGGTACTATAATACTTTCTTAGCAAGGATTTGAGTTCATAGGTTGAATGGTACCAATGAAAGCGATTAACTATAAATATATTTCTCTTTAAAAGACATCATTGAGGGATGGAAGTACATAATATGTTTATGATGATAACATAATTATAAAGGAATTACATATTGGATATGTGGTAACTACCATAGAACTGATTCCTGACCTGTGGACAAGTGGTCAATGATATCATTGAAGGGGTTTGGAACAATTTTGGATTTAAGGAATATATATAACAACATGGGGATTACTTATGGAATAAAGAAGAATGCATGTTTCCTATAAGATTTTATGATAATTTGTGTTGTTAATATATTTCATAAGGATACAAGATGAGGTTATTAAATTGATTGGAATTTGAAAATAAAAATATTCATCATATTTATAAAATGATAATGATATGTTCACATTGGATGTCCATGGAATTTCATTCAGAAGTTTCTGGATTGTAATATGATTGAAAATATAACCATTTAGAAAATGGTTTAATATAATCATATGATGATAATTTTTATAGTAATTTAATATTTCACTATATGATGTATCATTTGCTAAGAGACGATGTATAAATAGTTCAATCTATAATCAAATGATAATATTGTGTATATAAAATCATATATTTACATATATATTTATTGAGTGAATGAATTTTTTAATGATATAAAAATGATCTTGAACAAAAAATGATTTTGTAGTACCTTCAATTCTGATGAATCAAAGGGACTCTTAGATCATCGCTGATTTATGGCCTTCTGATTGTTAACATTCTCTTAACCATGTTTTCTAGAACTCCCCATCTGAACATGATGGTCAGTTTTATCTTCCCTATCCATAAATTAATATCCCGCATAATATCTCTTAATAGAGAACATATAAAGGTAACCATTTTAAATTAATTCATCTCTTATTAATAAAATGTGACACTGACCCTTTTTATGATGTGGGTACTTCCAAAATTGTTTATTTTCCATCCATATATCACTAAGTTCATGTTTAAATTGAGCAGATGAAATTTATTAATGTGGGGAGAATGTGACACCCAAAAACAAGTAAATATTTTAATTTTAGAATAAATATATTGTGGAAAACATTAGACACAAGGATAATCTTACACTACATATGATATTAAATTTACTTTTGTTACATGAAAGACCGTGTTTTACTATCTTTTAATGGAATTATTAAAATAAAACATAATTTTCATACATTTCGAAATTTTATTTTTAAAAATATAAATAATTTTATAATACAGAATGTCGAAATTATCATAGTGCGACTTTTGGGGTTTTTTAGAGAAACTTCATTTTTTAATGAATAGAAAAAATAACTACAATTTCGTAAAAACATCCTTTTAATTTAAATAATTATTAATAAAAAATTATATTTTATTATTGTTTTAGAGTCACATTATATAAAGTATATATCATATTATAAAATTCTTATAATAATAAATTAATTTACTTTCATATTTAATATATATAAAAAATAGTTTTTGAACATTTTTCTACTTTAAAACCCTTTTATCTCCCATCAGCTGTGAGATTAGGGTTAATCATAATTTAACCATTTTTTATTCTAACTTACAAATTCTAACATACATTGATGTATATTTTATGAATTTTTTGGACTAATAATTTCAACATATGGTTTTGAACAAAATTATTAGTGAATGTGATTAAAATTAATTACATTAATTATGTTTTGATTAAGCTTAATAAAGGACTAAACCCGATATTAAGAACCAAAATTAATTATAAACATCTCCAAAATCCATTGGATACCAAATATTCGTCCATTTTTCCATGGTTATAAATATATAGCTTATTGTGAAATTATTAAATGGAAGTTCCTTATATAAAAGGGTAAGTAAGGAAAATGAGAACATGTGAAATTTCTATACCATTAATATTTATAACACATTAAGATAAGTAAAAAATATCATATTTTCTATTAAAAATATACTTTTTAAAGATATATGTTTTTTTAGGGTAATAAATTGTCTATAATTTTTAGATATGGTTTAGTTACATAAAATTATTAAGAAACAGTAATCCAATGTTTTTTTAGTAAATAGTTAACAAGAAAATGATACTAAAAATATTATAATTGATGTTAATTGATTCAATGGTAGTATTTATTTATTTTATATATAAATATATCATGATAAATACAAGTAAAACTACTATATTTTAAAGAAAATAAAATATTAATATTTAAAAAGTAAAATTAAATAAATAATGTCAAAATTGACATTACTGTTATTTTCAATAAATGAATCTTATTAAATGTTATAAAATTAATAACAATCATAAATAAATCCACGTGATTTATAATAGTTAATATATATTATATTATTTAGATTAATGGACATATTGATATTTTATAATAAACATATTGACATATGTACTGTAAACACGTTGTTAGCGTGGTCTAGGATCAAGAACCCTTTTAGGGCATCACATGAGCATGTTCTAAAATTAGTATACAAAACACATAAGAATTTTACTTAATAAATTATATATGATATTAATAATTAACTGGGTCTATATTTTATAATAAATATCACATTAGTTAATTCTTATTGGATAAATTAATTATATTAGACAATATAGATACTTTAATAAAAAATTATTAAATTAGGTAATTATAGATGTAAAGGAACCAATTTATTAAAATTCACATATTTTCTGTGTCGATATGGTTTTTCATTAAAACGATTATCCTCAAATAAATTATTTTTCCATTTTGGAGTAACATTAGGAAATATTTTCCCTTCCCACTAGGGAATAAATTTTGTATTAACAAAATTTCAACCCTCCCACACTCTAAAAAGGAAACACAGTACTCATTACTCATACCACTAGAGCCAAATTGTGTTCTCCATCCTCTATCAAAACAGTCTCCCGAAATCCTTCCCCTCTACCGTGAATCCTCCAAATGGGTATAAATCAGTTAAATTATGATTTTTCTACAAACCAAAAGAGGTTACTTGATTAATAGGTAATAGCTTATCTCATGCATTATAATTTCATTTCAATTATCCACTCCCTATAATTTTGTTACTATATTATAACATAGTCAAACCAGTATCATAAATATAAATGTATATTATTACTATAAGGTTTTTACTAACACTAATACACACATTTCATTAATGGGTAGCAAACATATTGTTTCTGTGTGTGGTGAACTACTGCCTCATGAAAAAATGATTGTTCATTTTTACCCTACCACATCTCATAGTAGAAATTCTGATGAAAACAATTTTTATATGTAATATAAATGTTATTTATGATGTATTATTATTATTTAATATTTATTTATATAATTCTTTATGATAAAAATGTTGTCTAAATATGATAATTTCAATTAAGATGTGGGGACTACTTCCCCCAAAATGTGATGTGATTCATTCATGTCACACATGGAACATATAAATGGTGTTTTTAATTAAAAAAATTAAAATATATAAAATACATAAAATATTTATTATTCTTAAATTATAATATACGTTTGTATAATTTATTTTTAATTGTTTTAATACAACAATAAAATGAATGTAGCATTCATGCATACGTATGGCCTAACGCCTCCATGTACGGTACACTTCATGTATAATCTCAATATATTATAAACCACTATAATAAAATATATACAGAATATATTATATAATTTATGCATTTTTAAATTCATTATATTATAAAACCATTATATATTTTACAAAAAACAATAATAGGTTAAAACATAATATTCCAACTAGGAAATTAAAACCAGAAGTAGCCCAAATAATAGATGATTTCAAACAAACTAGTTATAAAATATTAGTGGTAGTTAATATATGATATTATAAACATGACTATTCTTATTTTTATTAGTATGTAACATATTTCAATACACTATAATATTGGATAAATACCACCAAACAAATGGATGGTTAAGGTAAGGTGTTTCATCTCAATTTACATTCCATTGAGACATAATTTTTTGTATTCAGAAATTCACTCTTGTTTTGTGAATATATTTCACTTTTACAAGTTCTAAAATAAATCTAATTGTTGTTATGATGTTATATGTTTCATTTAATTCATGTAGAGTTCTGTTTTTAAGGATTAAATGTGGTATGGTACATATTAAAATGTTTAAATATTATTTTTTCTTTAAGAATTATTTAATATCTACAACACTTGATATTACTAATCATCCTATATTGTATTATTGATAAATCCATATAATTTATTCAATAAGGTTATTTGGTACAGAATATTTTTTATTTATTTATTAAATTTTGATTAATTCTTTGGACTGGTAGACACAAGTTGGGGATAGATTAAATAAATAACTACGGGTTGGTGACTAGTGAATTAAATCCCCTTGATACATTGGTAATCTAATGAAATGAAATAGTTGGAAAGCTTCCATAGATTGAGTTCTACCTAAAAACATAACCATCATGGTAATGATCTTGATGGTACATGTTTAATGTACCTAAAAATCATGGTTTCTAATAATTATTCATTTCCATTATTTAGATTTTATTATTATTTATCTATGATATTTGACGTTGACATATCTATTGATTTATTTTATTTTTAATATATTGATTAATGGAATGTGTTTAGTATTATTACCTTGTTATATTGATTATACATTATCTACTTATATGTATGTTATTTGTATTCAGTTATAAAACATTCCATATAGGATGATTCATTTTTACTTATGTTGTATTTAATCTTACTCAGAATTTGAGGCCACACTTATTATGTTACATTCCCTAGGTTATGAAGAAGGTAATTTTGATAATTATTTCCACGATGTTGTTTATTTTTTTTACATGCATCCTATTTGTATTTCTTACTTCATTGTTTATTATCATTATCTGAAATGAAATCTATCATTGCTTGATTTCTAAAATGAACGTTACTCAGTGTTATTTCTTGTAATAATGCCAATGTAATATAATAAATTACCACCAATGGGCTTCTAGGTTTGCAGTTTCACGTCTCATATAGTTATATAAAATGTCCTTTTATAATTTCACTATATTATTAACTTCATATTTTTGGATTCTACATATAGGTTTTCCATTTAATGTTAATGAGGGTGTTGTTATTTGGTAATAGATCACATATAAGACTACTATGGATATCACTATATAGAGACCATGTGAAAATTGTTATTTTATTATAGGATAATACAAATATCCTATAGAGATATTATTAATGTAACATATCCCAAAAAAATTATCAATAATTTATATAGTTTTTGTATAAAATTGTGATATATTTTTATGACTACAAAGATACCATAGTTGTGGTTGAGTATGTGAGATATGATTAACTGCTATCCAATTCAATTGAGGGACATTACATGATGATGGTATGATATTAAAGTTATATTTTTTTTATTTGACCGACATGTCAAGGATTGTAAATGATGAGTTATAGAATATGTTATACATAATCTTAATTTATTATATATTTATTGTTATGACATATAAGATATACATTATATCATGGAAAAAAATAATACAGGATTTGTGAGTAAATAGACATAACATGGGTTTTATAGGATATATGATATAAATGGTATAATATGGGGTGATTGTGGTACAAAAATAATTTAATTCATTTTATTAATACATTTAATTCCATGGTATTATTAAAAGATATTTTTTATACGGATACTTCTATATAATGAATTTCAATTTGTTATAAACGATATAATCAGATAGTGTGAGTATATATTTTTCATCGATGTCTGATTTGTTAATGTTTTTCATTATATTTCTCCTCTATACAAACTATAGAAGGAATAATTTTTACCCGCTATATTTACCTATGAATTTAGTACAAATTATTACGAAATTTTGACAATAAATATCTAATTTTTTCAACCCAATAATCGTGAGGCCTAATTTCATAAGAGGAATAGGTTCATAATAAATCAACTAGAAGATTAAATATGAAATAATTATTTTATTCTACATTTTGATATCATAAATAAAATTTCCACAAAAAAATATTATTATTTCCATGGAAATAAAAAAAATGAATGGGGTGATTTAAACAGTATATGAAGGGATTCACATGATAAGAAATCATAACATGCATTACAAATGTATAGTGGATAATATAAAAGTAAATGATCATGTGTAATCATAAGGAAAAATATCATAATAAATATTTTATCTTAATATAATAGTAACAAAGTATCATTCATTGAAAAAATCATGACATATACATTAGACAATTATAACTTCCATAAAAATATCTAATTGTGGAAAAAATCCCATAGTGGATTAGTATGACTACCACAATCCAATAAAAAATGTCCCTGGAGAAAAAATATAAATACTATTAATTATTGTTATATCTGGTTGGAACCATAAATTGTTTTTCATTATTATGTATTTCAAACAAGTAAATTAATATTATGGACAAAGAATACCAATTTCACATTCCATTAAAATGGTTTTCCTAATCTTTTCGAAAAAAATAAAAAAATTAATATGAATTCAATTTATAAATGAAAATAATGTATATATTACCATATTAAATAAAGGTTGAATAATTTCAATATATAACTTAGAGAAAAACCTATAGATTTTATTATAATTATATAAAATTAATAACATGGATAAATTATGTCAGAGCCCATAGAAAAGGGATGTTTAAATAGACCCCTTACTATGAATCTGACTCATCATGAATGTTATTTATCATCCAGAATTGAAAGGTTATTTTAATTATAAACACGACTATGATCCAAAATAATGTTTTAGTATTTTTTATTTTATTTATTATCATGATATACTAAAATAAATTATCATTTTGGACAATATTGGATGTTGTGATGCAATTAGATTCATATAAATCCAAAATAACATTTGTAAATTGGATATGTTCATAGTTGTAATTATTTATTATTTTATATAATAATAAATAATGAAATACTTATACTTTATCACATTAAATTTACTTTTAAATCTACCCCAAACATAGGTTTAAAAAAAATTAACTACTTTTAAATCATGGATATGGTTGGTTATATGTATGGATGAGAAACATTTCTAGTATTCCTTGATCGGGATGAAAAGAAGTTTACTATCATGTTTAATTTTCACAACATTTATTTTATCAAAAAAATATTATAATATATTTTGATTAACTATTAGATACCATCAATGTCATTCGGAAATATAAACTAAATCATACCGCTTATTTGAGTAGAAAGAACACATTTGGACAAATGATGTTATCATATTTTAATGAATGGAATTGAACAAAATATTAGAAATATTAAAATTAAAAAAATTTAATAAATTAATAAATTTAATACATATCTTCTAAATAAATAAATAAATATCTAGGATATAAATTTTTGGAACACTACTTACATCATTTCAAGGGGGTTGTTCACCATACACTTGTATAATGGTTATGTATCCTATTTGAAGGATAGGAGTATAGATTTATGTTTTTACATTAACATAATAAAATATTATCATATTCTAGAAACTAAATTTTTATATAATCATGGTTGAATAATATTTTATGGAGGTGGACGTATAAATAAAATCAGAATGCATAGTTAAGAACAACACCTCTTCTTCAGACATACCCATCATGAATTCTAAAATATAATTACATATAGGTGTATATAATCAATATTGAGAACCTATGATGTGGTAAAGGGAAGTAAAGAATACAATTGGTCATTTTTTCACCACTAAATATTACTTTTAAGAGTTAAATGTATAGTATATAATATATTCATTTATATTTTGGGGATATGATGCACGTTAAATTTGGAAGTGGAATTAATATATAAATGTATAATTCCCACCATATGGTAAAAACAATCACCATAAATAAAAATGTGATGATCTAGAATATTTATTTATTTATTTAAAATTATCAAAATTTGGGGTATTTCTATCCCTTTAATCTTTAGATTAACCAAAAGTAATCATGTTTTAAAAATTGAAAGTAGTAAATAATGAATATGGTTTTGACTATTATTTATAACAAAAAAACATATCAAACTTAATAAATAACATTATTTATTTTGATGATATATTTCTAATACATTTTATCAAAATAAATTCTCATAAGTTAATAAATTAAATTTAAACATAAACCCACAAATCGTTATTAAAATATTTTTTATAAAAATGAATTTTTTATCCATAGAAGTTCGTATATGACCTCTAGGACGTTATATAATTATTATATAAAATTACATTGATATATATTTACATAGAATATGAAAAAAATTAATAAAATATTTATTATGTCTTACTCAAATTTATCAAAAGGGATTGTCTTCTTTCTGTTAATATTAGTTCTAAGAAAACCCATTTTTAGCTAGAAAATATTCTTATAAAACAATAATTAAAATTAATGATTAAAATGAAATTAATTATTTAATTATAAATAAAATGTATAATATTTAACAGCAATAAAGAATTAAAAATATAACAAAACTTCAAAATTACAATATTTAATGAAAAAAATAATATTACAATAATATTTAAATTTACAAATTCAAATAAAAAAATTTATTTTTGAAAAATCCTAAATTTTCCAAAAAAAAAATTTTTACCTGTGGAATAATAAAATAATAAAAATTTCATAAATTCAATTTATCAAATATCATAAAATTTATTATAATATAAATACATAAGATAAAATGAAATATTTATTAAGAAATAATATTTTGAGTAGTACAAACTGTTTTCATTAAAAGGAAAGTGCTTAACTCAACTAATTTATCAATAAATTTATATTGAGTTGGATATATATATATATATCATAATTTAGTTAATATGATTCATTTTATCAAGTTTAATGGATAGGTTGTAATGTTTATATTTAAATAATAATGGTTAATTTAGGATCCATGTTGTGTGTCAAATACATAATCGAATATATTTTGAAATTTAAAATAACAGGGTGTTAAATTTTTTCCTTATTCTTGTGATTGATCCATTAAAAACTATCATTTCATGCTAGGGTTAAAATAATTTTTGGAACTTTTAGATCATTTATTTATATGTTTCCCATGTTCCATTTTCGAATTTAGGGTTCCAGCATTATACATTTAGGAAGTGAGTTATGATGTGGTGCAGAACATTAATATTATGGTCCATCATATCTATAGGAAAATCCTAAATTGAGAGAACATTTTCCACTAAATAAACCTATGAATTTAAGACATGTGATCTATTAGGTATATAATTACTTAATGGGGATACATGGAATTAGTCATTTATAGTAAAATGTACTGGTGGGAGTGATAATAGTTAAGGTGCAACTCTAATGTGATCGGGAATCTAAATGTGTCTAATATACATATATAATTATTTATTCTTATACCAAAATACACATAGAAATAATCATAGAGATATATGGAGTAACCATTTATCCCTCACATTGAACACTACTCCACATCAATTATTGTCAATAATTTTCCTTAATAGGTTCTAAGGAGTCCGGATGTGTTATAGATTACTGATGAAATTTTTAACGATTTGCTCAACGATTATATGACTCAACAAGTTTCATTAATTATAATATTCTATAATGATTTCCTTCTACATAAATTCCCAAAAAAGGATTCATAAGGACCTATTTTGATTTTTAGGAAAATTCTATTATTTTATGATAATGAAATCAAAGGATAATGATGATCTCATCACCACATGAATTCCATCAGATATTATCCCAACATGATATCAAGGTTCAAAATAGTACCCTCCGATTTCCTATCAATTTCTGTGAGATAAGATGTAATGATTTTAGACTCATTATTTAGTTACTATTGGAGACTATTCGAGAACATGGTGGTAAATCTTATATCATGATCACATAAATTAAATAGTTACCATAAATATTTCTAGAAAACCCCTCTGATGTGTATTTTTATATGTATATAAAGTGATATATCCTATAGAAAATCCACAAAGTGATTAATCATTATATGACGATTGACCATAACCCATATTGTTGTGTTTCCTCTTGGTTTCTTTTGAAGCGTTGTTAAATTTCATATGATGATATCTTCCTCATTCAATTGATTTATGTGTAATGGTTACATAATCCATTCTGATTTTTTGCATCGAGCATAAAATTTTAGACAAAGAAGACCCATTCATGCTTATTCTATAATATAATTATTTATATTTAACATCAAATAGTTCTCATAGATATTAATATACATCATTTTACACAAAGGGTAGATTGTGAAGGTCAATCTATGTGAATCATTTAGAAAATATATTTTATCATCGAATTTAATGGTACTCATCATATTTTCCTAAATATAGAAACTACTTCTTCGTAAAATATTATTGTTGAGGATTAAAATTTTCTTATATCTTCCACATCATTAAAATATACACATTATCTCTTTAAGAATAATTTTTTTCCCAAATGGATGATTGAGAAACCAAATGAGAATGGAATTATGACGTTCCAAAAAAATTACCCCAATGCCAATAAATAACTATTCAAATAAGATGTAATCCATCTCGACAATATTATATTTTATTGTTTCCATTTAATTTATATTTATATAATCTTACACTTTCTTTAAATCATTATATTTTTATTGATTGAGAATTCTTAGCCTATAATAGTCTATAATAATATAAATTGCTTCGTAAAAATATTTTGTGTGTTCATATTTATTTTAGGTTGTTGTAATATAAATATCTTTATATTTCCAGCTACTCCCCATAGATATTATATAGCTATATTATTAATGTAATGATATGTAACACCCCAGAATTTTAAAAAAATAAATTGATGTTCTATATTTTAAACCACACACAATATATATCTCAGAAGAGAATGTAATTCCCCAAGACATTACAATATATTTTCTTATGAAAAAATTTAGTCTCCCAAATAGATATTTGTACTTAAAGACTTGATATTTGTATTCTATATAGAAATCCACCCACACAATGCCAGTTTTAAATGAAATGTGAAATATTATTAAAATATTAATTTATAATTTAATATTTATTACCATGACATTAGAAGAGAGGTATTTAATAGTAATAAAGAAATTATGAAAAATTATTCTATTAATTTTTTTAATAATAAATTTAAAATAATTTTTATTTTTATGTTATATATATAAATATATTATAATTTCCATAGATTCATTTTTAAAAACCTTTTCTCCCATCGCATCTATGAGATTAAATTTATATTAAATTCATCCTCATATATTAGTTGAATGTCAAAAAAAATTGAAATCATAACTGAAGTTATCATTATAAATGTTATCTAGTAAATTCAACATAATTTTTTAACAATATTGTTGGTAAAAATAATAAAAACTAATTACCGCGATTAAGGTTAAAATAATGTTTTTCACATTACATGTGTTTTTGTTAAAAATAATGTTACATAGAAATATGATTTTTATTTATTATAATTAAATTAATTTTTATAATTAATATTTGAATTTACTATAATAAGGATTGATATAATGATGTATTGAACAATAAATCACTTATTTATATAAAATTATAAAAGTTACAATGGTAAAAACTATAAAGATAATAATGAGTAATCTAAATGTATAATCAATAAAATGATAAAAATTTATTTGTTTTTCTTTGGTAGAGGTATTATATGACCATATATACCGCACACTCCATTATTATTTATTTTTTAAAAAACATTATATATGTTATATGACCCAATAATGAATATATTTGTTTATTAATAAGAATTCAACTTGCCCTTTATTATTAATAGTGATTCACAATACTGAACAATTCAGAACACTGTGTCGATTTGGTTCATTCAATACCATTCTAAATCACATAAAAAACTCATAAAATCATTCAATAAGATTTATATTTGGTGTAAATTCATCAATTTTAGGACTGATGTTAAATACAAAAGGATTTCCTCAATGAATATGCATCGTTCGTGAAACTGTGTTTATGTTTTATCTAATTTCCCAACACCATCAATTATTATTAATAAATCCTTATATAAATAAAAATTATATTAAATATAAATTAACGTCAATTTTTTAATGTAACAACCTAAATCAGTTTCATCGCCCTTTTTATTTATTTCAAAACAACCATTTCTATGTATGTTAAACCACCTCTTTGTGAACCAATATTGCTTGTTCTTCTATTACCACCTTTCACACAGGCACATGATGATGGATATAATGTATATTAATTATATTTATAACATATTAATAAATATCAATATATAGTATCTTTTATTAAAAATTTAAATCCATACAAGTGGTGATAGGATAACATTACTCTCGTGTAAGGAAAACAACCACATCACGAAGCGAAGTGATTCATTTTTCACTATCACGTTACATGGAATGAAATTAGGGTAATAATAATTAATATATGTGATATAAATGTGATATATATAACATTAAAAAAATATTTAGAAATATCATAACATATTATATTCTTCTATTTCACACAATTTTCACTCACTACAAAGCTAATAATATCATTCATGAATGTGTTGACAACTGCCTCCTCAAAGAGATGTGATTATTTTTTTCATCATTGAATACCAATAATTATATATATATATGTATGTAATAAATGAAATTTAATTATTTTTTTGTTATATATATATATATATTAATTTACAATAAATTAATTCCATTATGATCCTAGAAAAATTTAAACATTACTCATGTGTATATATGTCCTACTATCTCCATGATCAGAATATCCGTTTTGTTTTTAGAACCATAAATCACGTTCAGTTTTTAAACTATAATTAATGTATAAAAATGAATATTTTTCATGATTATTATTATATATTTCATTAAATGATGACCAGATTGATCACAGTGAACCAACCGTTGTCGATTTTGATACATAATCCAAATATATTTAAAACATCTAACATAAAACATAATTTATTAATAAATTGTTTAGAAAATTTTAATTACTAAAATTATAGTAACAATTAAAATTAATAAAATATAAATAATGTGAATAATAAACATATGTTAATTAATTAGGATGATAATTTTCTTCACGATGATCTAGACCCTATGAAAGGGACTTCATCTCAATTCCATTTCATTGAGCCATTTTTTATGTTATTCCCATGTATTCATTTGTTATGTGTATATATAGACCCATTGACCTCACATATCAATAATATATATATAATTATGATATTTAATTTTTTTATAATGATATACTTTAATTTAGTATATTATTCATGTATTTCTCATGTTATAAGGAACATTTCAAAAAAATATAACCTCTTAATGTTTTCCTTTGATCTCTTTCTCTTCCATGTCCTTATTATGAAAAATATTTTATTAATGTTTTTATATGAAAATTAAATATTTATAAATTAAATATTATTTATATATTCCTATAATTTAAAATTTTAATTAATTGGAACATATTTATATGTTTTATATAGAACATTTTGACAAACAACAAATAGAATTTAATATTTTGAATGTAAACTATGAGAAAACCCATTCCACCACATTGGAAATTATTTTAATTATACCATGATTTACAAGGTTTCAATTTCTTTATTCAGTTGATAAACATATTTGTCTTATACTTCCATTATATTTTCATTTTAATTTTTTTATAGAAGCAAAATTGTATTTTTTTTAACTATAAATATTTTTCATATGGGTTTAATAGTGTTTTGGAATGGTTTTACGATAAATGTGTATTATTCATGATATAATATTGCATAATTATATCTAATTCGTGAACTTGATATAGCTTATAATATGTTTTGAGCTCCATTATAGATCATGAATGATATCTATATAGAATATACATTGGGTTCCATGCCATTATAGATTATAAAATTTGGGTGAGCTTGATTTTAATGACACATAGGGTGATCTCCGTTATAGCTATAATATTACTTTGGTTAAATTTATATTGGATTACAATACTATGGTTATTAAAATAAAATGGTATTGAACGTATTTTATGAATGCAATTCTCTAGGTAACCAATTAAGGGGTTTAATATATCACAAAATGAGTTTTAAATGATTTTTTGTGTGATAAAAATGTGTTTTTGTCATATACGAATATATATAATTTCATACACTCACAAAAAAATTAATGGTTTGGGAAAATTTAATAATATTTTTATTCTTTTCCACGTTTGTAATGTTATTCATCATATTTATATCCCTTACTAATATTTTGGATCCAATCCATAATATTAAAATGTTACTCATAGGTTTATTAATGGGTAAGGGAAATGAAATAACCAAGTTTATTTTCTTGTCAGTTTTCAATGAAATGAATTATTGATTTATTTTATTAGTTTTTTATAAGGTTAAAAATTGACACTGAAAAGAATTTTCCAATATTTATTTCATTGTATGGTAATGTCTATTTTATTGAATAATTATTTAAAACAATAAATGTAAAAGGATGATAAAATGTAAGATAATGAATTCTGTAATTAATCATAATTATTACATAATAGATATGGTTGGGAACATATAGTTTGAATCATATGATTTTATATTCAACATTAGTGGGGATCATATTATTAAGAGCACTCCATTGTAATTTTTTACTATATGTATAAGATAAAATGATGTATCATCTTATGGTTATCCACAGTTGGATTGAATATTAATAATTTTTTTACACTGGATGATAAGTTGAAACAATATATAAATAGTGGGTTTAAACATTCAAGATAAAAACATGATATAAAATAATGGAACATATCAATATTGGAGCATTTCATGAGGCAACATCCACCATAATTCAGTGGATGAAATTAACTGGTGGTATCTAAATGATTGATCAGCCCATTTTTGAATTGTCTCGAAGGCCTTCATTTTAATTTAGTATTTTAAATCCACCTTTTAAGGGTTATATGGAAACCCAGTGGAAGATTTTCATTTTAATGTTATTTGGAGTCATGGTTTGATTATAAAACAAAATGTAAACTACATATATCTAATATTATGAAGGTGAATTTAGTTTATTGTGGTATTTTGTTATTAAAACTATGGAAAATGATGATCTTGACTCTATGGAATTGGAAAAATTAAGTAATATTGTCCACTTTAAATATATCCCTATGGTGTTTCAATCATAGATGTATAAATAATTCATGGAATTGAGGAAAAAAGTTTTTCATTTGGTTCCAACATATTCTGACATTTCTTACATTTTTGGAAAGGAATATATGATAATTTTTATGATATATTGATTGTATGATTAATTTATATTAGACCGAATTTAATAAAAATGTGTAGAAAATTGGACTCATTGAAAATTTTTAGTTATCATAATTTTATTCACTGTACTATGATTTTTTGAGATGGAGTTTTCAAACCATGATGTTCCATTACAGGTAATTATTATTAATAATTATTATTTATAGGAAATAGATAATAATATAACAATGATTCTTGGTAGAAATCCCCAAACCATTTCAATGTAATGTAAAATACATTTTTGATAATTTTTTTTAGAATCTAGAAATTTTTGTTTCTGTTGTATGTTTGGTAACAATGTTATTTAGTTTAATGATAAATATCTTGAAAAATCTGAGAGTGAGATAATATATAATGATTCAATAGTGGATGTTTTAACCACAGCATGTTGGTAGATTATGATAGTTTGTATACAAAGATAAATTTGAAAAAACATTTTCAATATCTAAATTTAATGTATGGACCCTGTGAGTTCGTGAAAACACCAAGGATATTGATATATTTTGAAAGATAATCATAAAATCCATGGTAAAGGAACTCTTCATTTTATGTTTTATTTAATTTAAATTCATTAGATGATAATTATTTATTTTTGATACATATAAAAATTATACGATTTAGTGGAAGTGTAATTTTATCAATAATTAATTTACAATATATTGGGATTAATTTAATTTTATTAACAAATATTAGTGTCAATATCATACTTTATGAGTAAAATGATTTGATAAATAAAAAATTATGATTTTCTTATGGGGTTACATTTAAGGATTATAATTTTTTTAATATTTTAAAAATTAGCATATCCATATTATTTTGGGAAATAGTTTGAAACATATATATAGACCTATCACCATTTTATGGATCTTATGATTAGTTAAATTTGAATTTTAGATAATTAGTAATAAAAATTTAATTTTTATAAGCTAGGAATTTGAAATTGATAAAATATCAAACAAAGGATGAAAATGTTCTTATAAAATAAAACATATTAGGTATGATTATTCCTTTATAACCATATATAGTTAATGACTTACTCAATTTTAATATAAGGATCATGATAAAATAATGGTTTCATATTATATTCAGATATTCTAAACAAGGCGGTAATATAGGTCATCACATAATTATGGATTTTATGCAGGTAAATTTCCATTCATTATTCTAATTCTTTAAATAGCTGACCAAAATAACTCTTTATAATTTTTGAAACTTTTATTAAAATTCCAAGTCCTCACATAGCATCCATGTGCTCCTGTTAGGAATCTTTATGACATGTTAATATATATCACCTCTATAATCCCATATATCTATAATTTAGAGGATGCTAATGTAAAAAATTTAATGATGTGTGTATTTAGAAAATGGAATTTCCAAATTTCAAAAAAAAAATAGAGATATGAATATTATATATTTAGGATGCAAATTTTTAATGTGGGGGAGGAGAAAAAACCCTGAGATTTAAAATAATAAATCTATATTCAATTGTGAAAATGAAATGAATAATAAATAATTGAAGCAAAATTAACACACTAATGTATTATGATATATTAATTTATTACCAAATTTAACCTCTCCAATAGATATTGCAACACATAACCCTGGTATTTTTATTGTCCAAAGTGTACATGACATACAACACTTTGTTATATAGTAATGTGACTATTTATTAAATTGTTATTATGTTATATAAAATTTATCACCTAGCTAGAGGAATTGTAGGTATGACTTGTAATATTAAGAAGATTAATATTATGGTCATAAAATTTATTATAATTAAAATTTGAAACATTTTAATATTGAAATTTTTTAATAATATATGGTAAATTGTTGATCATTATCAATTTAAAAACCAAATTTTTTATATTATACGTTGTATTATTTTTATATTGAATCCATACACATAGATGACTAGGATTTTAAAAAATGAATTCAATATTTTTATACAAAAAATTCACATTATCTAATAAGGAAAAATAAATTTTCAAAAAATTATTATTTAAAATAGTTAATATTAATTACTGTGATTATGGTCTAACTCTGGGTTTTTCCATTACATGTGTTTGTTATAAAATTAATTTTTAACTCAAATTGGTTTTTTAATTATTATTTTTAATTAAATATTTAGATTCATTAGGAATAATTTATCTAATTAATCTCAATTTATTTTTTCTATTAAAATGAAAAACATAAATAAAATGATAAAAGTTTCCTTGGTTAAAAACAATAATGTTGAAATCGAGTAATCATAAAATCTAATTAATGGCCGCATAAGAATATGGATATTTTGGTGTGTTGGAGGTTCTTATATAATCTTCAAACCAATCCATACATTATTATTTAAATAATTATGCTCGTGGCGTAACATATACCTTATAATGGTATTTTCTTTTGGGTGTTTACTATAATGCCTATCATCCTTTAATACTAATGGAAATCCACACCCATGACATATTTATATATATCAAGTCAATTGGTTCAATCAATACATTCAAAATTAACCTAATACTCTTATTACAATATCATAGAATCATTTAGTTTGGAATAAATACATCTAATCATGTATATTTTTTATTACAAAAAGGTCTTTCCTAAATAAGAGGTTACATTCATCATTTATAAAATTAGTTTTATTTCCTACTACGCCACCTTAAATTATTCTTAAACCATTATTTTATAATATAATATTTTTTAAAAATGTAATATATGTTATTATATGAGGGTACTAACATAAATTATTTCCCAGTTTTATCAAATTGTTTATAAAATCATCGTTTTGGTGTACAACGGACATCCACCTTACGAAACAATGCCATTTGTTTTTCCATTAACACATTTCACAATTGGTTATGATAAATTAACTAAATTATAGTTATGTTGGATATGACACATTTATACCTATTAAATCATTATATAATATGTTTCATTATTTTAATTCAATAGCATATGGTATACGAAAAAATGATCACATCTATGGAGAATGATATCCTCACAATGTGATGTGATTTTTTGTGTTCACAAACATGTTACATTAAAGGTGATAAGGGTAAAAAAAAATTAATACATGTGAGATATATGAAATATATAGAACATTAATTACATATTTATAATTATGGACAATTATTATATCATTTTCTATATTTTCATTTCTTGTCCCTGTAATAATTTACGTCATGCCTCATGGATGTGTGGACTACACCTCCTCAGAGGGATGTGATTGTTATTTTTCATCGCCAGATCACATGAAATATATATACCTAACTATATATATAATTAAATATTATTTTTTATGATATAATAATCATTATATAACGATAAAATACCATATACACTGTAAGCCGAATTATCATTCAAAAAATAGAAATGTTACATATGTGTATATATAATAGAAAAATAATCATTATTGTAACATTAGATCCTTCTTCATAACCATATATTAGAAATTAATTTAATATAATAATTTTGGAATAAATATAAAAAAAATTATTAATTTATATTTGGAATATTTCTATTTAATGACCACATTGTCTATATTCAACCGTCCAATGTTGAATAAGACAAATTGGATAAATATGGTCAAAACATCTGTGATAAACATAATTGATTATGTTAATGTATTAAAAATTGTAATAAATGAAAAAATAATAATCAAAATCATGAATAAGGTCCACATTAATGTAAATAATTAACAAATTCATATTCTTTAGGAGTTTATAGACACATGTGATGAATCAAACTCATGATATGGGATTATGTCTCAATTTTCTATTATCGATGATGAATTTTATATTATTAAACTATATAATTTTTTGTCATATATAAACTGAATCATTGATAGGTAAAATCAATAATGTAATAATTATCTTTGTATTTATCTTTATTTACTATAATTACTTAATTGGATTTTTTATTCATGTTTTTATCTAGGGATAATGGACATTTATTTAGAAGTAATAAATTGTAAATGATTTCATTCCAACTGTTTTCATATAATGTACATGTTATTGAGAAGATTTTATTACTATTTATATGGGATGAATATAAATTACATTATATGACTCTTTTAACCTTTTTTCAAATCACTCTAAAAATGCCTAATTTTTTATTTTATATACATATCTAATTGATAAATGGATAAAATAATCTCATATTTTTAACTTACATAGAGACCATTAATTTTATGATATACTATACATTATTTGGATTTTATTTTCCATTGAAGGATTCCATTTTTCTTCAAATATTACACTATTTTTCTTTTTGAGGGTGTTTTTATGTTGAAAAAAATCAATATAAAAGGGTACTTATATTATAAATTGTTTTTCATACTGGTTTCAATATGTTGATCAAAGCGTTTTATGAAGAATGTTTTTATTTATGATACAGTACGTTAGAATTAAATGGAATGTGTAAGTATGGTGCATGTTTTATGAAGTGGTTATTCCATTTATAACCCATGGGAGAGATAGATATAGCTATTGAAAGAGTTTAGCCCCTGTATAGATCCTAAAAAATCTTTGGGTGTGATATATATTATAAGTAGGATGAGTACCATTATAGATATACAATGAATTATATAATAATTATATTCAATATCAAGTGTATAGTTTTTAGAATTACGTTTATTATCAACGGGTTCTATGAATTTAATGTTTTATGTCACAAAATTATTATTTAAATATCATGTTATATGTATTAATTTATTTCATTAAGAGACACATTTATATTTTTTTCATATTACAATGTATTATTTCATACACATAATGAAAATTTTCGTAAAAGTGACCATTATATTTTATTAATTGCAATAATGGTTATCTTTATTTTTATTTCACTCAATGAGAATTTTTTTCTCATCCCATATTTTATAATGTTTTTTATAGGGTTTATGGATGATTATGGGAAAATAAATTAGTAAAATTGAATGTCATGGAGATTTTACAAGAAACAATATCATTATTTATTTTTAGAATAATATATTTCCAAAAAAATGTATACTAATTGGAAGAACAAACTTTATTTTTATTTTTTTTTATATTGTTTATTCCACTATTATTTATAATATGAAATCTTAATATATCATCATTGTTTTGGAATTAAATATTTATTTAAAACTCAGGATTATGTAATTTTTATATTCATTGTATTATAACATCACTACATCCAACTCCAGATAATGTGTTAGATAGTAATATTTATGATCATTGAACATCATGGAGGAATAGTTTATGTATTTCTTGTTTTTAACTCATAAAAAACCCATCCCTTCATTTAATAATCTCTAGGTATAATAAAAATTGACGATTAATGGAAATCAAGAGAATTGGTGTATCGATAAGACTCTAAATGAACTTCTTAAATATATATTCACATTTAAATGTGATGACAATATATAATCCCATTTATTTTTACTTGGAAATAGGATATTAAAACTAGATTATGTTTCTCACTAGTCATTGTAAATATCTAGATAGTTTAATAAAACTACAGATCTTCATTATAAATATTATTATGGGGAACTAATCAATTCCATTCATCATAGAAATGTTCAATGATATCCATTCACTAGTGATAATATTATAGATCAATTCCATTCATAACAGGACACTATAACTATATGTATTTTTCATCAAAATACATATTTTTAGATCAATGTTTAATAGACAATGATGAATTATGGCAACCAAAAAATAAATATTTCAGCATAGATAGTGGTATGGAAGTCAGATCCCCAAAACAATAAATACCATCAGATGAGAGAGATAAACAAGATATGTTCCCATCACCAAAATGGTTTCTCTAATTCTTATGAAATCATTATCAAAATAATCTATTTATAAGGTATACATAAAGAGAGATAATGATAATTCAACACTAGTCAAATTCATCAAAAAGGCACCCTTCATAGAATCTAGATGTAACTAGGTAAATTGTCCCATTAGTTTCAATTGATCCTCAAATTAAAATAACCTTATGAGGAAGCATTAAATATATAACAATTTTGGATGAAATTCATATTTTTTGGGTGAATGAAATGTTGAAAATAATTTCATTAACGTTTTACATTAAATGTAAATATCATATATTCATTTGATTATTATAATGGATATATCTCAGACACTTGTGGTTAGAAAAAACAATGGATATATTCCAAAAAATTATTATACGAGCACATAAGTGCATAAAAATGCAACTAGCTCTAAATCAGGATTGTTTTTCTTCAAACATTAACTAATATGATTCTCATCGTAGGTCATTAATTGATTATCTTTCATACTCATGAACTCAAAACTAGAACTATAAACATCAATTTATACTATATATCACTTATTGTGATCACGTAATATCATAATAGGTTCTAATGTTATATGTAATTTCATCATATCAATATACATAAAACACCATTAGTCATACATGAATTTTACAAATTTGTTGTTTTGATCAGTCAATGCATATTCCATCATCGAGTAATAATTTAAGAACCACATATTGAAATATTTATATAAAATGAACTAGAATATATGAATAACATAATGTGTATCCTACCACAAAAAAATTATAAAATCCCCTTTTAAGGATCAACTGATAATCCACAATTTGAGATCATTTTCTTAAATAATTTCACTTAATGGATCCAAAAAAATTATTTCATAGGCTATTCATATAAATTATGTCTCCCTAGGATTTAATAATAGAATCCTAGATAGTGCTCATGCTCAAAATAGATCCATGAACAAACTGAAATATTTTATACAAAGCCATCCCAAATGATCACAAGATACTGATGGAATATATGATACATCAGATCGATAAATAACACCACAATATTAGCCATACCAAAAGGCATCACATGATATAAAAAAGACAATACCTTCACCTGAATTCCTCTACAGTATATCAGAGTCATGAATTATGAGATGATCATATCTCTACTGATGGATGACCATCGAAAACAACTCTTCCACACATAAAAATTAAGAAAAATGAACTCCCATTATTCAAATATTTTTTTCACTTTATATATTCAGATACTCCACACACAATCAATGTGAATCATTAACCATTGTGGTAAATAGAACTTGGGATTCATATATTGAAATAATTGGGTATGAAAAATTATTATATATCAGATCATCAGAATTATTCATGATAACTTTTAGCACTATTATATTTTTATGAAATAAGGGTATTGATCATGGAAATGTAACTAAAATAAGATAAATATTAAACTCTACTACTCTTTATCTAGAGGAAGACTATATAATTCTTCCTGGAAAAAACAATGAATGTACATGATAGATATTGTATGTTCATTTAATGTGAAAACACCTTCGGTGTGAAATGTAATGATTGAAAATATGTGCATCAAATTAGTGTGGGGTTTTCCTACATCATTAGAGATTTGATCCCAATATCTATGAGAATCCTTAAAGAACCAATTAACAATATGTATGGTTACTCACTTATGAGGAAAATTAATATCCAAAACATTAGAGATAGAAAAATCAATCCAAATGAAAACGTCCACTACTTCTAGTTCTATAATTATGAAATTATATATTAACTTCATGTTATATATTAAAAAATAATTTTAAGGACAATAATACTATTTTTTTCTCATCTTACCATGTGGTTTCAATAATTTAATTGTGCAAGACATAATAATCATTTGATGTTTTTGTAATCAAAACAACGAGAATACAAAAATGAGAGAGGGGAACCAATATCAAATTTAGAGGATTCTATAGAAGATACCAAAAAATAATTCCAATTATTTTTTTAGGCCATCATCAACTTTTTATGTAAAAAGATCCACTATGTGATGACACTTTACTACTAAGAACTATAAATGTTGTGATATTGACGTCGTATTTTCATAATGAGTTTTAGTAGGCTTTCATGATGAAAATCTGAACCAATATAGTGGTGTATACATTTTTTGGAAGTATCATTATAGATTTTGATATAAGGAAAATTTAATCTACATGTTATTAGGCATCTAACAATAATGAAATGTTTAACTAAACTTTTCCCATGGATTGAATGTCAAGGTAGCACTGCATGCTATAAATGATGGTGTAGATGAGGATTTTTGCTGAGAATATCTTATATATCTCCTAGTAATACCATTCAACAAATACTTATTTCCAAACATTACACTATATAATATAATTTTTTGAATAAAGAGGTAATAGAATCCAATAAGTTCATCACTACATTTATATGTTTGTTTTCATTATTTTCCATGGAATTTTTTTAGCATAAATATGAATGATCTAGTATTTGGTTTACGATTTAATAGAACATTTGATATTTCAAAATATATTTATACAACACATTTCAATTCAAATAGAGAATCTGTGTATAATTATTGGTGTATTCCAACACAAATCAATCTATATTCAGAACATTGAGGAACTCCTGATACATTTTCATCATCAGAGTTCCTAAATACAACTTTTATAAAAAAAAAATTTAAAAACCTTTCAATACAATCCCTCATGACAATACTCCATTATATTGAATCATTTAGTCACATACAGGGTTCATAAAAAAATAATGTATCAAAAAAGATATTGATATTCTTAGGTGTATCTAGGCTGTAAAAGATCTAGCCAATCTTAATCATCCAATCCTCTACCTCTGGAGGCTCATCTGTGCCCAAAAAATATAACAAACTTCTAACAATGAAACTCTCAAGATTTATTCACATCCCCTCCCACTCTTAAATGTACATTAAAAACTATGTTATCTAATTATGGTATATTTTGGTCAATATAAAAAAACCATTCACATGATAGAATATATAATATTTTTATCTAAAGGTATATTACCATAAAGAGAAAAAATTTCACCCACTTATGCAACCCAAAAATGATATATTTGAAGCATAAAAATGAAACAAAAAATGTATTAAAATAAAATATATTTTGGGTTATTCACAGTTGATACATGAAAAAATTATCAAAAATTGGTAATATGATTGAGAAATCAATATAGGAAACATACATCTCCATGTAACTTTAGTCTCATCATCAAAAGTGTTGACCATTCACTCACCCAAACAAACTCATCATTCCCCAACAATCCTATATCATTATATCTCACATGACAGAAGGACCATAATATTGTATAAAATATTTTTCATCAAATAATTATAAGTATTTGTGTTGTGTGTTACATGAGGAACATAGTTTTAACGAACCCAAATATATTATTAAAGTATTATTATTTAACGTGACAGTTATAAAATATTTTTTAATTAGATAGACATGTATATGATTATCTAATTTAATGAATATATATATATATATATATATATATATATATATATATATTCTACTAAATATAAAAGTAATGAAAACTTTATGGTCTATGATCATTCAATTTTTAGTCAAGTCATTTAATTCATCAAAAATTCTTTCTATCCAGATTGATTTTTCTTGTGAGCAAATATTATAATTAATATCAGTAAAACCTAGAAAATTTATATGTTAATTTCAATTAAATTAATGTATTCTGCATGTAAAAATTATCATACAAATAAATTTTATGAATTTTTAAAACATGATTAATTTTATATGAAGTGTGATTTTCTATTGAAAATAATATTTTATTTTAAATTATAAACAATGTAAAATAATATTTTGAATAGTATATGAGTTTAATGAGGTAATTTTCATTTAAAAATTCAATTTTTTATTTTACAAATTTATTTCATATTTGAATTCAGTATATCAAAAAAATTTAATTTGAGTGTGGATTTTTGTTAAAAAAAATATTTGTCATTTCATTTTTCATGTTATATTTAAAATTAAATTTATCAACATAAATGATTTGAATTTTGAAAAATAGGATCCATTTTTTTAGTGAATGTGTAATCATTTTATAAATATTACCATTATATATTGAAAATTTTAATTGTAAACATAAGAATTGTTTACTCCATGGTATAATGTAAATCAAGTATTTAAATTTTAAAAATATATTTATATAACCTATTAGAAGAAAAAAAACATATTGAAATATTATTTTTGTGTATAAATAGAATATAATAATAAAATGGTATAATTTCTTTTATTTTTTAGCCACATGGATGAGATTATGACACTTAAGATATTTTATTTTATTAAATATCATTCAAGCTATAATCATTATTTAATAAGTGTGATATTTGAAATACAATCCTATCATAGAGATTTGTTTGACAATAATTATTCAATTTCAATATAAAATATATATATTTATCATGGAAAATTATTTTTTATTTTAATTAATTAAATAATATCTTAAATTCTTTGACAATATGGATGTAGTAATTATTCAATTACTGAAATAATAAAATAATGATATTAAATATATTATATGATACATTATGGGAGATATTTGTGATGATCTAAGAATTATATGGATTATGATGAGATTTTAAGGAACTAAGGATCTTATTTACATTTACGTTTTATATATATGCATTATAAGAAAAAACTAGTGGATAGTTTCAAAATTGACCATTATTATATTTTATGGGATTGATATATTATTAATTTATTTAAATATAATTAAAATCCTAAATAATAAGTGGAATGAATATTATTTTCAATTTTCATCCTCTATATATATATTTTCTATTTATATGTATTTTACTCAATAATAGTCTAATAGTATTTTAATATTTTAACATAATCCAAAAGTCCCCCTCACCATAATTATAAAAGGCCCCTTCCTCCCTCAATTCTTATTAACCCATAGATCCTTCAATATCAAACATAACAAGTAAAATTATCATAAAAAACTCCTTAGAAACTTTTTTTTGGACTGGTATTCTCAAATGAAAAAATATTGGATCCCTATTTATCATATATAATATAGTCTATTTGAAGAAGATGTAATCGCTAAAATGAATGAATATCATCTTCTACCCCCTTTACTAACTCAAAATATATTATACCTATCATTAAATAATATCTTTAGTATGTTAAATATTATAAACATTTATATTTATTATTAAAACACCATTGTACACATTTTCTCCAATACAATTATAATTAATGTACCACTTGTTCATTCATATTGCTAACAATGTTCACATATCTATGTAATTAATTTTAAATCTCTATATTCAATGGATGTTTACTATGATAGGGTCATTATTTAAAATATTATATTTGTGAAATAATTATTATTTTGGATTTAAAATATAATATCGTTTTTATTTCATTATAAACTATTCGAAAATGGTACGTCTCTCTTACGTAGATATGTACTACCACCTCCCTAAAGCAATGTGATTTGTTGTCTATTTCTATTTTACATGGTTGGAATAGAAGATGTAAATGATTAATATATATGACATAAATTTTATAAATGATATAATAATTAATATTTAATAGTGTATTTTCAATTTCATGTTTATGTAATATCCATCAACAAAAGAATGTAACGTTCATCCATATGTACGACCTACCATCTCCATGAACAATATAACTATTTTTATATCAATATCATTACAAATTATTTTAGATAAATATATAATTAATTTATATGATATTATAATAAATTAAATTATTAATATATATATATAGTTGTGTTAAATTTTTTATACAAGAGGATGTATAAAATCCAAGGGATGTCAGCCAAAACTTATAAGATTTTAATGTAACTTTTATTTACATGGGACAAATTCTTGAATACACATATAAATACTTTCATTGGAATATATAATACCATTTATTTCCTTATATAATAAATTATATGATTTTTAATTTTATTTACTTATCAATTACATTTCATTTTCCATCATTTTGTTACGATCATGATGTTATGAATGTGTTAAGGGATTATTTCCCAATTCTATAATAATACAAGAAAGTATAGGACTGTGTATCTATTAGTGAATAATTTTATTTCATTTCCATGTTTTATAAAAACTATTTAATTAATGTTTTTTCGATTATCCAAAAAAATAAAATTTATTTTTCAAAATTTTATCTATAATCAAAAAATTGTGAATGAAATATTTTTGAATTTCAAAATGTGGTACATTTTGAATGTTCATGAAAAAATAGAGAAGGAATTTTATTTTTTAACTAACATGACATGAGTGTCATTTAATTTATTAATACTAAATGATTTTATTCTTAATTTACATTTTTAGAATTTTCTATTCAATGAAAATATTTTTTTTAAGTGCATATTTTATTTGGAAAAAAACGTTATTTCAGAAATGAAGACTTGTTATCCTATATAATTTTTTCATGTGATATTTCAAAATTGTTTTTCAACTAATGTGATGTTATTTTATATTAATTATGACTTATTGGATATATAATCCATGAATACCATAATTATTCTTTATTTGGTTTATATATATAATGAAAATGTATTGGTGAAAATATTTAACTTTCATATAGTTTTTACATTGCGGTAAATATTAAGAAATAAATTTAATTTCAAGATTTTTTTCATGATGAATTTTTCAATATATTATCCCAAAAATAAGTATTATTTTCTTTTTGTGAGTAGTGGTAGATATATTTCACACTTATGTATTGGATATATCGGAACATCTCATGAAATAAATGGGAAACTAGATTTTGGGATTCATCCCATTGTGCGGAACATGTGAGTCCAAATTCACTATGGGATATAAGTGCATCCTAATCAAATATGGTTAATAGGTGCATCATTATATACTTTGGGAAACATGTTCTTCATGATCTACAATGGTGAATAGGTGAATCATAATCAAATATTAAAAATAGGTTCATATATATTCATGATTGGAAACAAGTGGTTACTCATTATCCAGTATGTTGCTAGAATTAGTAGTTTACATTGAAATATGAATGGTTTTTTAATATATTTGACCATTCTACCCTTATATGAAATTATATTATAGTTCATGATTAATTTGAAATGATTTATTAGATTTATTAACCACATTTTCTAAAATTATAATGTATTATTTATAACGCATTTTTCATATCGATGATAGACATGGGATGAATATTGTACGTTATTTTAAAAATCTCATACCGTTATACTTCTCTTATTCTTACATATGAACAGACATTAATATATCATATGTTATCCCATAAAATGAATATTATATCTTCTATTATTATTTATCTATATTGAAATATTATAATGAATTGTTTTATTTATGTTCTATCAATGAATTGTGATATCCATGAAAAAATTTGTAGATGATATCGATATCTTATAAAAATGATATATAATTTTTCCATGACTTTAATTTGTTTCTCCTAATTCTATCAAACAATAAAATGAGAATTTCATTAATAATTAATGTGATAAAATATTCATTTTTTTGTTTCAGATATTTGATATAGTTTCACATATATCAGCCAGAACATTAGAAGTGTTATGGATATTTTTTTATATCAGATACATGAATATAAGTGTTGGGATGTTATAGTTTTAGCATAGGTAAGTTAATCAAAGATTCAACAACTAATTTTTTTTTTATTTTTTTTATATAATGTGTTATGGATACCATCATGATTCTATAAATTTAGGGTTTCCCTTTTGTTTAAATTATTAGTCAACCATTTTTTGTTTTCATGTAATGTTATTTTGAGGTGGATAATGATATTTTGGGTAAATTTAAATTATATTTTTGTATACATTACTTTAAGGAATAACATTGATAATTAATTCAGTAGAAATGTGTTTACATTTCTTGGACACAATCTTAATGGTTTTGATAACCTATATGGTATATGTGAACTATTATTTCGAGGTAATCATGAGTTATTAAATTTAGGTTTAAAAAATTAATCGTATGAGATAACCATGGAGGGTAAAACATTTATATAATGCAGAATATATTAAAGTTAGTTTTAGATGATTCAAACATTCGGAGAATTTTTTATAAACTATATTATTATAGTTGTTCGGAAAGTACTACCCCATGAGGTCTGACAATCCCTTACAACTGACAAGGTCATGGGTGTGGATCCCAAAACTGATGGAAAAAACAAGGTGCAACAAAATATATTATCCTATAGGATGACCAAATTAGTATAAATTTTTATCATAAAATATTTAAAACCTAATGAATATGTTGATTTTTTGAAAAATTTCTATCATATATATAAATATAGGTTTGTAGAGTAATTTGGGGATTTGATCATTATTGTTATTTTAGTTGACGGAAAGTATACATTTTGGGTATCTATATGAAATAATGTAAAATAGAATATTTTGGGATTTTATTTGTGATGTATGTGTTGAATTATATTATGGAACAAAACATTATTTCATTTTCTATTTGTGTAGATTCTAGTAATTTATTATAATTATTTACATAACATGGATATTCTATGATATGGTAAATTTTATTTTATGTATGATACGTTAATTTAAATTTATTTTGTTTTTGTTATTAAAATTAATTATCTATGGGAATAATATGTGAACAAATGCAGCTTATTCTCAGATTTGAAGCAATGTGTTGAATATTTTTTAAGTTGTTTAAGGATAGTTAATTTTTAATGATATATGTAGAAATATTGTTAACATTGTTGGTTTCTTTTATATTTAATGCAATTTTCTTCATATGATGGATTATTATTTTTGGGAATAACAATTGTAAGGGAAAAAAATTGTAGTTTTTGATAAATCCTAATTAAATAAATAAACATTTTTATTTCATTATAGACTATGAGATAAATTTTATGTTTATATTACAACTTAAAGGAAGAAAAGATCATGTTTATGACTAAAAATTTGGAGAAAATTTAGTATTTGGTGGAAATTTATTAGAGGATGAAATTTTAATTTTCACATTAGTATATTACTATATGTGATTATTATATATAGATTAAATCATATTTATGAAAATCGTAATAAGATAAAAGTATAATCCAATAAAAATCAATTGTAATTAATTCATGGTGTTTTCCACATCATTGGTTTATGGTTTCATTATTGTTTACTTCTTCAAGAACATTCTCATTATTTTGATCAATGATCAGTGTAATTCTTTTATCATCCATCTCTATATCTTCACATACCACTAATGATCATATATTTGGAAACCTATTATTATTAATCACAGATTCCATTCATACATCCCTTTATCCCTTTTCAAGAGAAAGTATTATTAAACCTCTTTGTGATAGGGTTTTCCATAAAAGAATTTTCAGTTGTAAAATCGTAGATAAAAATGAATTATTTAAAATTTAGAGGAAAAAAATTAATATTGGGGTGGATAGAATGTATTACCATTATATTTTAAAAAATATATATCTATAAATATTTTTTATTTCATCAATGGATTGCTATAAAAGAAAAGCCAGGTTTGAATGAACTAGGGAAAATTATTTAAATATAATTACTCAATGTCAAAGTAATAACTGTGTATTTAATTAAAAATGTTTGAGTATGATCATATAATTTAATGATATTTATTTATATAACATAATGAATATAAATTATTTTACCATTTTTAGTAAATAATAAATCAATTTTTTTTAAAGAATTTTTATTCTTCAAATAAATATTTTTTCAAAAAATAAATTATAATGCAATTAACTATGATAATACATTTATAATAGTTAGAGAAAATTATTTTGATAAAAATAATTTTATTTTTGAATTTACCGTAATAAAATTATTCTTTGATAATTTATTTATTAATTTATTTTATAATATATTTTTATGAATAATAAATAATACTGATTATTTTTAAAGTGTTTATTTTATTTTATATCTTCTAAACATGAAAGTAGTGTTTTCACTATTAAAAATTTTAATATATAAATTTGATTTATATTAATCAAATATTTTTTACAATAAATGCTTTTCTATAAATTACGATAAAATTTTTTTTTATAGTAAGTGATTTTTTTGGGAAAATATTTTTCTTGCATTTCAATAGTTTAATTTTAAATTATATTCTAGAACATATGATATTCCAATTATGAAAATTATATTCTATATTATTAATAATGAGGAAAATATTTTTAACATTTTTCTCTTATATTTTTTTTCAAATAGGAATAAATAAAAATATTAAATTTTTACTATATTATAGAAGAAATCATATAATTAAAAGAAAAAAATAAAATAATAAGTACTATTAAAAGACCCAAAAACATTGAAAAATATTATTTGGTGAGTGTATATCTACCATAAAAATACATTATTATAATATGTGACCTTTTTGGAAAGCAACTATATGATTGTGACCATTTTAATATTGTATTTCATGAAAATTCCAACATTCCACACTCTTGTTTATAATATGACCATTATTTTTAATATGGTTTTCATTAGACGAAAAGTAAAGCTATAAATATTAATTTCCACTGAAAAGGATTTATTTTTTTAATAGTAATATATTATTAATTTTTATATTGGAAGTAATTTACATTAAATATTACAGAACTATGATGATGTAATTATTTAAATAGTAGAAAAATAAAATAAATGATATAAAAAATATAAATACTGTCATAATTTTTGACATTTATAGTGATGTATGTATTATATTGTTGACCATATTATTTTTAGGTTATAATAAAATTGTATTTTATTTTTTTCTTTATTAATTAATGATTCTAAATTTTTTCACCTTGATAGTATCATAATTAACAATATAATAATCTATGGGATGAATATTTTCTTAAATTATATTAAAGTAATAATAATTTTAGATAAGTAAAAATGGGATAATATATCACTAAATTTTCATTATTCATATATTTATCTTTAATTTAAAATAATATTTATTTATAATAGTCATAGTATGTATTAATATCCGTAGGACTTTCTAAAGTTCCACTAAAATTAATTAAGTAAGGCCTCCTCATCACTCACCACATTAAACCACATACAAGATTATATATCCACTATAACATACAATATTTTTTTTCTATAAATCCATATCATCATTATAGAGGGTGTTTTTTTAAATGGGAAACCCTATTTCCCTTTACATGATATATATTCATGTCGTTTCGAAGAAGTTGAAATAGGTCTAATTGAATGTTTTTTCTACTATTCATTACCTCCTCTATATATACTATATTGATTATAATATAACATATTATTTATCACAAATATGATTCAATGTTATTATGATTATTTAAACACAAATATATACCTTCTTTTCCTTAAAATAGTAAATTAATTTGTCGCTCTTGTGTAAGTATGGTTTACCATCTCCATGTAGCAATACAAATAATTTTTTGTCACCATATTTCTTGGATGGTTACTAGGATGGGTTTAATGATTATATATGATATTTATGAAATATATATTAATATTTTTTAAAATAAAATATATTAATTCTTACCTTTAATATATTTGAAAAATTATAACATTTCTCGCACGCACATTGGACTTTCACCCCTATTATGTGATGTGATTCATTTTTTCATTTTAATTTTACATGGACAGAGAGGAGGAACAATATAATTTTTTAAATTATATATATAATATACATGTTATAATAAGGATTCTGAAAAGGTGATTTATTATATATTATTCTTTTTCCCACAGTTCAAAAGGCGAATATATCTTTCTTGTGTGTGTACAATCTATAACCTCAATTAACGGTATAGTTAATTTAATATAAATTTCATTGTAGATGAATATTAATATAATAATATAATGAATATATACGATATAATAATCAATTATATTAATAGTTTATTTATGTATATGAATAAAAAAATTATATGGGAGGTTAATTGTCATTCAATGGAAGTCAAGATTATGGTAAGAGATTTTGGTCTCGATTTTATTTCTTTGGGATATATGTCATGATAACTAATTAATTCATTTTAGTAGTTTATTAACAAACAATTATTTCATTTTATGAGACCAAATATAAATTTTTTCGGATTTACATATCCATTAATGTTTATTTAATTCTCGGGTTTTTAATCTAGATAAAAAGAATATGATAAGGGGTTATTTCACATTACAATCTTTATTTTAGATTATTTATGTTTAAGTCTCCATTGTGGAATATTATTCATATATGTTCATTTGTTATGAAAATAAATTTAAAATATGTTTCCAAACTTCTAAAAAAATTAATAATATAGTTTTTATCATGATTGTCCTATTACTGAATGTTTTGAAATAAATTGTGTATTCGTTTTGATAATTATGAACATTCATAATTTTTAGAGAAATCAACCAATGAATGTGTTTTTTTTATATTATTTAAAATTATAATATTTTTTGACCATCATGATACCATGTTATTTGATTCATCCTTTACATATATATATATAAATTATCGATGAATTTATTTTCATTTATATGTGAATTTTTATGAAATGAATAATTTATTTAATAATGGAAGAGTTATTTTCCTCAAAAATTTTGTGAATTTATCATTCAAAATTATTTTCTATGAACTATATAATAGCTTGTATTATCCCTGTTCTAATTTTAGAAAATTATTTGGAAACTTTAGAGACCAAGAGCTGAGACGGAGTACAATTCCTTGGCTGGGAATGCCTGGAATGAAACATAAAAAATGATATATTTTTAAATATCCCCCTTGAGTGGTCTTACTACAGAAATGGAATAACATGTAAACAGGTGCCATGATTTGCAATTTTAGGGCATAGTTGACTTCATAGTAGTGGTATTATCCTAGGCGCAACGTACGTTTAGTCGGCATGGGTCCCTAATGAGAAAACCTTGAATTTGAATTAGCATAAAAAATAATGAAATTAGATTATTTTTTTTTTATGTTTCATAGAGCTCATGAATGGTAACTCAGATTGAAAATCTAAGACCACTGTTGTGCTTGTGAGGTTTCTATATCAATAACCATATCATAACATTGGCTGGAATGAGATGGCTTTGAAACATTGTTTTTGGGACATAATTTTAAAAAAAAATTATAAAAAAACTATTTTATCTTTCAATTCTCATAACTCACAAATGGTAACTCAGATTAAAAATCCAAGATAACCATTATGTTTTTAATTATGTTCACTCCTCACGAAGTAGTTAAATGCATCCGAAGTGTGTGGAGTGAAGAAATTTATTTTTTGTGATTTTTAAAATAATGTTACAAGAAGAAGAAAAAATAAACCTGAGATGATTATTTTATTCAAATTTGAGATACGATACATCCCAAAATTTCTTCCACATGGGTGTGAAAATAATTCTATATTATAAATGAAATAGTTTAATTAAACTACGACTCAAAAAAATAAAAACCCTGAATCAGGTTTCCAACATTTAATTGGTTAATTTAATATGGGATCATTCACACAACCCTATATTTCTCTGAAGATGGAGATTTGGCATTAGAGAGCGACAATAAACGATTCTTATAGTATGTCTATCATCATTCTACCTCAATTATTCTACTATTCCATGGATTTACAACAACAATGGAGAGATAGAGATCAATGAATGACAAATGATAGCAGTGCGATCTTTTCGAATAAATGATCCATCTTCTACAAAGGGATTTAATTTTCTTTATTATGATTCACCATTAATTCTTTTCAAATGAAGAGCACGGATAAAACCTCTAATAGGTTGATATGTCGGTCATTCGTTCATGTGCTATGGGTTATTTTTTTGGAACATAATGGATATAAACTTGGTAATGACTCCCATCTCAGTTTACATCTAATGGAATGAATGATGGTCGAATGAACAAAGTCCATCATCCATCCCTTATGTTTTCTTGGAAAAAATCATGCCCCTCATCCTAACGATTCATTTCCAACATTCCCATGTAGTTATGTCAGACTTTTTTGGGAGGTTCCAAATAGGACTAGACCCCCTAATCGACGATGATATGACTTGGAGCATGTAGTACTGACAGTGATGACTGGAAATTAAGATGGTGCACATGGATCGAATAAAGTTCCACCCTAGAAAGTCGGGTGGCCCACGGAGGAACCCACTAGGGTGATGTGTTTGTGAAATTGGCGGCGACAAAAGGTGGACGGTGTGTGTGGTAGGCAGGGCGCACTGGTGGACCTTTGCTGTGGTGGAGGTCCTCACCAAAACGGTCACAGTGTGGCGGAAAAGGGCCACTGGAAACAGCCGGCGATGGGGGCTCCGACAGATGAGGCATGTAGCCGCATTACGGGGTAGAAGGAATGTGGTCCTACTAGACCATGTGAAGGTCATGCAGAGAACCCACCACACTGACTTGGAGGAGACGTGATGAGTACCACTACATCTAGGAGTGGCCAGATGACCCGATCACAATGGGCTGGGTAGGAAGAGGCATGATGCCCCAGGAGCCCAATACTCAAGACCCGTGACAGCCCACAGGCCTAGACGGGGCCCCGCGGGCTGAGTAGGATGTAGAACAGATTGGATCCGGGTCCTGTCAGACCCATATTAGGTCGGTGGCCCCCGCTGGGGTCACGTCGATCTGACCTAGTTAGATCGTACCCAGACCCCAGCATAGAAATTTCAGTAAAACAAACATCATTTTCAAAATATATGTCTGATTAATGAGAGGTAGAGGAAATGGGGCACTTGCGACAGTGATATACTTTTTTAATTCTCCAAGTGACTTTATGTGGAGGTTTATTTATAAACAATTGCATTAGCATTATGTTCTCCCATAATCAAGAACGCTACGAGCAGAAATCTTGTGGCTTTCTTTGATGAGAAGGATGTGAAAAGAATGCCTCTGTGGCCCAGTAGTTGAGTGGATCTCAGTGGGTTGGCAGAAAAGCAGACCTCAATGGCCTGATAGTTGAGTGGATCATAGTACCACCACAGATGATCAGACATCTGTGGTTGGGTAGTCGAGTAGACCTTAGTGACCTGGAAAATGAGCGGACTTTAGTGGCCCAACTGCCGAGCAAACCCCAATGTCCCAGCAGACGAGAAGACCTTAGTGGCCTGACAGACCATAGTGACTCATAGGGGTAGTGTTCCTCATTAGAAAAATATGTTCATCATTACAACTGAAGTAGTGTACTTTGGTTATATCTCGGTGTGTTCTTGTTTGATGGTTCCCAAATAAGCAGTCCCTCTTTACAAAGGTCCATGATGAAATGGTGGCTAAAAGAGAAACTCCTACTGGGATGAGGGTGACCTGATCTGATTCTTATGACAATGAATTGGAAGTGATATCAAGACTTTTTATCTCTGTGAGACTGGATTTCTTATTGATACATTGTGTCGTATCGAGACCATATGTTTTCATAGATACTTTAGGTAGACTCCCTCTAGGTGGTTACTATAAATTGGATTTAGGAGTGGGATCTACCATAATCGAGCATGATACACATAGAACTATATGATTTGTAGTGAATGATAGTTTTATACATGTAATCTTATATAATAATTTTTGGATTTTATTATGTGTTAATTATATGTACCTATGTTGAAATTATTGTACCTTCTTGGTGGGGTTTCTATTCTGGAATGTTTCATTGTTGTTTAGGGGTCCCCTACTATGTAATTTTTTAATCACACATGCATGGGATTTTCCTACACATGTGTTGTCTTGTGAATTTGATTGATTATTTGGGGGGATTCATAGGTGGATAAGGACTAGAACCACGGATAGATATTGGTTTGTGAGATCATTTGAGATGAGGTTTTTCTTATGGCTTCTACAGTAGATTCATTGCCCTTGTTTGCAGGTTGAGATTTGAAATTTTCTTTATTTTGGTGGGATTTTATTTTGTCCCAGTTTTACTTTTCTTTTTTACACTTTTATTGGGTTTTCATGTTAATAATTCATTTTATTTACATTGTTTTATTTACTCACCCAGCCAATGGATTTCATTTGGGTGCTTGTGTATGGGTTATAGGGAATTTTTTACATTTGGCGGATATGAATACTTGGCGCTAGTCTTCACCCATAGACTATCAGATGAAACTTTAGGTATGTCATGGAATGGGACCTGAGGGTTGGCTCTGGTTAGAGTGGTATTAGAGGAGGTCAGTTCTACCATCAATTTGTTAGTTTGTGAGACTCGATTTAGGGAGAATATGTTACCTATTTCGAGTTTGGATGTCAGGCCAGGGACTCTAGTATTGGAAAATTGGTCAAGGTATACATACACAAGGACTCTGGGATCCAATTTTCTAACTCAGTACATGAAAATCCTGGTTTACAAGATAAAATGGAAATGAATCATATATGAAATGTTTTTTTTCATGACCTTGTGGAGTGAGGTCACCAGGTATACTCTTTTAACTATTATACATCTTGTTTTCATCTAAATGTGTTCACAAAGTTAGCCAAAAATGATTCCGTAACAGGATTGAAATCTTTTCAGAATGCTCAATGAGGCCTCTCTTATGGGAGCCAGTCAAATAGAAACTCTTCAGGATGATCTATAGATCATAGTTTTGCCTTATGAGTAGCCAGTAGACACACCTCTAGTGGTACATTTGGATGCAGCTTTCCAAACAGAGTTGTTGGTGGCTCTTTTTGCAATAGATGATGAGGTACAGGGTACAACCGTGTGTCACAACATCTGAGGAAGTAATCGCTTGGAATTAAGGGTCAGCAGGACCTATCAATAGTAGGTGTTCACCATAAGACGCAGTACTAGAGGTTTCATCAGAAGGGGCATAATAGTTCCTAGAAGAAGATGATTTCTTATACTTATCAGGAAAGGGGGAATCACGAGTGAGATTGTCCAACCATTCATGTTCTGGTAAGAGAGGTGGTTGATGATCCACCAAGGAAGAGGCGACATTCAAATTTAGATAAATTTGTATGGTGGAGGATATGGCCGGATATGTGGGGAAGCAATAGAGGGTGGTCGACATTTTAATGTATTACCACCACCACCTTCAGGTGGGCCATAAAAAAGCTGCTGAGCTAGAGGAATGGAGGGGATACAATTTCAGACTATCATGGATTTTAACCCTTAGAATATGAGGATAATTCAAGTTAGGATATGTTTCTTTAGTCTTTAGCTGACATATTTATAGACACTTGTACATTTGAATTCCATTTATAACACTTTTCTCGTTTGATACCTATAGGTTGTGGTTATTTTTTTTGTGATACTCACAATAGATACTCATACTAGAGAATGTCCAATGACCACACACTGGGGCTGACATTGTGGCCTGACTCTTTGAGGCAAGAGTATCAGTAAGGAAATCTTGGTTGGGCTTCGAGGCCTTACCATATCATGCTTGGTATGAAATTAATCCTCAGTTCAAAATAATATTGATTGATTTATGAAAAAGAATGAGGTAAGTATTCGGTGATGGAAATAGATATCACATTTTTCAATAAAGGGGAAATTTCATGACATATTGATTCACTCATATAATATAGGATGCATCCAATCATAATACAGTTGGCTAGTCTCACCCTTAGTGTTATGGATGTTACATGTCCCCAAGATCTTAAGGGTGGTAGTGTATAAGGATGTATTCCTTGAACATGTTCTAGGTTTACCTCTATATTCAGAGTTAGACTTCTACATTGGTCTACACCATGGGATGACATTGATATTTCTCACCATATAACAGATGGCTACCAAGGTTCTCCAAAACCTAGGGCTGCAGCTGGGGGACATACAGAGGATGAATTTATTATGATCCATTATTTCACCCTAGGAAGCCCTGTTGATCTTTTTTGATGACATCATTATGTAATCAACCTTCGAGGGGGAGTATGCAGGAACGATAAAGATGGTCCCAGACCCAAATTGATAGCAACAGCTACACGAAAGTTTATTGAAAAGATTATCTTTGATATATAGGGTCCCGTTTTTTTGGGGACAAGGAATCTCAAAGGTAGGAGTAAAATTGAACTCAGTGATGAGGAACATAGAAGTAGATTCTTTTAGCAGGAATCAAATTAGCAGTTACTGAGTGAGAAATTAGAGTGGTTGGCCTCATTGATGTTATCCATCATGGAAGCGGATAATGTGACATATCATCAGTTGTTTGTTGTTTACAATCCAATATTTAATGGGTCAGGGAGGAATAACTCAGTTAAACTAGGTATGGATCATTACGTGCTTCGTTTCCTCTAAGGAATACTTTTTATGGATTTTTGAAAGGTGGGAAGCACATCTTTCCTTTTAGAGAATGCACAGTATTAACAGTAGATGCCTCGGGTTACGAGATGAATAAGGTTATGCATGTGGTTGTCGTGGACCAATTCGGGGATGAAATAACACATTGAATATGGGATTACATATTGATATAAAATGTAGGCAGATGAAGCGTTGGAACATGGTAATTACTCCCTTATAATTTTCCTTTTAAAAGGACAAATGATGGATGAAAGAACAAGCCCATCATCTATCCCTTGGGTGTTATTGATGCCATTTCTAACCCCCATCATATTGATTCTTCACCAACAGACCCATGTGGTCATGTTTAGCTTCCCCAAGAAGTTTCATGCCTGAACGAACCCCTAAATTGATGAGGATATGAATTAAAGCATGTACATGTGACAATGATTACCTGAAAATTTAGTAGATACTTTCTGATCGAAGAACAGACCACTTGAAAAAACATGTGGCCCATGGAATAAACTGTAGGAGTGCTGGAACCATTGGTGGCATATGGTGTTGGCTACGAGCAAGAGCTGGCAGGAACCAGTAGTGCTCTACAGTAGTGGAGGTCCTCACAGCATCATCCTTGGGGTGGTGTACAAGGGTCGCCAACCATATCCAATGACAGGGTCCCTAGAGGACGCGACATCGATCTGTGCCCCACATCCAGAGGGACACTGTCCAGTAAGACCATGACATGAGCTCCCCATGGCGACCTTTTTGGATGTTGTTCCACCAAACATCCACATTAACTGGAAGCACACGTGATGATCGCTATTGCGTATGGGAATGGAATGCATTACTTCTCACAGTGTTTTAGGAATGTGGAAGCAGGCCACCCTGATGGCCCAGCGGGCTAGACCCCATGACAACCCAGCTGGCCAGGTCGAACCCGGATCTGGTCAAATCTGGGTCGGACATGACCCATACCCTGCCATCACCTTTTTATTAAAATAAACATCAACTCCAAACTGTATCTCCAATTAAAGAGATATTTCTAGCATTGGTACCTTCTCAATGTGGTGATCAATTTGACGTAATCCAAGCGAGCTTCCTTTGAGGTAGATCAAGGACTGAGGGATTGAGGAATCGATTCTACCAAAATCATCCATGCAATGAGTGGAAATCTTACAGGTGGTTGTGATGATAATGAAGTGATGAGTGGACCATATTATCTAGGTAGCCGAGCGGACCGTTGTAGGGAGAAAGATGTGTAGAACTCAGTGCCCTAGTAGTTGAGTAGAACCTGATGGCCCGGTAGAAAATAAAACATCAATATCCCAGTAGATAAGAAGACCTCTATGGACCAGTAGCCAATAGAGCCTTAGTGGCCGAATAGACGATCGGTCCTTAGTGGCCCAGTAGGAAGTATGAAATTAGTGACCTGCAGAGCTCAGTGGCCTAGTAGCTGAGATAACCTTAGTGGACCGATAGACGAGTGTACCTCAGTGGCTCGGTAGCCGAGAAGACCTCAGTTGCTCGATAGATAAGCGGGACATAGTGGCCTTGGAGCCATATATACATGAGATGCGTGACATATGAGAAGACCTTAGTGGCTTGGTAGCTGAGCAGACCTTAGTGGCCTAACCGATGAGCTGACCATAGGGGCCTGACAGACCTCAAGGATGCCTCTGGGAAATTTTCCCCATTAATAATAGATTTTATGTATTACAACTGAAGAAGTGTACTTCAGGTTATTCTCGGTATGTTCTATTTGGGAATGGCCTAATGATTCATGACCTCATTGTGAAGGTATCTGATGACTTGGTGGCTAAATGGGTGAGTCCTCCTCGGGAGATCTTGCCATGACCAGAACCCCATAAAAATGGATTGATTGTGATATCAAAAATTATTATATCAGTGACAGTAGATGTATCTAGGAAACATCATGAAGTATCGAGACTGGATATTCTACCAGATAATTTCGGAATAAATTCACTATGTGGTTTCTATTAGATATATTAAGGAGTGAGATATCCTGTAATCGAGTAGGCTTCACCCAGAACCAAATTGATTGGTAGTGGATAAGAATTCAAATATTGGAATCCTTTATGAGTGTACCTTGATATTCTACTTGTATTTTCAATGAAATATACATATGTCGAGCTGATTGTACCTTCTTCGTGGTGTTATCATTTCGGCCATCTGCTTTTTGGACTTTGGGGTCCCCCTAATGAGTATTGTTTTAAACACCACTTCACGGGCTTTACCCACACATGTCATGTCTTCAGTAGTTCAATGATGATTTGGTGGAGTCCTCGGCGGAGCAAGATTATGACCAAATGGTGCCTTGTGAGATCAGATGCTCTGAGGCGTTTGGACTGATTCTACAGCATCTTCAGTACCCACATTTATAGGTTTGGCTTTCCAAATATCTTATTTTAATTTGCATAGATTCTAAACTATTTTTACTTTAAGGTTTTAATCTGTTGTGGGGTTGTAGATGTATTCACTAATTTTATTTAGATAGTGTTTTAAATTTCTATACCTAAGGATTTTAGATGGGTGTGTGTGCATGTTCTTTGGAAAATCCCTCTCATTTGTGGTATATGGCTACCCATCGCTAGTCGTCAACCATTGGCCAATCGAACGTGGGCTTGGGGATCTGAAATCATGGGCCCTGGGGGATGGGTTGAGAGAAAGGATGACCTTCTTGGATATTACATAATATTTAATAGAGATATTATCCAATGATATCATACTAATGATTTTATGTATGATTTATGTTTATAATTTCCGGAATATGGTGAAAAACATCCCATTTTTATATTGTGTGTATAATGATGAAATATTTATGAAATATATTTCATTTTATTATTTTTTTAAATGGGATTATTTTTTGAAATTCTGGAACAGAACTGAATAATATGGACTATATGATTAGTGGGGACTATATCTCCATCAATTTAATTGTACATTGCATAAAAATCATTGGATAATAATGGGAAAGATGTCAATGGTCCTGATCCCAATCTGGGAAATAGTTATGTCAGGATCAATAACTTGATACATATACATCCTGATAAACTATGTAAAAAAGGTAATTCCTGATCATCTAGGGGAAATAGTTTCATCTAGATCTACAATGGGAAATAGGCTCATACTGATCTACTATACGAAACCGGTGCATCCTAAACTACAATTACAAACATGTCATATGTTCTAATCTACTATGTTGATGTACTTAGTAGTTAACCTTGAAATATTAAAATCTAATTTATATATTTATGATGGTTTGACAAATTTTTTACATGAGATAATGGTTCATGATTTATTTATGATGATTTATCTCTCTTGAGAACTATTTTTTATAAAATGATAATGCTTTATTCCATGATTCATATTTTTGATTGTTGTAAGGCCGGGTATAATCATTCTATGTTATAATAATATTTGCAATCCCTTATTAATATCCTCTACTTGCATATGATCCTATAAATACATATCTTATGTTTACCCTTAAGTAGAATTTCATCTCACCCATTTTATTGTATTAATTTTCCCAGGTTAGGGATAAATGTTATACGTTGGATAATTATATGAATTATGCTATCAATAGCTAAATTTTGTGAGAAGATATAGATTTTTTATAAACTAGTTGTTTAATATATCCATTATATATATGTTTTTTCCAATTTCTATAAAATTATAAACCAAACAGATTATTAAGATGAAAATGACTTAACATTTCCATCGATTAATTATGATTTTCATATTTTATATTTTTTCATTTTTATCATTATCAAAGATATAAATGTAAAATGTTTTTCACTCATGATCAGGTAGTATGTGTATTGGATTATTACTACACATGAATAGGAATAACCATGCACTAATACAATTTATTATGGAACATAACCCATATAACCTCAAAAATCAGCTCCTCATCAATGTTTGTCACATAGCCAAAGGGATTTCTCAATCCCCATTTAAAGGATACTAGAACATGGGAATAAATAACAACTTTGGGTAAAATTACTACCAAACCAAATAATTTTTCATGGAATACAAATATATATAGTATAATAAAAAATAGAATAAAATTTTATTGAAAATATATTCCAAAACTGAAGAATATAAAATAAGTATACATAAAAATAATCAGAACTAAACTAAAGCATATACCCAACTATAAATGAGTATAAAAAGGAAACTTATCCCAAATATAATATGGGAAATGTCTAAATATGTCCAACTAGCTACCATACCAAGATGACCTAAAACATTAAAAACTCACTATAGATATTTTCCATTTCTATTGTAATGATTCATAACTAGGTCTATACACCATAGAAGGGGTATCTAGGGTGTTAGATAGACAAAATTTTTTGAATCCTTCCAAGTAGTTGAATATAAATCCTCTACTAAAATAATAAAAATATATAATTATTAATGAAAAATAAGTCATTATAAATGATAATCCATTTCTGTAGAACACATGTCCAATATTAATGTTTTCCAAAATTTCACAAAACATGAAAAAATAGTTTTAAAGACTAATATCAATAATTATGTTTCAAATTAATAGAATCTATAATTATTTCAAAATATTAAAAATTCAAATATTTGGAAAATAATTCCATGGTTCAACTTACATAATTCTATAAGACTACACAACAAGTATTTAATTACTGGTACACAATAAAACCCCTTGAACAAAATTCCTATGGATAAGAGTAATAGTCATTTAGGAAAACCCTAATCATGCTGATATAATGTCCATAGACTAATATTCTTATATATAAAAGGAACACCACATGAATGAAACACATAATAGTAATATAATTGATGTCCCTATGATATAACTCTCACATAAGTTACCATGGAATCCATTTTGATGAATATTCCAATTCATTTCAAAAACAAATTTTATAAATCCATTTCATGAAAACTTTTTATATTATCTAAATATGAATAATTTCTCAACGATTTAAAGCAACCATTTTCCAATACCAAAATAATTGGAAATAAATATTTTATCAAAAATATAATTATTCCAAAAAATGAAACCATATTATTTTATATGAAAATATATACCATACGATCAATCACTATTCCATTATTAAATTATGGAGTGGATGCCACCTACCTTAATCTATTGTTACACACACCAGCAATAGGATCCATTAACACTAGTAGAAACATAATAGAAACCAAAAATTCCATTCTAGTGACTCTGAAGACATATAATTTCATTCCACAATGAAAAATAGATAAGAACTGAAGAATCAAAACATAACAGAAGTAATATGCATCTACAACGCCATGAATGAAAGAAATGGACCTTAGAAAAAAATTCTAAAAAGAACCCTGATTTAGAAAAATGAAAGAATAAACATCACATCATCTTACCACTAGATAAATGATCCCCAAATACATTAAACATGGTTACCTTAATAAATGGAAATTATAAATATGTAATGTCACGTAGCCGAAAATCCCCAACACTATCACCATAGATATTACACATTGAATGTGGTGATCCAGAAAGATATGGGACACAAAATATTCTCCTCCAATGATACATAGGATTTGAGTCCATGATGAATAAACCAAATGAGTGGGGATTATGTGTGAATTTGGATATAAATTACTCAGATGCAAGGATATACAATATAATCTATGGGTTTCCAGCATAAAATCTATATAATATATTTATAGTGAACAACATGTCACCTTTGAATAAATTTATCATGATCAATTATTCTAAACTGTAAAAGGGGTTCTTATTTCATAAATGTAATTTCATTCATATAATCACAATTTATAGGGAAAAATAATTTTTTCACCTAAACATATATGTACCTTGTTTCAAAAAAGGACTTATGGCATAACTAGAAACATATAACATAACTTTTCATACATTGAGTAACAGACCATAGTTCTAAATAAACTCCACAGAAATAATAGACATGACCTATGAACATAAATTAATATCTATTAATTATGAAAGAGTATACAATAATATTCAAGGATGTGACAATAGACCCCAATAAAATTATGTCAACTTCTGAACCAACACCTCATATCTAATATTTTTCATCAATGGAGATCCTTAGATTGTAAGATCATAAATCATATAAATGAAAATATTCATCCATTTGAATATGGTATTCAATCTGATCCATTAAAATTCATCATGGTGTTTGATAACTATATGGTGTAGGGATATTATCACATAATTTACTCTTAAATCATGTGTAATAAAAATCTCTAAAATCACCACTACAAAAAAATTTCACCTATTAATATAATTAATATATAAAATAAAAATATCATATACTTAATGCTCATTATTATTGCAGAATTTTTTCATAAATATTAAACAAACATAATAATTATAATAGATTAATTACACATGTTTATTAAATAATTAACTCTAATGTTATTTCCTCATTCATTATTGATATAATTTTTTGTTAAACATACCCCAAAAATTCCATAGTTAAATTAAAAATAATGTGATGTATCTTTCAACGTCGACAAATTTTTATTGAAGAATCATGTTTTCAAAATTCGATTAGCATGATCATTCCATCATGCATTAGTTTTTTATGCTTCAATTATAGGTATGTTCATTCCATACATTTCCAAAAAATATAGACCAACATGTTATATTCCACAAAATATCCATCCTTTAATACCCATTTATTCAAATTTCATCACACATACTAAATAATATCACAAACTATTATATTTTAATTATTATGTTTCTTTAATTTCATTAGAAATAGACACACTATACATATAAGTCTGAAATAAAATTTATGTGGTAATCATGTCATATGAAATTTTTGGGACCATCGTATAAATCATTTCTAATCATATTACATTAGTTATGCATTCTTGAATGTCTTACTATATTTATATACAATTATATTTAGGCGGCCTAATTCATTTCATTATAATTTAAACATATTCTTACACTTTATAATTAAATAATGTATAATATTTTATATAACACATAGAAGATTTAATTATTAATATATTCTTTTAAAATTAATGTTATAAAAAATATTGAAAAAAGGAGGGTATAATATGATTCCAAAATATATCTTCTATTTTCTAGAGGTAGGACATATTGCCGAATTGATGAACCTGAAGCTTACTGATAGAACATAATTAGTGAAAAAATGAAACTAATAAAGGGTTATTTTGAAATTATCACACTATATTAATCATAACAATAAAATAGTCTAACACCAATATGTCTAAGTACCCTTAAATATTTCGAGTTGTCACTATTCATTAGTGTATATGTTTTTTTACACTTACTTTTCAACCATATAACCGTACAATGGTCTTGTAAATCTCAGTATACCATTTCACGATGAAAATTACATTTACAAAATGAATAAAAATTACATTATTAAAGGTATTTGTTACTAATAAATAGTTCCTAATACAATTACAGAAAAATCAACCAAACATTGCATGGAGTCAAGTAGCCTTAAACTATGACAGCCTAATATTTTGTGGATTAGTTTTTTAAATTAATTTAATTTTTTCTTCTATTTTATTGTATATGATTCACTGAGTTTATACAAAACAAGATTGTGATATTATAATTATTCAAATGGTATAGTTTTAATACAGTTGTTTAACATAATTATATAAATAGTGTTAACTGCATTTAAAATATTATGAAACATGTTAATAATAAGAAATAAATGTTTTTTTTAATTTTTATACATTTGAAAAAAGTAGTCTCTTATAAAAAATATTTTTTTTATCTATAGATTAATAATAATTAAATTATTTTTTGGATCATTTATAAATTTATTTTGTTAAAATATACTCTAATTTTGAATATAGAATGAAAAAATTATCCTAGGAGGGTTTTTTTGGATTTTTCTAAGAAAACTATTTTTTTAGTGAATAATAATAAATAGTGAATGTTATTTAAAAACACTTTTTTATAATGTTTATTTATATAGTTAAATTAAATATTGTGTTGGTTTTAATGTAAAAATAGATAAATTATACATCTATTAATCGAGTGTCATACATTGGTGTAATATTTATACTGAATTTATGTAAAAAATATTAATGAACATTTGAACATCCAAACATTAAAAAATCATATTCTCTCTGAGTTTGTTGGGATAGAATAATACTATTTATTCAATTTATTTGAATTAAATATTGAAAAATATACATACATGGTTTCGAAAAGTATAATATTTATACTCTAATAAAATAAAAATAATTTTTTGACAAAATATTTGTTAATGGGATTAAAATTATTTATTGTGATTAAGGTAAAATTAATCATAACCAGGGACGAAACATTATTGTAAGGGCATAAAATCACCAAGAAGTTTTGGTAAATGAAATTCTCTAACCATATTTTGACAATAAATAGTCATGGATCTTATATAATGTTTTGGTGGAATATTATTCAAAAAAAATTCACTTGTTCAAATGTTTTTTACTGGAAAGGGAAAAAAGAACTTTCCATAACATATTTATTTACTAAACATTGATATATAGGAAATGAAATATTTTCATTAATTCATGGCCTTTAGAAATAAAATTAAGATTTATCTATCATAATTTTTTATTATTTATTTATTTTAGATGAACTAGTCATATTAAAAAATTAACAAACTTCATCCCAAGGATGATTTTGTAAATAATAAAATATACGAAAAAACTCAAAAATAATTAAAATTAAATAACATCATTGAATTATTTTGCAAAATTACATGGAAATAATATTATATAATTATATATAGATTTTATATTAAATATATTTGAATTAAAATAATTTTTTAATTTCATAAATGAAAATTATAAAAATAATGACATATTTCAAATTAATATTTTTTAATATAAATTTTACTTCATTAAATGATTCAAACATAATAGAAATTTTAACAAACATCTAAGGGATTTCAATGTTTTAATAAATATAATATATAGTATACTAATTTTCCAATTTATCTTTTATAGAGAATATATAGACCCATAAACATTGATAGCACAGTTCGAGTTAAAATAATGTTTTTCACAATATAAGAAATTGTTTAGAAAATAAGTTCTAATGAAGAAGATATATTTTTTAAAATTTCAAATCATATTTATTTTTTATTCTACCTATATTGTCAATAAATCACATTATAAAATTTTTTAATTATTAAATTAAATAGTTTGGAAAACTAGTTACCTTAATAGAAAATAAAAATGAAAAATTTAAATATATATAAAGACTATTGAACATAATTATCAAAAATAAATACTTTTATTTATGGTGGATATATGGTTTGATTAGTATTTCTATGTCACTTTGGTATATTTTTCTTTTTTGAAAAATTATAGATATGTGAGATTCCCCATTAATGGATACATTATGGTATTTACTATAATTCCACCCCTCCTCCACTAAAAAAAGGCATTCACACATTCCATTATTCACACATTTCAATCCACGTAGGATCAGTCGTGTTATGTTCAATTAATTTCCCAAAAGCTATCTATTCCTCCTCGATTCCCCCATTTGGTATAAATATACCCAATTCATCCATTTGGTGAAAACCAAAAGTAGTTACCTGACGAAGAGGTAACAATCATCCCTAATCTTTTTTCTTAATTTCCATTATATTCTACCTCAATTATTAATTTGAAATAATTAGATAATAACCTAAGTATCATTAATATACTGGATTTTTTCTAAAATGTGTTTCATACCAACACGTGCCCACACATTATTCTAATGGTTAATGATCTTACCATTTTTGTATACAATGAACTACCACCTTACTAAATGAAGAAGTTTGCCTTTTCTATAGCACATTTCATGGTTATGAATTATGATGGAAAATATATTCTTGTATGATATATATAATATTAATGATTAATATAATATTCTGGACTTATTATATAACATATACCTTCATTCTTTCCATTTCGTCAAAATATGATAATTTTGTTTGGAGAAGTGTAGAATAACTCCACATCTAACAGATTTGATTGGTTGAGACTCTACGTGGAATATATTAAGGTTGGTTTTGTGAAACAATAAGATTTATATGACCTAATATTTATATTATAATGATTATATATATGTAATTCATTTTATTCATTTCGTTCGATGCCACTACAAAATGGAATCATCATTCATGCATTCATACCTCCTTCTATATACCTGAATATTGTTTTCCATTTAATCTTACAATATTTATATATTATTGTAAATATACATATTCAAAAAATATATAATATTTATATAATTGATATCAATATTTAATTAATTATTTATGTGTGAGGAAAAAAAATAATACAAATAAGTATATATGTTTAATGAACAAAGAAGATATTACCTGAAGAGAAATCTGGACATGGAATTGATAAAAAGACGGTAATATAAAGTCATAATACAACTATATATGTCATTAGATATAATAATTTAGATGTAAAAAATATTAATATTAAACTTAAACATATTATTCTTGAGGGTTTTATTTGAAATAAATGTGTCATTATATAAATTCATGGAATGTCATCTCACTTTTTATTTCGGTGAGGTACATTCCACCATTTTCTTATTTGGTGTGGTGTATATACATTAATATGAAACAATATTTCATTAATTACCTTTACGTAATGTTATTAATTTATTTTATTAAATTTATTAATTCATGTAGATCATGTATCTATTGTTACTAAGGTAGTAAGGAAGAGTTCTAATCTCACATTTATTTTTGTGTGATTTATATCTTATTCAACTCTCGTTACATTTGTGTGTGGTGAATAATTCCTAGGAACATATTAATTGATTATTATCCTTATTTTTTGGAATAAACACATAAATTTAATTATATAAGTTTCATAAGGATTATGTTTAAATGGCACCAAATTGGTTTTGTAGATTTGTCTCAATTTTCCTTCTTTAAGACACATGCCCTGAATATCAATAACCATGTTTTAAAAAATGTTGTAATTTTTTTAATATGATATTTTGATATCATTTTCTTTTATTGTATTTAAATTTTATTATGGTTTTCAAATAATACATTAAATATTTTAAATGTGTTTTAATTTCTTTTCAAAACATGTTCATCATTTATTTATAAAATTTCAATGTGTTTTCAAAGAAATTTTATACAAAAATATTCCATAATTTCAATAAAATATTTAAATGTTTTTTAAAATAAATATATTTAAAAATTATTTCAATATTTATATATATTTTTTCAATTATATTATCAATGAATTTGGTTTTCTATAGATTTAATGTTCTAAAAATAATTTTTCCATAATGAATTAATATATTTCTAAGAAAAGTTTATTAAAATTAATTTCCCAATTATATTTCTTATAATATTAAATCCTTTGTTGATTATGAATAATTTCATGGAAAATTATCCGATTTTTTCATTCATATTCTATCGTTTAATAGATTTTTTTTAATTTTAGGGTGTTTGTGAAACCTGATTCACTTTCATAGGTTAAATGAAAATTAAACATGGTTCTTCATCACTGGATATATGACAATAAAACACGCACCATTTCATGGGATAATATTTTCATGAAATCATTATAAAACATTTTACAGTTTCCACCATTTATGATATGGTTACTTGTTTTTTATACCCATTTTAATTCATAGGTTATGATATGATTTTTTGTCTATTAGTGGAACACGTATGTATGATTTCATTATAAGATTGGTGGGACCAATATATCCAACCAGTGCACTGGGAAATTATTTATATCACCTGACATAATGATGGGATTCATGGTGATGGGAATGATCCACATTGGATGGTTGGTAATATGGATCCAGTATGGGAAAATGGGAAAACTCTATCCTCTACATAGAAAAGACTATGTCTATGGAGAGTGGTGTGTCCTACCAAATACGTGTACTCACCATGAATATATAATATGATGAATCCTAAAACACTCTGAGATGTTGGGTAAACCTAATCCACTATATGAAAATTGATAATGTTGATCCTTTACAAGGAACTGACTGCGACTTGGGATAATGGTGTATCCCACATAGTTGATGTAGTCCTCCTAAAGTGCCCTAATAGGTTATAGAAATATGTTGTGACTTATTAAGAAAGATATTGCATGATTAAGTGTATTCCAAAATTATTTGTCTCATTCGTATTTTTTGATTTCATGGATTATTATCATAGTATTCTTATTATTCAAGTCTTATGAACTACAATGATTTATTCCAAGATTCATGTTAGTGATCTTGGATATGAAAGGTATGATCTTCCAATGTTATGAATATATTCTCATACCACTATGCTCAAGTTTATTCATACATGTATCACTTATTTACCATTACTAATCATCTAATATCACCACATTTTATGTTTCCCTACCTTGGTAATGAATATATGTGTTATGTATGATGTCTCTATGAAGGGTTATAGTCAGGAATAATGTAACAACAGATAATGAATCTCTCTTAAATACATGTGTTTATATTTCAATGTTTCCAAAGAAACTAAAATTATATGGTCTTTGGGTATCTAATTGTATATTAGTTTGTTAGGTGAACAAATAAAGATTTAATTTGGGTAATATATGATTTACATACAATATAATGAATTCAAAATCATTACAAAGAAATACACGATTTTATTTTATGGGTGAAAATAATTTGATTCCATATTAATATAAAATATCAATCACACATCAATGGAAGCATCTAATGGTAAACGGTGAAAGAATAACATCATCATTATTTTATCATTTATTCTACTATAATCCCAACATATTAGATAAGATTAATTAATTTAAGAATAATTTTCTATATTTTGAGTATCATACCTTATTTCTCATGTAATATCTGCCACATTAGATAAAATAATGTTTTTAATATCCTGATACTCAGAATACTCCATGATAGAAAATCTCTTTCTACTATCTAGATGTGATAGAAGAAATATTAAGACTAAATATCATGATTTTTAACTCAAAACACATAATATAATAATAAATATGAATTTAACTCAATGAATCTAATAAAAAAACTTAAAATTAAATCATACTAAGATTTGAGACCATTAATTGAATCCATTCATACAATTTGTGTATATCGTTGGTCTATTAATTTTTTTTTTGAGGCTTCCTCTATTTGAATATACTTTCTCATAACATGAGAATACCTATATTGTGTAATTTTTTTTTTCATTTCAATATTATTAATCAATATATTCATAGAATTAGAAAACATTTAATCAATTATTACTTAACATTCTGATGAAACTAATTTTCCTTTACCCATAGTATAGTTTTTAACATCCCCCAATTAATTTAATAATTAAAATTTATTTTGTTAAACACCTAGGAAATCGTTCATGACATTCACAGTCCACAAACAATTATAAAATTCTTGTCCATTTGTTTTATATTGAATCAACATCAATTTAAAAGTATTGTTAACTTCTCTAATGAATATTTTAAGGTATACCACTACTTCATGACCTTCCAAACTACATTTCCCAAATCATATTCAAATTTAATTTTTTATTTTTAGATAACTATGGTTTTTATATGGTGATTTGTTCTATTCTTTGATATTTTTTAATAAAAGTCTTATTAAAACTCCTTATAAGATTATCACCGCTACAAATATAGATATATAAAATAATAGGGAATATGAATTTTTTCATTTATTATAAAAAAACAATGAAATTCTTGAATCATAGTTATTATAGATTTATTCTAGATATATCTAGATTATTGTAGTTGTTATTAATATGTAAAATTATATTCACCATTATTTATTCTTTATGTCATCAATAGCATGTTCTATCCTTCTATTTATGTGATTGAATGACTCAGAATATTATGGTCCCACATACCCTCTATATTAAAACTTATAAATTCATTTCACAATAATATAGAAATATTTTTAAAGTAATTATGTCATTATGTATCATGTGGTTGTGAAATTATCACGTCATTTTACTAAAAAATCATCATTTACCTTAATGGAATTTTAGAAGTCATCCATATACGTTATTAAATAATATTGAACAGTAACAAATATGACCTGACATTAAAACAATTATACTTTCTATTAGATGTTTTTTCCCAACCTCACCCACCCTAATTTAAAACTACAAAATCATTGATTTATATTTATTTTCCATAAAAAACATACCATATTATTCATGATTGTTTAATCTTTCTCATCCTCCAAAAGATTATTTTATATCAAATTTTTCACCATTACAATAATTAGATATTCAATCCTACCTTTGTAGAATTATAATTTTTCATTTTTTTCCCATAGAAACATTATAAATTATTTTAATTACCACAAATTGATGATAAATTAAATCATTTAATTACATTAACTGTTAAACTGATTTAATTATAAATAACATAACATGATGATGAATCATTTTATTTATTTATCTTAAAATTAATATTCTTTATGGTAATATATGTATATTAAATACACTATATATATTTTAGGGATATCTCATAACCCACATCAGATTCATTTTATTATCAACACTTTAGTTAACATATAAAAAATTTTAAATTTTAACCCAGTCCAAGAACAATTATTATTTTTTTCCTTTTCAAAAACCATTTAAATTTTCAATAAAATATTTAATGAAGTTGTAAAATATTATAAAATCTATGTTCCCCTTCGTTTTTTTATAATCCCTAGATATACTAACATTTTATTCTCTATTTTGTTTTCTCATTTCTTCAATGACAATGAAAAAAATTCGCTCTTTTTGGAGAACATTAATATTATTAATATCTTTATATATTATCTTATTGGGTAGTTTAGGAAGATAAAAATGTTAAATTTCTTCATTAATGAGAATTTTTTATGGTAACAATAAAAAATGTTTCTCAAAAATTTATTTATAATGATTGAATATTCATAATTTTGAATAAAACTCAGATATTGATTAAACATTTTCTATACCATATAACAAAATCAAAAATCATATCATTATCCCCCATATTTATATAATAAAATTCTATTCAATATAGTAATATCTCAGCTTTTATTAAATTATTATTAACTAAATTAAAACATATTAATTTATATATATTTCATCTACGATTTTAATACCCAAGAAAATTGCATATATATTCTCCAAAATGTAAATCATGATAGATTTTTTAGATTTTAGATCCACCAAAAAATTCCCCTTTTTATCATAATTCATTGCTACACCTTCATCAATGGGTTGAAATTCCCACAATAGTACCATCTGATACATTTAGGTGTTGTTATAGGGGATATTCAAACACCTATTACTACAACAACTATAATTACTCCCATTAATGGTGGGTTAACCGTGGTAGATGATATAGAGTAGATTCTATATCTATATGAATATTTTTTTTATCATTAGAGGTAGTATGGATCTGATAAACAAATTTGAGAGCATGGACGGATGAACTACTAGGGTATAATTTATATTGACATTAAAAAACATCATCCAAACATAACCTCTAAAAATATTTATGTTTCTTGACCTAGTAAATATTTTCCTTAAATATGACCTCATGATAAAATGTAACAGTAGGGACAAAGTAGAAATAATTTATTTATAAGATTCTTGTTGGACTCCTCATGTATTAATCATGTTTTAATGATCAAAAATATCATTAATAATTACAAATCCCACAAATCATATTAATAATGTGTATTTATGTTTCAAGTTATTTCATACCTTATAATGGTTAAGCTCAATTCAATTTATCCATATTACTGTTTAAGTCTGAATACAGTTATTTTCCTAAGTACAAGACATAGTGAAGCTTGACACAGTAAGTCAGGCACTGTGAGCAAGACACATGCACCGTGACCAGGGAGACAATGTGACCAGTGAGACACTGTGACCATGAGACACCGTGACCATGAGACATCATGACACAGTAATCTTGACATCATGAAGAAAGACAATAATAACAGACACCGTAAGACAGACACTCTGTTTGCCTAAGTTCCAGACACAATTAGAAAGACACAATCATAAAGGCATCGTGAATCAAGAAACTATGAGAAAGGCACCGGAAGCTAGAAACTGTAAGCAAGATACTGTGAAAGTGAAACCATGAAGACAACACCGTGAAGGAGATACCGTGTAGAAGACACCATTTTAATAACTAATGTGACACAATTTCTTAACTATTTTTTCATTTTTCTATTTAACTTTTTAACGGTCATATTTGACGTCGTTAATGCACTGAAATATTTAATGCTTTCTTTGTAGACATAATACGAGGTACGAGGTACAACACACATGGAACCTATTGTCCAAAAACCATGCATTCAAAGATAAATATAAGAGTTCGCAAGAGGAACAAAAATGGAGTCATATGACACACGACAACTCAAAAAACACCAGGGCACTGTACTAAATAGAATACCAATCGTGAGCACGACCAAGAAGAAGAGATTTCAAGATCATCAAAGAAGTAGTTGTCTCATGCATGAAATTCAACACTACTTAAGAACACACGAATTACATTGGACTCAAGAGAACATATTAACTCATGAAGAACACAAAATGAACCATGACACTCTGTTTTTTAACACAAACACTAGAGAAGGACTAAGAAGTATTTATGTATTATTCAAGGAGTCCAGAGCTACACTGCTAATCACTAGAGCATTCTAAACACAAATCTACTCTCTCTTAGTGATTCTTTTATTTATTTTTGAGTAGTGTGTGTACTCTGTATAGTTTACACACATTGACTCCTGCACTGAACTGGAGTATTTCTAAATCATCATACCAAATTCATTACTCCTATTAATGAAGACAATTGTGGAAGAGATCAATGTGTGTATTGGTCATTATTTTGTTTACACATGAAAACTGTGGAAGAGGTCCATATGTGGCATGGACAGTCCATGAACTATTGGTAACCCCGATCCATAATGAGGATTAGAGTTTATTTATATAAAATTCATGGTGGCAGGTGATCACCAAGTGGTGTGGATTAGGTCTCGGCTTGAGACTGAACCACTTGTTTTGTATCCACTGTGCTATCTAGATTTAGTCTACTCTGTTTTACTGCTTTACTGCACAATCCAGAAAAACAATAAATTCACATTGATAGTTATTCTTGGAAAGAAGTTATATCTAATTTTTCAAAGTACGATAACTTCAAATTAATTATAATAACACCAATTATGATTACTAAGAATTAACCAATATTCTTAAGAAGTTGTTTAAAAAGTAAAACTCCTATAATAGTATAACCTTGATTAATAGGGCTGTATCAATTTTTGGGGAAATAATTATTTTTAAAACTGATATCTTTTAAACAGAAATTTTTATATTAACTCAATTCATCCATCCCCTCTTGAGTTATATACTCTGAGCAACATTTGGTTATAAAAGGAGTGTTTTTTAAGACTTTGTGTAATCTTACTCAACTGTGATTGTAGTTTTACTTTAAAGATCTATAAATTTCATTCAATTTTAAATTTATAGCTCTTTTAAAGTAATTTGTTAGTATGGACAATAGATTGGAAGGTGATGCAACCAACAGACCAGCAATCATTAATGGAACAAACTATGATCAATGGAAAATTAAATTGAAAATGCATCTAAAGAGTATGAGGTTGGAAATCTGGCCATCAAATATAGATTAATACAATCTTCTTGTGACTGATAGAATTACATGGGATGAACCTACCAAACATCATTACAATAAAAATTACAAATCTATGAATGACTTATATTGTTACTTAGGAGATGAAGAATTTTATAGGATTTCTGCTTTTAAAACTGGCCATGAAATTTGGGATACCTTGTCTGTCTCACATGTAACACCCCGAGATTTTATAAGACATATTATTTTTAATTTATTTTATATCATCTTTTGTACACTACAAAAAGATTATCTTTCGCTATATGAAACACTGTATTAACTTGTAGTATACACAACACTATTCGTTGATTGTGTTACACAAAATTTCATGTTTGTTTGATAGATATTATTCTATGTAACATTGAATATATATATATATATTCTATATATAAATAAAATATGGTTGGATTATATTATTAAAAAAATGGAATCTAGCACTACACACAACCTTGACTTGGCTATCTTTACACGGAATCGTGACCTTCCATGATATTGTGTGTTCTACGCAATACTGAGTTTCACAAAACAGTGATATATTATTAAAATATTATATAAACTAGCTGTTATGGATATTAATACCCAATTTTTAAAATTTTATAAATTTAATCTTTCAAAATGTACTATATTTTTGGATTTAGAATATTGAAATTAGCCCAGGTTGAATTTTTTCTTTTTTTATGAAAACTTTCAATTTTTGATTAATAGTGAAAACAGTAGTATACTATTAAAAAACCAACTTTTTATTTAAATAATTATTTATTTTATTTAAATTTATTTTATGTCAAAATTGATACATAATACCTATATATATTCAATTTAATTCATAGGAGTCATTTTATAATAATTTTAGATATATAAATTTTTTTTTGAACATTTCACTGTCTTTTACCCATCTCCTCGGAGAATTTGCTAATTTACATAAAACTTAATTTTAATGCTTCTATGAGTGGAATTTATAAAATCTAACAGACATGGTTAATATCAAGGAGAAAAATGTGGTTTAATAAGATAATTTTTTTGTGAATAGTAACTTTTTAGTTTTAATTACCACGGTTAAAAGTAAATAGGGTAATTAATTGTAAAATGGTATTATTATTACCCTAACACAAGTCCTAATTCTATTGGATAAGTTAAATTCGAAAAAAAACAACCTTAGTGTTAAAATATTACCATTTAGGTTCACTTGTATAATATTATGACATTTATTATTATTTTTATTTAAGGAAAAGATAACAGAGTTAAAATCAATGTTTAATAACTAAAACATATTTAATATAAGATTATACATAAGATAAATTCAACTATAAATATTAATTATTAAGATAAAATGATTTCCCACATAATTATATTATATTTATAATTTTAAGACATTAAATATTTTAATTTATTTACAACACAATGATGATGTTGTAATTACCTTATTAATGAAATATTAACATAATTGATATTATAAATACCCAAATTAATGTAATTTGAGACTTTTTATGAATTCCACTAATTTTATAGCTTACAATTACATGTTATTATTTATTTGATTAACTTTTTGGATTAATCATGTTTTTATCATTTTTATAGAAATCAATTACCAAATAGTGTCAAAATTGACATAAAATAGTATTAAAAACAAATATTATATTATTAATTGTTATTCTATTACTGAATTTCTAAGGATCGGACAAATGACTTATAAAAAGTTATATATTTTAATAATTAACCTCTTGGTGTTACATTTTCCTGTTTTAGTATTTTTATTAACCTTATAGCGTAAGAATACAAGAAGACACGGTAAAAGATAAATTATTTAACTTAGAGTTGAATCTAAATGATAAGGTTAAAATAGTAACCAAAACTTGTCTAAAACCAATTGGTTGAAAGGATTTCGACACATACCCACTTTATCTTTGAAATAAAACAATTTAGAGCTATTATAAACCGAATATGACATTATTATAAAAAAATATTTTAAGTTTGTTTCCTAAAGTGCCCCTATCGTCGTTTATAAAAGGGCACCTCCTCCCTCTTCTATTTACACAATTTTGAGCCTTCATGATCAGAAAACCCCTGCCTATTTCCCTTCTAGACTTCCCCAAAAAAATTATAGAGGTTCTGGTCTACTCAAAAGACCAAATCTAGTGCCTTAAGTGGAGGTTAAGAAGAGGCGCGTCAAAGAAGAGGTAATATCCTTTACCGATTATTTCCAATTTATTTATTCTTCTACTTCTTATTACTTATTTGTTTCATCATAAATTAATAACATCATTATCACTAATATAATTATATGTTTTTATAAATAAGAAACAATCACATTTTACGTTCTATCCATCCTACGGAACACGAAATCACCGTGCGTGCGTACGTACAGAATACTATCTCCACGCTATGGTGTAATCTGTTTTTCCACCAGCACCTTACTTGGATGGGTATAATGGTTTAATGAATAAATATATATAGTTATTATAAAATCATATGAATTCTGATATATTATATCATCCACTCCAATTCAATTCAATAATAATGGGAATGATTTTATCGCTCGTGCTTACATACAGATTACCGTCTCCATGACGCGATGAAATTCATTCTCCATGTTAACCACTCAAGAATAATTATAAAGTATATATAATGAATAATAATGAAATATATGAGATGATAAAGCTAATGTATTTATGTATATATATATATATATATATATATATATATTTCATCTACTTACTTATATTCAAATCAATAAGGAAAGGAAAACAACGTTCATGCGTACGTACGGCCTACCGTCTCCATGAACGGTGTACTTCATTTCATTTATCTATCTATTACATATATATATACTGAATATATATGATGTATAAATAATTATTTACATTCATTATGTATATAAATCATGACATAAGTAATAATAATATAAATAACAATAAGTCCAGACACCTACGATAAATAAATTTTTTTTTACAAAAACGCTGCTTTAACGTGGAATTTAAAAAAGAATGGGTAATATAAAAGCCTAAGAGAACCATATATGATATTATAACAATGAATATTATTATATAATAAGTCAATGATATTATTTAAAGAACTATATAGGAGGTTTTGGATATGTATGAAGCGTGTCAGACCTAAGGTAAGGGATAATTATTCCAATCTTGTTCTTATCATAGATTGTTTATTCGTAAGTATTTACTAGGGTAATATCTTTCAACAATGTCCATAAAATGTTTTTCATAAAGTTTTTAACATTATTCCATGTATTTTTAAAGTCATTTTTACCCTTATTTTACTTTTACTTTGTGTTACGGATGGAATCATTAATTTTTTTACCATACATGGGACATTTTGACTTTTCCGTTAAAAGTATGAGGAGAATGTTTTTTAACTTATACGGCATGAACATATTTTTACGGTTTAATAAAGCCTTATTTTCATGAAGTTTACTCTACAAGATTTCATGACTATTTTCAACAAAATTCTATTCTTTAAAATTTTCATGGAATTTTTTGAAAAGAAAATGATTTTGAAAAAGAAAGGATATTTTCCTCAAGAATTCATTTCAAGTGTTTTATCAAAAACATTTTCCATATAAGATGGAATTATTTCATATGTTTATATTTCAAGTATAATTTCTATATTATTTAGATGGTTTCACTTTACCTGTGATGTAATGATATCCATTTTTTTATATGGATTATGTTATGATGGGATGATGTTTATGAAACCCTTTTTATTCTTTGGGTAATGATGAATGATTAATGTTCATGTTGTGGCACACATAATAATAATTTCATTATGAGATGGATGGGAACTATTTCTCCCTCCCATGCATTGGTAAAGATTTATATCTCATTAGATAGACATGGCTGGAATGGCAAGTAAATCTGGTTCAGTAATACAGGGCTGGATCGACAAGTAAACCAGGTTCAGTAAGGGACTTTTTCTACTAAGATGGTCTTGGAAGTAGTTCCTTGGATACTATGGAAATCATATCATGTGATAAATGGTTTTCCACAATGACTTGTTTTATTCCCATTCTATTTTATCATTATTGATGTTCCTTTACGATATATGCCTTACGTATTTCGAAGATTTAGGTCTTTGCTCAAGTTTTTGATGTTTAGATTTTATGCTCACGTTTTTGCATTCAAATGTTTATGTATTGTTTTATGTTATCTATTTTTACGCTTACTGAGCATTTGAGATCACCCTGTTTTATGTTTTATTTTCCCAATGATATAAATAATGGGTTTAGGTAAGAAAACAAAAAGAGGAAGATCTTTATGGGAGATGTTAAAAATCGTTCACCGTGATTAGAAGATTATTTTTTATGATTTTCCAAAGACACTAAACTATTACGGTCCTTGTGTTTTTTTTGTTATGTATTAAGTATTCCACAGAAGTAATGAAATTTCTATGTATGTCAGGATATGGGACTCTACAGTTGGTATCAGAGGAAAGGTTAAGTCAACCTTTGAAATCTTGGATGTGAAAACATTAGTGAGATCCCTAGAGATATTGCTAAGGTATGTCTAGGGATGTCTCTATGGTTAAGTATTATTATAGGTTTTAGTCCTATAATTACGGTAACTATCTTATAATTAAACCTAAGATGTTATATATAGAAAGTAATCCCACTTAATTATGTTTTCCTAGCATGATTTTTGCCTCTTACACTATTCTTTTTGTCTTTTAGACGATGGATGGAACCCAAAGGAACTGTGTTGATCAATGTAATGGGAAATGCAATGATTAACCTCCTGAACAAACCAATGCTAGGGGAGATAGAGTGAAAAATATTATTTCTACACTTACACAATCTATGAATCATTCTATACTTTCGAATGAGTAGAGAAGAGAACAATATTCTATTGAGTCCTTCATGAGGCAACACCCACCATCTTTCAATGGGTCTTCTGATCTACTTGTTGCTGAACAATGGATCAGTACCGTTGAAAAGATATTTTCCATACTTCACTATTTAAATCCTGAAAAAATAATTTTAGATGTTTACCATTTAGAAGGTGAATCATAACAGTGGTGGACTCTAATTAAGAATACATGGCCCCAAGATGAAATTGATTCCATGGAATGGAATGAGTTCAAGAATTTTTTTTTTTCAATATGTACTTCCCTCGTATTCTTAGATCAAAGAGAGAGAAGAAGTTCCTTGATATTATGAAAAACGATTATGAATCAGTTGGTATAAATGAAGAGAATTCTACAAGGCTTGCAAGGTATGCATCTGGCTTTATCATCCAACATGAAATTAAAGTTGTTCGATGCTTCACTGGCATAAAACCAAGTCTTCTAAGGGAATTAGCTATAAGAGGCATCAGTGTCTATGAATAAATTATGCGTTGTGCTATCAAGGTAGAAATGGAAGTTGGTGTTACATATCCATCTCATGGTTTTGACAAGAAACAAAAGATGGAGTTCACAGATAAATCTCAGAGCGATGGTGAAAAAGTATATGAATGTTTCTTTATGCAAAAATTGTTGAAAAAATCATTGTGAAGATTGCATAAAAGGTACTAGAAAATGTTTTATGTGTGGAAAATAAGTTCATCGAGTAGTTGAGTGTCGAAGTAGTGGAAAAAGGGTTACTAATGATGTGAATAACAAAAAGACTACAGAGAATGCTCCACCAACACTTCAATGCATCATGTGCAAGGAAATTGGGATTTATGCTAATAAATTACATAATCCATGGTTTAATGTTGATCGACATTAGCAACAACTAATGGAAAATGGAAAATGGAAGTCACATGCGATCACTATTGGCCATGTTGAATATGACAACGATGTGGTGTAATGATTAATTGTTTATGTAATGGGATTCCAAAATAATGTTGTATATAGTATCGTTGAATATTGGAATATATTGGTATTATTCTTTTATGGTTTTCAATAATTTTATGGTACCAGTAACCATGGAAAGTGATTGCTATATTTTTAGAAGGAAGATGATATGCACATAATGAGTGGATACATAGAAAATAAATGTTTGATAGTTGTAATGAGCTCATGATTGATATAAGGACTAAGTGATATCGTGGTTTGAAATTTAGGTAAGTGGGAAGTGTTAAATTTTGATAGCATTCATGTTTTCACTAAGGTTCAATGGGTATTCATTTGTCAAGAGAATACATTATTATGGTATTCACATGATTGTAATTTGACCAACAAGATATATCGTATGATATATGGGGGATAAATGATGGTATTCACATGCTCGGAAAATGAAATTTCTAGTAATTGTATTCTTTAAACTATGAGCTTGGATAGATGTATTTTGGATAAGCCTAAAGATTAGAATGGATTATGATGGACATAAGTTAGTATTGTTTAAGACTAGAATATTTATTAGATATTATTGATGGGTTGTTATAATAATCTATTTTTAGAAAAAGGATAACCTGCAGGATGGGAGACAACCTGTCATGTCGGGCAAGGCTGTGGGAATCGATCCCACAACCATAGTGCGACAGTCCTTTATTGCCTACCATTGGCCTACAAGAAGTCCCTGGTTAGTATAAACTAGTTTTATTTTATTAAAGGGTATGATTTATGATGTATAAGTCCATTTTAAGAACCATATATGATTAATCTCAACAAATATGGACTTATGTATATTTAATAACTTATGATAGAGGCGGATGGAATGACCTTTCTTTCTATCGCAGGATCTTCTAACACTTCAAGAATAAAAAAATCAACTTTATTTCTTTAAATAAGAGATGAAGTGGAAATTTTTCATAGGATGAACAACTATTATATTACACTAAAATCAAGTAAGTATTTCTTCTAATTCAAAATTTTCAACTTTAGGGAAATGATATTGAAAAACAAAAATGATGTCATAGTGCTCTCATATCTGATTAATCTGATGGTACCTTAGATCATCAAAAATTTATGGCATTACTACTGTTGGCTTTTTCATAGCCATGTCCTCTACCACTCTTAATTAGAACATGATGGTTAGATTTCTCTTCCAAATCCATATTTTCACCTATGTTCTCATATATGAAAACACATGGATTAGTTAATTTGGGTAACCGTTATGTTTCATACATTTTATTTTAAATTTAGTTTCAGTATTCTTTTTTACGATGTGGGTTTCTATGAAAGAAACTCTCATGTAATAAACTATCTATAACGCATAAGAAATTCGATGGTGAAATTCATTTTAAGGCAGGTAGAATGTAACACCCCGAAATTTTAAAAGATATATTCTTTTAAATTTCTTTCATATATTTTTTTGTATGCTACAACAAGATTATAATGCGTTATACACAACATTGTATTAGCTTGCAGTATACAAAACACTATTTTTGGATCGTTTTGCACAAAATTTCAAGTTCGTTTGAGGCTAATGATGCTGAGTTTGATGAAGAATCTCACCCTACTGAGTCATATTCGGTGGACACTCAGTATAAATTCCCTATCTTTTATGATGTGACTGAATCTCAACAGATTACTTCCACTGGGATTGATAATTATTCTTTGTTTCAAAAAAATCTATCACACTCTTTACACCTGAATATGCACCTCAACCTGAACCTAAACCTCTGCCTAAGCCTATACCTATACCACTTCCTGCACCTGCACATTCACCTAAACATCAATATTTTGTCAGTAAGGATGACTTGAAAGTCATTTGAGACACTATCTTAGCTGGAGTTGAGAAACTATTGTCCTTTAAACCTCGTCTTGTGACCCAATTGAATTAGAGATATTCCTTACTTATTTTAGAAAAGATCATCAGGAAAATTATACTAAATATGATTCATGAAATTCAAGAAGTAATGGTTGAGAACAAGTTTCTCAGTACTAAAGATGCAACTCTGAAAAGCATGGTTAAAGACATACATAAGGAATTCCATTCAAGATCAGAACCTGTTTCTGCTCCTCCTTCTCTTGAACCTTATGTATCAAACATCTCTCACGATATTCTATCCCAGATTCACCCATAGCAGAAATCATTTGATTAAATTAATGGAGAAAGGCACACACAGATGTTTCACCGCATGAGTTAACTTGTGGAGAACCTGAACAAACTCACAGATGAATACACTAGTTGTCTTCAAAAGGTCATGAAACAGCTCATGTATCTAACCACAATGGTGAAATCATCTACTTCCCCTGGTCAAACCTTTACTCCTTCGTTGGATATTCATCTACTCAAATAAATAGTCAAGGAAGAAATTCAGAATTCCTTCATTGGCTTTGATATGGCATCTTTATCTGAAGTAGTTAATAATAGTGATATAGTGCTTGACTTGGATCAAATACATTCAAAGATTGCCAATGATGATCAGCAGGAAATATCTAAGAAGGTTTACTTCTATTTCAACTGTATGTTCTTCAAAACTGATATGACCAATCACTTTAAATACATTGTTGATAATCTAAGAATACCTCATGTGACTCAGGCCTTCAATGCTCATGTTGAGAAGCTCATTAAGTTTACCAGATTGTTGGACATGTTCATGGAAAATAAAGATGATTTTGAGAAGGCTATGCAGTATGGAGGATAGATTATTTCATACTTTATTATGCTTCTGAGACCGTATCTTCATGTGAAAAGCACAACAATTGTAGCTCCAATGGATGCTCCTCTCAGACCTGGATTACCAACATTCACTTATGCCTTAGCTTCCACATCCATGTCTGTTGGCCATGCTCTTAGTTAGATCAGGAATGTCATCCTTGACCAGCAGCTACCTAGATCTTCTACAGCTTCTACATTGACTCCATCAATCTTCGAAGGCCTCCCATTACCTTCTCTATCTACAAATTCTATGCTTTCTTCTATATTAGAAACTAACCCTATGGTTTATTCTTCTGCTGCTGATAAAGGAAAAGAGAAGGACAATCCCTGAAGAAGACCAGTGAATCATATTTTTTGATGGGGATGTCATTATTTTTTGTATTTCTAATGTATGTTTGATTCTGAACACTTTTAATGTCATATGAACAGGTTTCCCTCTATTATTTCTACTTTTTGATAATTGCAAAAGGGGAGAAAAAGTGAGAAGTTATCTGTTATTCTATATGTTATTTTCTTTGTAGTTGCACTCAATTTATCCTTTAACTGTACTTGATTTGTGATCATAAAAAAGGGGGATATTGTTGGTCTTCACATGTAATAATCATGTTTTAATGATCACAAATCTCCATAATATTTAAAAATCTCATAAATCTTATTAATCATGTTTATTTATGTTTCAAGTTATCTCATAACATATAATGGTTAAGCTCAATTCATTTTATGCATATTACTATTTAAGTCTTAATACAGCTATTTGCCTATGTACAAGACACGGGTAAGCTTGACACAATATGTCAGACACTTTGAGCAAGACATAGAAACCATGACCAGTGAGACAATGTTACCAGTGAGACACCGTGACCATGAGACACTGTGACTATGAGATAGTGTGACACAGTAATCATGACACCGTGAAGCAAGACACTAAGAATAGACATCGTAATCTATACACTCTGTTTTCCGAAGTGCCAGACACAGTTAGCAAGACATAGTCATCAAGACACAGTTGATCAAGAAACTCTGAGCAAGGCACTGGAAGCCAGCAACCGTAAGCGAGATACCATGAAGGTGACACCGTGAAGTAGACACTGTGATGGAGATATCGTGAAGGAGACACCATTTTCATAACGATTGTGACACTGTTTCCTAACTATTTTGTCGTTTTTCTATTTAACTTTTTAACGGTCATATTTGAGGCCTTTAATGGACTAACATATTTTATGTTTTCATTATAGACATAGTATGAGGTACAAGGTACAACACACATAGAACATGTCGGAAAAACCCATGAATTCATAGATGAAGAGAATAGTTCCCAAGAGTAACAAAAAAAGAAGGATACGACCCACGACAACTCAAAAAACGTGAGTTCACTGTACTGAAAAGAACACCAATCATGAGATTGACCAAGAAGAAGTGATTGCAGGATCTTCAATGAAGAAATTGTCTTCTGCGTGAAATTCAACACTACTGAAGAACACACAAAGTACATTGGAATCGAGACAACATCTTCACTCTTGAAGAACGCAGGATGAACCACAACACTCTGTTTTTCAACACAAAAACCAAAGAAGGACTAAAAAGCATTTATGTCTTATTCAAGGTGTCCAGAGCTGCACTGCTAATCACTTGATCATTCTAAAATCACATCTACTATCTCTTAGTGATACTTTTATTTATTTTTGAGCAGTGTGTGTACTCTGTATATTTTACACACACACTGACTCCTATACTGAACTGGAGGATTTTAAAATCCTCATACCAAATTATTTACTCTTGTTTACCAACGACTGCGGTGGAATAGGTACCTATGTGTCCTTTCCATTATTATTTTTACCCACGAAAACTGTGGTCGAGGTCCCTGTGTGGCATGGATTCTCCATGTACTGTTGTTAACCCTGATATAGGGTGTGGATCAAAGTTTATTTATACAAAATCTTTGGTGGCAGGTGATCACCATGTGGAGTGGATTAGGTCTCGAATTGACACTGAACCACTTGTTTTATATCCTCTATGCCATCCAAATTTAGTCTACTCTATTTTACTTCTTTATTTCACAATCTAGAAAACACTAAATTCACTTAGATAGTTAGTCTTGGAAAGAAGTTATATCTGATTTGTCTTAGTAGGATAACTTCAAAAGTAATTTTAATAATATCAATTCAGATTACTGAGAATTAATCACTCTTCTAAGAAGTTGTTTCAATAGTCAAACACTTATAACAGTATAACCTTGATTAACTGGGTTGTATCTATTTTTGGGGAAATCATTATTTGTAAAACTCATATCTTTTAAAAAGAAATTTTTATAGTAACTCAATTCACCCCTCCCCTATTTATTTAACTACTCTTAGAAAAAATTCTCAATAAAATCATAATCCATACAACATTTGAAACACACCATAACAAAAATGATTAAATATATACTTTTATTTGAATAAAACTTATTTAGTATCATAGTTTCCATCTCTTAATAATTGTTTATATACTTGAAACATCTTGTTTATAATTATTTTTTAGTCACCTAAATAGTAATTCATCATCATCTAAGTAATCAATATAATGCTAATATTTATTTGAAATGATTATATGGAGACAAAAACATAATATTTTCACAATTATAGTCTTCCCTAATAAGCTAAAAGAATTATACAAAAACCCTAAAAATTAATCAATCCCTTTAAAAGTTATATATATTAGGATAGGTGAACTTGAGAATATTTATAAATCCTTAATAATATGAATCTCTAAAATCTAAACTAGAGAAACTATTCACATATAGTTATAAATTTTATTAAAAATATTAAATAAAATAATATAATAATCATTGTTAGCTTTTTAATTTTCCATGAATTGTGAGACACCATGATGATCAGTAGGTCTTACCATTTCCATGTAAAGACCATAATTAATTCTGAAATTATATCTTCATTTACTATGTGAATAATTAAATATTAAATGTCTCAGAATAATTAATCATTTAGAATACCAGATAATTAATGTTCATCTTCAACATACTAACTCAATTAATGAACAATCACATTCTAATTATTCCTTCTACATAAGAAATAAATCATTGATGGGTTATGATTGTGTCTTACATATAAATGTGCATTAAATTATATTTCATGACTGATTAATGAAATCATAGTTCTTTACATAGTATATTCAATCTCGTATACATGTTGATTCATGTTTTATCACATAGACTCATTATTATCACTCATCATTAAACAATGCATTTCATGTCTCCTAAACTGCTCATCCAAAACACACATGAAACAAGATAGTTAGATGTAACTAGTATGTGTCTTCAATAAAATATAAAATTATATGGTTCATTCTATAAATCAGTACAATTAAATTTTAAATTGATTTTCATCGATAGCACTGTAACTATATTCATATATAGTAATATCAAAAATCCAGCATATATTCGAAAAAAATTAAACATAATCATTCATATTATCATGATTTAATGGATACATGGTATTCCATTACGTAAAATATTAAACTCCACGATTCATTTTTACATTGAATCATAAGATAACCTCATGATAACAACTAGTGGTAGTGTATGATATATGGAAAAAAATTGATAGCTGGAGATAGAAGAAAATTCATTCAAGAATAACATAATTTCTTGTCATAATGCACAATGGTTGGATATAGTGAAATTATAAACATCTCAACTTATTAAAAAAATTAAAATCAATGTTTTATACAAGATTACCCATATTCCATCTGGAATACTACCACAGAATATTGAATCAACTCTGTTTACCCTTATGTATATATAAATTACACATAATACGGTTTTTAAGTCTCAATGTCCCATTATGTTGTGCATCTCCCAATTTTGAAGTGAAAAATCACACCATTAGAAAATGAATTTTATACATTGATGTTTTTAAAATTACCATTCCATAATACATTCCCTACCCACATGCAATGTAGTATTACCATATAAGGTATGATCATTTACCATGAACATGTTTTATAAAACATAATGTACCATTATTTTGAAAATGTATGGTATAAATTACCCATACATTATTCATATATTAGATCTATAAATCATAGGATACAATTAAATTGGTAGTCAGCATTGTTCTTATATCCTCCTAGGTTTCTCAATTCCATTTCATAATTCCCAATTAATTTTAATGTTTTTTGGAAATCCATTCAGGATGGTTCATGATTATGGTTTTTTTATTTTTAAATATATATTAAGGAATCAATATTAAAGTATGATAAATTCTTCTATGATATGTATTTAATATAGGGAAAAAGAAATGGGAAGAGTCCTAGTATTATGGAAAAAGTATTGAGGTGATTCCTTAAAATTGTTATGGGATCATTGGTTTCTATATGAAAAAGTAATTCTCCAGGATTGGTGATGATACCTATTTAATTTTTAGGGGCTCATTAATTGTTATTTGGTAAAAAATTACTTATTATTGCAGATGATCCTTGAAAAATTAGTACATATTCATCTAATTGAATTGGATTTCATTATTATACAATTATACTTGTAATGATGATAATATTCAATTATGATCATAATTTAAAATACATGATTCATAGAGGACACATTTTTTGATATAATTTTTGTAGATGAATGATTTGATGAACAACATGATATATAAGTTTTATTTATTCATAACATGATAAATTCAATGGCCAAATATGTTTTTAATTCAATGAATATTAATCTTATTATATATTTTATTGAATAATTTAAATATCATGGAATCCATATTTTCATATAAATATTAAATTATATAATATTCATCTTTAGTGGATTTCGATTTATAATTTCATTAGAAAAGAAACAACATATATGAATTTATGGAGTCCCTAAAAATACTCAATTTCGTGAATTGAAAAATGGTAGCTATGAAGGAAAAGAATAATATTTTCATAAATTGTGAAATCATGATTATTATTCGGTGATTTATAGTTTAATATATTGGAGACTTTACATCGTTGATATTACATTGTTTATAAAAAAATTTCCCAACCCGCAAGACTTACTTTGATAGTCTCAACCATGTATTGGATGGGTGCGATGGTTAACCACACCCAAGGGTGTAGCTCTGGGAAACACCTGGGAGAATATATATACCTTAATTATTGTTTCATTGGTATTACATCACATTAGTGAAAAAGAGACCAATTTTTATCAGGGCTCAGAACCGTGTGGATCTATACTTGTATTATAATCAATGTATGAGGTTCTTTGAGGTTTTGATTAATTCCATTGTAGTTATATTGAAAAAAGATTGAATGATGAGACAATTTCATGACATGATATGTTAGAAAACATGAAATAGGGTTTCATAATGTGTAATATATCACGGTTTTACGAATAAATAATGTGAATAGGTGACCTGTTATCATGTAAAACTGAACCATAAAAATTAAATGAATTGAAAAGTGTTTACATGCCATATAAATCCCCAATTCAATTGTTTTATAAAATTTCCCTTTAAATAGGATTTCAAACCCTTTGGTTGTAATGACTCTATCACTTCTCTACGAAACCCGAAAACACCCTCTATAATTTCATGGGGAATCCATTATTGAGGATAGATTCATAGAATAAATCTTCGATCTGTGATGAACCTAGTTTATCTAACGCATGGTTTCCCAAATTATTCTTTTGGTTTCCTAAAGTTAGATCACTTTTCCACACATTGTTTTTTTACATGTGATGGTGGAAGATATCCAATTTTTAAAATGGTATTATTCCTAGTTTTTGGTCGATGTGGTTTGATTGTGATATCCTTGGGTGGATGAAGTTATTTCATAAGGTGTGATCAGTGATCCATTGAATGATATATTCTCATGAAAATAAATTCAACATAATTTTTTGATATGGTATTTTTTTTCTATATTTAATTTCGTGCAATCATAAATTTATCATGATTTAGTAATTGGATCACACATAAATTAACTGAATAATTACATGACCAAGATTACTGAATTATCATTTATCACTTGGAGATGTTGTTGTTTAAACCCTGATATTAGTTTTCCATTTCATTTTGTAGATAGTGCAGTATCTATGATTTTATTTTCGTGATTTTTTAGCTTGAAAAATTGCTAAATAATTTAAATCCCTAATTAGATGATAATTAATTTTATAAATGTGTAAAGAAGAATGTTTATTGAATTCGAATGTTGTTGTAATTTGATTACAATGAATCTGATGTAAGAATACAATGTTAATTGAAGTGGTTGATGAACCACAAGAGATTTTATACTTCTTGATAAAATAATTAAAGGGATGATATATTTCATAGTTTTTTAAATTGTGATACATTGAGATAAAATGTTTCTTAGGATTCCAATGGTTATAACCTATGAATAATGGATGAGATTATTAAAGATGGAATATGAAATAATTTTCAGATAAATTATAATGTCCTTTTAGGGCCTATGTTTCAATTTTTATTTTAATGATAGATCTCATTATGATTTCGAACCGTGATATTTTGTTATTTATAAGAGATGAATGCCTTGATTTTATAGATAAAATTCAATTTTCAATTGTTTTCTTGATACTTGTGATTCTAGACTGGGATGGATGAGACTCTAGGGATATTATTGTATGTGGGATATGGAATCCCCAATGTGGTGTGATACATGGATGGATGAATCTAGAGGGTTATTGTGGTATGTGGGGAAGAGATTCTGGGATGTGATGTAATCATAGGACAAATGGGCCTAGAGGTCAGTTGTTTTATGAGGGTCATGGAGGCTCAGTTATTTTTGGTAGTATTAGATTTATAGAGTGGTTTTATGAATAATTTATTTCTCATGGGTGGACGTGGAGACTCTACAGAAGGAGGAATTGGTTGAAGATAGACTTACCTGTTGATATGAAATATGTATGCTTGTTTAAATTAGAAACATAAATGATCTCCGTGTTTTAATTTATCATTTTTATGTTCCCCACATCTTGAGGGAGATGGTTTTCATTTCTATCCTTCGTTTATAGGAGATGATTTGCATGGTATTCCACAAGATTCATTTTTTTACTCGTTGGATAAGCCTACACTACAAATATAGGTGGTGAAGTCTTGATGAGTAGTTCACCTAACCACCATGTATATACCCTTAAGTTTGATATCATAGAATATTTTCCAAGATAACCTGGTAATATGGAATGTATTTATGTTAATTAATGAATAAATTTTAATCCCATGGGGTTGGAGCATTCTAGGAAGCAATTCTGAGGTTGTAATTATTAGAATCAATGGACTCAGATTTCTTATGCCTGAAGGGAATTTATCAAATTATAATTCTAAGTTATTTTAATGTGGAAAACTATAATTTTTAATTACTTGATAAGTAATTATTCACCTAATGTGAATATGATTGAAATGAATAATTTAATTTAATTTAAATGATTAAATTGTTGTCTACTATATGATACCTCTTCGTAAAGGATCTGGCCATGAATCATAGTGATTATAGTTACATTAGAGACTGGGAGTAGGTTTTTCCAATAGTATGTTTCTGAATTAAATGGCATCAAGTAATTTATCGCCTTTTATTTTCTATTTCACCATGTCAATTATAGAAACTAACAAACATGGGATTTCGAGTCTTAGAAGTTCATTCCTAAATATCATCATGGTAGGATGAATGGATGACTGCCTCAATTATCCCTGCTCTCATATCATGGTAGTTACATGTACTTGTATGCTTGATGGTAAGTTTTTTCCTATTGTTTTTGTAGAGGGATATACATTCTTATTGTTTATCAGACACTTATATTCTTGATATAGTTTCATAAGGACTAGTATTGGAATAATATGAAAAGGATATGATGGATTGTGGATCCTTACTCGGTGTATGGGTTATGATGGATTGAGGTATACAACATGATGTATGATACATGTTATAAGGATTGTTCTAGATCCAGATAACTACAAAGTAACTTTTGAATGCATTAACATTGTGGTTTTTTTCGGATCTTAAAGTTGGGGTGCTTCTCCCATGTGTCTACATGATATAAATTTTGGATATATATTATTAGGACATATGACATTGGGTTAGTGAAACAAACCAACGGGTAAGTGAAATTGGGGTACCCCTAATATTCATTATTATATTATTTTTCAATATATGTGATACTTTGTGAGAGTATCCATGGTTAGACTAGGAACATTTCACAACCTTTTAGGTGACGGGTGGGTTTCAATTTTTATTCACTATGATTAAACATCATTTCATAAAAATATTCATGAGAGGATCTGGGGAGGATCATATTGAGTATAATATTATACTCACCCATTGTATATATAATCTATTTTTCAGGTAAGTAGGAGTAGGTTGGATATAATGTTGTTACTATTGGCCTATTGGTTTTGTTGGAGATGTTTGGGATTCTTGATCACTTTTTCTTTTACATTTATTTTTCTTCTTACAGTTTTCATTTTAATTGTAGTAGTTTTTTCTTGAAATTACATATGCTAACTTTTTATTTTATTCAATATTGATTTATAAAATGGTTTTTTTGTTTCTTTCTTATATCTTTCATTCACAAGAATTATTGTAGAGGGTAATACCTCCCATGTGCATGTCTATTAAACATTATGGTATAGTCTCCATCATAGGGCCTAGTGGAGGAAGGACTTGGGATTTACTATATCTTATCTCACATTACCATCCCAATAGAGGTAAAAATTGTCGGGAGGTGTCATCATAGAGTGGTATAAATGGTCTGGTTGGGGAATAGGATGGAGTTTGGAGTTAGGATTATGTCAGGTTACTTAGAATGGAATCGAAACTATGTTAGTTAACTTAAGAAATCATTGTATAAATGTCCTAGTAGATGAGACACTAGTATATAGGGACCCCTTAAGTCTAATACACAAATAATTATTCAAATATATTCCACTAAATTAGGTGATTTAGGTTGCATTAGAATGACATAGGAAACAATCTTGAATAATTATTCTTGTTACATAATTGAAATGGATATATATTGGGATATGTTATACTAAAACAAATAAAATAAAACAATTAATGAATTATAAAGACTTACATATTCTAGTTTTAGGAGCACAATTTTTTTATTCTTTTATATTCAATCCTCCATGTCGACATTCGTGTCAGTTTCACGATGATGAAGTTCGACAAGTTGAACCAAAAAATCGTAGCAGAGTAGAAGTTGATGATAACAACACTTTGAGGGGGAGACTCTTTGAGTTTCAGCACAGGAGTCCATATAAATTTGAGGAATCAATGTCATATGTAGTCATGGAAGATATGTTTGAGATTTACGTGATGTCCTTTCGTTTAATCCATTCTCAGAGGTAGCATTGTGTATCATTGATCATGGTAAAGAAATGTGGGGCAACATGGCAGTGGTGGTTCTTGTTCCTTGGAGATAAAGAGGTGTCATTTGTCTAATGGGTGGAGTTCCAAGACTCTTTTAACGATGACCTTATTTCATAGAAAACAATGGTGTCTAGTCACTTGGAGAATATTAAACTTTAGTAAGGTTCCTCTAGTGTGTGAGTGTTTGGGATCTATTCAAGGAACCTTGTAAAATATTATTTAGACCAATTTTATGATGTGGATAACTATGTGAGGAAATTTGATGTGTCTTTGGGTATAGAGACCCAGCACCAGGTTTCCTTGATTATACGAAAGACACATTTCGAGGTGTTCGTAAGAGGTGATGACATCAATAGGACGTTACACAGAACATGATTTTCATGAGAGGGGATTTGTCATTGTAACATCCCATGTAAATAAATAATATGAAATTTTATTATTTAAAAATATTCTTGAATTAAATGTTAATTTTAAATTAATGGTGATGTTATGTTTGACTGCGTACTCGACAACCAACAATGTGTTTCTTTCAAATCTTACATTTCACACAATGATGAGTTATACTGAAAAATAAAAATATAATATTGTCATTTTAAATGGTTGTTATCTCATAGTTGTAGTATTGGTTTGAATGAACTTTTCTAACTACAATATTTTTATACATTTTATTTAAAAGTTTTTTCGTTAATACAGTGAATGATAGTGTCTTTAAATGTGAATGATACTAATTTTAAGCATAAATATTCTAATAATCATTAAAAGGTCGATTTAACACCTTTTGATAGATAACCCTTTTTCAATACTGTATTTGTCACTTAATTATGATCTATTTGAAAAAATATTGTTATTTTTTAAAATTGGGAAATCAAAATTTAATTTGGATGAAATTTTGTTATTTTTAGGATAATGTTCATTTTTTTTTGACTAGCGAAAAATAAACCATTTTAATTCAAAAATGCCTTTTAATATAATTTATTTACACGGATAGAAAATGTTTTTAATTTTTTTTAAAGTGTAATTAGATTGTATATTTAACTTTTAATCCAATATTGTTCATTGTATGTAATTTTACATTGAAATATGACATAAAAAATTTTCAATCTTTTGACATCTTTTATTTGAAAAAAACACGCTTTTTCTTTTGGAAATAGGAATTAACATGAAATTAATTAATGCCAATTTTGTGTTATAAATTAGAGAAATATATCCCATATTTTCTATCAGGAGGTCCAGATTGGGTGAATAGTTATCTTTTATTTTTAGACATTATGAATATTTTCTTCAGTAAATATTTAATTCACCATGGTTAAAAGATAAATATGAAAAATAAGGGTAAAAATTATTATTATAATTATAATAAATTACCTTGACATGTGTCCTAATAATATTGGTTAATATATTTCAAACCATTGGAATAATGGGGTCGATTTGTGGACCCCATGGAGCCACATGGTGGTGTTAATGAAACTTTATATTAATTAATTTAATGTAAAGACAAAAATGACATAATCTTATATCATTTGGTAAATAAATTTTTTATGAGGTTATATAAGATATATCCATGTCTATAAATATTTACTTGAATGATTAAAAGATTAAATTAAAAATTGTATTTTATTTTTAATTTGTAGACATCAAATAAAAAAAATTATTTCTCACACAATGATGATGCAATGGTTTTCTTATTAATGAATGATTTAAATCAATGAGATTATAAAAATTTAAAAAATATCCAATTTCGGACCAATAATTATTGGATGATTTTATTTCGAACATTAGTCATACAATCTTCTAATTTAATGAGTTTTTGACCTTTTCTATCAGAAAATATATTTATAATAAAATAATGTTTTCGAACATTCCTAAAGAGTCCCTCCTCCCCCTTATAAAAGCCATCATCTCTAACCCATTACTCACATCTCTCAAGACACATGGATCATCCAAACATGGACCAATTAATATCTGTAAATCCCTCCCTTTATCTTATAACACTTCTTCTATGCATAAGGTAGTTGAATTAAGCCTTTTGGTTCAATCCAAAGGGAGATACCTGATTTAAAGGTATCATCCTCTCTTAATTTCGTTTCTATTATTTTACTTCACCAACCCTGAAAACTCTATTTATTCATTTATTTTATAAATAAACCACTATAATAAATATAAAATGTTTATGTAATGAGAATAATTCATACCACACTTACACACATATCCATATATTGGATATGAACAAACTGTTTTGCGGACAGTGAACTACTGCCTCCCGAAATGATGATTATTCAAAAATCATCTACCACCTCTCACGGTGGACATTATGATAAAAATTTTATGATATATGATAAATAATTTGTTTTATTTATCAATATTATTATTAAATTCCAATTTATATCATACCTTTATGCTTTTCATGTTGTATATATAGGATAATTTCATTTAAAAAAGTGTAGACTACCACCCCCTCGAAGTGATTTGACTCATTCATACCATACATTGAATGTATAACTGAGGGTGTTAATTAAATTATGAAATGTATATAAAATATTAAATTATACTGTAATTATAATATACTTATTTATAATTATGTTTTCATTTATTTAAAAATGTAAAAAATAAATGGAAATAGCATTCATATTTACGTACGACGTACCGTCTTCAATAACGGTGCATTTAATTTTTTATGTCCAAATGTTATGGGATATAATAAATACATATATACTATATATATGTGATATATATGAAATATAAATCATTAATATCCTTCTGTTCATATTGAAAATATTTCCACAATGATGAATTGTAATTATAAAAAGATCATTTTTAACTCAAATTCTGAATATCGATAAAACGTTTGATATGAACTAAAATAATTAACTAATTGTTATTTCAAGGTAATAAGTTATATAAAAATAATAATAAACAATAAAATGGGTCTTGAAAAATTATAAATTAACTTATGTTGATTATTCCGTATGAACATGGAACAAACGAGTGAAGTCCGACATGAGGTAAGGGAACTTCTTCACCCATTTTCCATTTTTTAGGATGAACAACTACTTCCTGATTATGTCATTCAATAGATATGTGTGAATGACACCTGACTATTTTAAAATTAATATACAATTAAATTGTGGTTATCTATATTTGTAAAACATAATTATGTCCTTGATTATTCTTTAATTTAAGGATATGATCTTTGTAAGATAACCATTCACCCTCCTCTTTTAGTTAACGACATGGTTTTTGTTATGTCATGAAATTTACATTATCTTATATTGGGATATATTCTTATATGTCCTTATTTATGTAAATTTTTTGTATAAGTGATGTGTCACCATTTTCTCTCTTATCAAATCATTTTTTGAACATTAAAATGATGTCGTTAAGCTGCTAAATTTTGGTAAGGAACAATGTCTCAATCTCCTTTCATTTGAAGAATATATTGATATTGTGCACTTTTATTAACTTTGACAGTGTATATAATGGTATTTTACATATTATTTCATTGATATCCTTAATATCATGATATTGAAAGATCTTTCTAATTTAATTATTTATTATTTTTATTCACGTATTGTCTAAGTGGTAACAGAATCTTTATCTAAAATATTGTTTTAAATGTTATAAAGATTTAATATTATAAATATTTCTCATTAATGTCCATGTTTTTTAAATGATTTTAAGAATTTAATTATATATATATTAATTTTTTACCATAAATATCCCTTTAAAATTTTCAATGTGGTATGGGATACTTTGACTCAAAAAACTATTTATTAAATCATACAAATGGTTTTTGAAATAGATTGGATATGTGAATACCCTGAAAATTTATATAGTGATTGGAATGAGGAAATTTCTCCGTAAAATTATTATTTTCATGTGCTATGAATATATTTTTTTGGTTCTTGTCAATTTTTTAAATAAACAAGTGGTTTCGGGATAAACATATGGTGGGTGAGCCCCAAATAGCACTCCAATGCATTGGGTAACAAACAGAGGTAAACATTAATGTTTCTCCTATGTAATTTATGGAATATATTGTAATGGGTATTCCAAATGAAACTCTTTACATAGTTGTGAAAACTAAAATTTAGGTATGTGATGTGTTCCATAAGTTACCTTCATGATTTTTAATTTTTATGTGTTATTCATAAATCTTATGATTTCATGATGTATGTTATGATTGAAATGTATGGTTTCATTGATTTTTATTTATTGATGGGTTAATGTTTCCTTTACTTATTTTCCTTACTGATCTTTTTATGGTCATCCCATGTTTTGAAATGTCTGTCACATGACTTACAGATGAATTAAGTCAATTATGGGAGCAAGTAAAAGTCGTGATGTTTAAAACATGGATCAACACTTGTTTTTAAGAGTTTTTATTTTATGAAAAAATGGAAACCAGGTAGAACTGTATAATTTGTAATTTTTTTAGATGTAATGTAATTTTTATGGCCTAATTCTCAAAAAATCTAAACATGAAATGATCTCTAATGTGAATTCTTTATTTAACTCATGATTTAGTAATTATTAATGCTAGATCGTTATAAATGTTATGAAAGGATGGTTTGGACATCTTTAGAGATTATGAGTTTTCGTTAAACACATTGTTAGTTCTTATGTCTATTATTTCAGTTAAATCCAGGTTTTATAACTGTTAAAAATAAAGGAATATCTATTAAAAATAGAAGTAGGAGTATCTCAAACATAAATCATATCTCTTACGGATGACATGCTTGCAATAATTATTGCAAATTCATGTTTAGATGATTTTGAACCTTTTTCTAGCATATAACTCACATGCAAGCAGTAGTTTGAGATATCAAACACCTCTACTATAAATGGATATAATATTGGATCATGGGTTTTATTTAATCAAATCTAATTTTTTCAATATTCTCATATTTTCAAAAAAGGTAAATATTATAAGTGAATTTTGAAATATTTTACTTTATCACAAGATTTTGAGAATATTAAAATTTTGAAAATGGTGCAAATGAAGGAGACCCTTGCAAAACCTATTTATATATTATTTCCAATTTTCATCCTTTAGAACACACTTATGGTATTTTAAAAGAACCAATGTTTGTAGGATTAAACTCAAACTCAGTCTGACTATTTTATTCAAATCATGTTATATCAGATGATTTGAAATTATATGTCATACATGATTATTTTTAGAAACTGTTTTTCTACGATCAGCCATATAACCCATGTTGTATGAGGTCTATTTCAATAAAGGACTAAAATTATTTTGAAGAATATATAAATCATTTTGGCAATGCATGGAATATATATATACATGAAAAAGATGATGATGAAACTATGTGGACACCAAGATCAGGATATGATATTCATTCTTTAGGATTATTGTTATTTGATAGAGGTAAAAAGGGACAATATTTATAAGGCTTCATGAATTAATATGTTTAGGTCTTAATACATTGGGATAAAAAATAAAGGTGTAAGAAAACCATTGAGGTTAAAACATATCAAGGTTATTTTTTGTTTTATAAAAAAGACAACATGCAGACCATGTGGAAACATGTCATGTCAGACAATGCTGCGTGAATCGAACCCACAACCAATGTGTGATTTGGATTAATCACCTACCACTATCCTATATAAAGCCCCTGGTTAGTATGACATAGTCTATTTAGTTAAATTATTTTAAGGATCATTAATTATATAATTTTTGGAATTAATATTGTATCAAAAGGATATCCATAATATTGTAAAATAAATTGATTATTAATTGATAAAGGTTATTTTGGAAGACCTTCTCTCATTTTGGAACACTATATGCATAACAAAAATAGAACACTATGTGATCTCATTTGTGGATTAATAGTTAAAATTTTATTTTGGAATAATGTTTTTATTTATTTTGAACATATAACTATTTGTGTTATTTATGGAAATGATTAACCTATCATAGATATTTTTTTATTAGGTTAACTACTTTTCAGTATTATACTTTATGGGTATCTAATGTTATGTGGAGATAAATTTTAATATTTACTGTAGAAGACTACTTGATTATATCATTCTGAGTTTAGGTTTTCAAAATTAGTTTGGGTTACATTGAAGAATTTTAAGGATAAATGTTCATTGAATGGTGTTAGTTGATCTTCGGGTATAGTTTGTTCAATTTTTTTAGATTAATAGTAATATTTATTTTTTAAAAGATTATCCATTTTGGGGTTTTTTTGATCTTTTATTAACATTTTTTGTTTTGGTTAATGCCTTAATATAGGGTAAATTTATAGTTCTTATTTTCTGGATTATGTGATTATTTATTAGATGTTTCTTGCACTTCAAGTGTGACCATGTGGTCATGAATACTCATCGTTTGAAGAAAAGATGAGTTTTTGGTAGTAATTTAGTAACGGATGAAATTCTAAATGAAAATTTTGTTTATTTCCATATGTTTTTATTTAATTACATAACTAAACTAATCAACCTTATGAAAAGTAACTTAAAAAAATGTATTCTCAAAACTTTTCCTACCGGGGAATCAAAGACTGTTTAACCCATCACATGTTTGTGATTTTTTGGTGGTTAACATTCTCCTGGTCATGTTTTCTATCACTCTTCATCAGATCATGACACTTAGTCTCTCCTCCATATCAATGTTTTCATGGAATCAAAATATGGGTTCTCTCATGTGACCTTTTTTACATCACTTTATTTTTTAATGTGATAGTTTTATTTACAGTTTTCTGTTGTGAGTCTATTAAGGGAGTTTTTGAGACCAATTTTAAAATTGAGAGGACGCACTTCCCAAAATGGGGGAATGATGTAACATCCCAAGTGAATTGAGAATATGAAATATCTTATTTAATAATATTTATGAATTAAATATTTATTTTACTTAAATAGGGATTCTATGTTTGATTGCGTACTCAATATGCAACATCATGTTTCCATGAAATCATATGTTGCACACAAAGTTGAGCTATATAGAAAAATAATAATATAATATTTTTATTTAAAATTGTAGTTAACTTATAGGCATTGTATTGGAGGGAATTAAAAAAACAATGTACTATATTATTAGACATGTTTGTTTAATGTTTTTACATTTATCCAATTAATGTTAGAGGCTAAAAATGCAATGAATCAAATTTTAACTGTAAATAATCTAATATTCATTAAAAATTATATTTATCACCTTTTGATGGAGAACCCTTTTTAAATGTAGTTTTAGACACATTTATATGTTATATTTAAAAAATTTACATTATTATTTATAATTGGGACATAATAATTTAATTTGGATGAAATTTTGTAATTTCTCTGATAATGTTCATTTTTTAATGAATAGGGACAAATATTGTATTTTAGTTAAAAAAATCCTTTTAATATAATTTATTTATATGGATATATTATACATTTAATTAGTTTTAAGGTTTTATTGGATTATATTTTTACCATTTAATCCAATGTTGGTATTTGGATGTAATTTCACATTCAAAGTGGATAAAAACAAGTGTCAATCTTTTGACAATATTTATTTTTTAAAATCACATTTTTTGTTTTGACAACGGGAATTATATTTAAATTAATTTCTCCCACTTCTGTGTTTTGAATTTGGAAAAATGGATTCCAAATTTTTAATTAGGATTTCTAAATTTGGAAAATCAGGAACATTTATTTTTATATAGTTTGAATATTTCTTTTATTAAATATTTTATTTCCCATGGATAAAAGGTAAATATGGTGAATAAGGGCAAAAAAATATTTTTATAATAATATTAAATTACATTAAAATGTGTCCTAATGTTGTTGGATGATACATTTCTGTCCATGGTCATCCTTGGGTCGATTTTTCAACCCCATAGAGCCACATTGGGGTAATAATGATACTCTATATTAATTAATTTTATAGCAACGAAAAAAATGACATAAACATTTATCTTTCAGTAAAACAACTTTTTACATGGTGTTATATAAGTTAAATATTAAACTATAAATATTGAAATGACAGTTAAAAATATTTCAAAAATAAAATTTTTTTAATTATAATTTTTAGACATCCTAAAAATAAAATTATATATGACACAGTGATGATGCATTTAATACCTTATTAATGAATTATTTAGATAAATGAGATTATAAAAATTAAAAAAAATAACCAAAACAAATCTAATTGTTATTGGATTATTTTATTTGTAACAATAATCAAATTATATTCTAATAAAATGTTTTTTGAATCTTTTGTAACCGAAATCAGTTAATAATAAAATAATCTTTTCAACCATTCCAAAAGAGCTCCTCTTCCTCATTATAGAAATCCATCTATTCTAACCCATTATTCCCATATTTAAGCCCATTAGCTCACCAACCTCTACCCAATTAATCAATTTACATACCTATATTCCTCTATGAAGACTTACCTTAGGAAAAAGGCAATTCAAAAAAACATTTTGGTTCAATCCAATGGGAGATACCCGATTTAAAGCTAACCTCTTCTCTTAAGTTCATTTCTTTTATTTTACTTATCCAACCCCCTAAACTCTATTTATTCCTAACTTTTATAAAATAAGGTATCCTAAATATAGTAGGTTATTTTTAGGACAATAATTTGAACTACATTTACAAACACCTATATTTAAAGGATACGAACGTACAGTTTCTGTAGATGGAAAACTATTGCCTCATGAAATTATGATTATTCAATATTTTTTGACCACCTCTCATGGTGGCCATTATTATGGAAAAATTATTATATATGGTATATATTTTATTTTATTTTTTCAATATATTCTTGTAATTATCATTTATAACATAACTTTATGATTTTCATCTTGTATAAATAAGATAATTTCATTCGAGGAAGGGCAGACTACCGCCCCCACAAAGTGATACGACTCGTTTATACCATACATAGAACATATAAATGATAGTTTTAATGAAATTATTTTACGTATATAAAATATTATATTTTACAATAATTATAATTGAACTTTGTATTATTATGTCTTCAATTCCATACAAATGAAAAAAAAAAGAAGTGAAATTAGCGTTCAAGCGTACGTACGGCTTACCGTCTCCATAAACAGTGCATTTCATTTCTTATGTCCAAATGTTATAGACTATTTTAAAAAAATATATACTATATATACATGATATATATGATATCTAAATTATTAATATCAATATGGAGATAATTTACATTTTACCATATGGACAAATTGTAATTATAACATTTTCATTTTTAACTCAAATTATGAACATCGACAAAAATTCCAATATGAACTCATAAAATTAAATAATTATTGTTGAAATTAAATGAGTGATATAAAAGGAATAATAAACATGTAAAGGGTTCTGAGGAATGTATAAATATACATGAATTTATTATTCTGGAATAACAGGGGGAAAATGAGTCATGTAGGACACGAGGTTAGGGAACATCTTCACCCAATTTCTATTCTTTGGGATGAATGTCAAATTATTGATATTGTGATTCAATAGATATGTTTGAACGAACATATATTTTTTTACACTTAAGATACAATTGTATTGGATTTATTTATATTTAGAACACATAATTATGTCATTGATTTATCCTTAATTTAATGATACGATAATTGTAAGGGAACCTTTCACCCTCCACTTTTAGATGAAGACTTCATTAATGTTATGCCTCATAATTTTCATTATCATATGTTTGGATATGTTCTTCTATATCATTATTGCTGTCCATTTTATGTTCATGTGATGATATACCATTTTCTCTATAATCAAATCATTTTTATAATTTTAATGTGACGTTGTTAGGCTCCGAAATTTTCATAAGGAACTATGTCTTAATATCCTTTCATTTGAGGTCTATCTTGATATTCTGCACATTTATTATTCAATAAGTTGTATATACTTCCATTTGAAATTTTATATCATTAATATCATTACTCTCATGATATTATTTGTTTTTTGTAATACAATTCATTAAATATTTTTATTCAATTTTTTTTAAAGTGGTAACAGACTGATTAACTAAAAAATTGTTTAAAATGTTTTAAAACATAATCTTATATTTATTTATCATTAATGTCAATGTTTTACAACTGATTTTAAGGATTTAATTATATGAACATTAATTATTTAAAATGACAATCCCTTTAAATTTTTCAATGTGGTATGGGTCACGTTGAATGAAAAAAAAAATTATTAAATGTTTTAAATGGGTTTGGAAGTAGATTAGATATGTCAATACCTTTAAATGTTATTGTTATTGGAATAATGAAGTTTTATCCTTACATTATTAATTTTCATGTTTTTTTATTATGATTGGGTTCTTGTCCATTTTTTACGTATACGGGTGGATCCATCTTAAAACTAAGTTGGGTGAGTCTGAGATAGCTCTCCAATGCCTTGGGTAACATGAAAAAGGTAAAAATTAATGTATCTCCTAATATATTTACGTAATATGTTATGATGGTTATTCCAAATTTTACTCCATACGTAGATGGGAATGCTATAATGTAAGAATGGTATTTATTCCATAGGTTACCATTACGATTTCTTATTTCTGTGTGTTACTCATAAATATTATGTTTCTATGAGGTATGTTATGATTGAAATTTTTGGTTTCATTTATATTTATTTATTGAGGGATTAATGTTTCCATTCCTTATTATATAACCCTTACAGTGCTTTTTATGATCATCCCATGTATTGAATTTTTTTTCATATGACTTAAAGATGAATAGGGGAAAGCATGGGATCATGGAAAAATCCTATTATCCAAAACAAAGAACTAAACATGTGTATTTTTTTAATATTTTTTATTTAATGAAAAAATGGAAACTGAGTAAAACTGTCTAATTTTTAGTTTTTTGAGATGTAATGTAATTTTTATGGCATAATTATCTAAAACTATAAACTTGATAAGATCCCCAATGTGAATTATTGATTTAACTAAATATTATGTAATGTTTAAGGATGGGTACTTATAGTCATTATTCCTCTTGAAGTGGATTTATTGTACATGGATCCCAATGGTCATGAAATAAGTGATTTTGATGGGTAAGGACAGGTCGCAGACATCAATATCACATTTATCTAGGGGAAGAATCTATGAAAACTATTCTGAGGGATCATATGAATTTTTTTCTTGTGAAGGGTGATGTCATCTACAATTTGAGTGCCCGACCATTCTGAGTAGTCCACATGAACAAGATATTTCACTTAATGATCATTTGTTGTGGATGTTCCAAACAAGGTATGAGTAGTATGTTATTACAGTTTGGAATCACTAGAGAGATGATGGAGAAACCAAAGGAAATCTTTTCTATTCTCCCAATCATTATAGTGAAGATAGAGGGTAGGGAGGTGTTCTTTTTTAGAGTTATAGAGGACATGAAGAAGGTCATGGTCAGCTTTAAGGTTTATTGTTTCTAGTGACAAGTGAGATGGGAGTTGATGGAGGTACCCTTTTTTGTTTTATACATGGAAGGAATGACTTTTTTTACCTAATAGTGACACACTCATTCAAATCACTTTCCATTGAGAATTCTTATGGAAATGAGGTAGATAGACTTCTTGTGACTTTGTCATTAATGATTCTAGTTCGAAGTCAAGTTTAATTGTTTGATGGTTTTTGAAATTTTGAGAAATTGTTGGGGAAGCACCGCTCTTGTTGGGATTTTCTATGTTTACAGATAAAAAAATTGAATTCATCATGAAAATGGGTTTTTTTATTTGTTTTAGTAAATAATTGTTTTCTTTTATTGGAAGTTTCTGCTCTATGATTCTAATAGAGAACCATATGTGTTTGTTGGTGAGAATGACTATTGGATAGGTGAGAGGTGTGTTCCGTTATTATCATAATTTATGGGTTAGTTAATTCAACATTTTTTAAAGGTACAATAGTCGGTGTTTTTTAGGGTCGTCAAAGATTACAATAATGTGTTTCCCATATAAGTTGTTGCATTACAACCCTGATGAGACATCGAGTTTGGGATCAAACTATTACTAGGAGTGTCTCCTATCTTTATGTGTATATATATGATGATGACTTATTAGTCACTAGAGCATCATATACAGCTCGATGGTCTATTGTAGTATGGTTTTTTTATCAATGTGTGTCAATGTGGGGTGCACAATTATAGTTTGTAAAAAATGATGATGTATGTTTATAGTTGTTTTTATATTTTCATCACTTGAACCAAGTGATAGAGACGTACCTCTTCACTCTTTAGCAGATTAATTATTAATTCGATCAACTAAAGGGTGAAGTATTGTTCTCAAATAACACTTTTCAGTTAAAATGTCATAAAATGCCAGTAAATAATGATTATATTTTGAAGTCTACTTTTAATTTCCATTATGTTCATTAAAATTTTAATGTGATGTTGTTTAGTGTAATTAATGCTCTAGGTTTTTTCATAGGGTCAATGAACTCAATGTTTCATGAGTTCTTAGATAAATCTATGGTGGTTTTGATCAATGAAATCCTCTTGTACCATACATCTTAGGAAAAGCTTATAGAGAATCTTTATTCTATTTTGACAGTTCTTCATCATGAGAATATGAATGGGATATTTACAATGTTTCATCTTTGGACTCAATAAATTCATTTAGCATGGTATGTTGTATCTTATAAGGAAGTATCTATGTGTCTATAAAAAATAGAAGAATTTGAGACTTTTTTAGCCCCCAATACAGTTGTAGAGGTACGGATTTTACATTGTATTATACGAAATTACATGAGGTTCATAACCCATTTCCCTCAGGTTTCAAATCCTCCCACAATGTTGATAGGAATATATTAGGCGTTCATGTGGACTAATTAGTGAAAGAAGGATTTTGAGTATCTAAAAGAGAATTTGGTCAATGTTTCAGTTCTTTTATTTCATTTTGATGGATTATAACATTAATTTTTCAATGATTCTTCACATCATGGGGTGAATAGTGTTCTGAAATGGTAGGGATCAGTCAATTCATATGGGCCATTATTGTTACATTCTTAGGAGTGGAACTATTAAACCCACATTCATGATTTTTTGGTGGTTTTGTTTTTCCATATGTTTTGGGAACATACCCTCATCAATGAACACTTATTGTTCTTCATAGATCAGATGATTTTTGGAGTATTTTTTCACATCATGACTTAAAAAATTGTAAGAATTGGTGGATAGAGTACCTAGAGGTTTAAAACTATTATATTTCATATAAACCCTGAATGGGATATGTGGTGGACGATCCGTTGAGAAGGAATTAACATAGTGATTAAGTATATGAATCATTTTATTCCTAGTGAGTGATGGATGAAAATTTAGTGTTGCACATAAATATGGTAGAAGATTGGGGAAATTTTTTTTATGAGGGTATTGACATTTTTAGGAAAAAAGGGGGAGGAATCCTCGTTGGGGGATATTTAGGTGGAGGTCTGGAGAGACTGAGTTGTCCATGGAGAGTCCAATGATGGTTTGTCCAAAGATGAATATAATTGTGTGTTATTAAAGGGAATTATTTTCATTCCTTCTGAGATGAATGAGATGGTTCTCATCGAGTTTAGTATTTCACATTTGGTGGTGGATCCTATCTTGAAATCCATTTACTGGGCCCTGAGTGGTCAATTATGATGTCCTGGGATGAAGTGTTTTTAGCATTACTGGTATATTTGTATTTGGTCTCTCTAATGGTGAAGGCCAAAATACATATTCCCCATGATTTTATACTACCATTATATATTCGTAAATGGATTTGGGTGGACATATTACCGGAATTTGTTACATGTTTACCTTGAGCATCAGTAGGATATGATGTTATATGGGTGGTAGTATATTATTTGATGAAATTGGAAAACATCATAGAGATCATGGAGTAGAACATAGTGGATTTTTTTTCAAGGACGTATTTGTAAGAGGTGGTAAGGATAAATTGGTCTCCAAGGATGATCATTTTTGATCGGGATCCTCATTTTTTCTCCAGTATGTGAGAAGGAATCCATAATAATTTTTTTTCTCAATAGTCCCATAATACTTCTTATCATTCATATATAACTTTCATAATGTGTCAACCATCTAGACTATATATGAAATGTTGTGCTCTATTGTATGTGATTTTAGAGGTTCCTTGACGAGCACCGTCCCTTGGGAGATTTTTCATAAAATAATTTTAGCACTCCACCATCTATTTGTCTCTTTTAGACTCCCTTTATGGTCGACCATCCTGTTATTTTTTTGTGCTAGATTGGGATTGAGGAGTCATCAATTCTTAGGGTGTAATGGTTACCAAACACAATAGATATGGTTCAAGTGATCCATGAGAGTATGAATATAGTGCATGATCACCGAGATATAATGTTTAACATTAGAATAGAGCATTGGTGTTCAACCTTGGGGATTACATATTTCTTATGATGACCGATCATTATTGTTCATGATGGTCTGTTCATGGGAGTATGATCTCTCCTTGGTTTTATAGGATTTTCAAGGTGTTGGATTGTGTTAAAGAAATGTCTTATAAGATGATTCTTCCCCCAAAAATGATCCAGGTACATATTGTTTTTTCACATGTCACTGATCTATCGTATCCTCAGGTTGACTCTCATTTCATCGATTGGGAACAATCTATGTTGATGATGATATAACTTTCATGGAGCGGCTTAAAAATATCCATCACATCTAGAAGTAGGTGTTGTCTGGAAATGTTACCACCTTGGTTTGTGTCTTGAGGTCAAACCATTGCATAGGGAAGAGTTTGTGGGAATATGAGTTGCATATACGTGCTTAGTACCCCAATCAGTTTAATGATTAGATCTTCTCATGTGACATTGTTCCTTTTTTGGTTGTAATTCATATCTGGTTTTCGGAGTATTTTCTCTTGCTTCATTTTGAAGAATTGTCTATATAATGTTTTATATCCCACAAGACTGTTTTTTGGATCTGGTGCGGGTTGTTGTGTGGTTTTTAATTATTCCCCTAGTGTGTTTTTTGAGATACTATGATGATGAGATCATTGAGAGGTATCTCATGTGGTGTATGTTCAGTTGACCAAATTATGTTTCATATATGGGTTTGTTCTGGATTCTTGATGATGATATGTCTTGAGCAGTATCTTATGTATGTCTCCATATCATCACAGATCATCCCTTTCGTTGTTTTTGAGGACCAAGGGTCTTGGAGGAGGATCATAGGAAGTCTGGAGTAGTTCAATTTCAAGATGTTATAAATAGGGGAGGATCTCACATTGTGAAATTATACCCGATAAGGAAATAGGGATTCATGGTGTTTAATATATTTGGTATTGAAAACAAAAGTGAAAATGTTACTTTTTTTATGTGAAAATAAATCACTATGAATTAAACAATGTTGAAGGGGATTACACATCATCTAATTCCCAAAAGTTTTATGTTTTAAAATATTTCTTTCCATTCGTGTTGTAAAAATATTTGGTGGTAACATCTCCCTCTCATCTCCATCATAATTGGAGGGCATATCATCTAAATTTTGGATATTCCTTAATCATTTAATGATTCATAGCTTCTATATTTGTTCAGTGGTATACCGGTTTGATCCACTGTGTGTGTTTTCCTTTACATTCCATTTTTTCCTTCTAGTTTGGTATATTTTTCCAAATATTCATCATTGAATTCAATTTTGTATGATATCACATGTTCCTAATTGAGTTTTAAATGGTTTTTCCTTCTTGCAGTTGATCCGTGGAGTCCTTGAGTGGATATAGTTCTTGAGAGAGGGGTGATTGGAGATTCGTTGTGTGGTAGGTTCCCATGAGCTAAACGTTAACAACCATTTTAGTTATGGTATTTGTTTCATATATATTTATTTACATAAAATCATAGTGTAATCATGAACTATCATTTATATTATAATGAAATTAACATAATAATTACTAAACCTAATTAAACAATTTGAATTGATTGCATGGTGATGCCATTGTTTCTTCTATGATAGCAGATTGAATCTTCAATTACTAGATAGGGCAGTATCTATGGTTTTCATATTTTTCTTATATAATCATGTGTTATTGGTAAAAAAGGTAATTAATTGGATAAAATTTTAAAGATCCATGTTTAATGAATCTGATTAGTATTGTAATTTGGTGAAATTCAAATTAATGAAAGTATGATGGTTTAATGGAATTGGTTGATGAACCCGAAGCCTATTAATCCATGTTTATAATATAATTATATACATTTTTAATAAATTTATTAATAAATTTTTGATATCTAATGAATTATTTATTTTAGAGGTCTTCTATAGTTAGAACCTATAAATAATGAATTAGTTAATTAAAGATGGTATAAGAAAAAATTTTCATATAAAATAAAATGTTCTTATAGGGACGTGATATCCATATTTCATGTAAATTCTGAGTTTCTTGTGCATTAGAGTCAATCAAGATGGTTGTTTGTAAAGGATGGATGTATTTTTGGGTACTAGAGCCCAATATCTATGTTTGTTACCTGATTCTTGTGATGTGAGCCCATAATAGCTAAGCATGGATGGAAGCTGTGATATATGGTGTTGGGAGCCCTGTCTGTGAATTCGTCAACTATTGTCTGATCATGGAAGATTGTTGTGGTACATGGGGTAGGGGGGCCCAAATGTGACCTACGCCTGGGATTACTGATCCTAGAGGGATATTATGAGGTGGTGGGTGGGTTCTCTTAGTTTATTGAGGATGTAGTTGATGATTGGAGTGGATAGATACAACAATATTTTTTTATGGGTGTTCTGAAGAACACCATAAAAGTTAGAAAATGTTGAATAATAGATTAATTGTTTATTTGAAAGATGAATTCATGATTGAAGCATTTTCATGGACGTTTGAAATGTTTTTCATTATCTATTTTACATTACCCACTAATTTAGGAAGTAATTTTTATTTAATCTCCATCTAAGATAGGTGAATACATGTGGGGTATGTCATTTTCATTCAATGATTATCTTATTGTCGTAGTGTGAGTAAAATATCCTTCTATAAAAGGAGAAGTCATGACATGCATTTTACCTAATCACTATGTTGAGGCCCTTGTATATATTATCATTTATTTTTCCTACAATTCCTTGAAATATATAAAGTATTGATATTGATTAATGAATAAATTATTATCCCATAGGGTTGGATCTCTCTTGGAAGAAATTCCGAGGTTTTGATTCCGTGAATTCATGGAATTAGTTTCCTTATGTCTATATGCTATAGATCATATCATATTGTTAATGTAATGTAATGTTGAAAATAATAATGGATAATTAATGGTCATTGTATTTATTAAAAACTAATGCAATCTAATAATGTAATTTAACGTATATCGTTAAAGTATTGAGTTCTAATATGTTATCTAGTCTCGGTAGTGAAATCTACGAGTCCATGAGAAGTTAGCTACAGTTGATTCTGAGGCTAGGTGATGCCCATGGTCTTTTATTAAGACAACTTAGAACATATATGTTTTCACTTTTTAAATTATATTATTACCTATTAGTTATGTATGCTAAAACCCCAATTATTCTAATCCATGGCGGGGGTGGGGGTGTTTTCCCAAACATCTCAGTGGGAGGATGGATGACTAACTGCCACCACTATCCCCGATGTCTTTTCTGGGTAGTTATTTGTTCTGGTATGTATGGTGGTTATTTTTTCCAATATTATTGTGTGTAGGGATTTAATGAATTCTTTGTTATTAAAACACAAGAATTTTATATATAGTTTTATGAGTACTACTATAAGAATTATATTTATAGGCTATGATTTCTTTGTGATCCTTACATGGTGTATGGGTTGTGACAGCTTTAGGTATATTAACAGATGTATGATATATATTATAATGGATTTGGCCAGTCCCAGAAACAACATGATAACATTTTTATACATGGAAATGGTTGTGCGTTGCATGAGGAGCATGTTGTCATTCTTTTCATATGTGTCTAAAAGATATTCTTTTTATAGTGAGATGCTCAGGACATGCGATGTTGGGGCACAACCAAAAACCATGGGGGAAGTAGTGGTGGGGTAAACATGAAATTATTTACTATATTATATTCCATTTCATATGATACATTTTGAGATTATCCATGTTGTGTATGGGAAAATATAATACATGTTTGGGTGATGATTTAGCATCACTTGTTGTTCATTGTTCTTTAGATTTATTTCTTTTCCTTTTTTAGGGGTGGATATGGGGAGGATCCCACTAAGTGTACCATTATAATCACCCTATATATATATATATATTCTATTATTAGGTTATTTATAGAATTTTTTATATCTGGATGGTTACTATTAGCGTCTATTATTTTTAATAGGTGTTTGGGATTCATGGTCTCTATCTTATATGTATTTCGTTTGGTACTTGCATTTTTCCTTTCAGTTGTAGAAGTTTTTACAGGAAATTTCAAATGCAATATTCATCATTCTTATATATTTTTTCTAAGTTTATATTGTTTTTTTTCATTTTATCTTACTCGTTATCATGTTTTTTCATAGAGCATACTTCCTCACATCTGCATGTTTATTCTACACCCGGTTCGAGTTTCCAATCTGGGGCCAACAAGATTAGGGAATTGGTGTCACTACCTCTCTTAAACAATCTTCAGTCAGGAAGGGGTAATCCATGTGTGTAAGGATTCAATATAATAGTTATACAGTTAGGGGTCAAAAGAATTTGTATCATTGGGAAACTAGGATACTACATCACTCATACATTATAAATCCTAATTTATTTAAATAAGTCTATTTTATATTTCCAAATGTTCCGGATCGTTATAATACATATATTATTTTATGGATATACATCGATGAAATTGATAGGAAAATATAATATTATGATAATGATTAAGTTAGATTAATAATTATAAACTAGGTGAGAATAATAATAATCATAATTTCAGAAGAATATGATCCTCAAAAACATGATGTGGGAAACACTAGAAATTTCCTTGAACATGGAAATGTATTAAAATGAAACATCATTTAATTGTGTTAAAATACCACACATAGTTTTTAAAATTGGTATAATGTAGAAAATGTATAACATATTTCAATAATGAAAGTGTCTTTATTGTGAACAAGTATAAAATAATTTTCACAGATTATACACATTATCCCATGATATACACCCCATTACAAATTTAATTAGAGGGATACATTTCTTGTCCCACACATCACATCATTATATTTAAATATCCATGCATGATACATTTCATGTATAATAACCGTAGTAATTAAATTACCTACATAATGGAATTGGATTCAAATAGAATTCCTAAATTATGATCTGATAAATTATCTCAATATTACTAAATGCAATAGTGAAAAAAATATTTCACATATGAATAGTCCTTATACAATGAAGATGAAGCATCCCAATATATGATAAATGTGTGTTTTTGTAAATAATAAGATTTCATGAAATTATTTATATTTGGATTATAAATTGGGTTAGAACCATGTATGTGCCAGAATAAAATTATATCAATAGTGAGTGGAAATTCAAGGAACCTTCCATGAATTTCCATAATGAAAATTCTGTGAATATGGGATATCCCAATGAAGGGGATTGGGGTTGAGAATCAACTCACTTTAAATAAAAATTCATTTTGTATATTTTTCCACTCATTAATAATCAAAATGGATTTATAAAACCATTATTTTGGATGTGTATTATGTTCATTTAATGAAATCTTTATCCATTGCAATTATTAAATTATAATATATGATAATTTGATAAAATGGGATGTGTTATGATATCATGTTTTCATTAAAAATTTCACAATTTATTTTATTTCCCTATTTCATTTGTGATTATTTATACAGATGTTTAATTATTTAAAGAAGATATATAAATATATATATATATTTATATATATATATTAAAAATATATTTTATTACCAACCATTGTTTTAGTAATAAGAAAACGATTTCAATAGTCTTTGTTTATGATTAACTGACTGTTGTTGTGACATTGTCAAAATTAAAGAGTATGAAAGTTTAAATATATAAGTTTTGTAGTTATAATACGTAGAGTATGTTAAAATTTTGTTGAAAAATTAATTGGAAAAAATCGAAGAAGAATAATCAAATAGAAGAATTGATATAAATATTCTCCCTCCACGACATATGATCTCTTTTTAGAATACAAAAACTCACTTAATGATTGGATATTTTTTTCTCTAGAATGACCCGAGGTAGCATAAGGGGATTGATATGTTGGATATGAAAAGAAATTTCTCTTTTTTACATCTATGAAGAATGGATTTTCATTGATATGGGGATGGGTTATTTATACATGAGAAACTGGGTTTTTTGAGTAAAACATTAGATACATTAATACATTAAAGGCCAATCATGTAATAGTGAATTTTTGGAAATATAAATCATATATAAATATAAAATAATGGACCTAATTTGAGAAATTCATTTATAATTTTAATTCATTTTTATGATGAATGAATATTTAAAAATGGGAAATTCATTTAAGGGTAACGATTTTGACTTTAGGTCACTTAATTTATTTTCTTATTTCTAGAAATTCAGTTTATTGTATTTTAAAGAATAATAGATTAAATTAAATATATTTTGGATTATGATACCACTCGATAAATTATTAGTTAATTATTAAATCATCAATGATGTAATTTAATATACACCAATTTCGTAAAATATAATATTTTTACTATTAACATAAAAATTGATGTATTTCAAAAACAAAAAGCACACATTGACAATTATGATTTCCCAAATAAAAAATTTATATTCATTTTATCTAAATAAATTCTAATTTCTGAAAATATTATCTTTAAAAAAATAATATTGTTTTTATATAATACATTAAAAAAAATTATTGAAAATGTTCTTTTAATATCATTGAGTTTTGTAAATAATAATATTAACTTATTAAAATTATAATAAATATAATTACAAAAATTTATCATGATAAATATTATTTATACCACAATATATTATTTTGAAGATAAATTATTATTTCAATGGTAATAATTATATTCCCAATGGTCATTCTACTATTATCAACATGAAGGCTACTATTCCAATGACCACATTTCAATTATACTAGTCACATTACATCATATAAATACCAAAAAAATTATTTTCCCATTATTCATATAATTTTATCAAATAATTATATTGTTTAATTTTCTAGGATATTGATTTTGATAATTCTATCTTATTTCCTTTCTATAGTGTTGGTTATGGGGGTGATTCTATCATATTGGGTTATCCATATTTTACCAATTTTTTACTATTTTATATATTTTCCCATTATTTTCTATGTAATTTTAATTGGTTTGGTAGTTATCTTTTATAATGACCTTTAATAATGAGATAATTTTTGAACGGATTTTATATATTTTTTACATATATAGTATTTTATAGAAAAATAAAACATAATTTAACGAATATTTATTAAAAAAATTTACATGGAGATGTTATATTCATCACAACTTTAGATTTTTAAACCACAAAATTTCTTCTCATATTATTTTTTGAAATTGGATCGGGGACGTCAATTTCATTTATTCTTTCCAGTCCACATGTAACCTCCTCATACTTATATTTTGATTAATGAACATTGAAAATGTTGGTTGTCTTCTTGCATAGAACATGGAATGTGCATACTAATATCTACACTAACTTATCCTCGTAAGAGATGCCATTATCTAGTTATACCTCCTTCAGATTTAGTAAATATGAGGGTTAGACAATGTTCATTATCAACAGATATATGATGACCATGTTATGAACAAATTATGTATTTAATGGGACATATCATTGATATTCCATTGGTCATATGTGATCAAAAATCACTATGGGACCAATCTACCTATAGATAATCTTTTCATTAATATCCTAGACACAAGCCTCTCTTCTATGGATGTATTCAATGGAAAAATTTATCTCTATCATCATACTCTATCTAACATTAACATTTTTCATCGTATCAATTTTTTTGACACTGAAATGATTTTATATGTTCTAGGACGGTACTAACCATCTCGATTATATTTTGAACACGATCTTTTCCATGTAGCTTCCATTCCATAACTTTGTCCCAACTAGTATGATGTCTACGTCACATCCAATATAGATCTTTATAATGAGACATCTAAACACTCGGATGGAAGAAATTACTATATGATAACACATCCAATTGGATATGAATATACCGTCCTCCATTAAATGACATTGAGAAATATCACTGCATATCTATCATATTATGAATATTTATCTCATATTTGGGATATTTTTGGGGGTGCTACACCATAAATAATTTTATTTGTTTGTCAAATTAATTTGAATATTTATCCATAATTTGTAATTAAACATTGGATCCAGTTCATAGATGATGGAATGTTTAACATTGTTCCACCTCACCACATCTTTTAAATAGATATTAAAGAATTCATTAAGTGAGAAGTATTCATGAGTGGAAATAAATTGGGATGTAGGGTTGACTAAATCAACCACATCCAATGTATCATTAATTACCTTGGGTGTCTTTGGGAGACTAGCTATAATGTCTATAGTGACATTCTCTAATTTCTACAATGGTCAATTAAACGGTTTCATCAACCCCTTGACTTATATCCCCTTGATTTATCTTGATAACATGCTATGGATGTTATGATATATTCTAAAATCTCATTTAACATGTTTTCTAATCTAATTTTATCATTAATATCATAGTACATCTCGATAACTCTATAATGGATGGTTAACGGAAAGATATCTGTATTATCCAATAAATCATTATTTTTCATATGATTTGTAGGAAATCAAAGCCTATTTCGAAGTCAAATCACACAATCCTCATCAATGTGGATGTCATGTATCTTCCCTTCTATTACATTATTCACCATCTTTTGAATTTCCATTACATCCACTTATTCCTACATGGTCCTTTATTGGATATATGGATGGGAAATAATTTTGGATATTTTGGATGTATTCACCAATTATTTTATTTCTATATATTTCCATTAAATTTCCATGAAAATGAGGGATTTATCTATCTACATCATGGATAATGTATCAAATTTCTATATACTATGAGAAATATCAACCTAACTCACCAATCCTAGATGGTTGGGAATAGTCCAACATGAGGCCTTGAATATCTCTAAACATCTAAATTGTTTTATGTTGATATCATTCTATTTGAATATATACATTATTATCTTATTGTTGTTATATATGACCCAAATCTATCACTATTTTTAGTTATAAAAGACAATCATAGATATGATCACATATTCTAACTCTAGATCATGCATTAGTCTGTTTCTCTCATTGATCTTCATGTATTGTGTGTTATAATCCATCACTGTATTATTATTATTGAGTAAAAAAACACAATACATTCATGAAGAAACAAATTGTATCACAACACCAGCTCAACATATTGGTATTTTGATTATAGGAAAAGTTATTATCCTCTTGTATTAGTCCTCAACTAATTCTCCACATTACTCCAAACAAATATACTATACGCATTTCATTGTTAACACTATTACCAGCATAGAAAATAAACAATAATTACTCATAAAAATTTAGTAGCACCAAACCATTCCATGAAAAAAATGGATTTCTATCATGGAAATGATTCTAGGACATTCCCCAATTTTCTTTTCCTTTTTGGATCAAATGAAATTCCCTCACTTTTTATCTTGTTCACCAATTATGTGAAATGCATCATAAAAAGTCACACTTTTAATTATATTTTAAATTATCTCTTACCATATATCACATGAACACACTTTATATTATGTTTTTTATTCTACCATTCATTTTGTCTTAATTATAATATTATCAATAAAACTAGAAGGAAATTTTCAGTGTACTCTATAAATAATCTATTAATGAATTCAATAATGATTTCAGTGGAATTGGTAGTACAAAGGGAATAAATATAAAATAATTGTTTCCATAACTTGTACAAAATGATGTTTTCTAAATATTTTCCTTCTCCTCATTCGTCTAATGGTATCTATAATTATGAATCACCTTTTTGAGGAACTAAGTACCTCTTAGTTGATCAAACAAGATATCATTCCTTGGTTGAGGATTCTAGTTCATTATTATGAGGTTTTTGAGATCCTGATATTAAATGGACAACTGCATTGATCCATCCACTTTTTACATAGAGATCTGGAACACCCCAATGTGATTCACTATGGTGTGTGAATCCTTTGTACAAATTTTATTATACTTAAATAACTAAATTATCATGCTTATCGAAGACTATTTCATACGGGAATTTTACTAAATGAGTGGCTCTAGTAATAAATTTCATTTAGAAGTAAACCTCATGATCTAGGGTAAGAAAATGAAACTAGCCTATAAATATATCAATGTATGAACTCACACAAGGTGTTTTATGCATGTTGATACATTCATTTAACTGAACCATTTGAGTGATGAATGCTTCTTTATATGGTATCAGCACCCACATCGTTGAGTGGTTTTAGAAAAGAAATTCAAAATGTTATTTTCATATATTAATGGTCATTTGATGCTTCAGAATATGTATTTTGATTTCATTTTCCGTAATGTTGGATTTTTATCTATATAATGGTATCTAGTGCATTCCATTAAAGCATCAAATTCTATTGTAGTATTATGTAATTTTCATGAATAATTGTCCTGTACACTCCAAAAAGAGAGGATTCATGAACTTATGTTGAAATAATAAAACCAGTATGTTTACATAGATTTTTATATATAATTAATGATTCGAAGAATAAACTAAAAAATAACACAAAAAACTAACCATATAAATGAATGTGTATATAAATATTTAAAAAAAATATTCACATTCTATGGAGAAATGGAATTGTATTTTACAAATTTATTTTAATGATTTAACTAAGAAATAGATATTTCATAATCTATATCTTTATACATTGAATATTGTGGTTTCTAATGCTTATTATCCTCAATTTCCCATGATTTATTGAATTGACATTCATAGTTCTATTTATACCAATAATTATATCATTGAACTTTAAGTGGTTCGTTCCATTCCATATTCATGTAGGTCAACATCATTATTTCTCATCTTCTTTCTTGACAATAATGGGATTCTATACATACATGTATTATTCCAATGTTCATATGTGGTAGTTTTTATGAGTATTATTCAATCATTTTTTATGTCTAGGTGGTTGGTCACCCATTCTATATTTTACACATGATCTGCCTAATTGAATCTCAATAGATTATTTCATATTGTAATAACCATTTTAGTGTTATCTAAATTCCATATCTACATTGAGATCACCTTGAGATCTAAATCCATAATTCAAATAGTTAGAAATATAATGATCCTTTTGATATATGGTTTCTTAGAAGAAGAGTCTATTAGTTCTTTTATCATTGTTGATAAGAAACCCATAGTCATATCTTTCATGCCATGAAAATGCTTCCTTGTAAGTAATGACATATTCACCATCTTTTTTATTATGTTGTATGAAATCTATCTACTTGTTTTTTTAAAATTGTGGTAGGTATAATGGTTATGAAATTACTTAAAGACATCACATCACATTTATTCCAATACATCATTAAACTTATTATAATCATTCACTTCCCATCATTAAAGGAACTCTCAAATTAGATTATATAATTATAGAGTTAGAAAAGTGGAGCATAGATAATTTATCTCATTTGGGCTAACCCAATATCCAATGATAATTTGATATTAAATCCACTAAATTTCATTGGCCATTTCTATTTAAAGGAATTTATATCTAGTTTCTTAATCATAAGTGGAGGAAGAAATTCTATTTTATTCTGGTAATTTTCGATGGCCAGAGATTTTTGTGTTAGTAAAATTATTATTTATTTATCCCCACATCACATTGCATTGGGTGTTTCATTTGGATTGTCTATGAATTATCCCTCACAAGGGTTTTTTGACTTTTTTCTCATAGTTCCTACATTCCTTAAATTATAAATTGTTTGAGGACATATAAGTCAACATGGCATGACTATTCTTTATCATTATGTTATTATTATTTCTTAAGAAAACCATTATGGGAAAAGTAGGCTAATCCATCTCCTTAAATAAAACAACTAGGATCATGTGAGTTAATATTAAAATAACATTAAATTTAATTATTAGTGTACATATATATATATATATATCTTCTATAATTCCTATATTATAGTTTTCCATTGATCAAAGCATATCCCAAAATATTTTAAAAACCACTATGTAGAAATTCCATTGGTCATGAAACAGTTTCTGATCAGGTCTTGATCAAAATGGTTTTTTAAATGGGGATAACCCTAGGTACATATATTATAGATCTATATATTCTTTTTGTATCTATAAAAAAAATTATTTCTCGAAAACCTCCCATGGATATACCATACAAAAACATTGAATTTTTATCAAGACAGAAGATTATACTTTTGATTTTCAATAAGGTATTCTAGTCATAATTCAATAATTGATATTAATGTTCCACTAATAGCCAATTTATAGAAAATAATTTTTATTACATTATAATTACATAAACTTTAATATAAATAACATAATTATTTTATATAAGTGTTCAAAATGTGTAGTATCGTATAAATATTCAGACTGTAAATAACTTATAAATAGTAAATCAAAAATTTTTATTCAATTCCTTCTTATTTATCATTTTAAAATCTCATTTTATACCTAGTTTATGTATTCACCTAAGGATATATATCAAATAATGGAATTATCTAATTGAATATTAATTTGATGAATTAGGGACATGAAGCCGTACAACATGGATGAGAATATGAATAATCATTATATCTCAACAATATGATCTTCATCCACATCCTTTTTAAAAAACATGATAATGTTATGGATTTTGAAAATTCATAAAAATGAAGAATCGTGTTGTAGTGTTAATATGAAAGTCATCGTTGGGAAAATATCTAGCTTCATGTTCATGTAAAACATATATTCAAAATCTTAACATCATCATTTTGAATAATTATAGAATCATGTTCAGGTATAATTCACATTAAATCATTATATACATAACATTACCAAATTAATTAGAGAGATATATAATTCAGGTATCTCCCTTCACATGATAATATTTACATAATCATGCATCCCACAAAGAATGTATAACTATCATTGTATTGAAAAAAATCATGTAATTTAATGGTTTTCATAAGGATATCATAAGTCCTGATTTCATGAATAAGATTGGGGTATTAAAATCAAAATGTGAATAAATATTTGGAAGTGGAAATAAAAATCTTGATTGAATACGAAACAACTCGTGGAGAGTAAAATATGTGTTTTAGATTGAAACTAATATTTTTTAAATCATTGTATTTTAAATAAAAATAAATGTGAAAAAATGCAAATGAAAATACATTAATACTAAAAGGGAATATATGGAACATTATATGAATAAAAATATTGAAAATTATTTTTATTAAGTATAACCAAAATATTTTGATTTGATTTCGATAATCCCCTTGACATAAATCATGCTTTATCTCATTGTCTTTCCTCCTCTAAATAAAAAACAATGATTTCCAAAATAACTAACCTTAACGTTTATTATGTTCATTTTTTCAACTATTTATCAATAATATTAATTGTATTCTAATTATATAACTATTTTGTAAAGGTGAATGGTTTTGATATATATTTTTCATTAAAAATGATCCTTTATACATTGATTTTACTATTTTTGAATAAAGTAATGTATATAAATGAATAAAAACTTTAACGTGAATAAAACTCAATTATTTATAAATTTATATGTCATAAATAATTAATTTTTATAGTACATATTATTGGTGATAAGAAAGTATTTGAAATTTCTATATTGGTGATTAAATTACCATTGATATAACATTGGAGAAAAGGTGGAAAAGGATGCTCATAATTTACAAATCTCATAATGATGATTCATAAATTAGGTTGGCAACATTGATATAATGATAAAATAATGAGAAATTAATTCTATTCTATATGATTTTGAAATGTATTTTGAAAAAGATACATGAGACTAAAAGGACAAGAGAAATAATATTTGATATAAACTTACGTTGTCCAATGTTTAGCTTCGCCTTAATTACACTAAAAATCCTTGGATGTTTACATTTTGGTTTCTCAGTAATGTCCCTTTGTATTATAAGGGGCGTTGGTAGGAGGATATAAGAATATAATTAGAATTTTCTAGTGTGATAAGAGCTTTTATAAGGTGATTGAAAATGGTTATTTATATTCTTACGAATGTGTATTTTTGAATAAAATATTACATAAAATATTATATAAAATCTAATAAAATTTGTCACAACCCACCCTCGGGGTCCGTGCCGTGACTACCCCAAGCCCGCCTTCCATAGGCCAGGGGCTGGCGACTAGCACCAAGGCGTAAATCCCGGTAAAAAGGGAAGGCATTGACTTTGTAAAGTAAACAAACACCACAGAGTAAGCAAGCGGAAAGTAACACTAAGCAAAAACAGAGTACAACTAAAAGTGCGGAAAGTAAAAAGGGGCCGGAAATACAAGCCCAACTGTAAAGTACAACTCGAAAGGGAAAACAACAACTGAAAAGTAAAGCAGCTACGCCGAGCTGTCCACTGGAAATCCCACCTGAAGGGTGGGTACAGATAGCTCCTCTGCTCCTCGGGTCCCGCCGTCTGCTCCAAGTATGTCCCGCCCAGTGGTCTGCCTTTGGGTACCGCCTCGTTGTATAGTCCACCTCCAGGTACCGTCCAGTCCTCGAACACTCGGCCTCTGCCAGTACTGGCCGTCGTCTGCAACCAACACAACGAGGTGCGGGCATAGCCCGTGCAGGGGTGAGTATAACGATACTCAGTAGGGACCCCGAGACCCTCAAGGTCTCACTAAAACCAACAAGGATAACCACAAGAAGATCACAACAGATAAACTCTACTTAGGTATATGCCCATACATATACCTAAGTTATCAAGTAACCCATCTTAGTCATGAAGAAACACAAGGATCATGAGATCAACGGATAACCACTACCCAGGTATATGCCCATACATATACCTAAGTTATCAAGTAACCCATCTCAATCATGAGGAAACACAAAGGTCAAAAGTCTCAGCTCAAACCAGGATTTTCATTATCGAAACTGTAACTGCTGAAGAGCTCAATCTCTAGAGTGTACAGTGGTCCTGTCACGACTCCGAGGCCGCCGCTCACTAACCTAAGACTGCTGAAGTACTCCTCCTGTCGAGTACTGCGGGTCTGCTGCCAACTACCAGGCGCTCCGTCCACTGAGGGTCTGCTGCCAAATACCGGGCGCTACCCAGATAGCCTACTGAGGTACTCCTCCTGTCGAGTACCGCGGGTCTGCTGCCAACTACCAGGCGCTCCGTCCGCCGTGGGTCTGCCGCCAAATACCGGGCGCTCCGTCCACTGGGCTAGTCGACTCACTCCAAGTCGAGTCGGTCAAGCAGTCGTCAGGTCTCAGCCGGCTACACGGTCTCCGTACTCTGCACGCTCGTCTCCGGGAGGGTCCGCTCCACGAGCTACTGGTCGATACTCCAAGTATCACAAAGTCCCACAAAGAAGTATCTCAAAAGTCCGTCTCGTCACAGGGGTCTCAACGCAACAGACGGCGCGTCGATCGGACGCCCGGTCTGTGAGTTATTAGCCTTTTCGTCCCAGGGGCCCGGTTGGTTTCGAGAGCGAAACCAATTCCGGCCGTATCTCGACTGTACCCCGAACTCCCATAGGGTAAACTCAAAGGGACCGTTACTCAACGTAACCACCAACGCCGCTGACGGTTCGTCAAGCGGACGTCCTGTCTGAAAGATATTAGCTTTCCCGTTCCAGGGGCCCGGTTGGATTTCGAGTACAATCCAACCCGGCCATACTCCGACTGTATCCAAAACTCGGGCGGAGTATGTCAAAAGTTCCGTCTCATCAAGAGGAAGTCAACGAAACAGACGGCGCGTCAATCGGACGCCCGGTCTGTGAGTTATTGGCATTTTCGTCTCCGGGGCCCGGTTGGTTTTTAAGGCAAAACCAACCCGACCGTACTCCACCTGCGTCCAAACATCGGGCGGAGTATGCCAAAAGATCTGACTCACTAAAAGGAACACAACGCGACTGACGGTGCGTCAATCGGACGTTCGTAGCTCAAGATATGAGCGTTTCCGCTCCGAAGGCCCGGTTGGTTTCGTGAACGAACCAACCCGGCCGAACTCAAAGTAATCCGAAACCTTGAGTGCGATATACCGAAACGACCGTCTTGATCCAAGGATCGCGTTGCCGCAGACGGTTCGTCATTCGGAGTCCGAGGCTCAAGTTATGGGCCAAAAACCAAATCTGGTTCGAAACGGGGGGGTCCGGGTCCGGGCCGACCCGGCCCGACCCCCCCCCCCCCACGGGGCGGCGCGGCGGCCGGCGGCGCGGAGGCCGCGGGGGCCGCGGTGGCCAGTCGCCGCGAGGCGGCGGCACGCGGGGGCTAAGCCCCGCGTTTTCTTCTGGCGGCGCGGCTATGCCGCGCCGTTTTATTTAAAAAGCCCCCCCCCCCCCGCACGTGGGGGGGGGGGCTTGCTGGAAACGAACCGGGGTGGGGGAGGCCGGCTGCCCCCCTTCCCTTTAACTAAAACCGCCCCCCTCATAAAGAGGGGGGTTTTGGGTGGCCGGGGGATTAATTCCCCCGGTCTTAAAGGTATCCGGCCGGCCAGCTGGCCGGCCGGTTTTCTCTAACGGGGCCGGAAAAATCCGGTCCCCTCTTCGGCTTCCGACGCCGGCGGCCCGGCCGCCGGTCTTCTCTACCGCCGCGGCCCGGAACCGGCCGCGGTCTCCTCATCCCGCCGCGGCCCGGAACCGGCCGCGGCGTTCGTCGTCCGGCGCGGTGCGACGGCACCGCGCCCCTCCGCCGCACTTTAATTTCTTTCAACGCGGCGCGACGGCGTCGCGTTCTTGATGTTTCTTCCATGGTGTGTGCGCGACGGCGTTGCGTAAAATAAATGCACGATCAACCGCGTGGTGCGACGACACCACGCCACTTACTTCCACCCGCAAGAACAAACAAGAACGTTGGAGGGGGTTCGGCCGTGTTCGTACGGTCCGGCCCCCTCACGTTAAATTAATAACGCAACTTTAAATAAACAACATCCTCACGTTAGTCATAAGAACCACGAGCAAGAATGAGATAATTAAATATTAAATCAACATCCCCTACCTCGGGTATGAGTTCGAGGATTTGACTATGTCCGCGGAAGTCGACGTCGCGGAGATCGGGCGTCGCGGTAGTCGTTCGTCAATTCCGTTGACGAAGAGATACGTCTGATGTGATACGTCGATGGAGAAACCTCTTATGTCGACGAAGGGTATCCGAGGAGGAAGCGGCGTTCCCTCACGTTGATACCGAGGACGAAGAAGAGAGGCGTCGTTCTTCGTCGGAGCTTGAGCGTTCTACGTCAAGTCTTGAGGAAAGTCAAATAAAAAGGAAACAACGAACTCAAGAACCCCTACCTCGATAGTCGCACGTTGACGGAGTCGTGGAATATCGGTGTCGATTCCTTTGACGTCGGAGGAAGAGTCGTTGTCGATGGCGTTCGTCGCGGAAAAGATGATGCGGAAGAAGTACGTCACGTCGCGGATATGGCGTCGCGGGAAGACCGTGTTCTTCGGCGAAGAAGTTCTTCGTTGAAGAACGGCGTTCTTCGTGTTCTTCGTCAAGTTGAAGAAGAAGAAGAAAAGCTTCCAAAGCTCTCAAGAAATCCTCCCAAGGTGGTAAAAGAAACCCCTAGAATAATATAAGATTTAACTTATATTATTACATAACTTACCACAAGAATTTCAAAGGTTTGAAATTCAAAAAGGGTTTAACTCCCATAATTAATTAAGTAACCCAAGTTGACAACATTAAATGAAATGAGTTAAAGGGGAGGTTTTGAGAGAATTTGAGGAGTTGGGGTTCGTGTGGACCCCACCTCACTTAATCCTCCCAAGGGAGGTTAAGTGGATGTGGGTCCCACTCCCAACTCCCTTTGGTAGGACTTAACTAGATAAAAATAAAATTTGTTCCTCACAAATTTTATTTAACTTAAACTAAAAACCCAAAAACTAACTTTCAACCCGCAACAAACGCAACTTCCGAAAAGGTCTCATTAAGCGAATATCGGCGCTGCGAGTTCATCGGTGCCCTCGGATTTCAATTCCGAGCACCGTATCAAAAGTTAGAAATACCCGCTCGTTCGTTCACTGAACGTACCCGAGCCAAACTTCAGAAATTAATTCCGGGCACTCCGGACCTCGGAATCAGGTGCCGTCTGAAACCGCGCTCTTGTAAAATTCTAAAGAAAATTAAGAAAAAAATTCCCTTGAATTTTACGGGTCTTTACATTACTCCCACCTCAGGGATTTACGTCCCCGTAAAGATACAACAAAAACTAGGGAGACATAAGAGGGTACTGAGCACGCATCTGAGCCTCCCGCTCCCATGTGCTCTCCTGGAGATTCCCGTGCCGCCATCTGTTGCGCACAAGAGGAATCGATCGCCCATGTAGGACCCTCTCCTGTCGATCCTCTATCTACACCGGGACCTCCGTAAAAGTCGCCCCATCGTCAACGTCAAGCTCCCCATGGTCAAAGATGTGCGTCGGGTCGTGCACGTATCTCCTCAGTTGAGACACGTGGAAGACGTCGTGCACCCGGTGTATCTGAGGTGGTAGAGCCAGGCGATAAGCCACCTCACCAACCCTGCTGAGGACCTGGAAGGGTCCGATGAAGCGCGGAGATAACTTGCCGCCTCGGCCAAATCTCTGAATACCACGTCGAGGTGAGACCCGCAAGAAGACGTGGTCACCATCCTCGAACTCTAGTGGCCTCCGCCTCCTGTCAGCATATGACTTCTGCCGGCTCTGTGTTGTCCTCATCCACTCCTGGATGACATGGACCTCCTCCGACGTGGCCCGGACCATCTCTGGTCCCACAAGAGCTGCAAGATTTCTTCTTTGCCGATAAGAGAAACCTGGTTTCATCCCCTGGATGAACCACATTCTTTGCCTAAAACAGTCAATCCTAACATGGATGATACTAATCCATACCAAGGATGACGTCGTAAGGCCTCGACGCTACTACTAAGAGATCCAACCGTTACTCTCGCCTCCAAGGGTTGAGTCACACTGTCGGCATCGGTGTGTGGTAACTGGTCTCCTCCAGTAGATGTCTCACAAGTGAGGGTCAAGTCAACAGTCAACTGGAACCTCTTAGTAACATCACAAAAGAGGACAGGAATGAAAACATCACAAAGGATGCGTCTTTTATTATTGCAGCTCATATTACAAGACGCTACACAAAAGCAACATCAACATGGAACTAGAAGTACAAAAGACGTATCCACTAGTTCCTCCCCTGTCCACCTGCTCCCAGAGCTCCATGATCGTAAGCTTCAGCTGCCTGAAGCTGTGCTCGAGCATGTTCACCTACTCCCTGTGGTCGGGGTGGACCTCCTGGTGGTGGTGGTGGCAGAGCCTCAAAGCGTCGTCCACCACCTGCTGCTCGGCCAGCTCCTCTGCCTCGTCCGCCTCCTCCCTGCGGACCGCCACGGTCGAACCTCTGCCTCTGCCTAGGTGGTTCCTCAACCGTCTGCTGCTCCTCCGCATGGCGGGTCGGGCAGTCACGAGCCAGGTGACCCTTTCTGCGGCAGGAGTAACACAACCTGCTCCTTGTACGGCTAGCTCTGATCCCACTCCGGGTGCCCTGCACCACTGGTCCTAAAACCCGAGATCGCCCAACTGCTGGTCTGGTCCTCCTGGACCTCTGCATCATCTGTCTACTGCCCACAGATGACTCGGCTTCTGATCGAAAAACACGCGGTAAAGGCAGAATCTCCTGTACACGCTCGGGGTGTAGAGATACTGGCACAAACTCCACCCTGAAGAAGGTCTCCAAGTCTTCCCATGCGAAGTTCATTTCATCGCAAAACTGAAACATGTGGCTCCACCACCTACCTGCTGCTACGTGTAGTAGGCTCGCAGCGAGGATCACCATGAGCTCTGCTGGTGTCCTCACTAGCCTAAACACTCGTACCACTGCCTCCAGCCAGTCCTCTGCAGCCTGGGGATCCGTCTCCCCGCGAAACCTGGGCGGTCGCTGGCGCTGAAACTCATGCAGTGCGCTGAGGCGACGTGCATCGTCAGCGGCTGCTGTTGGAAGCATCGGGGGCTCGGCGGGTAGAGCTACCGCAGGTGCCACTGCTGACAAAGGGCCCTGCACCGAGGCCTCGTCGCTCGGTGGGCTGTCGTCACGTTCGATTCTCGGAACCCTAGCTGGCTGCCGTCGTGGGGCCATCCTAAAAGAAACAACGTAACACGATCAAACGGTTATACCTGGTGAGCTGACCTGGTTTGAGCTGTTTTAAGGGGAAAAACTTTTGTAAATACAAACGCAATCAGTGTTTTCGTGCACAAAGTCGGAAATCAGTTGTCAGGGTCCTGGTGTATGGATACGTCGGCCGCCCGCACCAACACTGGACTCCCTGAACTGAAAACCACACTCGGTACCCTTAACACTATTGCTTCACAGAAAGAAAGATCAGAGTCTGCGGTAGAACCGACCACCTCTGATACCAATTTGTCACAACCCACCCTCGGGGTCCGTGCCGTGACTACCCCAAGCCCGCCTTCCATAGGCCAGGGGCTGGCGACTAGCACCAAGGCGTAAATCCCGGTAAAAAGGGAAGTAATTGCCTTTGTAAAGTAAACAAACACCACAGAGTAAGCAAGCGGAAAGTAACACTAAGCAAAAACAGAGTACAACTAAAAGTGCGGAAAGTAAAAAGGGGCCGGAAATACAAGCCCAACTGTAAAGTACAACTCGAAAGGGAAAACAACAACTGAAAAGTAAAGCAGCTACGCCGAGCTGTCCACTGGAAATCCCACCTGAAGGGTGGGTACAGATAGCTCCTCTTCTCCTCGGGTCCCGCCGTCTGCTCCAAGTATGTCCCGCCCAGTGGTCTGCCTCTGGGTACCGCCTCGTCGTATAGTCCACCTCCAGGTACCGTCCAGTCCTCGAACACTCGGCCTCTGCCAGTACTGGCCGTCGTCTGCAACCAACACAACGAGGTGCGGGCATATCCCGTGCAGGGGTGAGTATAACGATACTCAGTAGGGACCCCGAGACCCTCAAGGTCTCACTAAAACCAACAAGGATAACCACAAGAAGATCACAACAGATAAACTCTACTTAGGTATATGCCCATACATATACCTAAGTTATCAAGTAACCCATCTCAGTCATGAAGAAACACAAGGATCATGAGATCAACGGATAACCACTACCCAGGTATATGCCCATACATATACCTAAGTTATCAAGTAACCCATCTCAATCATGAGGAAACACAAAGGTCAAAAGTCTCAGCTCAAACCAGGATTTTCATTATCGAAACCGTAACTGCTGAAGAGCTCCGTCTCTAGAGTGTACAATGGTCCTGTCACGACTCCGAGGCCGCCGCTCACTAACCTAAGACTGCTGAAGTACTCCTCCTGTCGAGTACTGCGGGTCTGCTGCCAACTACCAGGCGCTCCGTCCGCTGAGGGTCTGCTGCCAAATACCGGGCGCTACCCAGATAGCCTACTGAGGTACTCCTCCTGTCGAGTACCGCGGGTCTGCTGCCAACTACCAGGTGCTCCGTCCGCCGTGGGTCTGCCGCCAAATACCGGGCGCTCCGTCCACTGGGCTAGTCGACTCACTCCAAGTCGAGTCGGTCAAGTAGTCGTCAGGTCTCAGCCGGCTACACGGTCTCCGTACTCTGCACGCTCGTCTCCGGGAGGGTCCGCTCCACGAGCTACTGGTCGATACTCCAAGTATCACAAAGTCCCACAAAGAAGTATCTCAAAAGTCCGTCTCGTCACAGGGGTCTCAACGCAACAGACGGTGCGTCGATCGGACGCCCGGTCTGTGAGTTATTAGCCTTTTCGTCCCAGGGGCCCGGTTGGTTTCGAGAGCGAAACCAATTTCGGCCGTATCTCGACTGTACCCCGAACTCCCATAGGGTAAACTCAAAGGGACCGTTACTCAACGTAACCACCAAGGCCGCTAACGGTTCGTCAAGCGGACGTCCTGTCTGAAAGATATTAGCTTTCCCGTTCCAGGGGCCCGGTTGGATTTCGAGTACAATCCAACCCGGCCATACTCCGACTGTATCCAAAACTCGGGCGGAGTATGTCAAAAGTTCCGTCTCATCAAGAGGAAGTCAACGAAACAGACGGCGCGTCAATCGGACGCCCGGTCTGTGAGTTATTGGCATTTTCGTCTCCGGGGCCCGGTTGGTTTTTAAGGCAAAACCAACCCGACCGTACTCCACCTGCGTCAAAACCTCGGGCGGAGTATGCCAAAAGATCTGACTCACTAAAAGGAACACAACGCGACTGACGGTGCGTCAATCGGACGTTCGTAGCTCAAGATATGAGCGTTTCCGCTCCGAAGGCCCGGTTGGTTTCGTGAACGAACCAACCCGGCCGAACTCAAAGTAATCCGAAACCTTGAGTGCGATATACCGAAACGACCGTCTTGATCCAAGGATCGCGTTGCCGCAGACGGTTCGTCATTCGGAGGTCCGAGGCTCAAGTTATGGGCCAAAAACCAAATCTGGTTCGAAACGGGGGGGTCCGGGTCCGGGCCGACCCGGCCCGACCCCCCCCCCCCCCCCGGGGCGGCGCGGAGGCCGCGGCGGCCAGGCGCCGCGAGGCGGCGGCACGCGGGGGCTAAGCCCCGCGTTTTCTTCTGGCGGCGCGGCTATGCTGCGCCGTTTTATTTAAAAACGCCCCCCCCCCCCCCCCCCCCCCGCACGTGGGGGGGGCTTGCTGGAAATGAACCGGGGTGGGGGAGGCCGGCTGCCCCCCTTCCCTTTAACTAAAACCGCCCCCCTCATAAAGAGGGGGGTTTTGGGTGGCCAGGGGATTAATTCCCCCGGTCTTAAAGGTATCCGGCCGGCCAGCTGGCCGGCCGGTTTTCTCCAACGGGGCCGAAAAAATCCGGTCCCCTCTTCGGCTTCCGACGCCGGCGGCCCGGCCGCCGGTCTTCTCTACCGCCGCGGCCCGGAACCGGCCGCGGTCTCCTCATCCCGCCGCGGCCTGGAACCGGCCGCGGCGTTCGTCGTCCGGCGCGGTGCGACGGCACCGCGCCCCTCCGCCGCACTTTAATTTCTTTCAACGCGGCGCGACGGCGTCGCGTTCTTGATGTTTCTTCCATGGTGTGCGCGCGACGGCGTTGCGTAAAATAAATGCACGATCAACCGCGTGGTGCGACGACACCATGCCACTTGCTTCCACCCGCAAGAACAAACAAGAACGTTGGAGGGGGTTCGGCCGTGTTCGTACGATCCGGCCCCCTCACGTTAAATTAATAACACAACATTAAATAAACAACATCCTCACGTTAGTCATAAGAACCAAGAGCAATAATGAGATAATTAAATATTAAATCAACATCCCCTACCTCGGGTATGAGTTCGAGGATTTGACTATGTCCGCGGAAGTCGACGTCGCGGAGATCGGGCGTCGCGGTAGTCGTTCGTCAATTCCGTTGACGAAGAGATACGTCCGATGTGATACGTCGATGGAGAAACCTCTTATGTCGACGAAGGGTATCCGAGGAGGAAGCGGCGTTCCCTCACGTTGATATCGAGGATGAAGAAGAGAGGCGTCGTTCTTCGTCGGAGCTTGAGCGTTCTACGTCAAGTCTTGAGGAAAGTCAAATAAAAAGGAAACAACGAACTCAAGAACCCCTACCTCGATAGTCGCACGTTGACGGAGTCGTGGAATATCGGTGTCGATTCCTTTGACGTCGGAGGAAGAGTCGTTGTCGATGGCGTTCGTCGCAGAAAAGATGATGCGGAAGAAGTACGTCACGTCGCGGATATGGCGTCGCGGGAAGACCGTGTTCTTCGGCGAAGAAGTTCTTCGTTGAAGAACGGCGTTCTTCGTGTTCTTCGTCAAGTTGAAGAAGAAGAAGAAAAGCTTCCAAAGCTCTCAAGAAATCCTCCCAAGGTGGTAAAAGAAACCCCTAGAATAATATAAGCTTTAACTTATATTATTACATAACTTAACCACAAGAATTTCAAAGGTTTGAAATTCAAAAAGGGTTTAACTCCCATAATTAATTAAGTAACCCAAGTTGACAACATTAAATGAAATGAGTTAAAGGGGAGGTTTTGAGAGAATTTGAAGAGTTGGGGTTCGTGTGGACCCCACCTCACTTAATCCTCCCAAGGGAGGTTAAGTGGATGTGGGTCCCACTCCCAACTCCCTTTGGTAGGACTTAACTAGATAAAAATAAAATTTGTTCCTCACAAATTTTATTTAACTTAAACTAAAAACCCAAAAACTAACTTTCAACCCGCAACAAACGCAACTTCCGAAAAGGTCTCATTAAGCGAATATCGGCGCTGCGAGTTCATCGGTGCCCTCGGATTTCAATTCCGAGCACCGTATCAAAAGTTAGAAATACCCGCTCGTTCGTTCACTGAACGTACCCGAGCCAAACTTCAGAAATTAATTCCGGGCACTCCGGACCTCGGAATCAGGTGCCGTCTGAAACCGCGCTCTTGTAAAATTCTAAAGAAAATTAAGAAAAAATTTCCCTTGAATTTTACGGGTCTTTACAAAATTATTACTGATTTTTCATAATCTAAATCATATATCAATGTGACCTAATGGGTTTTAATACTTAAAAGGGTTTAATAATTTTAATTAATTAGTATAACAAAAATAAATGTGAAAGAAGGGAATATTTTTATTTGAAGAAAACAATTTTAACTTCTGGTCATGGAAAAAGTAATTTTTGGGGATTTTTTTTATTTTAACGAATCGTTTATAAATTAAAAAGTATTTCGGTTTTAACTATTGTTTTATAAATTATTAGTTCATTTTATCATTATTAATATTGTAATTTGTGATACACTGGTAATGTGAAATCTGTATTTTTACTCTTTACCTAAATATCAAATCTTTTCAAAAAAATTACCCAACAAATATCACATGGATTATTTTGACTTCCATTTCATCCAATTATATTCAATTCTAAAAAATAACTTTCTATCATAGGTGAATAAAATTTTTAATATATAAATTATTTTTCTATAAAAAAATTTATGTTATAATTTATAATAAATGTAATTTTATTTTTTTTTAATTTTTTAATCATGAAATTATCCAATTAAAATCATAAAATTTATATTTAATTAAATTACTCATGATAAATAATATTTTGATAAAAATATATCTTTTTATGATTTAATTAATTTTACAATTGTCATGTTATTTTTTTATTCTATTATGTTTAACGTGGGTGTGTCAATTCTAGTAGAGTGGGGAATTCATATTTTCTAATTTTTTATTTTTTATTTTCGATCAAATTAAAATATGTAGAATTATCATTTTTATTATAATTGTTTAATATAATGATATTTATTAATGAGATCATATTTCTAGTTTATGAATATTTTTAATTTTTATAATATTGTATAATATAACATGACACAAAATTATTTTGGAAGAAAATTTTACTTATAAATGATGTGTTATTACCAGGAAGGTAGAATTATGTAGGAATATTTCCCACAAACAGTGGGGAGGATCATGTTTTAGGAACATGAAGAAAGAATTCATGGAGGTGTTCAAGATGATGTTATAGAATTTTTTGAGCCAAATCCCATGGCGTATGAAGGTCATGTGAGGGAGATGATCCACCATGGTTTGCTAAAATTGGAAGTAATGATATTTTATTTATATATTGAGGCGATGACACATTGGGATATCCAGGAGGGACATAATCACACTAATCACTATTTTACAATATAAAAACAAATATATAAATTATTTTCTATGTAATCATGTCAATATGAACCATCTGATCAAGAAGAATTTGTCTACTCTCTCCAATGATTCATGCATCTACGAATAGTTGAGTATCATCCATTTTGAGCCTTGGTTTTCAATAAAATCAATCTCGTGTGATTTTTATTCCCATGACCAAACCCTCATTGAAATCATGATATCTCAAGGAGTTGGAAGATCATTCCATGAATTAAATTTTTACACTTCCATGCATGAAATTCATAAAATTTCTAGTAAAAATAAAAAATCCATGGAATAGTCCCTCTATTGATGGATCCATGATACTTGGTATAAAAATAATTGAATAAAATTATATAGGTCTTTATAAATTTAATAAAATGATTTTTTATTAAATTTCATGCATTAATAATAAATAAAAAATATGTGTAATTGTCATGTAACCCACTAATAAGATATATATGGGAATAAATTACATTAAATATTATTTTATATAATGTTTTTATGTGGTTTATTCCATCGGTATTCAATAAAGGATGAATCCATGTGAATAAATAGATTATTCTATGTCTTTATGAATTTACAGGATAAGAATGTTATATTATGATATTAAATATGTAGAATAATGAAAAACATGAAATCCAAAGTCATTCATGTATATGTGATGAATACTCCATGTGAAGAAAAATTTGATTCTCATTCATTAATCATTTTATGGTGCATGCATTTGAAATGGTTCATCTATTGCTGATTATTCAGCAGCATGATGTTATAGATAGGCCACTATTTTTTTAGTATTCGTTAATACATTTATAGATGGTTAGCCCCATTTTATGATTAAGCCCTGCGAGAATGAGATTATAAATTATGAACACTTATTAAGCTTTATATACATTTTTTACATAGATAAATAGGTGATTACAATGGAAAACATCATGATTTTATAAGATTGATTCCTTTTAAATTCATCGACTTCTTGTGTTGTACACTAAACCAATATTTTCTTGCACTATATAAAAAATAGTATTTTCTTGCAGTATACATAACATTATTCTTGGCTCGTGTTGCACATAATTTCAATTGCATGTGATAGAAATTATTTTACGCAACATTGAGTATTTATTTTGTTAAATATATAAATGAATAATATTTTGATTACATTATATGTGACACCAAAAAAATCTATCAATACAAGCGATAGTGACTTCTCATGTGGTACATGCCACATGAGAAGTCACTTGATATCTGGCATTGTACGCGATACATTGTTTCACTAAACAAACATATATTATTAATTAAATGGGATATAAACTAGCTGTTATGAATATTATTAACCAAATTTTTAATATAATAAAACATTGTCATTCAGGTTACACATGATATGGGAACAAAATTAATTTTTTAGATAGAAGAAGAATTTTTCATATAAATGCAGTTTTATTGCCTTTTGATTGCGATACCATTTTAAATATAGTTTTTGACAGTTTTATATGTTAGATAGGAAATGATAAAATTATTCTTTGGAATTCAGACATAATAATTTACTTTTGATAATTTTTTATAATTTTATTATAACATTCTTATTTTGATAAATAGTGAAAATACACTACATTTTAATTGATAAAAACTATTTCCTTCGGAATGATCCATATGGTTAAAATATACTATTTAATGGTATTAAAGCATAAATTGAATATATTTAAATTCATTAATATATTGTACGTCATTATCAATGATTTTACAATGAATTAGTATTTAAAAAATTCATTCTTTTGTAAATTTTTAAAAAAACACATTTTTTCGACAACGTGATTAATGTTAAATTAATTGATGCAGCTTCTGATTTTTTTATTTTCCAAAATTGATTCCAAATTTCGAATCGTTATGTAAAGATTATGTTAATAGTATACTTTTATTTTTTGTCATTATGAATAGTATCATTGGTAACTATTTTTATTACCAATATTATAGGTGATTAGGTTTATTGAGGGTAAAATCAGTTTATAAAATTACAATAACACCATTATAAATCCAACTCGATGAATAAATTTTGGAAAATATAATCAGAAGGTCGGAATAGATTCATTGCATGGTCTTTTGACCCTAAAAACAATGTAATTATTATTAAAACAAAAGAATGTGACAACATCTCACTCTCGTATATCTTACATGTGTAATAATTTTAATTTAGTGACAAACATCATTAAAATTAAAAATTAAATATTCACAAAAAAGATAATTAAATTATATACATCATTTTAATTTATTTATAATTTCTAGAGATAAATTAATTTTCTTCAAAGATGACACAATAGAGATGTAAATTGTTTTTATTAATAGAAATATGAAATAAATGGTTTCAAAAATATTAAAAAAATATCATATGAACTAATTCAAGTGATCCGAAAATTTTCTAGGTGAATATGACTTGTTATAGGTGTATTAAATATTTTGGTTTGAATATATATATTGTGAGGACTTTTTTTAATGTTAAATAATTGAATAGTTTCCAAATTGACACTATTGATATTTTATAAAAATAAAATATTATTAAAGTATTTGAAATTCATATAAAAAATTTAAAATTAAAAAGTGATAATTATAAAATATAAAGTTTCATAAAATTCCTTATTATGGTCGATTAATACCAAATATGTAAATGTTTATAACCATTAAAAATTTAGAATGTTGTAACAAAAATACGAAATTATAAAAATAACTAAGTGTCAATTAACAATATAAGGAATAAATAGAAAAAAAAGATTTAAAATTTTTATTGGTTGATTAAATTACAACCCTAACTCATATTATCATTTAATTTTAGATAATTTGGTGGTTTTTTGTAGGGTCATATTTTATTATAAGTTAATATTTTTTAGAGTTTCCTAAAGTTCCCCTCCCTTCTCTTATAAAATGGCACCTCGTCCCTCTCCTATTGAATCCATTTTATCCTTCACACTCAGCCAAACCCTGAAAATTTATATTCTCAATTTATCATGATACATTATAGAGGTGAAATATTTCTCAAAAGACAAAATATAGTGCCCCAAGAGGAAATTTAAATGAGGGACGTCAGGGAAGAAGTAATCTCATCTTCCGATTCTTTTAAACTTCTTTTTCATCTACTTCCAATTCAATATCTTTTTCATTATAAATTAATAATATCAGTATCAATATTATACTTATATGTAATTATATATATTAAACAACCCTATTTCACCTTTTATCTGTCATACTAAAAACAAAATCATCGCGCGTGTGTATGTATGGATTAGAGTCTCCACGCCATGGTGTAATTAGTTTTCCCCACCACTTTACATGGATGGGTATAATGGTGGAACTAATAACAACATATGATTAATATAACATTATAATATTTCTTATAAAGTATACACCATTTATTTTAATATTTTTCAATAATTATGGGAACAATATCATCGCCTGTGCGTACATACGACATACCGTCTACATGACGCGATGAGATTCATTCTCCATGTTAACCATTCAAAAGTGATTATAATGTTTATATAATGAATAATCATGAAATATATGAAATAATAATTCAATTGTATTTATGTATTTGTATTCCATTTAATTACTTCTATTCAATTTAATAAGGAATTCAAAACATCATTCATGCATACATACGACCTACCCTCTCCATGAATGGTGTATTCAATATCATTTATCTATATATTACATCTATATTTATATAAGGCCCCAGCTTTAAACATTACTAAATCTGGGGTTATTTTAAGAATTCACATTGAGTATCTTTTCAGGTTTAGTGTTTTAGAGAATTAGATCATAAATCATGAATTACATTCAACATTTAAAACAAGGTGGCTACAACAAATATAATAATCTTTTTTCCATCAAAGGAATCACATTGAAAATAAAACATGGATTCTTTCTTTACACTTCCTTGAAACTATCATCACATCATGTAATTTTCCCTTGACTTGTGAAAAACAATTCCATAATTTGGGATTAGCATAAAAAACATAGTAAGGGATATAAAAATACGGAAAGAAAACATTTTTTCTTGTATACATAAGAATCAATGAAATCATACTTTACCCATAAAACATAATCTCTTTAACATACCTCATGATATCATAATATTTACGAATAAATCATATAAATCATATAACATATAGTTAACTTTTGGAATTCATAACATTCTTACATAGGGAGTAACCCTCATGGTTACGTTTGGAATACCCATCAATTTATATTCCATAAATATCATCGGAGAAACCTTAGAGTTTAACTCCTTCACATTACCCAATGCATTGGAGAGGTATCTCAGGCTCACCAACCCTTATTTTATCATGGAACCACCTGAATTCATAAACAATTCCTGATAACCATAACATAATCACAACACATAAAACATGCATAAAGGAAACATAACATTTACACATTTCAGTCACAAGATATCAATACAACAAATTGATATAATCAAAACATTATCAAAACCATTTTCAATACCAAAATAAAATAAAAGTAAAAAAACAATATTTATTTTTCATTTAAAAAAGTATTGTCTTGTAGGGGAATCTGAATCTCAAATAATGGCCACGGCGGTGGAGAAGTCGCTGTCACTGCATACGTAAGACAAAAACATTCCTTCTGTCATTTACTGAAATGCTTTATGAAAAAATAATAATTTTGAATGAAATGAAAAGTAAAAAGGGTTTATTATAAAAATAATAAAATAAGGTTGTATATATATTGAATTATTCCTAAATGAAAGGAAATTGAGACGAAGTCCCTTACCTTAAGTCCGACTAGTTCTCGTTCGTTTCGTTATATTCCTTAATATTAAATTTTTTTCAATTTATAATTTCATAAGGGCATAATTTATAGTTTATTATTAAATTTATATCACATATTATAATGTTATAATAATTAGTTAATTATGTGAGTTCATATCATATGTTTTGTCAATGTTCGGTACATGAGTAAAAAATAAACTTGTTTGAAGAGAATTGTCCATGTAGTTATAAGTACATCATCTCGGGAATTATTTTCATGATATACATATCATATATATCCATTATATATGTATTTAATACTAGTTTATAACATTTGGAGAAACAAATTGAAATGCACCGTTCATGGAGATTCTAGGTCGTACGTACGCATGAATGCTACTTTCATTTCGTTGTCATATTAAAGGAATGAGAAATAAATGAGAAATATATATATATATATATTGTAATTACAGTGTAATATATCTGTTATATAGGTAACATAATTTCATTAATTACATTTTTATAAAATCAATGTTTTCCATGAACGAGTCACATCACATGAGGGGCGGTAGTCCACACTTCGTCAGATGAAATTTTTGCAGTTCCACAACATGAAAAGAAAAATTATTTAATTTAAAAATAAAATTACAATGCATATAGAAAATGAAATACCATATATATCAAATATATATATAGTTACATCATAATGGCCCCCCTGAAAGTAGTTAAAATAATATTAAACAATCATCGTTTTGTGAGGTAGTAATTCTCCACCAACCGAAACATCGTGTTCTTTAACCATTAGACAGAGGTATGTGTGAGTGTATGTATAATACATATCATAAAAACATCCTAGTATATTAATTATAATGGTTTTATTATTGGGTCAAATAATAAGAATAGAGTGGTGAGTGAAGAAGGAAAATAAAAGAAAGAAACTCGAGAGAAGACATTACCTCTAAATCGGGTAACTATTTTTTATTTGAGAAAAAGGCTTCCTTGGAAAGCCTTATGATCAATGTGAGGCTTCTAAGAGTAAAAGAGGGATGTGGAGAGATAATATGAGAAGAGGTTGGATGATCTAATGGCTTTAGGGGTGATTGGAAGGGGGTGTAGGTGGGGCATTTTATAAGAGGGAGGAGGGTCACTTTTGGAAAGTCTAGAATTGTTACTTCATTATAAATTGGTTTTCAGATTTTAAAGGTCCAACAATGATATTTTTCAAGGATATGTTGATGAGAATTTGATATAAACCAATCTAATAGGGTTTTTTACAAGTTTATGTCATAGATTTTACCTTATCTTTTCATTTTATTTAAATCGTTCATTAATTATGTAATCACTGCATCGTCTTGGTGTCACAAATAAATTTATTTATTTAATGTATAAAAATAATAAAAAATACCATGATGTAGGAAATATTGTTATAATTAAAATGAATATTAATAGTCTATAAGATCATTTATGTAAAAAAAATTAAATTCTTTTACATAGGATATTGAAACCTTAGTTATATTTCTCCTCTTTTTAAAAAATAATGTCATAAATGTCACTATTGCACCCATGTGACTCCATGGGCCCTAATATTCGGTAAAGAGCTTACTATGGGTAGTAATGACTCAAACAAGAGTATTTGGACACATATTGGGGTCATTTTATATTTTTATGATATTATTTTATTACCCTTAACTACATGATTACTAATTAATCACGATAATTAAAGATAAATACCGTCGTTACAATTCATAATGTTCAAAAAAAGAATCTTAATTATATAATTTAGACCTTCTGATTAAAAATATGGAATCCATCTTACCAAATTCCAAACAAATAAATTTCAATAGTAAATTTAAAAATAATTCCTATTGTCAAAACAAATAGCTTGTTTTTATTAAACAATATCTATCAAAATATTGACAATTTTTTACGTCCAATTTCAAAGTGAAATAAATTATAATGACCACCATTGGATTAAATGGTAAAATTATACTGTAATTGAACATTAAAATAAATAAAAAATATAATCTATTCATATAATTAAATTAGATAAAATTGGAGTTTTGATGTAAAATGATTTATTTTTCACTATTCGTTAAAAAATGAACATTGTTTGAAAAATACCAAGAATTTATCCAAAGTAAATTTCAATGTCCCAATTATAAATAATTTGTATATTTTGAAAAATATAGATTATTAAATTTTCCAAAGAGATATTTAAAAATGGTTTGGCATCAAACGACGGTAAAATAATCTTTTAAATATATTAGAGTATTCTATACCTAATATTGGATTTATTCACATTTTAAGTCTTTAAAACACTATATAATTCATAAATAGGCATAGATATGAAAATATATTATTCTTTACTTACATGGGATGTTATATCCTTCCATCCTTTAGTAAATTGTGTCCCCACAATTTATATAGTTATCAAATAAGTGGTGGTATTTATCCCACATTGCATTTTCAGATTCCCATGTCGCCTCTTCAATCGTGTGGATTTTCGACAAAACCATTACTTGATAAATCACCTTATTCTGTAACACATGCTCCCTATGGTCAAGAATCTAGACCGGTTTTTCCTCATAGGATAGATTCTCTTCCAGCTAATCTACCTCTGGACTCAAAATAAGAGATGGATCTGGCATGTACTTCTTTAACATTGAAACATGAAAAACATTGTGTACCTGAGATAAATTCAGAGGTAAATCCACTCAGTATGTAACTGATCCATATTTCCCCAGAATATCATAGGTTCCAATTAACCTTGGACTCGTATTTCCTTTCTTACCAAATCGTATAACACTTTTCCATGGTGAAACTTTGAGAAAGACATGATCACCTACCTCATAAGAGAGATCCTTCCTCCTATTTCCCCATAACATTTCTGTCTGCTCTGAGCTGTTCTCGTGTGTTTCTATATCATCTGAACTTTTTCTTTCCAACTCTTATACCAAATATGGTCCCATCAACTTCTATTAACCTATTTTATCCCAAAAATCTAGAGTTCGACACCGCTTCCCATATAATGCCTCAAATGGTGCCATCTGTATACTCGAATGAAAACTGTTATTATAAGAAAACTCGACCAATGAAATATGTTGATCCCAACTTCCCTGATAATCTATCGAACAAGAACATATCCTATCCTCTAATGTTTGAATTGTTTTTTCTAACTTCCCCTCTGATTTAGGATGAAAATCTATACTACAATTTAATTAATTACCCAACTACATTTAAAGGACTTTCCAAAAGTTAGAAGTGAACCTGGGATCACGATCAGATACAATTTACAGTGTAACTCTATGTAACCTAGCTATTTCTTTATGATACAATTGAGATAGTTGATCTAGTGAAAAATTCTCTCGTATAGAAAAAAATGAGCATTTTTAGACAAACGATCAACAATAACCCAGATTGTATTATTACATCGTGGTGTATTTGGTATTCCCACAACGATGTCAAATGATATATTCTCTCATTTCTATTTTGGCACTGGTTAAGGATGAAACATCACTTTTAGTAAATGACACTCTGCTTTAACCTGTTGACAAGTCAAACACATCATAGTAAATCATCAATATCTGTTTTCATTCCATCCGACCAGTAATACTCCCGAAGATCTCTGTACATCTTAGTACTTCTGGGATGAACTAAAAATAGAGATCTATGAGCTTTATATAACAACTCTCTCTTAAACTGTCAATCACAAGGCACACACAATCTCTTCACAAGTCCCTAAACATAATTATTATCAATGTTTAATTCAGGTAACATAACCTTCTGATTCAACTCTACCTTTTTCTGCAACCCACTGTCTTGATTCTCTACTTCCTTAATCTTTTCTGATAGAGAAGATTTCACTAGTACCTGAAACAAAATAGAAGAACTTCCTGCACCAACAACTTCAATGAAAATTTTCATCAAATCCTTAACCAAAGGATCATGTTCCAAACGTAACATGGTTAACGAAGCATTAATTTTTTGACTCAAAGCATCAGCCACATTATTTTCTTATCACGGATGGTAATGATTTGTACAATCATAATCCTTGATTAATTCTAGCCATCTCCTTTGTCTAATGTTGAATTATTTCTGAGTGAATATATACAATAAACTTTTTTTATCAGTATATATTTCACACTTTACACCACACAAATGATGCCTCTGAATTTTTAATGCGAAAAAATTAGCTAACTCTAAATCATTTTTAGGGTAATTTATCTAATGAGATTTCAACTGACATGAAGCATAAGCAATTACTTGATCATTATACATTAGGACACAACCAAGTCCATTCAATGAAGCATCATTGAAGATAACAAACTCACCATTCCAAGAAGGTTCTGCCAATACTGGAGCATTAACCAATCATCTTTTAAATTCATGAAATCAATCATCAAATTCTTTTGTCCAGATAAACATAACACCCTTCTGAGTTAGCTTAGTTAATGGGATGGACAACCAAGCCAAATTTTTTACAAACCCTCGTTAATATCCTAACAAACCAATAAAACTACGAATCTCAGTTACATTTTTGGGTCTTTTCCATTCTTCAACTGCGGTTGTTTTTACACGATCAATAGCTATTCCATAATTATAAACAATTTTTCCAAGGAAAGAAATATGTTTCAACCAAAACTCACACTTTCGGAATTTCCCATATAATTTATTTTCTTTTATGGTTTTCAAAATAACCCTTAAATGACTTTCATTCTCCTATTTACATTTAGAAAACACCAAAATATCATCAACAGAAATTGCCACAAACATATCCATGAACTCATGGAAAATTCTATTCATAAGGTCCATGAATATAGCAGGTGAATTGATTATCCCAAAAGGAGTAACTACAAATTCATAATGGCCATATATTGTACAAAACACAGTCTTTAGAATATCTTCTTCCTTTACCTTCAACTTATTGTACCCCGATATCATGTCAATCATTGAAAAATACTTATCTCCCTAGAGATGATCAAAAAAATCATCGATATGAGGTAAATGATATTTGTTCTTAATAGTGATTTTATTCAACGATCTATAATCAATGAAAAGTCTTAGTCAAACATCTTTATTTTTAAAAAATAAGACAAGAGAACCTAATGGCGATGTGTTCGGTCGAATGAAACCTTTATCTAATAAATCTTCCAATTTCACCTTCAACACTAAAAGTTCAATTTGTGACATTCGATAAGGGGGTTTTGAAATTGGCATAGCATCAGTAACTTTGTCAATATTAAATTCAACATTTTTGATCTGGTATTATTCCAAGAAACTCATGAAGAAAAACATCAGGATAATCATTTACCACTGGCACATCATTAATCTGAACGGTTCCTTTTTTTTCAAAAATATGTGGAAGGTAACATACATTTCCATCTTTTACAAGTTTCTCAGCCTCCTGATATGTTATCAACAGTAAGGGATCATTCTTGTACAAAAAATGAAAGTCTTTCTGAACAGAAACTTCTTTAGCTCTACAGTCAATCTTAACATGGAAAACAGAGAGCCATTCCATACCCAGGATAACATCAAACTTTACTAGAGGTAAAAAATAAGGATTATAGTAGGTTATTTCAACAGATAAGTATAGAAAGATTCATATAAATTTTTTTCCCTCAACATTTTCCCAAAGTCTTTTTATCACATGTTCGAGAGTCATTTCGTGATATGGACATCCCAAATTACTAGAGAGGATTTTAGGGATGAAAGAATTTGTAGACCCTGAATCAAACAACATGTTAAAATAAACTGACAATTCAAAAAAAAGTCCCTGATACCACTTCATTTGATGGCCCTACATCTGCTGAATTAGTTTCAAGAGATTTCACCACACCTTTCTACTTGTATTTTGATTGTTTCTTATCATTTGAGATCTTTGTCAAACACTCATTTCCATAATGACCCATCTCATTGCACTTGAAACATTTCACTAACTATAAATCAAATTTGGTCTTACCATTACCCATATCTTTTCCAGTGCAATCGCGAGCCTTATGTCCCATATTACCATATCGGAAGAACATTTCAAAATTCAAAAGACATTCCCCCGCATGATTTTTTCCACATTTATCACAAACATAAAACTTAGTTTTCTTAATGTCAAACCTTTTTGAAGGATTCTTCCATTTCTCCTTCCACCTCGGTTCTCTTCTTCTATTTTTTGTCTTAGAAGACTTGATCATCGGCAAACTCCATTTCCACTTTCTCAGCAAATTGAACAAGCTTTTCATATCTTTTGAACTCATGAAAAGCTAATAACCTTCGATATTTTAGCTTTAATATTGAGTAAAAACGATTGATTTTACTATAAAGGCCTCGGCTAAAATTTTCAGCATACCATTCCAATCGATTGAACTTTTCTTCATAAAAATCCAATGAGTCGTCCTCTAGCCTTAATTCCACGAATTGTTTTTTCATCCAAAGTTGCACATCCTTTGGAAAATATTTCTCCCGAAACATACCTTTTGAATTTATCCAAGTCAAGAGAATCAATCTAATCAGCATCACTAATAATTTTAACCATTGACCACCACTGATCTCCTTCACCCTCCAAAAATTAAATAGAATGACTGACCTTTTGATTTTCTTAACACCCCATGACATCGAAAATCATCTCTAGTGCTTTGATCCACCCTTATACTAGAACAGGGTCAGATGATCCTTTGAATGATGGGGGATGTTTCCTCATTAAATTTTCCCCCACTGACATGTTCCTCTATGGCTGATCTAGCTGATCTCATGCATGGATACCACCACCATTTATCGCTTGAGTCAACTGTTCCATTACTAGAACAAACTGTTTAGTTCCAAATACGACCATCTCAGGATGCTGATTTGGAAGGTCATTTCGTTCTGTATGCCTTCCTAGCACTGCTTCCCTGTTTTCTCTACGGAAAACCATTCTAAACAAACATGTATTAGATGAAGCAACATAGTAATAATCAAATTCAATATCATGTCAATTTGACCATAATGTAAAAAAATATTTTTGGATAATCATTTAATAGATTTCTAACTCCTAATGTTATCTAAAACTTCCTCTAATACCAACTATAAGGCCCCATCCTTAAAAAAACTTAATCTTGGGTTATTTCATGAATTCACAATGAGTATATTTTCATGTTTGGAGTTTTATATAATTATATCATAAATCATGCATTAAATTCCACATTAAAAACTAGGTGGCTACATCAATGACAGTATTCTTTTTTTCCATCAATGGAAAAATATTTAAAATAAAACATGCTTTCATTCATGACACTTCCTTGATACTATCATCACATCATGTACATTTCCATTGACTAGTGAAAAACATTTCAAAAACATGGGATGAGCATAAAAAGCTCAGTGACGGATATAAAAATACGGAAAGAAAACAATTTTTCTTGTATACATAAGAATCAATGAAATAATACTTTACCCATAAAACATAGTCACCTTAACATACCTTATGAAATCATAGGATTTATGAATAAATCATAGAAATAAAAATACATAAAATTAGCTTGAGGCATTTATAACATTCTTACATAGGGAGTAACCCCCACAGTTACGTTTAGAATACTCATCACAGTATATTACCTAAATCACTTCAGAGAAACCATAGTGTTTAACTCTTTCATGTTACCCAATGAATTGGAGAGCTATCTCAGGATCACCGACCATTATTTTATCATGGAACCACTCGACTTCATAAACAATGCCACCAAACCACAACATTATCGTATCACATAAAACATGGATAAAGGTAACATAAAATTTCCACATTTTAATAACAAGATAACAATACAACAAATTGATATAATCAAAACATTATAAAAACCATTTTCAAAACCAAAATAATAGAAATTTAAAACATTAAATTTATTTTTCATTTAAAAAAGTTATGTCTTGTAGATGTAGCCGAAACTCAAATAATGGTCACAACGGCAGAGAAGATGTTGTCGCTGCATACGTAAGAAAAAAACATTCCTTTTGTCATTTAGTAAAACGCATCATGTAAATAGGGTACTTTTGAGTGAAATTAAAAATAAAAATGGGTTTTTATAAAAATAAAAAAAGAAGGTCTTATATAATTGAAGTATGCCTCAATGAAAGGAGATTCAGACGAAGTCCCTTACATCAAGACAGACTTGTTCTTGTTCATTTATTTATATTCCTGAATAATAAGCTTTGGTCCATTTATAATTGCATAAATACTTCCTTAAAATTTTATTACTCAATTCATATCACATAATTTCATGTTATAATAATTTGTTAATTATGTGAGTTCATATCATACGTTTTGTCGATGTTCGGTACAAGTGTCAAAAATAAACTTGTCTGAAAATAATTGACAATGTAGTTATAAGTACATCATCTCCGAAATGGTGTTAATGATATAAATATCATATATATCCAGTATATATGTATTTAATACTATTCCATTACAATTGTAAATAAATAATGAAATGCACCGTTCATGGAGACGGTAGGGAGTACATAATCTTGAACACTACATTAATTTCATTGTCATATTAAAGGAATTAAAACTAAATGAGGCATATATATATATATATATTATAATTCATTAATATATATATTTTTTACAGGTAAAATATGTTTATTAGTTATATTATATATAAATTCCATGTTTGGCATGAACAAGTCATATAACTTGAGGGGGTGGTAGTCCACACCGCCTCAGATGAAATTATCACAGTTGCACAACATGAAATACAAAACGATGTGATTTAAAAATAAAATTCAGAAGAAAATAGATTAAAAATTACCATATATATCACATATAAATACAGTTACATCATAATGGACAACATTAAATGTGTTAAAAGAATATTGAACAATCATCGTTTCGTGAGGCAGTAATCTGCCACCCATAGAAACCGAACGTTCTTTAACCATTAGATGGAGGTATGTGTGAGTGTAGGTAGATTCTGTATCATAACAACATACTAGTATATTCAGGATACTGGTGTTATTAGGGGGTCAAATAATAAGTAGATAGTGGCGAGTGAAGAAGGAAAATAAAAGAAAGAAACTCGATAAAATACATTACCTCAAAATCAGGTAAATCTTTTTAATTTCTGCCAAAGGCTTCCTTGGAAAGACATATGCCCAAAGTAAGGCTTCTAGGAGTAATAAGGGGATTTTGATAGATAATATGAGTAGTGATTGGATGAGCCAAGGGCTTGAGAGGTGTGGGTAAGGGGGTAGAGGTGGGTGCCTTTTATAAGAGGGAGGAGGGTCACTTTTGGAACCTCTTTAAATGTTACTATATTATAAAATGATTTTCTGATTTTAAAGGTCCCACAATGATATATTTCGAGGATAAGGTGATAATGGTTCGAAATCTAACCATCCAATAGGTTTTCAAAAACTTTATGTCTTGGAATTTACCTTATCTTTTCATTTTATTTAAATCGTTCATTAATGATGTAATCACTGCATCATCATGGTGTCATAAATAAATTTATTTATTTAATGTCTAAAATGTATAAAAAATACCATGATGTATGAAAAAGTTTTATATTTACAATGATTAATTAAAGTTTAAGTGATAATTTTTGTAAACATAATTAAAATTGTTTTACTTAGGATATACAAACCTTTGTTATATTTCTCATCTTTTTAAAAAATAATGTCATAAATTTCACTATTACACCCATGCGACTCCATGGACCCTCAAGTTCGGTAACAAACATTCCATGGACTCCCATGACTCAACAAAGTAGATTTGGACACATGTTGGGGTCATTTTATACTATTACGATATTATTCTATTACCATTAACTAACTGATTACTAATTAATCACCATAATTAAAGATAATTACTGTCGTTACAATTCATAATGTCCAAACCAAAAAGTGTCTTAATTACATAAATTTGACCATTTGATTCCAAATATGGAATCCATTTTAGAAAATTCCAGATACAGAAATTGCAGTAATTAATTTAAAATTAATTCTCATTGTCAAAACAAATAGAATGTTTTTAAGAAACAATGTCTATCAAAAGATTGACATTTGTTTATGTCCAATTTCAAAGTGAAATTATTTATAATGACAACCATTGGATTAAATGGAAAAAATATATTCTAATTAAACATTACATCCAATTAAAAAGATAATATAACCACTTTATTAAATTATATGACAAATATGTTTCGATGTAAAATGCAGTATTTTTCACTATTTATTAACAAATGAACATTGTCAGGAATATACCAAAAAAATTCAAGATAAATTTCAATGTCCCATTTCTAAATAAATTGTTTATTTTGATAATTAGAGCTCATAAAATTGTCAAAAGTTAGATTTAAAAATGGTTTTCCATCAAAAGTAGGTAAAACAATATTTTAAAAATATTGGAGTATTTTATGCCTAAGATTTGATTTATTCACCATTTAAGCCTCTAAAACACTATCTAATTAATAAATAGATAAAGACATGAAAATATATATTTAATTAATTACTTGGGATGTTACAATTTATCTACTAAATAATATATATATATATATATATATACATTTTGGATGTATGTTAATCATGATCTAAGTAATCAAATCAAGAATAACAAGTCCAAACACATACAATTATTACCCAAATGTAGCTTTAACATGGAATTGACGAATGAATGGGTAATATAAAGTCATGTGTGAATCATATATGATATCAAAAAAATTATTATGTTTTTTTACAAGTTCATAATATGTGTAAACCCACTATATAGGAGTTTCCGCCACTTATAGAATTAATTACACATATGGTAAGGCATAATTTTTCAATCTCATTTTTATCTGAGATTGTATTTGTGTAAGTATTTTCTAGGGATATATTTATCATCTATGTCCATGTTTTATAAAAATGTTTTCATAAAATTTTTAATATTCATCTATGTATGTTAAAATGTTATTTTTACCCATTTTGACTTTTACTACATGGCATAGAAAGAATATTTATTTTATTTACCATACGATGTACTTTTTGAATTTTCTGATAAATGTATGAGAAAAATGATTTATTAAATTATACTTCAGGAAATTTTTTCTACATATTCATATCAAATTATTTCCATGAAGCTTACTCTACTTGTTTATAAGTTTCTTTTAAATTAACATCTTTTATTTTGAAATTGCACAACATTTTGAGAAAACAAGTTTTTGAAGGAGAAATAATATTTTCCCTAGGAATTTTGATCAAGTGTTTTATCTAAGATGACATATGGTTATGTTTCTATACCTATAATTAATTTTAATTGATTATTATTTTGATGGAATTATTTTTATGAAGACCGTTTATCTTTTATGTTCTATGTTATGATGGCAAGATCTTTAATAATCCCATATTATTTCATTGGTTACTCTCTGATGAATGATTTAAAATTTTTTGGCACATGTAAGAATGATTTCAGTATGAGGTGGGTGGGACCTATATCTCCTTCCAATGAATTGGGTAATGATTTATATCTAATGAGACAAACATGGTTGGAACGACAAGTAAATATGGGTCTGTAAAAAAATGATGGAATGACATGTAATCTCGATTAAATAATTGATTTCATCCACTATGATGGTCATGGAAGAAATACCTTTGAAACTATGGAAATCATAATCAACCCTTATTAGTTTTCCATAATTACTTCTTTTTGACAATTCTATTCTATAATGGTTATTGTTCCTTTATGATCTATGCCTTTTGTACTTCCATGATTTATTAAATTACTCATGATTTTTATATTTATACATTATGTTCATGTTTTTATGTACAAATGTATATGGATTGTTTCTTTTTATCCATGCTTACCATTACTGAGCATTTGAGCTAACCCTTTTTATGGTTTCTTTCCCATAGGATAAAAAGAATTCTTTTAGGTAGGAAGAAAAAAGGGGAAGTTCATTATGGGTTATTTTGATGAACATTATCCATTGTTAGAATATCATGTTCTGAGTTTCCAAAGACACTAATCTAATATGGTCATTGTGTTTTTTTTTCTTCTATTAAGTATTCTACAAAAGTAATGTAATGTCGATGTGCTTCAATCTTCAGTCTCTACAGTTGGTATCTAATTGATCGTATAGTCCACCTTTGGAAACTAGGATGTGAAATCTTTAGTGAAATCCTTGGAGATATTTCTATGGTATGTATAGGGATGTCTCTAAGGTGAAGTATATGTATAGGTTACATTCTTATAATTATGATAAAGATCATGAATAACCTATGATTAAACCTAAGATATTAGATATTGAATGTACTCCCCCTTAATTATGTTGTTTTCCTAGATTGACTTTTGCCTCTCACTCTATTATATATGGGTTTTATATAATGGATGGAACTTGAAAAAACCATGTTAATGATCAATGCACTGGGTAATGCAATTATTGGCCTCTTGAACAACCAAACGTTACAGGAGATGTACTGAAAAATCTTATTTCTATAATTACTCAAGCTACGAATCATTTTGGACATCCAAATGTGTAGATAAGGGAACAATCTTCTATTGGGTCCATCATAAGGCAATATCCTCCTTTAAGTGGGTCTTCTGGTCCAATTATGGTTGAACAATGGATCAATATCATAGAAAATACATTTTCCATACGTTGTTGTTCAGAGCCTGAAAAATAAATTTTGGTTGTTTACCGTTTAGAAGGTGAAGCATACCAGTGGTGGAATCTAATTTAGAATACAATGTACTACGATGAAATTGAATATATGGAATGTGATGAGTTCTATAAGATATTTCTGAATAAGTATATTTATCATATAATTCAAACGAAGATGGAAAATAAGTTCATTGAGATTAAGAAAAAGGATGATGATTCTGTTGGAATATAGGAGGTGGATTTTTAAAGGATTTCATGGTATGCATCTGGATTTATCATCCAACCTAAAAGAATAGATGATCGATTCTTCAGTGTCTTAAAACAATGTCTTTAATGGGAATTAGCTATAAGAGCCTAAAATATCTATAAATAGATTTTGCATTGTGATTTCATGGTAGAAATCGATTCTAGTGTAACATATTCATCTCATGGATTTGACAAGAAACTGAAGATGGAGATCAAGGAACAATCTCAAAATAGGGGTGAAAAAAGTTGCATGTTTCATTTTTCTCAATGTGTATACAGAATAATCGTGGAGATTTTTATAAAGGGACTAGAAATTTTTTTTAAGTGTCATGAATATGGTCATCATGTTGTTGAATGTAGACATAATGTGATAATGGTATTTAATGATATGAATAGAGAAATGACAACAGAGAACTCACCACCAACACTTAAATGCTACAAGATAAAGGAAATTGGGAATTAAGCTAACCAATGACATAATAAAATGGTTAATGATGATAGACATAAATAACCACTTAAGGAAAAAGACAAAGGTATGTCACATGAGATCACTATTGGTTATGTTGAGTATAATAATGAATCGGTGGAATGATTATGTGTTTATGTAACATTATTCTGAAATAGTGTAGTGGAATCTCATTTATAGTATCATGGAATATTAGAATATATATTTATTGGTTTATTGTTGTTTTCAATAATTATTTAGTACTAGTAACTGGGAAAAGTGATTGAATTATTTTTGGAAAGCAGTTGATATGTGAATAATGAAGGGATAAAGAGAAAATAATACGTTTGATTATATTAATGTGCTCACCACTAATATAAGGAAAATGTGATATCATGTTTTGATTAAATGGAGTTTTTGGTATTTTTTTTATGTTGAAAGGGTTATATTTTGATATCATTAATGATTTCACTAAGGTTCTATGATAATTAATGTTTCTAATGAATACATGATTATGGTATTCACATATTCAGAATGTGACAATCAATAACTACACTATGAGAAATTTGAGACAAATGTTACGTAGATTTAGTTTACTAACTTGCAAATTTTTATATTTTTATTATTTGGAAGGATTGTAATGTTATCCATTTATAGATAGTATAAGTTATTTTCTGTTTTAAGATTAATTTATTATCTCACGATATGTGGACTAATGTTTATTTGATAACATGTTATAATCTTTCTGTTGAGACTGATGTAATGACCTATCATTCTATCGCATGATCTATTAACACAATACGAATGACCAATTAAACGTCATTTCATTATGTTATGAAGTGGAAAATGTTCATGGAATGAACAACGATGAGATTATACCAAAATCAAGTAAGTGTTTCTCTTAATGAAACAATACTTCAAAATTAGTGAAATGATCGTGAAACCCAAAAAAGTTTCCATAGTACCCTCTTATCCGATGAATCAGATGGTCCCTTAATCATCATAGATTTATGTATTTTGGTTGTTAATGTTCTCTAAACCATATTCTATATCGGTATCCATCATAACATGATGGTTATATTTCTCTGTCATATCCTTGTTTTCACTTCCTACATTTGTTCTCATATGTGAGAACCTATAGATGTGTAACTTTGGGTAACTGTTATATATCTAATATTAATTTCTAAAATTAATTTTTTGAATTCTTTATTATGATATGGGTTTCTATGAAAGAAACTTTTATGTAATAAACCATTTATAACCCTAACGAATTGTGATGGTGAAATAAATTTTAATGGGGGTAGAATATGACACCTAGAGAATTAATGAGAAATATTATGTTTAAAATACTTGATTTATTGTGTAGTACACTACAAAAATATTAGCTTGTGCTCTACAAAACATTGTATAGTCATGCAGTATAGGAAACACAATGCTTCGATCATGTTCCACACAATTTCATGTTCGTTTGATAGAAATTATTCTACGCAACAATAAGTATGTGTTTGGTTCAGTTTATAAACAAAATACATTTTGATTATGTTATGTGCCACACCAAATTAATATTTACCTTCACGCAACACTGACATCGCATTCGTTACACGCAAGAGTGACCTTCATTGATAGCTTGTGTTTTACGCGATTCTGAGTTTCCCTAAACAAAGATATATTATTATTTAAATGTGATATAAACTAGCCATTATGAATATTATTAAACACACTTTTTATTTTATATGGAATTAGAATTCACCTTACACATGATATGAGAACATAATCAGTTTTTCAGACAAAAAAGGTATTTTTCCTAAAAATGTAGTTTTACCGGCATGTGATGGCACACACATTTTAAATATAGTTTCAGACACATTTATAATTCATATTTGACATGATAATTTTTTTATTTTTAATCGAGACATATAAATTTACTTTGCATTAATTTTTGATATTTTTCTGATAACTTTCATATTTTGATGAATAGTGAAAATACGGTAAATTCTAATTTAAAATATGTTTTTTCATCGAAATAATTAATATAGTTAAAATATATTTCAGAATGGTTTTAAAGAACAAATAGAATAAATTTTTATAGTTTAATAGATTTTATGTCATTGTCATTAATATACATAGAATTCATATGTAAAAACATTTCAATCTTTTGTAATGTTTAAAAAAACCTTTTTTCGACAGCAGGATTAATTTTAAATTAATTACTACAACATCTGTGTTTTGAATATTTAAAAATCGATTTCATATTTGGAATATTTAGTTACAAATTATATTAATAGTCATTTTTTATTTTTGGCCTTTATGAATAGTTACTTTGGTAACTATTTTAATTATCATGGTTAAAGGTGAATCGGGTAATTAAGGGTAAAAATAATATTATAAAATTTCCATAACACTAGTAAAAATATAATTGTATGAATATAACTTGACCCATATCACCAATGTGTTAGAATAGATTCATTCAATGGAAATTTGACCATGAAAATGATGTAATTATTATTAAAACAAAAGAAACTCACAACATGTCACTCTCTTATATATTATAAGTGTAATAATTTTAATTTAGTGATAAACATAAAAAATAGAAAGTAAATATCTACTGGAAATATAATTAAATTATATACATCCTGTTAATTTATTTATAATTTTTAGAGATAAATTAATTATCATTAATGATGACAGAATAGTGATGTAAAAATTATTTTATTAATTGAAATATCAAATAAACAGTTTTAAAAATATTAAATGAAAATTATATGATATAATTGAAGTTATCCATGAATATTCTAGGTTCATTCGACATATTAGGAGTTCAATAAATAATTTTTTTGTTTATATTTTGTGACGATTTTGTTTCAGGTTAAATAAATGAATAGTATCAAAAGTGACACTATTGGTATTTTATAAAGATAAACTGTTATTAAATTATTAAAATAATATAAAAAATATTTAAAATTACAAAGTGATATTTATAATATTTATAATATCATAAAATACCAATTTATGTTTTATTGAAACTAATTATGTAAATTTTTATAACCATTTAAAATTTAGAACGTTTTTACAAAAATTAAAAATTTATACATACATAAGTGTTAATTAAAAATAAGGATAAAATTGACATTCTATGATGTCATAAAATTATTGTTAGATGAAATTAATACCCTATATAATATCATCATCTATTTTTGGACACTTTTGAGGTTTATAGGTAGGGTTATATTTAATTATAAATTAATATTTTTTATTGTTTCTTAAAGTACCCCTCCCCTCTCTTATAAAAGGGATCCTCCTCCATCTTCTATTCACTCCATTTTAATAAATCAAGATCAATCCAACACTGAACATTTATATTATCAGCTTCTGTAGTTACATTTTAGATGTGTGGGTTGTTTTTCAAACTACGAACTCTAGTGTCATGATAGGAAATTTAAAAGAGGCACGTTGAAGAAGAGGTAATATCTTCTACCAATTCTTTTAAATTTTGTTATTCTTATACTTCCTCTTCATTAGTTTTTTCATTATAAATTAATAAAATAAGTTCCAATAATACATTGATATGTTATTATACATATTAAACAACAATATTTTACCTTCTATCCGTCTAACAAAAAAATTCCCCGCACGTGCGTCCGTACTGATTATTATATCCATGTCATGGTGTAAAATGTTTTTCAACACCACCTTACATGGATGGGTATACTGGTGCAGATATTAAAAATATATGATTTTTATAACATGTTACTAATTATTCGATAGTATACACTATTCAATTCAATATCGTACATCAATTATGGGAATAATATAATCACTCGTGTGTACATTAGACTTATCATATCTACGACGTGATGAGATTTATTCTTCATGTTAACCATTAAATATTTATTATAAAGAATATATAAAAAATAATAATGAAATATATTATATAATAATTATACTGTATTTATGTATATATATGTCATTTAATTACTTCCATTCATTTTAATAAGGAAACAAATTCAACCTTCATGCATACATATGACCTACCGCATCCATGAATGGTTTATTCCATTTCATTTTTCTATCTATTATATATATACTGAACATAATATATATATATACATATCATGTTTTTCATTTTCTATGTAAGTAAATCACGATCTAAGTAATCATATGTAGAATAACAAGTCCAAACACGTACGATTATTACCCAAAATGGTGCTTTAACATGGAATTTACAAATGAATGGATAATATAAAGTCATTATTGAATAATATATGATATCATAAATATTATTTTTTTCTTTAATAGGTTAATAATTTTTTCAAAACTGCTATATAGGAGTTTCAAACACATATCGAATAAATCACACCAATGGTAAGAAATAATTATTTAATCTCATATTTATTTGAGATTGTATATATGTAAGTATTTTATGGGGAATTATTTGTCTTCTATGTCAATATATTATAAAAAATATTGCATAAAATGTATAATATTCATCTATGTATGTTTAAAACTCATTTTAAACTTTTTTTGACTTTTTCTACATGGTATTGAAGGAATCTTTATTTTGATTACCATATGAGATGCTTTTTTACATTTCCTACAAAAGTACGAGGATAATTTTTTTAACATTTAAGACATGAACATACATTTACATCATCAAAAAAACTTATTTCTATGAATATTACTCTACATATTTAAAGATTTATTTTAAATTAACTTCGTCTCTTTTAAAATTAAAACACATTTTGAGAAAATAAAATGTTTTTGAAGAAGAAAGGATATTTTCATCAATAATTTGTTCAAGTGTTTTATCTATGAAGACATAGGGATATGTTTCTATCCATATTATTAATTTTATTTGATTATTTTTATGAATTCCATTTATCTTATATGGATTATGTTATGATGGAATGATGTTAAAGAATACAATTTTATTTTATGGGATATGCTCTGTAGAATGATTTATACCTTTGTGGAACATGGAGTAATTATTTCAATATTAGATGGGTGGGATCTATATCTAAATCCTATGAATTGGGTAAGGATTTATATTAATTGACATAAACATGGCTGGAAACGATATCAAATTCAGGTAGGTAACCCAGAGCGGGAATGGAAAGTAATCCTGGTTCAGTAATGGATTTCGTCCACTATGATGGTTTGGGAACCAATACCATTACTAGTATGGAAATCAAAATATATGCTTATTAGTTTTCCACAATTACATGTTTTTTTCCAATGTTATATATCATGGTTAATGTTACTTTATGATCTTTGGCTTATGTACTGCCATGATATATTTCAAGACTCAATATTTTTATTATTATACTTTATGTTCATGTATTTAAGTTCAAATGTATATGGTTTGTTTTATTTTCACCATTTTTCCTTTACAAAGCATTTGAGGTAACACTTTTTATTTTTTTTCATTTCCCAGATAGAAAGAATGTTTTTTTAGAGGATAAAAAGGGGGTGTTATCTATGGTAGATGTTAATGATCTTTCACCATGATTATGAAATTTTGTTTTGATTTTCTAAAGACACTATACTAATACGGTCGTTGGGTGTCTATTTTTTAATGTATTAAGTATTCTGAAAATGTAATGTATTTTCCCTGTAATTTAATCATGGGTATTAGTATTTGGTATCAAAGCATAGGACTAGTCATCCTTTAGAAACTAGGATTCGAAAATTTTAGTGAGATCCCTTGAGATATTTCCATGATATGTATAGAGATGTACCTAAGGTGAAGTATAAGTATAGGCTGCATACCCTGAATTATGATAAAAATCTTGGATTACCTGGGATTATATGTAAGATGTTTGATATTGAGAGTAAACCCTTGTGATTATGTTGTTTTCCTAGTATGATTTTTAAAACTCACTCTATTCTTTTTGTGTTTAGATGATGGAAGGAACATGAAGGAACCATGTTAATGATCAATGCACTGAGAAATGCAATGATTGTACTCGTGAACTACCAAATGTTATGGATAAGTACAATTGAAATGAAATTTTCCATACTTTATTTTTCATGAACCAGAATAAGAAATTTTATGTGTTTACTATTTATAAGGTGAAGTAGACCAGCGGTGGACTCTAAATAAGAATATGAATCCCAAGATGATATTGAATCCATGGAATGGGATGAGTTCGAGAACATATTTTTCAATAATTAATTTACTCTTATTCTTTGAATAGATGGAAAAGGAGTTCCATGACCTTACGAAAAAGGATGATGAATCTATTTTTATATACGAGGAGAATTTTACAAGGCTTACAAGGTATGCATCTGGCTTTATCATCCAACCTAAATGTCATGTGGATCAATTTTTCAGTGGCTTAAAACCATGTCTTTGAAGGGATATAGATATAAGAGACTTCAGTAGATATGAAGAGATTTTTCATAGTGCAGTCAATGTTGAACTTGAATTTGGTGTAAGATTACCATGTTTTGGTTTTTCTATGAAAACAATGATGGATTTCAAAGAAAAATATAAAAACAAATTGTGAAAAGAAGAAGAATGTTTCGTTATGCCGAATGTGTGAAAAAACCTATAGTGGAGATTGTCTTAAAGCGACTACAAAATTATTTATTTCTAGAAAAGAAGGTCATCTAGTAGCTGAGTGCCGATGTAATGGGAAAATCTAGATAATGATGCGAATAGTGAAAATACTATAGAGATTGAACAACCAACACTTCAAGGATACCTGTTCAAAGAAATGGGGAATTATGCTAACCAATGACCTAGTTTAAGGGTTAATGATGAACGACATCAACAACCTCTTAAGGAAACGTTCAAAGTGATTTCACATGAGATCACTAATCGCAATGTTGAGTATGACAATGAAGTGGTGGAAGGATTAAGTGTTTGTGTAAAAGGATTCCAAAATAGTATTGTGGAATCTCATTTATAGTATCGTGGAATATTGGAATATCTATGTATTGGTTTATTATAGATTTATAATGTCTTATGGTACAAGTATCCATAAAACGAGATTTAAATATTTTTAGAAAGAATATGATATGCACATAATGAAGGGTTATGAAGAAAATAATATTCTTGATAGTATTACAGAGATACTGAGAGATATTTGGAAAAAGTAATATGCTGGTTTGTGTATATAGATATTTTGGGATTTTGGTATGGGGGAAGACATAACATTTGAAAGTATTAATGTTTGCACAAAGGTTCTATGGTAATTCATGTTATAAGAGAATTCATTATTAAGTTATTCACATGTTTGGAATGTGACAATAAAAAAATAACATATGTGATATGGGTGAAATGTATTAAGTAGATTAAGTTCACCATATTCTAAATTTTTATATTTTTAGTTTTTTTATGGATTGGGATGTTATTTATTTGTGGATAATATAAGATATTTTCCATTTTAATATTAATCTATTATCTCATGATAGTTGGACTTATTCTTATTTGATAACATATTCTAACATCTTTGTTGACATGGATAGAATGACCAATCATTCTATCGCGTGATCTGTTGACACTTCACAAATGACTAATTCAACTTCATTTCATTATGGCATGAAGGGGAAATTGTTCAACTCATCATCAATGGTGATATTATACCAAAATCAAGTAAGTATTTCTTCTAATTCAAAATTTCTTCCTCATTAGGCAAATGATCATGTAAACCAAATATGTTACCCTAGTACCCTCTTATCCAATGAATCAGGTGGTCCCTTAAATGAATGCAAATTTATGACTTTGTGGTAGTTAATGTTCTCAAAACCGTATACTCTATCACAATCTCTGAGAACTTGATTGTTATATTCCTCTTCTATATCCATGTTTTCACTTCCCACATATGTTCTCCTATGTGGAAACCTAGTGATGAGTTACTTTGGGAACCCATTATATTTGTAACATTAATTTTTAAAATTCTATTTTTTTATTTCTTTTTATGATATGGGTTTCATTGAAATAAACATTCATGCTATAAAAAAATTATAACCCCAAAAAATTTTGAGTGAAAAAATTATTTTAAGGGGGGTATAATGTAACACAACAATATTTTATGAGATAGATAACCATTAAATTTCATTTATTTCTTGTGTTGTATGTTACACTAAGAATTGATTGTGTTATACTCCACACTGTATTAGCTTTTAGTATACACAACACTCTTCGTGGCCCATGTTACAAACAATTTCAAGTTCGTTTGATTGAAATTATTTTACACATCATTGAGTATATTTTTTTTCAATGTTTAAAAAAATTATGTTTGTATTATGTTATTAGAAACAGCAATGTTATCTTTTACTACACGCAACACTGAATTAGCTTGAATTACACATAAGAGAGACCTTCTCTGATATCTTTCATTGTACGTGATACTGAGTTTCACTAAACAATGATATATTATTATTTAAGTTTGATATAAATTAACCATTATGAATATTAATAACATTATTTTTAATTTTATATAACATTATCATTCATCTTAAACATGATATGAGAACAAAATCAAATTTTCGGATAAAAGAAGTATTTTTCATAAAAATGAAATTTTACCACCTTTTGATGGAGAACCCACATTAAATATAGTTTTTGACACTATTATAAGATATATTTGACAATATTAAGTATTTATTTGGAATCTATACTTAAAAATTTATTTGTGAAAATTTTTCAATTTTTTCGTATAAGTTTATTATATTGATTAATAGTGAAAATAAAATAAATTTTAATTAAAAACAACTTTTTTCATTGAAAAAAGTTAAATTGTTAAAATATATTACTAAATTGTTGTAATGTATAAATAGAATATATTATTATAGATTAATACAATTTAAGTCATCATCATTAATTTTACATTCAGTTAATATGCAAAAACATTTCATTCTTTTTCAATGACTTTAACAAACACTTCTTTTTCTCGAAAGAAGGTTTAATTTTAAATTAATTAATCTATCTTCTGGGATTTGAATTTTGAAAAATGGATTAAATATTTGGAATCATTAGGTCCAATGTATGTTATTATACATATTTCCTTTTTGAGCATTATGAATATTAACTTTGGAAATAATTTTGTTTACCATGATTAATGGTGAATCAGGTAATTTAGGGTAAATATAATATTTTAAAATTACCATAAAAACTGTAAAAAAACCTATTGGATGAATATATTTATACCCATATTACCAAATGGTTTGTATATATTCATTCCATGGACTTTTGACACTGAAAAGTATGTAATTATTATTAAAACAAAAGAAAGTGAAAACAAGTAATTCTCTTATATCTTATAAGGGTAATTATATTAATTTAGTGATAAAAATCAGAAAATTTGGATGTAAATAGTCACTGGAAATATTATAAAATTATCTACATAATTTTAATTAATTTATAATTTTTATAGATAAATTAACTATCATTAATGATGACAAAATAGTGATGTAAAAATTATTTTCTTAATATAAATATCAAAAAAATGGTTAAAATTGTTAAAAATAATATAATATGAACTAATTGATGTGCTCCAATTATATTCTAGGAGAATATGAAATTTTTATAATTATATTAAATAATTTGCTTCAAATTAATCTTTTGTGAGGATTTTATTTAAGGTTAAATAACTGAATAGCGTCAAAATTAAAAATAATGATATATTATAAAAACAATATTTTATTAAATTATTTAAAAATCATAAAAATTATTTAAAATTACAAAGTCATATTTATAAGATATAAAATTTCATAAAATACCTATTTATGGTCTATTAACCCCATATATGATAATATTTAAAACAATTTAAAATATAGAATGTTATTACCAAAATTAATAATTAATAGAATATCTGAGTGTCACTTAAAAAGATAAGGTTTAAATTGAAAAAAATAGTTGTAAAAAATTAATTTGATTATTATATTACAATCATATGTCATCTCATCATCAAATTTGGGACACATTGGAGGTTTCTTGGAACAGTTTGATTTAATTTGAAATTATTATTTTGGAGAGTTATCTAAAATGACCTTCTCCTATATTATAAATGGGCACCTCCTCCCTTTCCTATTCACTCCATTTTGAGTCTTAATACTCTACCAATACCTGTCCATTTTAATTTTCATCTTCTGTAGTTACATTTTAGTGGTTCTTATTTTTTCAAATGTCCAACTCTAGTTCTCCAACAGGATATTTAAAGGAGGCCCGTCGAGGAAGATGTAATCTCTTCTACCGATTCTTTTAAATTTCATTCTTCTTCAACATCATCTTAATTATTTTTTTCATTATAGAGTAATTACATATATATCAATAATATAATAATATGTTATAATGCTTATTAAACAACCCTAATTCACCTTTTATCCATCCTATTAAAAACAAAATCACCGCGCGTGCATACATACGGATTACCGTCTCCATACTGTGGTGTAATATGTTTTTCACCACCACCTTACATGGATGGGTATAAAGGTAGAAATAATAAATGTATATGATTATTATAACATTTAAAAAATCCTTTGATAGTATACACCATTTAATTTTATTTTATTCAGCAATTATGGGAATGATATTATCGCTCATGCGTATGTACGGCTTACCGTCTCCACGACGCGATGAGATTCAATCTCCTTGATAACCATTCTATGATGATTATAAAGTATATATAATTAATATCATGAAATATATGACAGAATAATGATTCTATATTTATGAATATATATTTCATTTAATTACTTCCAATTAATTTAATAAAGAAACAAAAATATTTTCCATTCATACGTACGACCTACCACCTCTATTAATGGTGTATTCCATTTAATTTTCCTATCTATTATATATATATTTATATAATGAATATACATAATATATATATATATCTCGTTTTAAATTTTTTAAGTAATTAAATCATGATATATGAAATCATATGAAGAATAAAAAGTCCAAACATGTACGATTATTACCCAAAACATGGCTTTAAAATTGAATTGAAAAATGAATGGGAAATATAATGTCCTAAGAGAATCATACATGAAATCATAAATGTTATTATGGTTCTATTACAAGTTAGTAATATGTTTAAACCCAATATACATGAGTTTCAAACACTATAGATGAAATAATACCAAAGGTAACAGATAATATTGTAATCTCATTTTTATATGATACTGTTTATAATTAATAATTTTCTTTGGATATATTTATCCTATATGTCAATGTTTTATAAAATTGTTTTCATAAAATGTTTATTATTCATTTATTTATGTTTAAAAGTCATTTTTACCCATTTTTAACTTTTACTACGTGGTATGGATGAAGTATTTTTTTTACATTACAAGGAATCATTTTGACTTTTTCTATAAATGTACGAGAATAATATTTATTTACTTATAAATCATGAATGGATTTTTACATCTTCATTGCACCTTATATACATGAAGCTTCATATATATTTTTACAAGTGAATTTTAAATTAACTTTTTTATTATGAAATTTCTAGAGATTTTGAGAAATTAAATCCTTTTCTAAGTAGAAATAATATTTTCATCAATAAATTTGATCATGTTTATTATCTAAGATGACATAGGGTTATGTTTCAATACCTAATATTACTTTTATTTGATTTATTTAATGTTGGAATAATTTTTAAAATGTCCATTAATCTTTTATGGATTGTTTTATGATGGCATGATGTTTAAAAATCCCATTTTATTTCATGGGTTATGCTATGATAAATGATTTATACTTTTGTGAAACCAGATAGAATGATTTTAGTATGATATGGGTGGGACCTATATCTCCTACCAATAAATTGGGTAAAGAAGTATCTCCCATGAGATATTCATGGATATAACGAAAAATAAATCTGGTTCAGTAATATAGGGCTACAACAACAAGAAAACTCGGTTCAATAATGTACATCGTCCACTATGATGGTCTTGCCAGCAAGGTCATGGATTCTATGGAAATCGTAATATTTGATTATAACTTTTTCATAATTAGATGTTTTATTCCAATTCTATTCTTTCATGGTTAATGTTACATTATGATATATTTCTTACGTACTACCAAATTTTTTTCCATTACTCATAATTTTGATGTCTATATGTTATGTTCTTGTTTTTATGTTCAGATGTATATTATTTGTTTTATTTTCTCCATATTTACCCTTACTGAGCAATTGAGAACACCCCATTTATGTCATATTTCCCCCATGATATAATTAATGATTTTAGGGAGGAAAAAATGGGATGTTCTTTAGGGGATATGTTGAAGATATTTCTCCTTGATTAGAAGATTATGTTTTGAGTTTCCAAAGACACTCATGTTATCGGTTTTTTGGAGTCTTTTTCATGTATTATTTATACCTCAAATGTAATGTAATGTTCATATACATCATGCTTGGGTCTCTACATATAATTTCATGGGATGAATATGATATAAATTAACCACATAAGTATATTCAAAGAATGATGTAATGAAGATAATTAGAGTATATATAGTGGATTGCATGAATAAATTAAAATCAATTTTCCTTGGTGTATTTCAAATTATTAATATAAGTACTCACAATAAATCTCATATTTTTATTTTGGAGAGGTTGAATTTTTTTGTATTCCAATAAAATTCATATGAGCATGTAAATTATAATTTCTAATCATGTAATAATTAACATCCCCATTATGTACATTTATAGTATAAATATTTACATGTAGGTGATGCTATCTTGTATCAAACCATTGAAATTTCTATTAGAGATCCTTATAAAATCCTTCTATCTTAGATAAAATGATTCAAAGCTAGTTAATTCTTCATGGAGGTTATCCAATGAACATTACCATTTAAAGAGGTGTTTTAACACCAGCACTACTAAAGACACTGATATATTTTATAGGGAATAAGTAATAAGCATTCATATAGAAGAAAAATATGTCTTTATGGAAATTTATTTATAGTATAAATAATTCCATTAAAGAGGTGGTGGTGCCCATAACATCCCAAAACCTACATTCCCATATACAGTGCTGAAATTGGAATCATTAAATTTTCAACATCGATACATATAGATTTGACAAAAAAATTCAACCAAAATAATATATTTAAATATAAAAAATTAGATCAAAACTTTTCTCATAGACCTTTAATGTTTATAGTTTTACACAATTTGGTCAAACATCAACAAAAATAATAAATATGTCATCAGATTAAATTACTCCCACAAATCCAAACATTTATTATTCACATTAATTACTCATCTCTGTCCATATTGAACCACTTCCACAAATTATTCATTTAATATAATTATATATAAACTATGAAAAAGGAAACATTATAAGTTTGAAATCAAATTCATTGTACGAGAAAATGTAAAATTTAAAAAATGAATGTAACCAATATGTATTTGAATATCATAATTGTAACACCCAATGGTTTTAAAAATAAATTGAAAAGCATGAAATAATGATTCTTTACATAATAACACATTTTAATGAGATAGTTATAAACTATCCATTAATCATTAATTTTGCAGTTCAATGATTAGAATTTTGAAAAGAATACATCTATGTTGATGATCAATAAGTTATTTGGTGTCTCATTGAAACAATTTTTTTTGTTGGGAATATTTACATACACTTAATACTTGAAATATGAATAGTGATATGGGCTTTATGAATAGTAAATCATATTATTATTTTATATTCTTAAGTTATAATATAAATATATATTGATTAAATTTGTAAGGTGATATAAATATATATGTTGTTTTAAAATTTTTATTCTTAAAAAAAATTATATTATTAAAAGAATAAATTAATCATATATATTCAATTATTTTTAAAAAATGTATTTTGTTTTTGAATACTACAAATTGAAAAATTGATAAGGTGTTTTTTTGGACTTTTATGAGATATATTAATTTCTGGAGAATTATAAAGTATATGGTTTTAAGTTTTCGAGTGTTTAATGACATCATAACGATGCAATAATGATGTAATCATTCTGGATAACTCTTGAGGATGAAATTATGATTTGATGTGTCCCATGTGTCTAATAAAATGGGAAAAACCATGGTCAAGCCAATGGTTTTAAAAATACCACTAATGACGTGTCAATTGAAATTATTTAAAAACCCTTTCTCCTCCACTATTAATACCAGCCTCACCCCCTCTTCTGCTCACAACTCTCAATCATTGAGAATTTCCCTTGTTAAGAAAAATTGATTTCCATATGACCTTATCCATGCCCAATACCTTATGGTCTCATCAAAATTCAATATCCGAAGGTGTTAAGGGGGATCTCAAGGAGAAGAGATCAATAGGAAATAATCATGTTTCATTTTCTTGTATTTGCTTTTCAATTCATATTTTTCTTATAATCTCTTCAAATCCCCTATTCCAAGCTTAATAAAATATCCAAAATCTTGAATATTCTGTATTTTGTCATTTTTATGAAAAAAGTAATCAACTTACTACTTCCCCTCACCCTCTTATTCTAAAAATAATAACATTGTCTGTGATGTGTCGATTTACCGATATCTTTGATGATGTATCTTCAATTTCCATTAATTCCTTGAAATATGGATATTTGACCATTTAAATGGTCAAAAATGTTTTTAATATATATGATATGAAATATATTATGTTCTATAATTAACATATATCCATAATATTAATGGTATATGATGAACAAATGTTATAATTATTGATGAACCACTATAATGATCTAAACCAATTTCAGTGTGGATTTATCTAATGAATCATCCACATAACATATAATGAAAATTATTTATGGATTAATTTATTACTATATAAACATATAAACTTCATTTCAATAAAATTATTTATTTATTCTTCCATTCTACAAGAAAATCCTTTACGAACTGACCATGGAAATCATGTGAATCACGCAACCGAAACAGTGGAAATAACAAAATAATATTTATAATTGGAATAAATGATGGTATAAAATGAAAATATGAGTCTTTATAATCAATAAAATGTTTCTATAAAATATTTACTAATAGTATTATAATCATTATATAGGATTTTTAAACAAGTATGAAGTAAGATTAACCTGAGGTAAATCAATTTTTAACTTATTTTCCATTCATTGGGTTGACCATCTATTTCATTTATTATGTGGAACTAAGATTATTTGTGTAATGTTTATAATTAAAATATAGATTTATTATGTTTATTTATTGTTTATAAATATAATCCATTTATTATATCAACTATCACATCTGTTATATGATATTTGTAAAAGACATTTCATTAAATATTCCCTTTTAATGTTCTATTTTAACAAATTCAAAAGGAATGTCTTTATGAAATTATTCATGATTTATGATAATTTTATGGTTCTTGGGAATTTATTATAATGGATAGTGGGACATATATCACTCTCGAATTCATTGGGTGTGTGTTTGTTTGAGGTCTGTCATATGGTAACTCCAAGTGTTAGAGTGATGGTTACACCATATGGTAGCCGTGATGGATACACGGTAAAGTAGCCGTGAGGGTTACAAATCATAAGTTATCCATGATAATTACAATATTTTAATGTAATTCCACATGATACGTTTATGGTTTTATATATTTTATTTAATGTTTTATAGAAATATCATGTTTTAAAAAGCAAGTACATATGGATGAGAAGTACATCATTTTTAAAATGATTCCATATGTTTTTAATTATTCATGGAGTAATGGTTTAGTTCCTTATTTTTAAATCCATTACAGAGACTTTTATTCTCATCCCAATTTTTCTAATTCTATTCATAGGTAATAAGGTTGTGTAAGAGAATTAAAGAAGCCATGATTGGTTAATGAAATCATGCTGTTGTATGGTGTCAAAAAATTTATGCTTTGGAAGAAATGGTTATTTATTTAATGTTACCAGATTTTTATTCAAGTGGGTTAGATATGTATATGTCATGATATTACATTCTATAACCCAAACAGAAAATATCTTTTGGAATGAAAAGTAGTGAAATCTAGTTGAAATAGCCAGATGAGGTAATATTTAAGGCTGGGTCTGTATAGTTGGTATCAGTGAACAGTATAGACAAATCTAAGGGTTAGGATGAGGTTATTAAAATACCATAAATTATTTTATAATATTATTTTTTCGAAATATTATATAATTTAATGTTCACAATGATTCTTCTTATAATATATATCTATTCAAAATGGCTTTCTGTAAAAGAATCATGGATTCTAAAGTTGGACGGAACCGAGAGGTAGACACCTTTCTAAATCTATAACTCTGAATGGTTGTAATTGGATCTAGGTAGTTTGTGATGGAAATTGCTCTGCTAATGAATGGAAATAAATGGTGGTGGCATCCATGCATGAGAAAAACCACATGGAACACAAAGTAACATGATGACAGTGGAACATTTTATGAGGAAACACTCTACAGCTTTCACTGGATCTTATGACCTAATAGTAATGGATTGATGGATTAAAGCCCATGGAAAGATATTCAATGTTGTGTGATTTTTAAATAATGAAAAGTTTAGTCATTCAATTTATCATTTTTAAGATTAAAATAATCATTGTTGTTCATTGGTCAATAATATCAGGGATATATAAGAGATTAAATCTTTAGAGTGTGGAAAATTTAAATATATCTTCCTTGAAAAGTAATTTCCATAGGTTGATTAACATATGATGGGGAAGGAATTCCTTGATTTGTTGAAAATGGAGGAATATTCAGTGTCTATTTATGAATAAAAATTCACCAAACTAGCAATCTACTCTCAAAATATTATTCAGGATCTTGGTAAAAAATAAATATCTTTTACTTTAGATTCAAGCCATGATACTGAAGGGAATAATCCTCCTGAGAATTTGAATGTTATGATAAAATTGTATGATGTGCTGAGAGGGTATAAGTAGAGTTATCTAATTCCCATGTGCACTTCGAGAATAAATAGGAGAAGTTGGCTATATGGAAAGATATCGGTATAGATTAATCCAGGAAATATGATGGTAGAAAATCTATTTTCCAATTTTTGAGAGGTGTTGTAAAAAGAACCTAGTAGAATGTCTTAAAAATACTGAGATGTGTTTTTATTGTATTATGATGGGACATATGGCTCAAGATTGTAATGAAAATGATCATAAGATCATTTATAATAAGAAAACTACAATGTGATCCAAATGTAGTGAGATGGGTCATTATGCAAATGTTTACCCAAAAACATATTCGTGTGATGGAAAGAAGCCAGAATATAATTATAAATGTGTGGTGAGATCCCTTGAGACTATAAAAATATATTTATGTTCATCCAAATAAGTAGTCTCATGATCATTTTTTATTTACTAATATATTGCTAATGATTATTTGCATATGAGGTCTACAATTTTTTTGTTTTGGATAAATATTAGAGTAAAGTGTAAATATCACCTAAAAAATTATACCATACATTATTGTTATGACACCTGGGGGAAATGTTATAAAAAAGTAATTTTATAACTCTTCCAAATGTTATCAAAGGAATTAAATTACCTAAAGACCATGTTGTTTTCCTTTAATAGAGTTTTATGTCATTATGAGTATGGATTTGATTTTAGTTTATCAGGTTAGGTTTGACTCATTATCTAAATAAGATAATTTGAGAAATAGTTTCAATTTGTATACTAGAAAAATCCCATAAAATTGATAACATATCAAGAAGCTAGAAATCTATTCAGTTATAGAAAAAGATGTTCTCTTTATTATATTGTTGAAAATTGATGAACTGTTCAGATTAATGATGTGAACATGGTAAAAGAATACCTTGATATTTTTCCAGATGTGTTACCCAGATTTATACCTGATCGAAAATTTGAATTCACAATTGAGTTAGTTAATGATGATAAGTCAATTTCAAAGCCCCAATAACTAATTTCTAAAATAGAAATTGTTTAACTAAAAAATTGGTTACATGAGTTTCTTGATAAAGGCATTATTCATCCTAACACCTCCCCATGGGGAACAACAGTATTTTTTTGTTAAAATTAAAGATTTTTCCATGAGGATCTTTATGGATTAATGATATATGAATAACATTAGAATTAAATATTTGTATTCTTTAACTCTCATCAATGACTTGTTGCATCAGTTACACGGAGCTCCATATTTTCCCAAGATTGACATGAGATTTTGGTACAATCAGCTGAAGGTGCAGGATGATGGAATTCAAAAATAGATTTATAAATTAGATGTTGTTATTATTAATTTTTTGACATGAAATTTTAAATAAATAATAAACCTACTATGTTAATGGGCAGTATTAACCGAATATTTAATCAATTATTGAATAATTTTTTTTTTGTTTTAATTGAGGGCATCTGCTATATTCTATAAGAAATAAGGAGAATGACAAACATATAAGGGATTATTTGAAAACTGTAAATGAAAAGAAAATATCTAGAAAATTCAAAAAAGTGTGAATTTTTATAATATACAATTTTATTCCCTAGACACATTGTCTCAAAATATGGCATAACTATTGATCCTACAAAAATTAAAGATGCTAAAAAATGGACAATACCCACAATATTTAATCAAGATTCATAGTTTTAGTTGATTATAAGGCTATTATGATAGGTTTGTTGAAAATATTTAATGGTTGTCTAGTCCAATATCATTGTTAACTTAATAAGATGTTAAATTCATCTTTCCAAATCAATAAGATGATTATTTTCTAAAATTAAAAAGAATATTGGTGAATGTTCCAATTCCAACTCTACCTCCCTCCCCCCGAATGGCACAAAGTCCTTAATTTTTATTCATTTTTTATAACCCCCCATTCAAGGGATGAAAGGGAACCATTATGAGGCACGTAGGCTTAGCAATTTCATGGCATGTAAGATTAAGAGATTACATGTCCCATGGAATTAAGGAATTCAACCAGACTATAACTACATGGAAATTCTCATCACTAGCATCTGCATTGTGATGTTATCTCTCAACCTTTGCATTGTCGTTCGGCTAGGATTCACATGAAAACACTGTCTAGTTTCGATGGAATATCCATACCCTCTAAATCATACAAATCTATTTGGTTATACTATAGTGAGTGTAGTTGCACTAAATCCTCCTATAGGGCTGCTTCATTCTTTGTAGAGTATCTATGGGGTAAATGTACAGATCATATAGACTGAAGGCCTTCAGGTAGACAGATGGCCTTAATGTTGGGTTGAAAGCCTTACTGACCCAAAGGCATGGGTGGACCAATGGCCTTAAAGACTCAAATCTATAATCGGTGGCCCAATGTGAATAGTTCCAACTGCTACAGTACTGAACATTACATATTATTATGCCCAATACAATTGATCTAATATAACCCAGATATATTCCTCCACCGAGTTTTGACCCTACGTCTCATGGATGCACTTATAGAGTCCTCACCAAATAGGATGAGTATCATGTGCTTGACCCTATCTTCCATAAATAGAGATTTTTTCATATATTGTGATTCTTCATTAAATGAAATTTGTTGTGTTCTGATGTAGAATGATTATTTAATTTCTCATGCATGAAGTTATCTAAAAACTTATGTGTTAAATTATACCACACGTGATAGGTAATTAGAAAATTTGTATTTTCTTTTAAAAATTTGGAGGCATCATTTATATAGAGAAAAATGTCAAATATATACTGACAAAAAAAAGATCAAAGTATAAAATCACATGAAAATAATTTATCATGAGGTAGATGAAGATGGATTGAATTGATAAGATAATATGATTTCTCAATTAATTACCATCTTAGAAAAGAAACAAATGTGACAGATTTTTTTAGTCAAAAACATCCTATATCATTAAATGTGATACAGGTTGAAGAATTCCCTTTGATTAATGATTGGATTAATTTTCGCTTCGATATTTCTTAGTGCATGAAATACCTTTCTTCTATTTTACAATTAAGTGTAGTCATATTTTTTAGACAGAATTAATCAAGTGAAGAAGGCTTATGGGGTACGACAAAAAAATGTAAAATTATTTTAAATGGGTAGGTTACAAGATTTTGACAATGATAAAGATTGTGTTTTGAGATTTTGGAAAATATTTTCTATGTCTTTTGTTTCCCAAACAATGAAATAATATTTATACGAAGCTCATAGGACACCATTTTCATTTCATCCTGAATGAATAAATATATACAGAGACCCTTGGGGTATTATTTATGGTATGTAAAGATAAAATATATTGTAGAAGTTAACATGATATATTTTACATGTGAACATGGTAAATAAGATTGAAAGTTACTAAAGGGGGTGTTTTTAAATTTACTAGTCATAGAGAGGAAATGGAAAAATATATCCATAGACTTTTTTTTAGGACTACCTATGACATATGAAGTTAAAAATGTAATCTGGGTTATTCTTCATCTACTGACTAAATATTCTCATTTCCTTCCTAATAGAGTTGCTATATCATTGGATCAGCATTTTCAACTATAACTCAATGAGACAATATGGTTACATGGAGTTACACTTTCCATTGTATTTGACTGTGATTGGAGGTTTGGCTAAATTTTTTAAAAAATACATCAGAATTCATTGGGAAAATAACCAAATTTCAACACAAATTTTAAAGCTCAGTCAGATGGGAAGTCAGAAAAGATTATTCTAAAATTAGCGGGTATGATTTTAACATGATTAATGGACTACCAGGGAAGTTGGGATCAAAATATTTCATTATTATAGTTTTCTTCTAATAATAGTTATTATTCTAGTATATATATGGCACATTTGGAGGCATTATATAGGAAGATGTAACGAACTACAGTTTTTTGGGATGTGGTTGGGGAAAGGATGTTGATTAGAACATATTTATTAGAGGCATCGGTTGAGAAATTTAATATGATATAAAAAAATATGTGTAATGATCAATGTATGTAGAAAATTATATAGATAATAGGAGGACGAGCTTTTATTTCATGGTAGGTGATCATGTTTGTTTTAGTATCTCAACATGAAAAAGTGTTCAATATTTTGTTACGAAGGGAAAGATGCGTCAATGGATTATTAGACCTTATGATATCTTGGGAAAATATGGACCATTTTTAGATCGAGTAGCATTCAATTTTATTTTGTCTTAAGTATATAGTCTTTCTCATGATTTGATGTTGATAAAGTTTGTTTCAGATTCATCTCATGTTTTGAGCCTAGAAGAAGTACTGCTGGAAGAGAATAATTCTCATGAAAAGAAACCTATTCAGATTCTTGATTGAAGAGAACAAGTATTTCAGAATAAGGTAATCCAATATGCAGAGGTTTTATGGGGAAACCATATTGATGAAGATGTAACAAGGGATTCTTAATATTCAAGGAGGTAAAGGTTCAAACATTTTTTTAATAAGGAAATAAAATTGCAAGAATTCCATTTCCAGAATGTGGGGAGAATGTAACACCCCATGGTATATAAAAAATAAAAATGCACAAAACTCATATTCTAAAAATAATGATTGTTTTTATAAGGATATAATTATAAACTAGCCTTTAGACATGATTTTTCAACCTCTAAGATTTGAATTTTGAAAAACAGACATCTAAGGTTGTGATCAGTATGTTATTTGGAGTCTAACAAAACATAATTGTTATTTTGGTTATAGTTACAGAACCATATGAATAGTAGTACAAATATTTATTTGACACTTATAAATATTAAATCATATTTTTTTATTTTATTAAGGTTATAAGGTAATGAGATGTTGATTAAATTTAAAAGTAGATATTAAATGAGTTATAGTCTTAAGATTTGTATTTTTGGAATAAATTATATCATTATATAATAATTAAATTAATAATATTTTGAAAATTATTTTTAACCAATGTAGTAATTTTTTCAGTATACACATTAACAAATAAGTGGGGTGTTTTTTGGGATTTTTTCAAAATAGATGAAATTTTATTGAATAGTAAAAAATACTGTTTTATGTTTTCTAGTGTTTAATGACTTCATAATGATATAATAATGATGTAATCATTCTAGTCGACTATTATGGATTAAAAGATGATATGATGTGTCCCATGTGGCATGTACCAAGGAAAAAATAATGGTCAGTTCCATAGTTTTTCTAATACCCATAATTTGGTGTCCTTTGAAATCAATTAAAAACAACCTCTCTTCCACAATAAATAAGACTCTCACCCCTATTCTTCTCACACCTATAAAGCATTGATAATTAATTAATTTCTACCAAATCCTATTCCTAAGTCCCTTACCCACGTCCATGATATTTTGGTCTCACCAAATGGCCAAAACCAATTGCCTTAAAGAGGATATAAAGGAGGAGAGAACAAGAGGCTAAAATACAATTTCATTTTATTGAATTTTTTTAGTTATTTTTTTCTTATAATGAATTTAACTTCCATTATCCAATTGAAACTAAATCACCACAATATTATATACTGTATATGTTATTATGTTTATGGAAAAAAATCATCGCCTTACTTCTTCACGCCGTTATTATTCTAAAAAAACACCATCTGTGGTGTGATGATTTAATAATATCAAGGTATATGTGTCTTCAACATATATAAAATCATTCAAAGAAAGATGTAAACCAATTTAAATGGAAAAATTTTGTTAAACATTTACAATATGACTTGTCTAATGTTTTTTAATTAACTTATATGCATAATATTTGAGTTATATGATAGAAAAAAGTTCATGATTATCGACGAACTGCCAACATGATCTAAAAAACATCACTAATGATATATCTAATTATTTATCAACATAACATATAAAGAAAATTATTTATGAAATAATTTAATTTTCTAGAAACATATTAACACAATATCATTCCAAATATTGTGTTTATCTTCCATTCTTCAAGAAAATCCTTTACGAACTGAAAAGGAAAACATGTGAAGCACCCTCCCAAAATAATGGAAATAACAAAATAATATTTTTAAATGGGTCAAAATATTTTACAAAATTATCATATATGGTGTTATAAACATTAATATGGTTCTTTAATATGCTAATAACACTCTATTAACTGTTATACTAGGGTTTTAATCAACATAGAAGTAATAAGAAGTAGATGTAAGGGAATTCTTCACTTAACATCCATTATTTTTGTTAAACTTCTATTTAGGAAACTGTGTGTTGGCAAGATTTCTTTGTGTAATGAATTTAAATAATATTATTATTTATTATGTATATTTATAATTTTTATACACATTCCTTTCACTTTATCAATTCTCACATTAATAATATGATATTTTTATGAGACTTTTCTTAAGAGATTTATTTTTAAAATTCTATTTTAAAAATTTTAAAAGAAATGTTCAGAGTAAATTATTCATTTTTTATGATTATGTTATAGTTATTTGGAATTTTTTATGATGAAGGTTGGGAAAAATATCTATCTCCAATAAATTGGGTACGTGTATGATGGAGGTCGGTCATATAGATACTCTAAGTGTAATGGTGATGGTTACACTATATGGTAGTTGTGAGGGTTACATTGTAAAGAAGTTGTAAGGGTTACAAATAATATTTTTGCGAAGAGGGTTGAAATATTAGTAATTACAACCCCAATATACCATTATGGTTTTATATATGTTCTTTAATGTATTATTAAAATCTCAGGTTTCTCAATGTAAATATACATGTGTAAGAATTATGTCACTACGAAATTGATTTCATTTTTTTAAGTAATCATTGAATAATGGTTTCATTCATTCAATTTATATCCTTAAATAATATTTTTATTTCCAACCTATGTTTTTAAATTTCATTAATAGGTTATATTGATGTTTACAGAAATGAAGTAATTCAAGAATTTTCCAAAGAATGATGTTGTTGTTTCATGTTAAAAAAAATTATATTTTGGAAGATGCTGATACTGATTAGTGGTACCCACTTTTTATGATTTTGGATTTATATGTATAAGTGATGTCCTGAAATTGTAAAACTATATACCGTAAAGATCATTTGTGAAAGAAATGAAGTGAAATCTAGTTGAAATGTCTAGATTAGGTAATGTGTAAGGATAGGACCTTATAATAATGGTGTGGTGAAAAAATAAATGTGCATGAGTATAATATAATAATGTTTAAACAATAAATACCAACATAATAAAACAAAAAATGAAATCCTAACCCTTTATCAATTTTTTTTTAAAAAATAATCATAAATCATAAGCTGTGTGATATTAATATAAATCAAATTAAACATCATATACCTATATAATGAATTAAAAGAATATAGTTATGTATGGAAATCATCTTCATGGAAAACATAAAGTTCCTTAAAGATACTTTTTAAATGGAAGAATAATTTGAATAACTTCCAATATAATCTTCTAAGGAACTAATTTATTACCCAACACATTGGAGATATATTAAGGTGATACCATCATATATGTTGTAATGGGCCCACTCAGTGCTATCTGGTTGATCCCATTTTATATAATGTACCAGGGACACAAAATGAAAAAATAAGGTAATGATTTTATGAAAACACTAGTGTAAATAATATATTTTATTCTATTAACTGATTAAAAAGGGGATGAAAAATGGATTTCATTTTAATACTATTAAAACATGACATAGCAATGGGAAAATATGATTCAAATTAATCACATTCATATGTGATGAATTATTGAAAATTAAAATACGTTCTATAATAATCTCAAAAAGAAAATATTAATCCACGCTAATTATGAATCAGGCTAGTATCATAATAATGTATCCACAATGGTGCATTGGTAACCACAAGGGATATTAATGATGTTAAATTAATATAATATTAAAAGATATAAAACCTTATTTAAAAAAAATAAATATTTCATTTTGAAACAAACATTAAATATATTGATCTTTATTTTTATATTTGTACTTCCCACCCACGTATCTTTGATGGTGACTCTTCACTTAACATATCCATATTCCATTTATATTGGTACTCCCTATCCACTTCTAATCCTTTCAACACATGCAAAAAAATAATCAATTTAACAAATGACCACAAAGCACGCCCATGCCACAACAATATGAAATCTACTATTTCATATCCAATATACTCATAGAACATCATCCATGGAACAATACTTTTCCATAAAGAAACCTCTTTTATTTAAATCCACTTTCACAAATAATTATGATAAATCTACCCAAACAACGGATTTTGAAATCAACATTTTAAAATATTAAAAAAAAATATTTCATCAAATCACCCACATTTCATAATCCACACATTATCAAAAAATGGATTTCTTATACGAATTTCATATCATAATCAAAAAAAAATTCAAATAATGAAAATTATTTTAAGGAATGGTTTTTAGTTCATTAAAAATTAAGTTGAGAATGAAGCCACCTACCATAGGGTTTTAGTGAAATCAACCCACTACACAATCGCACACCAAATATTTGTGAAATATCCAACAAATCACCCTCAATATGTTTTACTAAAATCCAAAATACCAACACTTATCATATTATGCATGAACTACCCTGGATCTGTATGTTATAGATGTAGATCTAGAAAACCAAGAGATATAGGGGATTAAATCTTGAGAAAACACCAAAACAACTAGAGATGAGGCATACCAGGGAACAATGGACTTCACCAAACCTTGAGAACATATATAATCACATCTAGAATGGGTTTGACACACTATATAACCCATGAGAACCAATAATCATGTTTTAGGATCAAGTGAGAGGAGTAATAGAGGATTTAAGGAAAATCCAAACAAATCCTTGGATAAATAACTGTATTTATATTGATGTGCATGGTTAGCTCACATGGTAATGAAAACCATGTGCCAAAAATGCAGATGATACTATCTAAACAAGGACCCCAAACAGTTTCCTCACATGGTTAGACAAACCATGTGTAAACCATGAGAAGAACAATGCATTAACTAACACCGTGACCTAAATATCCAACACAATTTCCCCATAATGTTCTTCAAATTTTCTCTCTTAAAAAAGTCTTACAACCAATATGAATCCATCTGATACTCTACCAAACATTATCTAACAACTTTATATACATAAAAAAGCATGAATAAGTGTTACATAGCATAAACTGATGGTTCTACAAAAATATACCAATGTAATTCATACTTAATAATAGTAATATATATAATAGATTAGTTTTCCTAGGTGTTTTGTGTTAGATACACTATCGAACCTAAAAATCATGAGGTTTTCTGTACCACAAGATAGTGATGGGATTAAATTTATTTGAAATGAAATATATCATAAAATCATGGGGTTTTACATTCTCATCTAATAAGTGTGTTGCATGTCAGTTATAATATTGACCATATGATTCTTCTTATAAAATAATTGGGTGGTATATTCTTCTCTATTTAATAAAATGTGTTCTCATAATTATATTTATCTTGGTAATAAAATTTTGAAAATTATAAAATTATTGTTTTTTTGTCCCACATCATAATAATGTTTGATAACAGCTTATATTACAAATATAGAAACGGGTGTAAAAATATATATAGTAATTAAAATAACATGTTTTCTAAAATAGGTGAACAGATTTTATTATTCAAGATAAGTGTTAATAATTATAGATTAAGATTGTGGTCATTGATCTTGAGAATTTATTGAATAATGGAATGTTAAGGGAATAAAAAATGAAAATATGTGATGGTCTTAAAGGACATAAGTTAATTATATATGAATGAAATAGGAGAAATTATTTTTAAAGATATTTTTTTGATTTGAAGAATTATTTCATCACGTAGTCATTAAAACACATAAACATACATATGTATCATGTAAAATTTTACACATTATTCAATTTCTTCTAGAATACCAAAATTTTCTGAAAATGATGAATATTAAAGCTGATTTTTTGAGACGGAAACAATAAAAAAATTTCTAATAGATCATATGACCAGAAAATGGATAACAGTATAATCAACCTTTATTTTGATGTTAACTAATTCCAAAATATATTTCACATCGTAATGAAATACCCATAATGTGTAAACCATAATGTGACACATTTATCATAAAAATTAAATTATAATGCACAATGATAAAAAAATAATTCATAAATATCATCAAAATTAAATGGTGTTTTATCCACTACTTTTATCTCATTCATATCAGATTTCAATCCTTCAAATATTATGTTGTCCTTTTTTGAAATATCATTAATCACATAGCCAAAAAATCTCATTTCAATGATGTGATTATAAATTTATGTGAAAACATTATATCCCGTAATTACCACAACATAAAAAATAATATGAACATTAATGTATCTATATACATTAATATAGATTCCCAAAAATGTTGCATGGTGAAACACATTAAATCAATTCATTAAAATTGCATCATCCCAACAAGTGGTCTCCAATAGTTTCATAAATCATTTTAAAATCTCATTTCAGAAAACCTAAAAGTGTTTTCTAAGAATTTAAACATATGATATTTTTTAATTTAATATAACTAATATGGTATCCATAACTCATAAGATAAAATCACATGAATTCGTTCTAATATTAGTACTTAGACAAACAAATCATTTATTCCATCTGTAAAAACCCAATAACTACAATTCTGAATCTCATGCTAAAATCATTAACATTAAAATTACGAAATTGATCTGGATAATTATGGCCAAATTTTATTCCATCCAATACATAAATAATATATGTTAAAATTTATCACGTACACTCTAGAATAACATTTAGGTTGATCAATTTAGAGAATTTGGAAGAACTCTTACATATTCAATACACATGTAATTAGATGATAATTTCTCTCAATTAACCAAAATATTCTTATTTAACATTAATCTATAATCATAAAACATATCAAATCCCTTCTAGGAATTTTTTTAATCCTTATTAATTATTAATGTGGTAACATAAAATATAATAGTGGTGAGGAAAAATTCATAGTAATAGAATAAAAAAGAATTTTCAATTGAATTTCATTTATGAGCTCAAGAATTGAATAAGGGTATGATGAAATAATTACTGTCAATCAGTATAAAATAATAACATTCATAACATCTATAACTAAATAAGCTATCATGAAAAGATTCCATGAGGAATCAACAAATCAATGATTCCTTAGAATCAATAATCATGACCAATGTGATATCAATATTTATTAAATGAAACATCATAATCTAATATAAAAAATAGAATAAGATTATAATATCTTTAGAAATCATATTTATATAATAGATATTGAGTCCATATTAGATCCATACATTTGGATAAACATAAAGAAACCATCAAATATATTTTCTTGAAAAAATAATAATTCTCCAATGTAGTAGATGACTATTTGTGTTCACCAATTATATAATCTATAATGATTTCTCTCAAAATTATCTGGGTGTACCCATAAAATATAATGTCCATGAAACAAAACATGAATTTTTTTCACATATTAATGAGCATAGAACTCATATTAACAATCATTAATTTTCTAAAACCTGATTATCGAATAGAAATAACATGGATTTCATTTAGATATCATTAAAAGTTGATTAAACCATGTAAATGAATTATGTTTTAAAATTATCCCATTGAAAATTTATTTACTATAGAAAAAGAAAAGGTTTATATAACAAACACATTGATTCATTCTTAATCAAACATGAGATAAAATAATGATGGTATTAGTACAAAATATAACCAATGAAGAACAAGTAAGAATTAGTGTTTTTGATATTGACGGATGGAAATACCAATAATTGATCAAAAAATTATTATTTATGATAATAGACATTTAGTTTAAAATTATATTTAAAATAAAGTGACAAATTACTTTTCTTTTAAATCAAATTTGGAATCATATAAATCGCATTTGTTGAAAAATCATTTTTCACAATTCTTGATTAAGATATCCTTTTAATTTTGAAGATTACTTATAGAAAAATAATTAAGTAATTTCCATTGATGATTACCCGGCTTATAGATACTAAAAAATTTAAAAATAATTTAAATAATCATAAAATAAATTATAAACATTTTTTGAAAACATGGTTTTGGATGAAAAAGGGGTTTTTGACCTAAGGGATAAATAAAAATGATTTTCCATACAAACATATTCTCATTTATTCTATGTACTATAGAGTTAGAAAATTTTAATATTATATTAAAATATTATTTACCACTATTTTTTAATATAATTTATGAGTTAATTGAGATATGGATCTTATCATATCATTGTTGGAAGCATATTTATGTATTATCCCCATAATAAATGAAATTATAGTGTAAGATTATAATAACTTTGGTAACAATGAATCATGATTAAATTGAAGAAAAATCACTATATAAAACATAAAAAAAAATATTTTAATGAATTATATCAATAATATCATATGTCAAAAAACTAATATATATACCTCATAAAAAATATAGGTGTAAAATATATCATACATCTCAAAGAAGGAAAATTGAGAAGAAATACATTACCCTCTTGGTACGTTCGACACTATAAAACCCTAGAAAGGGATATAAAAAGGGATATTAGAATATCCCTAAATATATGTATTAGAATAATAATATTCATTATTAGGTTTTATAAAAATAATTCAGTTAAATAAGTGTTAAATATGGAATATATCTCAAAACAATAAAATTATCATATGAAACCCCTTACTTCACACATCTGTTTATTGATCATTATTTATACGAAAATATAGTTCATTTAAATCTTTAATTTACATTCTAAAGAACAATATTAATATATATAATATCATACATCATCCCTTTATAACATCATATAGCTTGTTTGTTAATATTCATTATTTATTTTTAGTGATTCACTTTTTAATCACCTAGTTTTTATGATTCTATCTTTAAAAAAAATCCATGTTTTTGATCAGATAATATAGTTCAATTAGAATGAAATAATTTTAATATTTGAATATAAATTTTACTTTAATATCCAATCATTAATTATGATTATGAAAATTGATGTACTTTATGATAAAAGAGACAGTATGTCATATGTAAGAATGAATAACATTTACATTTTTCAACAATCATCACATAAAAGAGGCAAGAAATATTTTCCCATTATAGAATAATAAAAATATCATTTCTAATATATTTTATATTGTATATATCATGCATTTCGTTTAGTGATTAAATGATTTTCACATCACTTTGTGATGGTGGTAGTCCAAACATACATAAGTGATGTTATCGTTATTACGTGAGTAAAAACTAAGGAATGAAAATGATATGTTTTATATTTATAGAAGGATAAAAATATCATGAATATCATTAATATTTAATTTATATCACACATAATAATTATATTTATCTTTATGGACTTATATTATAAGAATTATTAAATGACTAATCACATTTCCCCATGATACAATATTCTACTATATACACAAGTGACATTATCATATTCCCTACCGAGTTGATTGTAAAAAGATATAGTGACTCCATAAAAATAATTATTTTATTAATATGATATATATTATTTAAATACATTATCATACATAACCATATTAGGTGGAAATGAAAAATCAAACGACTTCAGTTATCGGGGCTGTAGTCCACCAAAAATACAAATGGTGATTTTGTAACACATTTTATGTGATTAGTTCTAGTTTAGAGTCACTAAAATATTATAGAAAAACAAACTAAAATGGAAGATGCATATTTTTTTATATCATGTGTGTAATTAAATTGTAAATGTAGGTGGAGAAATATGTAAAATAATTCTCTTACCAATGAACGTTACCTCATCAACTAGATTTTTCTAATAGGTTTGCATTACAAACATAAAAGATAAGCTTTATTCCAAAAGTACATAATTTTTGATGAGATGAGTGGAGTTGTTATATTATTTTTTAGGAAATTCCTTGTCAAAATATTTATTAATTTGTGAAAAAGATATTATAGGGGCGGACATATATAAGGGGGAGGGGGAGAGAGCGCATACTTGATATTTCTGCAAAGAAAATATTTATACAATGTTTTTCACATGTAACAACGGTCAAACGTGGTCTATTAACAATCCATAGAGAATTAGTTATAAAAATATTTCCACAAAATAGCCTTTCAATAAATTATAGGTCATTTTATATATTATTGTTGTAGTTTAACCCCTATTGAACAGATTTTTACCTTAACTAGTGTAATTATCTTTAATTGTTTCTATCATTCATTTTGGTAAAAAAATTATATGAACTCTTACGACATTATAAATTATTAATAATTAAAACATGAAATCCAATTTAAAAAATTCAACTCAAGTGTATTAAAATTATTCATTTAATATTAACATCACAGACTTAATGAGAATGCAGTTTTTAAAGGGAAAATTTTTAATGGTTTGTCATTTTTTTATTTAAATAATAAATTTTAAATTGAATAAAATTATATAAATTTGATTATATGATGTATCATGATAATATTTTTACATTTATTACAATTAAATATGTATTTATAATAATACATATATTAAATTAAAAATTTGTTTTCAATTAATTTTTTTATGTTACATTATACATAAAAAGTTTAACTTTTCACAAAAATATAAAAAATTATCCAAAACATAAATTTTAATTAGTTAACTAAAAATTAAATATTATATATTAATAAATTTGAATAAAATTGAATTTCATAAAAAACCTGTATATATGTTGAAAATGTTGGTTTTCAAGAAGTGTTCTTTTTTCATAAACAAGATAATTTCATATTAAATTGATGTCTATTAATAATCAATGGTTGAATATGAGTTAAAATGTTATTATATTATATAGAGATTAAATTTTTAATAGTTCCATTTAGGTATTACCTTAATTAATTTAAAGGGAGGAGCATAATGCATTTTATTTGTTTTGATGAAACCATTTTTCAACACCCATAACAAACTCATACTAGAATAAAATAAATTAAAATAATGATAGAAATATAATTACCATGAAATATTATTATAAATAATTATTATTCTATAAGAAAATCACCCCTAACACATAATGTTATTTTGTGTTATAAATTTAATCAAAAATAAAATAAATTTTTTTAAAAAAAGGATATTTTTCACTAATAATTGAAAAATCAATATTATCAGAAAATTCCCAAAATTTAACCCAATGTTAATAATGATATTATGATTCCCAAAATGATTTTAATTTTATAAATTAAATTTTTAAAAGGTCCCAAAATTTATAATAACATTGTTTCCAGAAAATTAATGAAATAATTTTTTAAAATGTTTTTGTGAGGAATAAAATCATGTTACTAAAAATCATTTAATTAAATACCAAATTTTATTTAAAATTTTTTACTGAGTCAGATATATATATATATATATATATTATAGTAGTTAATACTATTCAAACCCTTGAATTTTATGACTACATTATAATAGATAAATATATCATGGGACATTTAATATTGTTTTATTCTATTGAATTCACTATAGAACATAAATATATGATGGTTGTGTATACAAAAAAAATATTTTTGACATTAAAATTAATAAAAAAATACATATTGTAAAATAATTGGGTTTTATATTCTCATCTATGATCATTTTTAGGTTTCATTTGTTCTATCAAATTTATATTTTAATTTAATGAAATGTCATTGGGTAGTAGTATCAATATAAATAATTCTAGAACATCTGGATAATATATTACAACATATTGAAAAACATTTCCCTATCTCAATGCATTTTAAAACATTTTAATTTACAATGATAAGATAATCCATGAAATAATTGTATTTTAGTCAATATAAGAAGTAGGTTTTAGTACTGAACATTGTAAAATACTATGTGTGAGTCTATTTATTTATTATATTCATTGTATGTCTATTAAATTGTTGAGAGTGCACAATATAACAATTCATCATATTCAAGGAAGTGGATCGAGGGTAATAGTGGGTAATTAAAATGAATTTAAAACTTTGTAAATATTAGTTCACTGATTATCTATCACTCTCAATGTCCCTGAATGATCTATCTAGGTTCTACTATAGGTATATTATATATTTACATAGGTAATGTAATTATCAGCATACATTTTCTTAGGTATCAAATTAATCTCAAAATCATTTAGGAAATATCAATACATCTCGTTTAATATCCACAGTCTTCCAAATTCTATTATATGAATAATAAAGGATCATGAACCAAATAATATTTCATGTATTCCGTTAAACATTAATACGTCAATATTTTGATATTGACTCTGAATTTATTAAGGGAGTCTTTTAAATACATAATATTCTTTAATAACAATTCTAAAGAATAATCACTTCACATATTTTTTAATTGATGAAAAATAAAAAAAATTGATTAAAAAAGTGATCCTTATGGTTATTCATCTATACATAATATTAAAATTTATATATTTCTTATTTTAAATATATTGGAATTTATGGCGTGTCTTGTGATGTCAAATTTTATAGAGCCACTCAATATATCATTTTATCTCATGAGGAAATTGAACTCTGTATTTAGTGTATTCATTCAAAATTCAGAACATATGACTCTTTTATAGAAATTATTACATGATTGTTTTCATATAAGTATCCATTTTTGAATTAATAATTCATTTTCTATTCCATTGAATGTAATTATCATGATATCCTGAGTTATGTATTCAATTATCTTGAATCTATTTATTATTATCCTTGTGATTATTATTCTTCAAACCTCGTTAATGATATTTTCTCATGATTAAATGATATATCATATGTCATTTATTCATTATCATATAGTTTTTACATTATAAATTCATAAAAAAACATTATGTGATAAAATTTGTTACAATATTTTCCATAGAGATAGTTTGAGATAACTATTCATTGGGTTTCATTTCCCTAGATTGTGAATAATTAATTTTCATTATTTATGTATAGGTTAATACAGGCAGTGTACCGATTATTTTGTGGTTTTGGTGATTTATTATGGATTTAATAGTTTGTAATTTAGTTTTAAAAATATAATTTTTCTAAAAGTTGTGAAATTTATTTGATAGTATATATTATGAATTATCTTAATGTGTGAATCTAATTTGTTGTGTGAATGTATCTAATACAATATTTTCAAATTGTAATATATCTATTTATCAAATATGATTATGGTATTATATTTTGTGTCTAAGAAGAATAAATATATATTTATTAACATGGATTCCAGTTGGGAGTTAAGAAATTCATAATTTGTTTAAAAAATGATGTTGATCATAATTTCAATGGTATTTATTTTCAATTGTGATTATTGGGGTAATATTGAATTTTATTTAGAGTATATATATTAAGAAAATAGAACATTTGTGAAACCGATATGGAAAATAAAAAAGGGGTATTCATACATAGAGGAAATCATTATGAATTCTTGATAAAGTTGATATTATGTAAAATCCAATAAATTAAACAATTTTATAGATATAGGTAAATTAATGTGGAAAAAAAGAAAAATAAATCAAGGTGTAATTAATGATAAATTATAGGTTGGTTAATAACCAAATATTTAATCTAGGGCATGATGAGTGGGTCTAAAATTTTGAAAATATATAGAAATTAATAAGGGATACTCTAAAATTATTCACATTAATCTTAAATAACATTTTGATTGATTTATTATGATAAATAAATTTGATATTGAATATGAGAAAATAAACATTAAAAACAATATTGAAAAAAATTATTATTTTGGTTGAAAATAATGGTAACATTATGATTAAAATTATTTTGAAGTTGGGAAGTAATATTTTTCATAAAATATATGATAATTTTATTAATTTTTCAACTGAAAATATTAGTTCCATTATATTTTGAAAAGTTTAGAGTCTAAGGGAACAATTCTTACTAGTGGTCCCATAGATAATATAACAATTGACCCTAGGGAAACCTAATGTGTTAAATTCCAAAGTGGAAAATATTATTATTTTCTATTATCAAAATTTTAGAAGATTTATTGAAAACATGAACATAGTTGTGTTTTCAAGAATACTGATGATGAAAGGGATGGAGTTTCATAAAATTTTAGTTGATTAAGAAAGTGAATGAAAGAATATTCAATTATGTTAAATTAAAAAAAATGTTAATAATAAACATGGGGAATGCCACAATTATACTAGCAGAGACGTTATTTATGAAAAGTTAGGGCATAATAAATCATGATGTAATGAATTACCATGATGAAGTGAAATGCTATGTTTCATAGTTAAATATATGATATTAACATTGGATCCTCATATATTATTATCTATTAAGTTATTCTGATATTTTAAATACAAACATCTAGTTTTATTAGTCTGTGATAAATTAATACTATGAAGATGCTATTTTTAGGGTGTAAGAATGTATCACCCCTGATTTCATATTATATTTATATTTAATCCTAATTTTAATATTTTTATTTCTTATAATATTGAACAAGAATTTATTGTGGATTAATATGTAACTGTTACAACATAGAAATTTAATTTATATTTCAAAAATAGTGGTTATTGATTTATTAAATATATCTAGAAATTAAAATAAATGTAATTACTATTATTATGTAACTGATTCATTTAAATTATTTAATTTATTAAAAAAATGTCAATATATATATTAAAATTTTAATCGTTCGAAAATTTTCAATTATAAGTAAATAATTAGTTAATTTATATATTATTTATAAAATATAATATTGATATAAATAATAATTTAACACAAAATAATATTATTAATTCAAATGAAAAAATTAAAAAAAATTAATATTTTATAATGTTATTTTTTATAGAACCCATTTTAATTATCTAATTATATATTCATGTAAATGTGTAATTTTCAATTTGTAGAATATAAAATATATAAAATAAATTTATTTATAAATTTATTATATTAACATGAGATTATGATGTAATTTTGGATATTTTTCATATAATTTTTTTGTAAAATTTAAAAAATAAAAATGTTTTATATAAAAGTCCTAGTGTTTAATGATATATCGTGAATTTTGTATAGAATAAGAACAAAAATATATGTATCTTCAGCAAATTAGGATTTATCTGGTAAAAATATTTAAATAAAAATTATTTACTAATTTATAAAACCATATTTAAATGATTATTAATTGAAGTATTATTTTCTAATGACATAAACTATATTTTTTTCATTTAAAAATATTTTTAATAGTAAAATAAGATTTTTATAGCTTCAATAGGAACATAACATAGATTTCCCGCTAATAAACCAATATGTTTTAAGAAAAATTATATATTTTTTAAATTTATCTTATAAAAAATATAATTCATAAATTGATACATTTTATAATGATGGTTTTTATAAATGATATATAGAAATTTAAAACATTACTCTCATTACCCATATATCAACTATATAATATGATGGATCTCATAATAATAATTATACTATCAAAATTAAATATAAGAGTATTTATAATATTATGTGGTAAAAGAATATTACATATGTAAATATTAATTTACACAATAATAAACTAAGAAATGGTAAAACAGAAAATATTATTGTTTAAAAAGCATGGTACAAGATATAAACATGTTTCAAAATCAATGGTTGATAGTTTTGATATATTATTACAACACAGAGATCATTATTTACTATAATAGTTTCTTTTACCAATTGAAGAGTGATCCAAAATTTTATAAATGCAATTGGATCATGAAAAATATAACCTCCCATCAATAATTAATGTGGATCACTTTTAGAACATAAAACTACATGTATACATTTTAAATAATTCTTCAATCCTATACTTTATTATCTTTCAATAATATAATCACCTTCAAAATTCTCTTGTCTCGATTAGTAATCCTCAAGGAAATATCTTCCTGGAGATTTCAATGATATATCACATGGCTTCAATCTATGTATTTCTTAATCCTCAATAATTACTTCTACACTATTATCATTCAAATATTATCAATAAAAAAAAATGATTCCTAATATTATATTAGAAATAATTGTCTGTTATATTTATAATGGGTGACCACCCATCCCATTACACATTACAGGAAAAAAAATTATTTTTACATTAATTCAAACTACCACATCCATGTAGTATCATATCTCATTTCCCATCAAGATTGATTAATATTTTTCATAAAAAACCTTAAATTTGATTCAAAAACATAATGATATCTAAATATTAAAACTTTACTTATATATTCGGAATGGCCCAAAGGCCTTCATTTTTATTATAATTTTGGTAATCCAACTTTCAAGGGTTTCAGTGGAACCCATACAAGGCCCAAAGGTTTAGAGACGTTTACATAACCTATATTTCTTAGAGGGAATCACCCAGACCAGACAACATGGAACTGATCCTCCCCAGTATATGTCATGATATCAACCCCCCACCTTCTCCAGGCTGGTCGGCTAGTTGACCTATGAAAAGATAAAAAAGCCTTGTACCGATAGAAATTTCATACCCTCTCATTCTTCCAATTTCATTAATCTATAATATAGTTAATTTTCATTCCCGGAACCTCTTCAAAAGCCTTGTCCATTTTTTTCAGACTGGTACATCTACATCTAAAGGCTTTTCTCTGGGTAGTATTACTGGTACATCAACATCATTGTACCCATCGATTTATACATTGGGGATCAAAATAAAATCCCCCAATGAATAAAATTATAAATATATAATTTATTATAATATTTATATTAAAATATCATGTATAATTTTATAATGATTAAAACAAGGAGTGGAATTTAATAAAACACGACATTTATGAATTATTTCTAAATGATCAAAATTACATGACCTGATATTGAAAATATATAACAAATATGTTATATAAATATAGAGATTAAATAAAAATTATATTTATAAAATTTAATATATATGTATATAGTTTAAGAAGAACTTATTACCATATGATTTTTTTTGTATATAATATTCATGATCATTTTTAGAAGATAATATTTATTTCCAAGGCTTCCTTAGCATAAATTTAATTTATTAGTATATAATTGAAATTTTGATCCATAATATCATTTATATGGTGTCACTACATAGTATAATATTTATTATAACATATTCCTTCAACCAATGTTATTTTATAATCCATTCCTTTTTCATTCATTAATTGGATTCAAATAAAATGGAAACTTATGTAATGAGGTCTTCTAAGTCTATTTCCAATTCCATGAGACATGTTTGATAATTCAAAACAATATATCATATTATGGTCTATTCAGGTTCACCATTTTATTCAATTATAATTAATATATCCAATTTCATAATATTTGTGTTCCATTTTTCACAATAACCCATATATTATTATTCATTTATTATCAATGTAAAATAAAAGAGTTATTTTTTTCAAATTATTAATCCCAATAGTTATTTTTTTATTCTATTGATCTATCTTTTTTATAATAACTAAATAACTGATATATTAAATTTACATTATTTTAAAAATTATTGGAATACTATTTCACTTCTTGTTTACCCATTCCTGGGGTTTTGTATCTAGAGTTTCCAAATTCAAATTAGTTTCATCTAAAACATATTTATTTGATAAATGTTTTGAGATATGTAAATAAATTCATTTTATAGTGTATATAGTTCAAATTTTAATTTCAATTTATGTACTCTAAAACTTTTCATGGAATTGAGTATTTTATTTGATGATCATTATTTCGATTATATTATCTATGACATCATACATTAGCATTCTTATTTTACCCAGCATATATGTGTTTTTTGATAATAAAAATTATATATTTGGGAGGATTATGTCTATGTTATTCAATTTATCAAATTTGTATATATATTTTTATATTTTTTTATATGTAATTGTATTTTTAATTAATATAAATCATGTTGATTAATAATTTCATTAAAATTAACATCATTTTTATAGTTACTATTTGGGACTCAATGAAATTATGACTGGGGCCTTATATATATTTCCCCATGAAGATATATTTTAGTGTGACTCAAAAAATGGTTTCGGTATTTTGTGTACACCTACCAAGTACATGAATTATTCATTCATTTTAAACTTCATATAAATAGTGATGTATTGTTAGTGGCATTGACTAGAAGAACAACATCTTTGCTCCGGCCTTCATTTTTAATATCATGGTGTCCAAAATCATGAATTACATCACAATGTATATAGTTATTAAAATCTATGAGATTAAATATATTTTTATTCCATCCAATTATTTTTTTCCATATAATGGTAAATGTTTTTATGTGTTATTCATTATCATTTAATTCCATTTATATTATTTGTTCCTTTTATATAATATGATATCATCTAGTATACAAATTACCTTGAATTTTGTTTTATCTTAACATTTTAATTTTTATATTACCATGTTAATGAATCATACAATAACACCCCAAAGTGTTTTAATGAGGAACATTGGGTAACATAGTTTATATGAAAGTCATCTGATAACTTAATCGAATACTAAAATATTATTATTTACATGAGATCATTAAAACCTAGTCATATTATTATAGTGTTTACGTATTGATACCTCCAAAATAAAATATATTTATATATAAAAAGGTCATAATAAATACAATTTTTTTATTCTATATGAATAATAACTCAATATTAATATTGTCATGTTTCTGTTCAATAATACATTTTCATCCAAACTGTCATGTAGATAATTATATGAGATAATATTATAATTAATTTCTGAAAAAATATGAAATTTCATTTTATAAATATTTTATCAAATTTGAAATCAGTATATTTAAATTATATTTTGGTAAAATATTGTGAATTTTCTATCATGTTTTATTTTTAAATGAATTGTTAATAATAAATATTATCTTTTAATATTTATTTTACTAGTAATTATATGTGATTCAAAATTCAATTTTGGAATAGTTTTAGAATTTATTTTGATAATTTTATTATGAATAATCAAATTTTAGTACCTTAAACGAATTTTTTATCTTATTTTATGTATGAAAACATAATTTCATAAAAATAAATTTTCATTAAAAAAATTTCATCACGTTTTTTGATTAATTTCCAAATAAATTCCTCCAATTATATATTTTTAATAATTATATATTTATTTTATAATTTTAATTATGTGGTTGAAATGTTTAAAATATGACCCTTTTAAATTTTCCTCTATAAATTTTTTCCTTATTAATATTATGAGACCTAAGTATGGGTAAATGTAGTAATTATAGGAACAATTATGATAAGAAATAAAAAAATTCTTATAAAACATCATTTTATTTTATTTGATAATTATATATCATACATTAACATAAAAATGATTATTTTATGTCCTTTGGATTCATTATGGCCATGATTTTTACCCTTATATTATTATATATAAGGAAAATTAAAAAATGGAATTGTTTTTGAATTGTTATCTCTAAATTATTATTATATACTCATGTAGAATATATTTTCAATTATAACAATTATTTTTTATAATATTTTTTTCATGGTAAATTAATTTTTGATTTTATTGATTATATAATTACCTAAAATTAATATGAAATATTGAAATAGTTCATAGAAAATATTTAAAAAATAAAAAAATCAATTTAATAAAACTAGAGAAAATATTATATAGGGGATTAATATTGTGAAAGTAATTTTTTATTTAATTATAGAATATTTTTTTCTGTGAAATTTTTATATTCTATTTCATTCATTTCCTTCATGTATTTAAATTCAAAAGATTAGAATTTTTTTAATAAAAATATAGATGTTATTTTATAATAAATTAAAAAAATTTAAATTACTCAATAATACAATTATTAATATATTCAATAAAAATATTTTGATATGACAGAAAGTATCATCCATTATTAAATTCTTTTTGCAACATCCTTTTTGTAAAATCATTCTTGATTACTACAGTTTAATATATTTAATATGGTGTTAGTTTTCAAAAACAGTTCATAGATACTTAAAAAAGATATGTGTGAGAAAAATATTTTAAACTATTTATTGGATGATATTATCAATAAAAATAATAATTTTATATTATAATCTTATATATTATTAGTTTTTTAACATTAATATTATCATATATTAATTTTTTAATAAATTCAATCTATACCCCTCCCCTCTCTAACAAAAGGAAACATTCTCACCCCTTTTATTCAACCATAAAAAATTATTCTAAAAATAACATCCCATTTACCTAATTTTAATCCATATAAACATTATAGAATCATTGGGTGTTTCATTAAGAAATAAATGATGTAATATCATGTAAAATATAAGTGTTTTTTAAGTGGTTTGATTGTTCATAATCATGCATTATTTTTTTTCTTCATATACCACCATAAAAAATTCGTTCAACATGAATAAATAATAAGATATGTATATCCCATATACTGATAGGTTATTTTCATTAATGAAATAACATATATCAAAATTCTATTTCATCAAATGGGAAACAAAACCACCGTTATTGTGTATGATGGACTTCCACCTCACAACCAAATATATTATGTTCTCTATAACATCATCATATGGATTGTTATAACGATTGAATATATATAAAAAACATATGATATTAATATAACATTTTCAATTATTAAATTATAATATATTATTTAATTTTTTACTTTTACATTCACTAGAAATGAAAACATATTTCATGCACTGTTCTGTACTACCACCTCCACATGAAACTGTGATTATTTTTTCATCCCCACATCTCATGGATGGACTATATATATGTCTATAAATAAATAGTGTAATATTAATAATATAGTTATCCTTCTATAATTTTAAAATGACACTTACATTGTTTAAGGATGATTTCTGAAAGATTGAAGTGTTACTCATGTATGTGTTTGACATACAGTTTTCATGATTGTAACCTAATTCATTATTTATTTCCATCATTATTTTTGTTTTTGAAAATGTGTTCAATGTAAAAATTTGAAAATCATCTCATTATTATCATTTAGGATAATTCATAAAAATGCGTACTTTGACCACAGTCCATATACAAATGTAATTTTGAATATATAAGATGAATATTGTCAAAACAACTGGCATTAATATAATTGATTAAGAAATTATATATAAAATTGTATTATATCAAATTAAATTAAAAACTAAAATTTAAAAATTGTTAATATAATAAATTAAAAACATAAAGTTTTTAATCATTAAGAAAAAGAACATATGTGATGATTTGGACTCGATTTAAGGGACATTATTAAAAAAATTAACTTTTACATTTTCCATCCAAACATTTTCTTTCGCTATTAATATTGTTTTAAAAAATATAATAATGCATCATTATAGATAGAAATGGTCACTAAAATGATTTTTTTACAGTTTTACATTAATTAAATTGTTTTTAAAAGTAATATTTTTCTTTATATTATATGTAATATTTTTAAATTTTCTATTAAGGGAAAAGGAATTTTATAATTTAACCTATATAATGAAATTAAATTTTTACATCACCATTAAATTTATTTGATGTTATGTTTCATTTATAGTGAATCATGTTTTTCCTAAAATAAAAAAATATTACCCTATATATATTTGTTATTTTAAAAAACTTTTTTATTGAAGAATATGGCCATGTATGTGAAACAAATTAATATTTTGAAGATTTTTCATGACATGATAAAAATATCTTATAATTTTTTTACGAGAAAAAATAATATTATATAGAATTTTTCACAATGTGTTGTTATGAATTTTTATGTAAGGGTGATTTAGTAATTATATATTAACCCTAATAATAAAATATCATAGGGGATGTTTGAAACTGAATTGCAGACTAATGATTTTATAGTGCGTGTTGTTTATGGTCGAGTCCTCAAAGATGGTAACTAAGTAGGGTTTAGACTACATTAGATATTAAGATGTTTTAATGTGGGTCTGGATTAAAGATTGTTTATATATGAACAATTTTTTATATTATATGGTTATGAAAATGTTCAAAGATTTAGACGCACATTTTTTGGTAATAATTGGTGGAATATTACATTGAATTATTAGATTTTGGGATATATTTTTTTAGATGATATATCGATAACCCTATATTTTACGATGATGGATTATTTAAAAATATTTTTATTACAATTTTGGTAATATAAGTATAACTGTATGGTGTTTAATTTTATGTTTTAACATAATATAATGATAATTTTATGATAATTATTTATAGGATTTCATGGGTAATGTATTATTGAATTCCTACAAATATGGGCTTTACAAATGAATATATTATATTAAAATGATATAAATCATCTATTTCCATAGTGATTTTATTTTATATAGATTAAATATCATTTATCATTACTAAATTTAAATTATATTCAACAAACCTTTTATATGTATTAAATGATTTAGACATCACTACAATGAAGAAATATTGAAAAGATGATTTTAAAAGCCTCTCAACATCCAAATAACAAGAATGAAACAATTATATTTATCTATTACTGTTTCATATATCCATAATTTATGTGCGTCATGTAATTTTTATTATTTGATATTTGAATATCAATAATCCTTCTCATTCAATAAGGGAAATAACCCAATGCTCGTGAAAATTTCATTCCATGATTTATGGACATCATGTTAGATGATTAATTAGATATAAAAAATATAATTGGTTACATTAGTGTCTATATTTATTATTTGAGTTATTTTGTGATTTTATATTTATGAAACATGATTATTTGGAAAATTATGAATCATAATGTCTATAATGGCCTGGGCCCTCCTAGTCTAATACATTTCTGAAAACACAGCCCCATCAAACGGTTGCACTAAAATAGTGGCACTGTGACTGTGGAATCGTAGCGGTCACACCATCATAGTCGTTCATTGAAATGGTGTCACTTCTGACAGTGGCACCGTGAGGATGTAAATGGGATGGTTCCACCATGAGGGTGGCACCAGGATGGTGGAACCTTGAGGGTGGCACCAGGAGGTTGGCACCAGGACGGTGGGACCATGATGGTGGCATAGTGACGGTGGCACTGTCAGGGCGGGACCATACTGGATGCACCAGGATGGTGGCATCGTGAGGGAGCCACCGTGATGGTGGCACTAGGATGGTGGCACCTTGAGGTTGGAAATGAGATAGTGGCATAGTGACCATGGAAGTTTTATGATGTCTCACTAAACAGTGTCCCACTATTGTTCTATTTTACATTTTCAAACTATTTATTCTCCCACATCATATCTTTTGAAGTAAACGTGTTTTAATACCCCTTTTAAATCCATTATAAGACCATAAATGACATCTATGATCCCCCAATTTCCAAGGGACAATTGAATTACCAAAATGCGTTGCTTTTTCCTCGATGTCACACCCTTTTCATGTACATTATTGTTCTACCCCTATAATGTGTTTTACTCTATTTAAAGGACACCCTTTAACTCACATCCATAATGTCCTCCTCTCCGAAGTGAATTATTAAATAAAAAATTAATTCTATCATGTGTAACCTCCCAAAAACGTAGAGAAACCACGATCCACCTTTAAATCCGTTCAAAATTCATATCTTGTAACACCAGGATCTCACCTTTTATAGCACGAGAATGATTCATTATGTTTCTTGGCTTGTATATTTCCTTTCCTTGGTGGGTTTAGAGTCCCTCTTCTCGAGGCTAGTGGCATGCCATTGCTGGAGCCTTTCATGCCCAGATGTGGAATCCGCATATTTCCTCCCCAATAAGATGTGTATCCCCGGTTCATAGCATGTTGAGAAAAAAACATTGATCATTGATAATTTTAGTGTGGTTATTCCTTCGCGTCTCTTTACCATGTATCATGTGGGGTGGGAATAATAATTTTCTGATAGGGATGGTTGAAACCAAACATTTACATAGAAAATGAAGAAACATTTAATGATTGATGTGGTGTGTTTGATAATGTTGTTGTACTCTTTTACCCTTTCTTATATTTTGTGAATTGTACGGCCTTATGTCTACTAAAAATCATGGTTGTGGGTGGTCTTTCCATGTGTAATAATGGACCCATGTCTTCTTTGATGATTAAATGGATGTAACATGTTAATTGGATATTCATATAGATTCTGTTGATTAAATGGATCTCAAGTGAACAAGAATCCTTGTTTGATCACCATGGTTAACCTAACAGAAAGAAGATACATAATGAATGGTGTGTTAGAATCTGAAAAAATTCATTACTCTATCATGGTAACATGTGTAGTTTTTCTTCTTGATGCTTGTGGGGTGACATGGATGGGGATTTGATCCCATGTTATGGTGCAGTTGTTGGTTTTTGAATTTGAGGCTGTGCGGGGCTGTATGTTGGGGCTTGGTTTGGTTCATGTACTTTAAGGGACCTCGTGGATCCCTTATTTTGTTGTGAATATACAAGAGAACCCGGTGTGAATAATTAATTTTATGTTTTGCGGTTTTCCCTTACATGGATTTTGGTTATTCCTATTAGTTTCCCAGTAGTGGAGTTTTATTAAACGAGACCACATGAGTGTGTTAACAGGAATTATTTAAATCAGAAATTGATTTCTAGGAATGAGATGTGACCTGGTTGTGGAGGTTGTGATTTCTATGAATGAATAGTAACTAGGGTGTTTTTGTGTGGGCTGATGAGGGAACCCCTAGGTAAGTATGTGTTCTTGTTTACCTATTTGTATAATTTATTTCATATGATTATTATTCGCACGACCCCGAGGTTGAGTACTTCTTGCTGAACACACCCATTTCAAGGGGGATGGTGTTTTTCCCAACAATCCTTTGAGTGGCAGGTTATTTTCTCTTTTTCTTCTCCCTTTGTTGAGTAACCCAAGACTCATTGGGTAGGCTATGATGGCCTGAGGTCCAATATAGTTCAATATTTTTCGGGCATGGCATGTTGTGGTGGTTGGCCCAGGTGTGTGTTGGTTGGTTTCTTTATAAGTGTCTTCGAGATGAGGCATAGAAGTCTTCAGGTGTGGTACTAATTGTTTGGGATTCACTATATTATCTCCCAATCCTACAAAATAAAATTATAATGCCTTCCATTTTTCGTTTAATTCTATACCCTTGGTGCTAGTCGCCATTTCGGGGCCTATCAAAAGTGGGTCTTGGGGGGGGGGGTTCATTATCTCTCCATCAACATGAGGGGGGAAGGGTTTGGAATTCTGAGGTCCCTTCACTCATCTTGGTGATGGCGGGTCCTGTCAGAAAGCTATCAGATGAAGGTTGAGAGATAAATAAGAGTTTGGAGTTAGGCATATTGAGGATTTCAAGGTATGGTGGCGAAATAGTTCTAGGAAATCATGGAATGTGTATCATGCCAGGGAATACTAGCTAGTATATGGGTTTTTAGGGATCCCTTTGATCTGATGCATGGACTCTGGACTAACTGACAGCTAAGTGAGGATACCATGTTTGAATGATAGAAATATTAAGAAAGGTACATGCATCATAAATACATGTGTTCTTTTCTGTCTTTATTATTTAGTGAATAAAAAATAAAAAAAAGTCTATGAAAAATTTATAATCACTCTTCTACACTAATAGGGAATAGAAATTCCTTGTTAACAATGCAGCTATGGTACCCGGGAAAGGACCACGTGTTTTGAAGGAAATCAAGGCCCATAAGGATGATTTTGATGACCTGTTGAGGGATGATCAAAAGGAGGATGACTAGTGGTAGAGGACACTTTTTTCATTTTAGCGGTAGACCCTCGGGATGTATGAGGGACGAGTCCTTGACCATGAAACAGAGAGATGGCTCAAGGAACTGGTGATAGCTTTCGGCTGGATCCGGGAACCCATGGAGTACTAGGATCCGATGGCTATAACATAGATGTTAGGAGAAACATGTTAGTGGTGGAATCTCTATCTAGGGGATAAAAAGGAGGTTGAGTATTCCTGAACTGACTTCAAGAGGGAGTTCCGGGAAGAATTCCTCTTTTCCACGATGAAGGTTGAGAAGTGGAAGGTGTTACACTCCCATCAGCAGGAGAGACAATCAGTGAGGGAGTTGGGGATCAAATTCAAGGATCTCGTTCACATTACTCCATACACAATTTGGGATGAGGATCCTCAGGTGAAATGTTTAGAGGAGGCACTTTGACCTTCACCTCAATATATTGATGCTACCATCACTATATCGACATACTTGGAGAACCAAAAGAATTGAAAAGTGAAGGAGAGGATTCACATGTTGGGAGTTGTTCTGGGAGATGGGGGTAGTTGGCCCCGTCATAGGAGAAGGCTGTCAGTAGAAGTCCTTGATCATTATGTCCTTCAAGGTTTCAGCTTGTGGGGAGCAGGACTAGCAGTTCAAGTTTCGATCTCTCGGTTCTCACCCCTTAATTGTCGTACCCAGACTAAAATTCTTCATCTATGACAGCCGTGGGCACCATCAAAATCAGTTCCCGGACTGAGTACAATTCCATGTGGGTCAACAAGTTCTACGCCCACCTCATTAGTATTAGTTTCCATCCACGACTATTCAACAGTAGTAGTAGGGGCAATGACATCCCATTCCTCCAAGAGTAGTTGAAGCAGGAGGAGGTTATCCTCAGGGTGCTCCCCGTGGTCCGCAACTAGGATGCTGTCGGGGAGGTGGCCGATGGATGAGGGGACGAGGAGCTGGGGATGGGCAGTTTCACACCATAGAGGCAGTAGCCCCAGCAGGGCCAGATGTCATTCTTACTGTGATCTACTTTTTTAGTACTCTTGAATGTTTCTGGTTTGATTTCGGAGCTTCGCACTGTTTTTTCACCCAGTCTATCCCATGCTTTTTGTTTAGATATAGATAGTCATTATGTACCCATATTTTTCACTATTCCATTCAGTGGTCTGACAAGAATGTCTTGTGTTTTCTGAGGATATATAGAAATATGGGGACCACATCAGTCCATTGGGGACCACTTTTTTCTGCTGATGCTTCCATATGATGTCATTTTAGGCATTTAATGGATATTATCTATTTGTGTAATTGTTGACTGCATCCGGAGAAGGGTTTTTCATTCACATATGGGAGGCTGACGTGTGAAATACAACCCTGAGTGGGGTTTTTAGGAGTGCAGTCAGTGATTTGAGACCTTTCGTTATTTATTATGCGAGCCTTCAGTGGAGTCAGTTGAATTAAGGATGGTGGTAGCTTTGAGGATTGTTAGTGAGTTCATGTATGTCTTCCCTAAAGAGGTGGTGGCTCTACCCCCTGTATGTGATGTTGAGTTTGGGATAGACTTGCAACCTAATTACAATACGATTTCAATGGATCCCTATCATATGGTACCTTCTGAGTTTTAGGAGTTACAGATTCTGGTTGAAGATTTCATGAAAAAGGGTATATTTTGACAAAGCGTGACACCATGGGTTGCTCCGGTCTTATTCAGAAAGAATACAGATGGTGGTCCCAGGATATAAATAGACAACCGGGGACTGAATCAGGTAACAATCCAGAATAGTTACCATCTCCAGAGGATTGATGACTTTTTTGATCAATTTAAGGGGGTAGGAAGGTTCTCCTAGAACATCTTATGGTCAATATATCACTAGTTTAGGTTGTATATGGGTGACATCTCGATGACTTTCTTCATATGAAGGTATGAGAACTTTGAGTTTTTGGTCATAATGTTTGGTGTTAGGAATGCAACTACCGAGTTAATGGGGCTCATGAACTTTGTCTTCCAGTAATATCTGGACTGTTTCATAGTTGTGTTTTCTGACGACATCTTGATCTACTCAAGATTAGAGGAAGACCATATTGAGCATCTGAGGATGGTTTTATGGGTCTTTCGACAACACCATCTCTACATAATGTTTTTGAACTGCATGTTCTAGACACAAGAAGTACACTTCTTTGGAAAGGTGGTGTATCACCAGGGAATAGTGGTTGATCCGTTAAATGTTGATGCGATTGTTTCTTGGGAAGCAGTAAAGAATCCAATAGAGGTTTGTAGTTTCTGGGGTCTAGTAGGTTACTACCAGATATTCTTGCCCATATTTATATATTATTAATCACCTTTGACATCCTTGACCATGAAAGTCCATGCATTTATATAGAGTGAGGAGTTCCATGCAGCCTTCATTTAACTGAATGGGAAGCTAGTTAGTGCCCTGATACTGATGTTTCCAGGGGAATGGGTGATGTTAAATATGTTTTTTGATGCTTCAGGCCATGTCATGGGTTTTATGCTGATGCAACAGTAGGGGGTGATATTTTATTGGTCTAATTAGTTACATCCCTATGAGTTTTACTATGCCACCCCTGATTTGAAACTTGCGATGGTCGTGTTCACACTATAGTTTTCATGACACTACCTCATTGGGGAGCTCTACATGGCCTTCACAGATCAAAAAATATTGATGTATATCTTATCTCAGAGATACCTGAACATCAAGAAATAGAGGTTAATCATGGGAGTATGATTTCTACCAGGTTTTTCAGACCCTTCGAGGGGTTCTGGTTGGGTAATGATGTGTCTCTTTTACTAACTCTACCAACTCCACTACAGAAGGAGCACATCGTCTTCCATGTGTCTCAGCTTCATCAGTATCTACATGATTATTTGAACATCCTCAACTGGGGGGAGCTGGATATCAAGGAAGAAATGACATTCGTCAAGTTACCAGTGAGTATTAAGGATCGTGAGGAGATGATGCCTCGTGGATGAACTATCCCTTTGGTTCGTGTGTTATGGAGGCATGATGGCCTTGAGAAGAGTACTCAGAAACAGGAGGCACAACTACACACCCCATACCATGAGATATTTTTTGTTTTTTCTGTAACATCCTAGGTAAATGAAGAATAATATATTTTCATATTTATTAATATTTGTTAATTAAATATTAGTTTTACATTAAAAGGGTTTCTATGTTCGATAGTGTACTCGATATGGAACAACGGGTTTCCCTGAAATCTTATGTAGCACCCTAATAATATAATATAATATATTTAAATGGTAGTTTACTTCTATCCATTGTATTTATGGGAATGATCAAAACTAACTACAATATGATTATATGTGTTTGTTAAATAAAATTGGTAGGCTTAAAATATGAATGAATCTATTTTTAAGCATAATTTACATTAAAAGGTCGATTTACCACCATTTAATGGAGAACCCTCCTAAAATCTAATTTTGGTCATTTTTATATGTTCTGTTTGACCAAATAAAATTCTTCTTCAGATTTGGGATATCAAATTTTACTTTGGGTAGTTTTTTGGAATTTTTTCGATAAAGTTCATTTTTTAAATGAATAGTGAAAATATTGTATTTTATTTCAAAACTGCATTTTAATATCAATTATTTATATGGTTATATTATCTTTGTATTTTATTTTAAAGTGAAATTTGAATATACTTTTACCATTTAATACAATTTTGGTCATTGGAATTAATTTCACTTTGAAATTGGACATAAACAGGTGTCAATCTTTTGATAGTTATTGTTTCTTAAAAACACACTATTTGTTTTATCAATGGAAATTAATTTTAAATTAAATAATTCCACTTAAATGTGTTGAATTTGGAAAAATAGACATAATTTTTTAATTCGGATTATTAAATAATGTCTATGCAGAATTTTTGTTATTTTTCTAAAAAACATAAATTTTTTATGGATAGTGAAATCACTTAGTACAAGTTAAAAAAACTAACCTTTTCCTTTCAATGAAATTTTAACGCCTCAATGAATTAAATTTAGAAAATAGGACATACATGGTTGTTATCAAGAAGTAAAATGTTGTTCAATAAGATGAAAATAATGTTTGGTGAATAGTAACTTTAGACTTTTATTTACCGCAATTAAAGGTAAATAGGGCAATTCAAGGTTAAAAAAATATTATAATAATTCAAAATTACTTCACACATGTCCAAACATTATTTATTGATTCATTTATGACAATGGGAATCTTTGGGACTATTTTGGAACCCCATTGAGCCACATGGGAGGGATAATGGCAATTTAGATTAATAAATTTAAAGTAAAGACAAAAATGACATAAACAAATATCTCTTTGTAAATTAATATTCACATTGTGTTTTATAAGTTATCATTTAGACTATAAACATTTATTGAAAATATAAAAATATTTCCTACATCATGGTATTTTTTTATAATTTTTAGACATCGAATAAATTATATTATTTATGACACAATAATGATGCAATGTTTACCTCATTAATAAATGATTTATATAAATAAGATTATAATTATTAAAATATTATCCAAAACCTATACAATTCTTATTGGATGATATTATTTCAACTATTAGTCATATTATTTTCTAATTTAATGTGTTTTGGTCCTTTTGAAACTAAATATAAGTTTATAATAAAATCATGTTATCACACTTTCCTAATGAGCCCCTCCTCCCCCTTATAAAAGGAGACCACTTCTAAAAAAATCCTCTCACCTCTCAAGCCTTGTGACTCATCCAACATCTGCCCAATTAAGATCCCTACATCCCTCTTCTCCTCTTATAAGCCTAACGTTAGGCAGAAGGAACTTCAACAAAACCTTTTTGTTCAAACCAAATGGAGTTACCCAAATTAAAGTTAACAGTTTCTTTTAAATTGTTTTTTTATTTTACATGTCCAACCCCTAAACTCTTTTTATTAAATTTTTTTGAAACAACAATAGTATCCTCAATATACGACGATGTTGTTATGAGAAGTATTTGAACTTCACTTAAACACACCATCATCTAATAGGTGATGAACATAATCTTTCTGTGGATGGAAAACTAACGCATCATGAAACTATGATTGTTCGATTCTCTCCTACCCCCTCTCATGGTGGCCATTATAATGGAACATTTTTTATATTTGATTTAGATTATTTTTATGTATTTTATGCTTCTATCATTTCCATTTATAGAATACCATTATGGTTTCCATTACTGTTAAACGTGATAATTTCATTTGAGGATGTGTGGACTACCTCCCTATCAAAGTGATATGACTCATTAAAACCATATGTGGTACGTATAAAGGATAGATTTAATGATATTATGTGTGATACAATACTGGAATTATAATACTAATATATATCATTATGTTCTAATTTCATTAAACATGAAATAGAAATGGAAGTAGTGTTCATGCGTACATACGGCTTACCGTCTCCATGAACAGTGCATTTCATTTCGTACCTCTAAATGTTATGTACTATTGTAAATACATGTATATGTTGGATAAATACAATATATATGATATCCAAATATTTAATATCATTTTGGATATAATTAACTTTTTACCACATGAACAACATGTAATTATAAGATGTTCATTTTTTACACAAGTACCTAATATCGACAAAACAAACATTTTTAACTTAAATGATTCCATAATATTTATAACATGGTAATAAGTGATATAAAAAGATTAATATACTTGAAAAGATAGATTGAAAAATTAGAAATTAACTTTAGTTTATTATTCAGGAGATTAATGAACGATCAAGTCATGTCGAACATGTGGTAAGGGACTTCGTCTCAATCTCCTTTCATTGATGCATATTTTGATTTAATATGCGACTTTCATTTATTTTTTGTATAAAAACACTTGAATTTTCAAAGGGAATCTTTTTTTACAAATCATTTTACTAAACAACAAAAAGGAATGTTTCCTTTAATGTAAGCAGTGACAATGACCTTCCCGCCATCGCGAGTATTATTTTATCTTTGGCTTCCACAATAAGAAGTAATGTTTTTGAACGAAAATACATATCATATACTCTATTATGTATGTTGGTATTGAATATGGATTTGATAATGGATTTTTTATGTCAACATATTTAAGTGATATATTTTGATTGAAATGTGGAAATGATTTCATTGTTTTATATTTGTTTTATGTCTTATTATTTCACAATGGTACTTGGTCATTTGATGGGTGGTTATGTGATAAACCAACTGAATGGTGGTGCCTTGAATACCAGGATGGGTGGTTCCGTTATAACCTCCAATGCATTGGGTATGGAATTCTGTCGTATGGCTATTCTATTTAGTGATATGTGTGGAAGTTGACTGTATGGTTATTCCATTTAAGTATGTTTATGTTCCAAGTTACCTTTATATGTTATGTGTTCTTTATATGAGTTTTATGGTAATATTTTTGTTACAAAAGGGTAAGTAGTGATCTTTTATTAAGTAAAGAGTATTTACTACTTCATAATGGTGAAAATTATTACTTATGTTAAAGTATTAATGGTTTATTTGTTTTTTTGAAAAACTAATAGTTTTCCTTCTTTGTGAATCCGTTACTGAGATTTTCATGCTCATCTCATGTTTTTAAAATGCTTTTCACAGGACATAAAGTGGAATAGGGTCAAGAATTGGATCATGTAAAAGTCATGCCGTCAAAAACATGGAATTATACATGACTATTTTTTTCAAAGAGTTTTTATTTTATGAAAGAAATGGAAACTAAGTAGAAGTGTGTACTTTGTAATATTTTTCCATGAAATAGTTATGGCCAAACTCTCTAAAACTATAAACCTGAAAAGATCCTCAACTTGAATTATTCATTTAATTCAAGTTTATGAAATGTTTTAATGTCGAGTCCTTATATTTGGTATCAAAGTTCGGTTTTAAAAACATTAGGAGTTAGGGTATTGTTAAATAAAAGTCCATACATTAATTTATGGTAATATTGAAATGATATATAATTTTCAGATTACTATGTTTTTTCACCAAAGATATTTCTATGATAAGATTGTTTTTTCATAGAGGAAATAGAGAAGATTTTCTGGGAAGGCATAAAAAAAGAAATGACCTTTCAAATCAGTATCATAAGATGGTCATAATCAGAACTGAACAGTTTTTTTACAGTGATGGCTCGGTGGAATCAGGTGAAAAATATTGGTTGTTTTTATTGGTGATATTTTGAATTGTTATAAAATTAATGAGGAGCGTGAAAGTCATTTAAGGTTTGTCTTGCAAACATTAAAATAAAATAAATTGTTTTGGAAATTCATCAAGTGTGAGTTTAGGTTGAAACAAATTTCGTTCCTTGGTCACATTGTTTCAAAAAAGGTCATAACTGTTGATCCTGCTAATACAAAAGTTGTTGAATATTGGCCAAGACCCACAAATATAAACGAGATTCGTTGTTTTCATGGTTTGGAAGGTTATTAACAGAGGTTTTTTTAAAATTTATCACAGTTATCTAGTCCAAGGACTAAGTTAACTCGAAAAGTTTTTATGTTTATTTGGAAAAAATAATGTGATGGTTGCTTTGAGGAATTGAAAAGGATATTGGTGAATTCTCCAGTTTTGGAACTTCTATCCAGAAATGGTGAGTTTTTTATCTACATTGATGCTTCGTTGAAAGGACTTATATGTTTCATAATGTAGAATGATTAGGTATTTTTTTTGCTTCACGTAGGTTGAAACCACATGAGTTAAATTACCCTACACAAGATTTTTAAATAGCTGTTGTTGTTTTGGCTTTATAAAATTTGAGGAATTATTTGTATAGAGGGATGTGTGAAATATATATCGATCAAAATAGTTTAATGTATATATTAACTCAAAAAGAATTGAACTTGAAACAGAGGAGATGTCATGAATTAATCATGGATTATGATTGCACGATCCAGTACCATACGGAAAAATAAAATAAAGTGGTTGATGATTTGAGTCGAAACAGTAATGATTCATTAAATATGATATGTTTGGAATAATACCCTTTGGTTTTTGATTTGATGATCTTTGGAATAGAAGTTGTTGGTGAAGGAAATTCATCTGTTTTGTATCAGGTGTCAATGAGATCATCTCTATCAGATGGAATATAGAAAGCATAGAAAAGAAGACATTTATTTATATAAAAAGGTAGAGTTGGTTCAGAAGGGTAAGTTGACTAATTTTAACAATGATAGTGATTGTGTTTTGAGGTTTTGAAATAGATAATCAGTTCCCTGTGATTCAGAGTTCAAGAATGAGTTGTTATGTGAAGCTCATAGTTCCCCGTTTTCAGTTCATCCTGAAATTACAAAGATGTACAGTGATCTTCTGGAGTATTACTGGTGGGATGGAATGAAAAGATATATTACTGATTTTACTGCAAAGTGTTTGACTTTTTAGAATGTTAAAGCTGAGCAGTAGTTACAGAAATCGATGCTTCAGTCGTTACAGATTCCAGAGTGGAAATGGAAAAATATATCCATGGACTTCGTTTTGGGATTACCTAACACATCTCAAGGAAATAATTCAATATGAGTTATTGTTGATCGATTGACTAAATCTGCTCATTTCCTTCCTATTCAGGATACATTTTATCTAGATCAACTTTCTCGGTTGTATGTTAAAGAGATAGTCAGGTTGCATGGAGTTACCCTTTCTATTGTATCTAATCGTGATCCCCGATTTACATCTAACTTTTTGAAAGGCCTTAAGAAGTATTTGGGAACTGAATGAAAATTTAGTACAGGTTTTCATCTTCCATAATATGGCCAGTCAGAATGAACAATTCAGAAATTGGAAGATATGTTACGTGACTGTTCGATGGATTACCAGGGAAGCTGGGACCAACATCATTTTTGGTTGAATTTTCGTATAATAATAGTTTTCAGTCCAGTATAGAGATGGCTCCATTTGAGGCATTATATGGAATGCATTGTCAAAATCCATCATTTTGGGATGAAGTAGTTGGATGGAAGCTAATGGGACTAGAATTGGTAGAAGAGATGGTAGAGAAATATCTGTTGATTCAGAAGCACATGAGAACAGCTCAGATCAGACAGAAAAGTTATGCAGATAACCAAATGAAGGATCTTTCTTTTAAAGTAGGTGATCATGTCATTCTCAAAGATTCTACTTGGAAAAGTGTGATGCATTTTGGTATGAAGGTAATTTTGAGTCTGAGGTTCATTAGACCTTATGAAATTCTGGAGAAATTTAGATCAGTAGCGTACAAAGTGGATTTACCTCCATTTTGGTCCCAGGTACACAATGTTTTTCATGTTTCGATGTTAAGAAAGTATATGCCAGATCCATCCCATGTTTTGAGCCTTGAGGTAGTTCAGTTGGAAGAGAGTATATCTTATGAGGAACAACAAGTTCATATTCTTGACTGAAGAGAGAAGGTGATGCGAAATAAGGTAATTCACCAGGTAAAGGTTTTATGGAAAATTCATATGATTGAAGACGAAATGTGGGAATCTGAAAATGCTATGAGGGATAAATACCCCCACTTATTTTGATAAGTGAATAAAAATTGTGAGGATTCAATTTCCAAAATAGGGGAAGGATGTAACATCCGAGGTAAATGGAGAATAAGATATTTTCATATTTTTTAATACTTTGGAACTAAATAAAGGTTTGCTATGTTTGATAGCGTACCTCATACGCAACAACGGGTTTCTTTGAAATCTTACGTAGCGCACTAATAATATAATATTATAATTTTAAATTGTAGTTAACTTCTAGAAATTATATTGGTGGAAATTAAAAAAACTAACTAAAATATGATTATACCTATTTTTTTAAATAAATGTTAGAGGCTTAAAATATGAATGAATCTAATTTTAAGCATAATTTACATTAAAAGGTCAATTTTCTGCCTTGTAATGGAGAACCCTCATTCAATCTAGTTTTGATCATTTTTATATGTTCTATTTGACCAAATTAAATTATTCTTTAGATTTTTGGTACGTAATTTTACTTTTCGTAGTTGTTTGGAATTTTTCCGATAAAGTTCATTTATTTAATGAATATTGAAAATATTGTATTTTAATCTAAAACTGAATTTTAATCTAATTTATTTATATGTATAGATTAAAATTTTTATTTGTTTGAAAGTGTAATTAGTATATATTTTTACCATTTAATCTAATTTTGGTCATTGGAATTAATTTCACTTTGAAATTGGACATAAACAAGTGTCAATATTTTGGTAGTTATTGTTTCTTAAAAACACGCTATTTGTTTTAACAACAGGAATTAATTTTAAATTAATTAATTCCAATTATATGTTTTGAATTTGGAAAAATAGACATCATTTTGGAATTCAGAATATCAAATAAATATTAGGATGAATTTATGGTATTTTTATGAAAAACACAATTTTTTTATGAATAGTGACATCACTTATTAGTAGATAAAAAACTGACTTTTCATTTAAATGAAATTTTACTGCTTATAGGAATTTAATTTCTAAGATCCTATATATATTTTAGTTTTCAAGAAGTAAAATGTGGTTCAATAAGAAAAAAAATATTTTTTGGTGAAGAGTAACTTTAGACTTTTATTTACCGCGGTTAAAGGTAAATACGGTAATTCAAGGTTAAAAGAATATTATATTAATTTAAAATTACCATAACACTTGTTCGAAGATTTTTGGTTGAGTCATTTACGACCATGGGCATATTTTTATAGATTTTGGGACCCCATTGAGCCACTTTGGAGTGATAATGACAATTTATATTTATTAATTTAAAGTAAAGAAAAAAATGTCAAACTAATATCTTTGTAAATTAATTTTTACATGGTGTTATATAAGTTATTTTTTTGACTATAAATATTAATTAGAATGAAAAAACAATTTCCTACATCATGGTGATTTTTTTATAATTTTTAGACATCGAATAAATTAAATTACTTATGAAATAATAATGATGTAATGTTTACCTCATTAATAAATGGTTTAAATAAATATGATTAAATGATTAAAATATTATCCAAAACCTATCCAATTTCTATTGGATGATATTATTTATACTTTTAGTCATCTTATCTTATACTTTAATGTGTTTTTGACTTTTTTAAACAGAAGATAAGTTTATAATAAAATATTGTTTTCACACTTTCCTAAAGAGCCCCTCCTCCCCCTTATAAAAGGAGACCACTTGAAACCAATTCCCCACACCTCTCAAGCCTTTTTTCTCATCCAAACTCAGCCCAATTAATCTCCCTACATCCCTATACTCCTCATAGAATCCATACCATAGGCATAAGTAACTTTAATAAACCCTTTTAGTTCATACCAAATGGAGTTACCCAAATTAAAGGTAAGAGTTTCTTTTAAATTGTTTTCTTTTATTTTACTTCTCCAACCCATATCCTCTTTTTATTAATTTATTTTGTAACAAAAATAGTAGCCTCAATATACTAGGATTTTTTTATGAGAAGGATTCAAACTACACTTACACACACCTCCATCTAATGGGTGAAGAACATAAGGTTTTTGTGGATGGTAAACTAATGCCTCACAAAACGATGATTGTTCGATTATCTCTTACCACATATCATGGTAGAAATTATAATGGAACTATATTTATATATGATATATATTATTTTTATGTTATTTATGATTCTTTAGTTTCCATTTATATCATACTTTTATGGTTTCCATTATGGTAAAATGTGATAATTTCATTTGTGGATGTGCAGAGTACCGCCCCCTCAAAGTGATATGACTCATTCATACAATATGTGGTCCGTATAAAGGATATATTTAATGATATAATATATGATAAAATACTGGAATTATAATACTACTATGTATCATTTTGTTTTAATTCCATTAAATATAAAATAGAAATGAAAGTATCGCTCATGCGTATGTACGACTTGTCATCTCCAGGAACGGTGCATTTCATTTCCTACCTCTAAATGTTATGTAGTATTATAAATAAATGTATATTCTCGGTATATATGATATATAGGGTATCAAAATCATTAATATAATTCTAGATATAAATAACCGTTGACCACATGAACAAATTTAATTATAAAAGTCCATTTTTGACTCAAGTAAAAAATATCGAAAAAACGAGCATTATTAACATAAATGATTAGATAATGTTTATAACATGGTTATAAGTGATATAAAAGGATTAATAAACATGAAAAAGGATCTTAAGAAATCAAACATTTCCTTTAGTTTATTATTTATTAGATTAAAGAATGATCGAGTCAAGTCGGACATGAGGTGAAGGACTTCATCTCAATCTCCTTTAATTGAGGAATATTTTGTTTTAATACACAAATTTATTTTATACGCTGTATAAAAACCCTTGACTTTTCAAATGGAATATTCTTCTAGGAATAATTTTAGTAAACAACAAAAATGAATGTTTCATTTAACGTAAGCGGTGACAATGACCTTTTTGCTACCGTGAATATTATTTGATCTTTGGCTTCCTCAACAAGCCGTAATGTTTTTAAATGAAAATAAATACCATATAATCTTTTTTGTCTTTTGGTATTGAAAATGGATTTGTTATGTCAAAATATTTAAGTGATATATTGTTCTTGAAATGAGGAAATGTTTTCTTTCCTTTATATTTGTTTAATGTCTTATGATTTTATAATGGTATTTGGACATTTGACAGGTGGTTATGTGATAAACCAAATGACAGGTGGTGCAGTGAATACTAGGACAGGTGGTTACATTATATCCTCAAATGCATCGGGTTTGGAAGTCGGCCATACGGCTATTCCATTTAGTGATAAGTGTGGAATTCGAACAAATGGTTATTTAATTTAAGTATCTTTATGTCCCAAGTTACCTTTATATGATATGTGTTCTTTATATGAGTTTTATGGAAATATTTTTGTTACAAAAGGGTAAGTTGTGATCTATTATTCGATTAAGAGTATTTATTACTTCATAATGATGAAAATTATTACTTATGTTAATGTATTAATGTTTTACTTGGATTTTTGAAAAAATAATATTTGTTCTCCTTTGTGAATCCCTTAATGAGATTTGTATGCTCATCCCATGTTTTAGAAATGCTTTTCACCGGATATAAAGTGGAATAGGGTCAAGGATGAGATCAAAGAAAAGACATTCCATCTAAAACATGGAATTAGACATGATTCTTTTTTTTCAAAGAGTTTTTATTTTATGAAAAAAATGGAAACATTGTAGAATTGTCTATTTTGTAATATTTTGTCATGTAATAGTTATGGCATGTATCTCTAAAACTCAAAAACTGAAAAGATCATCAACGTGAATTATTCATTTAATTCAAGATTATGTAATGTTTTAAGGTATGGTCCTTATATTTTCCCTTTTGTATCGTACTTGTTTTTGATTAAGTTCTTGACCTTGTTAGCTATGAGATCGTATATTTTCCTTATTATCTGGAAGTGTGTTAAGTGTACTAATTGTGGGGAGGGGAGGTCTTTATCCCTAATTGAGACGCATTCAGGTTGATGTGGTTAAACACATCTGAGTAGGTTAGTTTCACATAAAGTTTATAATATATCGTTATGGGGGAATGGTAATCCTTAATTCATATATCTGGATAGTAAAACCATTATATGTGTGTTTGGTTACTTGAGGGAGAGGTGTTCCAAGATGTCGATGAGGTTTACTCTTGATAGGTATCTTTTGATGTGGATGTTCATACCCCTATCGTTTCTTCAGGTTTATACTTGAATTATTGAGGATGAGAATACTTTTAGAGGTATCACATGTATTGTCCCAGACCCTCTCAGTCCAGTACATTTCAAAAATCTCGGTCCCATCCAACGGTTCCACCAAAACAGTGGCATCGTGACATTGGAACCGGTCATAGAGTCATCGTGATGCTGGCACCGTAAATATCTCACCGTCATTATAGCCACTCAAATGGTGGCACTTCACACGGTGGCACCATGACAGTGGCACCATGATGGTGGCCCCCATGAGGGAGCACCAAGATGGTGGAACCATGGGGGTGGCACAGTGATGGTGGAACCATGAGGGTGGAAATAGGACAGTGGCAATGTGATGAGTGCACCAGGAAGGTTTCACTGAAAGGGTACCACCTAGATGGTGGCGTTGTTACCGAGACACCGTTACGGCGTCTCACCAAACTCTGTCCCATCATTGTTTTTTTTCTAGTTTCAATCTTCTTCTACTCCTACAACGTATCTATTGATGTAAAAGTGTTTTAATTCCCCTATCAAAGCCATTAAAATCCAATAAATGTAATCTAAAATCCTAGAAGATCAAAGAGACCCTTGATATAATAAAACACATCGATTTTCCCCCAATTTCAAACCCTTTTATCATACTTTCTAGTTCTGCCCATGATAGGTGTTTTCCTCTATTTAACGAAAACCCTCTAAGTCACAGCAATTATGGCTTCCTCTCTGATTTGTGTTATTAAATATAAAATTAATTCCATCGGATGTAACCACCCAACTGCATGGAGAAACCCTGATCTTCTTCTATAGACCATCAAAATTTATATCCCATCACTCAAGGATCTCACCTTTTATCACACGATATTCATTATTTCTACTTCATGGATGGTCTCTTTTCGTTACATGGAGAGTTTGGAGTCCCCATTTCCATGGATAGTGGTGCACATGTGCTGGAGCCTTTCCTGCTCAGTTTTGTAATCCTTATAATTACTCCCCTTCAAGTCGTGCATCCCCAGTTCTTGGTTCATGGAGAAATAAAATCAATCATTGATTATCCATGTATGGTTCTTCGTTTGTATATGTGTACTATGTATCATGCTGGGTGGGTATGATAATGTTCCTATGAGGATGGATGGAACCAAACCATAATGAATATTATAAACAGACTTTTTAAGAATTAAGGGGTGTATATGATGATTTTGCTATACTCTTTTACCCTTTCTTGTATGATTTGAATTATATGGGCTTATGTAGATTGAAAATCATAGTCATTGGTGGTCTTTAGATGTGCAATATTTGACCCCTGTCTCCTGTGATGATTGAAGGGTTGTAACCTTAAAATTTTTTATTCACATAGAGTCGGTTGATTAAATGGATGTACCTTGTATAGGAATACTTGTATGATCACCCCAGTTGACCAAATATATAAAAGATACTTAATGACTGGTGTGTTAGAATATAGAAAACTCCTTTACTCTGTCTTCATAACATGTGTGGCTCTTCGGCTTGAAGCTTGTGGGGTGATATGGATGGGGATGGGATCCCCTTTTGTGGGGAATTTGTGGGTTTTTGGGTCCATGTTTGTGTGGGGCTGTATATTGGGGCATGTTTTGGTTTCATATAATTTGAGGGATCTCGTAGATCATTTTTGTATTTGTCACATTACAAGAGAACCTGGTGTGAATGCTTAATTTTTTCATAGGAATTTTTCCTTATATGTATTGTGTTTATTCCTCGGAGTTACATAGTAGAGGAGTTATATTAAACAAAACCACTTGAGTGTGATTACAAGAGTGGGATTAATGGGAAATTGTTTTCGAGAATTAGTTGCAACATGGTTGTCACTGTTGTGTTTTTTATGAATGAATAGTAATGATGGTGTATGTGTCTTTGATGGTGTCTGAACCCCTAGGATGATATGAGTTCTTGTTTACATATAAATATAATTTTTTTCTTATGTTTCTTATTTGTGCCACACCTGTGTTGAGTACGTTTTTCCAAAAACATGCATTTCATGGGGGATGGTGTTTTTCCCAATGCTCTTATGAGTGGTTGGTTATTAGCTCCATTTCAGATCCCTTTCATGAGAATCCCAAGACTCTTTAGAAAAGTTGTGTTGACTTGTGGTCCATAATAACCCCCAAATACTTCGGGAAGGTCATGTTGTGGTGGTTGGCCCTGGTGTGTGCACACAGATTGGTTCCCAAGTTTCTTCGGGATGAGGCCAAAGTGTCTTTGAGCATTGTAGTAGTGGTTCAGGCCTAGGTGTCTGCTGGCGTGGTTACATGTGGCTGTTGGGGACCAGGTGTTTCGGGTGGGATGTGTGGTTGTGGTAGCTCAGGTTTGTGTGGGTGGGGATGGAAATAATAATATAGTGTGAATGGAGGGGAGTTTTGACATGTAAGATGTCTTCAATAACTAGTGGGAATGTTGTGTCGAGTACCTGAACATCGATGTGCTATTACTATTACTTTACATGACTTGAGTTATTTGGGTAGTGTGACTTGGTGAGGTTTGGGTGGATATTATCTTCACTTGGTACTTTGGTTATCTCCTTTTCTCCCTGGGCATTAGAATGCCTCCCCACTTCTGCACGAGAGATTTTTGTTTTTCCCTACTGAGTATACTCGTATGCTCACCCGACATATATAAAATTGCATTCAGGTTTCTAGGAGGACATCAAGGACTCTGTCGAACCCTATTAGCTTAGAAATCGGGACTATTGACATAGTTTCTTTTATTTTCATTCTGTACTTTCCTTTGAGTATTTATAATGTTTTTTTGTGACACATATTATTTGAACATGCATATGGGAATGTAATTTTTTTTCTTTCCTTTTACTTCTAGTTACGGTGATTATTGATATTTACTATCTTATCTCATGATCTTACTAAATAAAAAGGGCATTAGATTCCATTTTACATGTGATTCTATTACCTTAGTGTTAGTCTCCACTCTTGGGCCTATTGAATGTAGGACTTTGGGGTCATTATCTCTCCTTCATCATGAGGATGGAAGGGTCTGACATTATTTTTTCCCTTCCCTCATCTTGGTGATGTGGGGTCATGATAATGTCATATTTTATATAACTGATTTGTTGGAATAGTGAATTAAGAAATAATGTTAAACAGAATGGATATTTTTTTAAAAATGATGTTTAATGATATATTTTTCTATTAATTATATTCTAATATAATATAAATAATATAAGATTCATGATATAGTTATGCATTATTCTCAATTATATTTAAAAAAATTTGAACATAGGTTATATGAAATAAATACCTTTAAAATGTTCTCTATCCAAAGGGGGTAATTTTTTCATATACACCTTTAATGGATATTGATAATGGGTAAAATAAAAGTTTCAGTTATTATTTTTTATTGATATCCAATTATGATTATTTGATTATGTTGAAGAATAATAATTACAGAAAAAATTTGTGGAAAATTTTATTTTGGATGATTACTCATATTTTAGACAAAATTTAATATATTTTTTGAAAAATTTTATGTATCCTTTTAAAATTATTTTAGTAAAAGGACAACATGTAGGCTATGATAGTACTTATTAGATCCAAATAAGCCACTTGGTTGAAACATAAAGCTAAATGTAGAATTTGGTGAAATTTGTACCACTGGATTATTTTATTTACTATTTAGGATAAAAATACTTAAAATTCATCAATATAGAGATTAACGTGATGTTGGTTACATATTTCTTTCCATAAAAAAATTATATTAATTTTGTTTTCTATGTCATACATGATATTTTGGATGGATAAATCTATTTTTCGACTATTATATTTTTATTGATAATGAAATTAATTTTAGATAATTGGAGATTTAATTGAATTAAAAAAATGATATTTGATATTAATAAAGAATTAATTTTACTCATGTAATAGTTGGATATAATTAAAATATCTTTATGGTTATATAACCATTTCATATGAATTATTTGAAGAAACCCATATGATTTATTAATGTTATTTAGTGATAATTTAATTTTTTATGTGACGATGTAATTATAATAATTGGTTTTCATTCATATACAATGATATATTATACAATTTTATTATTAGTTTTTTATATTGTGATATTTTCTGAACATTTATTATTACTATTGAATTTAAGATATAAATTTATTACTTATTTCTAAAAATGTTTATTCATTTTGAGAATTATCATAAATCATAAAAAATCACATTCTAAATGTTTTTTGAGAGAAGAAATGATTTTTTACTTTTCTGGAAGTATTTTATCTAATATATCATCATACTATTGCTTCATCCATACAAAATTCTTCATGAATAATAATATTTTGGATTACAGAATGTGATTGTAATTGAAATTGATCAAAGGATATAACTATTCAATTAATGAATGAGTATTTCCCTATATTATACGTCAACAAGGTAATGAAATTCCTCAACATTATGAAATTTATCGTAGAAAACTATAAATTATCATGTTGCAATTATTTGTAATGAATTCATAATCCTTTTTACAAAACATTGATTTAGGATTTTGTGCTCATTTTATTTTTCATGATTATTCATAGTCATTCCATCAATGATCATTATCTCTCACCATCATTATTTATACATTTTTATTTTCTTATATTTTGATATTTTTACATCCTAGAAATATATTCTTTATTTGGAAACCTTGTTATGTTCAATTTGAGGTGACCTTGATATTTCTATTTACCTTTTTTTAATAGGAAATTTTATTAATGCTTTTTATAATGTGGGATTTTACCAAATGTATAGTCAAATGGAAAATTGTTAATTTCATATTTAATTTTTAATTACTAAGAATATAATTATTAATGGGTTATAGGGATCTTAAATCAATTATATTTATTAAGGATGTATGTTACATTTGAGAGCATATATAGAACACAACACCGAGCTCAAAGGAACAAAAATATATAATTTTTAATTAGTTATTATCCTTATAACCCATTTGTTTATTTTTTTGTTTGAAGAGGAATAAAATATTTTTTTAACAAATATATAATTGATGTCCGTAATAATCCCAAAATTGATGATAAATTTGTAATTAATAATCACTCAATTTATAATAATGCATTTTGTCAATCAAAGGTATTTTTTCTTCTATAAAAATGTTTTTAATTATTTTTTATTTGAGATTACAATAATTAACATTGGAAATTTTTATAATTTTTAATTAATAAATATGATATTATTTTATAAATTCTCACATTAATATTATCTCATGATAACAATTTATGTTTTTTCTGATTGTTATTATTTTTCATTATATAGTAAAAAAAATATTCACATAAAAGTATTTATATAATAATTTATATATATAATGAAATTGAATTTGGTATTATATTTAAAAATTAATTTGTTTATTATTTTAACATTTAATATAATTATTGTCATTAGAATGATTTTAATTCATGAATTTGGTATAAAAACATGTTTTACATAGGAATTAATTTTTTTCTCGAAAAAACTATCTTACATCGAATTTTGTCGTATTAGATATAAATTAATTTCAAATATTTATATTTTTATAGAATAATAAAAACTAAATTCTATAATTTTAAAATTGTGATACGAATTTTCTAAATAGGCCCATTGTGTTTTTGGTTATTATGAAATATAATATTATAAAATTAATGCCACCTCAATATGGGTAAATTAGATATTTTAGGTTATACATAATTTGAGAAGAACTCTAAAATGATATTAATAGATAAATTAATTATATTTCATGAATATATCTATTATATAACCCTTTATATTAATAATATAATAATATTTTCTCCAATGGTTCTTGATTTTTACTATAATATTATTTTATATAAAAAATATATAAAAATATTATTTACAATGTTTTATTATATCAATATTTTTGACATATGGACAATGAGTAGACATATTTGGTTATATATATCCATATGGAATATAATTTATTTTTACATCACGGTATTTTAGGTTTAAATATTAGTTTTATATAATTTCATTAACCTCTTTTGAAATAATAATATTGTTCTTCTACAAGCAGTAAAAAATAATGAAAATTAATTTAATACCCCAAATAATACAATCAATTGGCTTTATAATATCAAATAAATTTTTTTTAGATAAATATAAAATATTATTTTTGTCAAAATTAATAATATTAAAATTAAATCTTGGTAATCATTTTTGAATATTAAAAATACAAGAATAATTCCAATATTGAAAAAAATGTTATTTTCTTATAAATAATATTTTCTAAATGATTTAAAAATTAAAATCAACATCCATTCATAAATGTGATCTTGATTTTCTTATAAAATAAAACATGATCCATTTAAATTCTAATAATCCATTTATTGTAACTATTATTTCCCTAAAAGGGTAAAATCATTTATACCATGGTATTTTTCAAAAAGGGTTAAAATAATTCAAAACAAAAAGACTAGTATGAAAAACATAAAAAAAAATCAAATTTTTATTGGCAAGGATATTTTTGTCTAAAAAACATATTACAACTTCTTATTGTCAATTATGATCGATTTCATAATGATAATATTTTATATTATTTTAATATTTTATGTAATTCCTTGACTGTCACTCTCCTCTATTATAAAGGGGAAACTCTTATTCAATACTATTGAAAATGGAAAAAAATTGACTATCCATTATATAAATAAATGTAATAATTATATCCCACCACATGTCATGGAATAATTTTCACTACCAGAAAATCAATCTATATAATCTTTTTGAGTATTCATTATGATGTTATCTTAAGAAGAGTCATAGTCGTAAACCATTAGTTATAAATTTAAAACATTTTCATCCTCAATGAAAAAAATTAATACATTCACAAATAATACCACCAATATATAAATTATACAAATATTTTATCATTGTAAACAAATAACATATATTAATTACGAGTTTTTCAAATGGAAAAAGAAGTCATCATTCATTTATACAGTTAAATAAATTTTCATTAACCGATTTAATTAATTATCTATTACCTCCACATAACGTTGGATTACAATATGTATTTAATATATATATATATATATATGTTCATCTATTATTTTTCATAAAAAATTTTAAAATATCATTAAATTTTGTGTATTTTCACAGATCGATTATTATGACGTTTTTCATTTTTATTTGTGGACTAACACATCTACGATGCGAAAAAATACATTTTTCATCACTATATCACATGGATTATACATAAGTTATTATTAAATTAATAATTATTTTCTAATAAAATAATATTCATTATGGAAGGATAAAATTATTCTTACCTTAATTCCATTAAAATCATTGAAAAATGAACATATTACTCATATTTATGTAATACATAGGGTCTCTATTCTATTACAAAAGTTATTTTTTTCATGGCCATATTCCATAGTGGGTATTAAAATAGTTATTTATGTAGTAATATGATAATTATGTAATGATTATTATTCTTTCTAATGGGGAATAAAAAAGTATTTTACCATAGTGAAACTATCGATGTTTTTTTGGATCAATAAGATAAATTTCATAAAAACATCAATCGACAATACAATTGATCATGTAATAGTATAAAACTTGTTTTAAAAAAATATAAATGGAATAAAAAATGGTAATACAATTACTATAAATGAATATAATTTTCATAACGGTTTCATTCTACATGACAATGAAAAATACTGATAAGTCTAACTTGATGTCATGGACTTTTATCTTAAATATCAACTATTAATATTTACCTTAAAAATAATTTTCATCCATAACCCAATTTAAAAAATTATTGGGGTTTTTTAAAGGGAAAAAATAAATTGTAATACAATTTTTATGTCCCCATTTATATTAATTTTATGTTTACCAAAAGAAAAAAAATTATTTATTTTATGTCAAATGTTTTTACATTAATTAGTATACATAAAAAGAATGTTATATTTTAACAATTACAATGAAAATGAAGTTTACATATACATTAACTGTAATTTTAGGTTTGGATTTCATTTTATGATTTCATTTTTATTGAAGATTAAAATTGAAACCATTGCAATTTGTGTTTTGGTATAGAATTTTTTTGGAAAGGGAAGGGTCTTTTGGAATTTTCATGTTTTTTTATATTCCTTCAAAAGTGTTCATAAATGGTTTTATAATGAACATGTTTATGCATAAAATGTTTTATTTTAGATATGGTAATGGATAAATATTTATTATGATTGCTGACCTCGATATATTTTACAGTGGCGGGTGATCCCAATATATCATATATGATTTTTCATTTCAGATAGCTCTCTTATGTGATGGATAATTAAATTTTAAGTCGACCATATCATTATTCCAATTTATAAGGGTTCAATAAGGGTTATTTGAAGACTCTTTAACAAGGAACCAACATGATTTTTCAATTATTTATTAATATTTTTTTGGGAATGTATTATATTAATATTGTTAGAGAAATATTTTTTTAAACAAATTATTATTCCCATTTTGAGTAAAAACATATTTTTTTATAGTGTTCACATGTATTGTAATGTTTTTAATGAAACCTTGGTTTTATTATTTTGACTATATTACTGCTCCTAATATATTTTATAAACCAATTTAGGTAAAAATATTTATTTAATTAGTGTTTAAATAAATGTTTTTAAAAATAAATAATTTTTCTAATAGAAAAATATTTTTATGATTTCACAGTTCTGAAATAGACTTACAATATTTTATGTTTATTATTACCCTTATTTATCATTTTTTTATCATCCATTACTTTTTATTATACACATATGGTTAATGATGTTGATGAATAAATAATAAGTCATGATGAATGAAATAATTCTTATTCATGAAAATAAAACAAGATATATTTTTTTAATGATTAAAATGTTTGAAAAATATATACTAGTATATTTATCCACATTGTAATTAATGTGTTTATTATTGCTGATTTGGGACCCAGTTATCTAAATTTATTATCTAAGAATATTTTTTTAATATAAGAACGCGAATTATTGTCTAATGACTATTAATTTTATTGTGTTTAACATTAGTTCATTATAGTGACAACAAAAACTTACAGACCATGTAAATCTATTGTTATGATCGACAACATACATTACATTCTACACACAATGTAAAAAATCCATAATGTTTTATAAGATAATAATTTACGAAGAAATTCTAAACACATAGATGATAAATCACTAAACGGTATTACCATTTGAAAAAACTAAATATCAATAAATTATTTTTTCATTATACTGCATATTTTTTAAAAATGATAAATTTTAAAATAAATTATTATAAATTATAAAAGTTAGTTTTTATTCAATTACATACATCAAAAATTTAATTACTATGATATTTTTTCTAAAAAGGTTGATTTTTAGTCAACATATTTTTTGTATTTGAGGATTATAATTTATTTCTGATTTTTTCATTATATATAAGTATCATATATGTTGTAAAGAAATTAAAAATATAATTATTTTAATAAATAATATAATCCCTTTTAAAATATTTTTTCTCATTTTAAAAAATAAATCAATATTTATTGAAAATAATTAAAATTTTGGTTTAAAAAAACAGTGTTCTTTATATTATATTAATAAAATATTCTAAATGTGACATTATATATTGGAATTCCATAAAATCATTCTATATTTATTTATTTTATAAAAACACCATTTAATTTTTTTTGAGAGAAGGTGACATGGATTGGTTTCCCAATCCATGCCGGAAAGAATTTATTAAATGAAAAGTTTACAGTGAGGTCTCTAGGTGCAATGACTATACACCATCTAAAAACAAGAAAAACAACCAAACAGAATTACAGATTTAAAGAACCTAGTATACAACATCAGAGGGCTCTAGAAAATTATCACTGAAGATCCATCCAGCAGCTTCTAGGTGCATGCAAACATAGAGGTTCCATATTAGAAAAATCAAAGAGGAAGTAGAGAAAAAGGTAGCATGTTGCGGCCAAACATGCAGAAAAGCTCCATCTAATAGGCCAAGATACATCTAGTAGGCAAATCTCAGAATCTGAACTCAAACAAGCAGCAAACAGAAAATAATATTTCACCCAATCTATTGTTTTTTATTTTAAATTAAACATTTCACACATTTATATATGTTATTTCATAAAATTATTTTCCAATTTTAAATAATAAAGAATAAAATCGTTAAAATAATCAATATTAATTCAAATCCTCAATATTATTTAACTATTTTACATATTAATTTCAATGTTAAATGAAAATTAGTGTAAATGTAAATATGATAAAATAAATAACCTAAAACCCTAATGGTTTTCCAAAAAATAATTCACAATGGAGTTCTAATTCCAACACTCATGTATCCATATTAGTTGGTAATCTATTTTAAAATCCAATTTTATTTAAAATTACATTAATTTATATTTTATTGGTTACTCCTAAAGCTACCCATCTATTAACATATAAATGATTTGCATCACTATCAACTCAATACACTCCTTCACTTATAATCCCCCATTATTCTCTATCTATTTTATTCCTTGGGTCTCCTACTACACCAATATGACTAGAGTCTCCTTTATATTCCTTATTTCCATCATCACAAAGAAGTTTTGACTGATTAAACATAATATTCCAACATGATTATCACTTTCAACTATTATTATATTTTACATTATTCCTTAAAATTCATCTATATACATATTAAAATAATGAAATAGGCATAATAAAGACACTATAGTATCATTATTTTATAGAAATAAAATATTTACACATTTACATCCTTGTAACGAATTACATTAATCATACATCATACAGACTACAATCACCATGATGTATAGTTTTTTACAACCTTACCATTATTTATTATTATAATCACATTAAATGTTATTTAAAAACAAAAAATCAATGAAATAATATCATTATTATCCTTTTTGTAATGATATGATACTCTTCCTTAACCATAATCACCGACCGAGATATATCATATTCATGTTTCGTTTGGTTTAACCACCTTCTTGAATAAATTATACAAAAAATATTCAACAATGATTATAAGAACATAACTAATATTTTTTTTTAAATATTGTTAATATAAATATTTTTTTTAATTTTTTATATTAGATTTTAATCATTTTAATAAAACATAATCATTGGTAACTATAATTTTTAAAATTAACATATACAGATTAAATAAAAACTCATATATCATTGAACACAATTTAATAAATAAATACAATTTGTTAATAAATGGTATATATAAAATTAATATAGATGAAAAAATTTTCCTAATAAGGAATATAATTAACATAATTTTATTATTGATATTTTTAAATGTATTCTTATAAATAATTTGAAATAATAAATATGTTTTCATCTCAAATTCCTATTTTTGAGAAATGTTTAATATTTTGAACCTATAAATTTTTTTAGTTTACCTAATACATATATGAGATATTTTATAAATAATAAAAAAATTCATATTAATTTATGTTAAATTTTAATTGATCTTTATCCGAATAATTTTATTTAATTTCATCTCAATTTATAAGTGGTTTAATGACCGAATTATTTTCTTTAGGTCATAATCACTCTTCCTTAACTACTATCTTTCAGGATTGATATATTATATTATATAAGGATGTAATTATATTTATATACCATCCATTCTAAGGAAATCATATTTTATGTCAATTTATGATTCGTTATAGTAATATTATTTGCAAAAAATTTAATTTCGTAAAGAATAATTCACATCTCATTTATTGTATTTTTTTCCAAAATTCCTCATTTTTACGTCCATTCAAATATACATTCACAATAGGGTAATGTTAATTTTTTTAATTATACCAGTATCCTTATATTTTATTCTATTAATTATAGATTAAAATTTTCCCACTTTAATAATGAAAGTTTATTATTAAATGAATTTTATAATAATTATGTATTTTACCATGTTTTTATAGTAATTTATTTTTAAATAAAATTTAGAAATATGATTTATTTAATATTAGTGGATTATTATTGGGATAGGTTTTTAATTAATTATTTGTTATTTTATCCCATTATCTTTATTAAAATTTTATTTGTTATACGACATTAAAGTCGCTTCTATTTATGATTATATAATGAACATAGTACAAATTAATGTTGTTTAGTTATTTCCAATGAATTTGTAGTTGAATATTCTCAAAAGAATTTATTCATCTATAGTCACCAAATGATTGCTATTTTAAAAAATCATATTATGTGATCATTGTTTGGGTTCCAAATGATCAAGTTTTTATTCTATTTGGAAATGATTAGAATCCCATTTTTCTTCTATGTGATACTTATATTAAGATAAATAATTTGATATTATTTTCATAGATTTGTATAGACGATGATTTATGGGGTCTTACATCCCATACTGAATAAATTTTCATTATTTTATATCTAAACAAATATAAATCTAGTTATGAATGATCTCTGCACTATGGGATCCGAGTTGGGGATACATATATAACAATGGAAATTTCGATGTGGTGCCTATTACACTTTGTGAAAGAACTGGTGATTCCTAAAACACTATCAAAATTTTAAATAATGAGGTGTTTTATATACAATGTTTTTTCTAATATATACATTACATCTACAAAAATTATTTTTTAATATTCCAAATGATAATGAAATTATGATATTCTTATTTATAATTTCATGTTTTGTTTCATTTTTATCTAAATTTTACAATCCCTATTATTTATGATCTATAATATTACTTTACATAAAATAGAATAATTTTTGATGGTGGTCAATTATGATCCCATTATATTTTCCTATAATTTATCGCCCATAACCATATTTCCCATATACATTTGACATGACAACTATGATAGGTTGTAATGTTCCTCTAAATAAGTATTATTTTTTACAAATTTCATACATTTCCTATCCCTAGGTTATGATGATTTCTATATCATATAAAATTTATATAAAATGATAAATAGGTGAAAAGTTAATGAAAAATATACAAATGTGTTATAAACTAATATTATTATATATCTAATCCTCAAAACAATTATCATTTATGTTTTTTGTTATGTTAGAGTATATTGAAGATGTATTAATTAAATCATTGTAAAAATGTAGCATTTATATATGTTTATGTTATGTATCCTTGAAAAAATGTTCAATATAAATCACTTTTCATAAAAAAATTATATTCTATAGAACGTGAAGGATATTTTGTGGACATATGATGTACATTATAGTAATTGATATAGTATAAAAGTTTCATCTTGTTTATAATTCCATTTGATTTATTAGATAATGTTGTTTCATAATTATCTAATGAAATAAATATAAATGGATGTGGGGATATATGTAATGAAATATTTAAAATACATCAAGTAATTATGGGATTCTTAAATTTAGGATCACAAATAACTACCATCATTTCATTATTTCTATTTCCTATGTGTTTACCTCAGATTCTTTTAGTTATTACAAAAAGAATTCCTACGGTTGGTCTAATAGAAATTAGATTTTATGGCTGATACATTTATAATTTATTAACTAGTTCCATAATATTCAACAACGGGATCCATATAGATGTCCCATGAGGAGTGGTTTTTCCATCAGGTATAAATAATTTACTTATATAATCTACTTGGAATCATTTGTATGTAGGATTCAAGATTTCGTAATACATGTATATAGGAATTATAACTAAGGCATTTACAATTTTATTTCCTTTTTTCCTCCGAAATTTAATTGGTTTATTCACACACTAACATGTTTATGAAGGTTTTGTATTGGATAGAACAAAAATATGGAATGTTCAGTGACTCACCATGAATTGAAACAGAAGATATAGTCTATCTCTCGTGTGAAGATATAACCTTGGGATTTAATATAGATATATTATTTATAATTAAATAAGTTGTTTATTTATATTTATAATAATATACAGTGAATATTCATGGTATATACTACTTACAAATTGAATCATGGTTTTAGAGACCTACCAGTTCTACTCATAGACTATTCAGGTGGCACACCACCATATTTTTCGAGTAGTATTCAATAATTAAATTTTTTAACTGAGTAATGGCATGGACAGTAATGATTTTTTAAAAAATATTTCTAGATGTTAAGAAGTGTAGGTGGTACCAATAATAAAATTATTAAATAATTTATTATTATATAACATAATAGTCCTAATATCTATAATTAGATTTGTGTTAATTTTTAGTAATAGCTTTCAATTACATGAGTCATTTTAATTTAATTATTAATTTTTATATAATATCATTTATTAATATGGTTTATTTTTTTCATTATCTAATGATTTATTATATAATTGTCTTGATATTTCATTTTTATGTCACTCACTGATAGGATGTTATAGTTTCAACATGGTGGAATTTTGGCTAATGGTACAAGTTAGTTAACTATTTAAATGGGGTGTCGGTCATGAGGTCCCCATAGTCCATTCTAAAGACACTGAATACTGGTTTGGGACTGGAAACAGTTTAAAAATCATCAATTATGATTTTCATTTGATTTTTTTTATAATAATATGATTTATTTTTCTTTTTAATATGTTTATAATCTTGTTATAATGTGATATTTTCAATCTTATAATACACCGTTAAGAGATATTATAATGTATATTTGATTAAATCTTTTACCATGGATTTGTTTTGTAGATTTTAGGGTCTGTAATTATTTCCTTACTTATAGTTTTATAATCCAGAATATTTAATATTATATTCATTGTGAAATATTATTTTGTATAATTGTTATAAATCAATTTAAAAATATTTAATGATAATCACCATTCCCAATTATTACCATTTCATAATATTCCACTTAAAATTTAAATCTTTTTCTCGAACCCCATGTGAGAAATCTAAAAAAAAGGAAATAATCATAATTTATTAGTAATTTATTTATTTTTTTATTTAATATAAATGATAATATTATTTGGGTAATATTATTTTATCTAGTCTAATATTGTATAAAAATTTAGAGTAATATTACAAAAAAATTGTATGTTTAACACGACCTTCAAATTGTTTAGAACAAATGGTCATATGGTTATAATAGTTATCAATATAAAGCATCTTGTTATTTTTACAAATTGGAAGATTTTATGAATCATTATGATGGATTTAAATATATTTTTGTCATTTATAAATAAATATTAAATTTTATTTTATTTTTTTTTAATTTTTTGTTCATATAATGAAATTTTGGAGTTTTGAATTTTTTCAAAAAATATATCATTCTCCACTGAATTATAACTAATGATTGCAAGGACTATTTCTTATTGACGTACATATACCGTGAATCTATAACTTCATAATAAATTCTCGTCATTATTTTTATAAGGATACATTCAATTACAGTATGAATATCTAATTGTTTCGATGTTGATTGTGTAATATTAAACTAGATATCCATATTTTTTATCTAAATGAAAAAATATTGATAATAAAAATAGATATTATGACTAAATGAAGTTTTTTAATTAGGTATATATATTAGGATCCTTAGGGGAAAATATGATAGATATAATTTATAAATTATCATTATGTGATTTATGTTATAGATTTATTATGTGATGGGATGAACATAGATTTATGAATCCCCTCGAGGCCATAATAGGACCCATGAGACAATTTTATAAATATTTTGATGTAATCCTAAAACATATATGTAAGTTATCCTGGAAGGTATGATAACATTGGGTTTATATGTAATGACCCAGATTTTATATGTCATTTTTTTAATTATATGCAATTATTATGAGTTTGTGAAAATTGTCGGTGCATGATTCCATGAATCGGTGTGCCCAGTGTGAATTTTAAAAAAAGAATTAGGTATGTTGATTAAACATGTGGGTGGAATTTTCTATCTTAAGAACTGGTGCTCAGGTTAAAACTCGGAGGGCACTGTTTAATCCAAAGTGATGTGATTCGCTAAAGGGAGGCTTCTCTTCGACCGTAGTAAGTCGGGAAAAAAGACATATTTTCGGACTTTTTAAAAGAATAATAAAATTACTCAGTTATTTTATTTCTTTCATTGTTTTCCTCGAGTGGAAAAATGGATGTGGCAGGACCAATGATGTGTTAATCCATTAAATGTCTTGACTCCACAATTCATTTGTTATAGTGACATTGGAATTAGGATGGTTTCTATTAAATGTACTCCCATTAATTTTCTGGGCATTACCCACCCTCCCCCAACCCTCTACTATTTATATGGATCTTGGGTAGAGGTATTGGAATGGATTCACCAAGTGATGAAGTTCTGATAAACTGCCACGAATTGAATCACATGGAGGACATATCTGCTTCCATCAGGAGGTGAAGAGCTCCACCGAACGACGAATACCTACTCTCCCTCAAATGCGGAGGCTCTCCAATGAACTTGATTTAGGGATTTATTTTGTTATAATATCAAGTGTTTATTTAATCCTATACCTTCTTAATGATTTCTTGATAATGTGGATGGTGAGGGCCAAATGGATATGTCTTGGACCCTCCTATACCTTGGTTATACTTTCATTCTCTAAGGACGTCTGCCGACTTAGCGGCACCAGCCGGCCATGACGGAGATGGTGCGCCGTCACGCGCCGTAGGAGGAGGCCGCAGAACTATGTTGTGGTGGTTAGCGTAGTGGCTAGAACCAGCCAGCCGCAGAGCTAGTGGGGCATTCCATCGCGCACTGTAGATGAGGAAGGAAGATGCCGGTGAAGACGACGACCGTCTTGAGCTGACCGTGGAAGGCGGTGGCAGAGCAGCGCATCATTGTACGCAGCTGGAGAACGTCACCACTCGATGTCACAGTGGTAGAGGGACCTGCCCTCCTGCGTCTCATGTGACAACCGGGTGGCGCCCCATGGAACCATCGCATCACAAGGCGAATAGACACTTATCCATTCCAGAAAACTGGGAGGACCCCCCTCCCCCCCCCCCCCCGTGTCAGCAAGGGTGGGCCCTGCTCTAGCGTGTCGAGCATGCGCAGCGGGCCATGCTGCGCCTTTTATGGTCGAACCATGCCCCCTGTGGGTCGGGTCGGACAATGACCTAGTGGGACGAACTCACTGTGGCCCAACCTAGCTGGGTCAAATGCGAACCGGGTCGGGTCGGCGATTCCCCCTAGCCCATCCAGGCCAGTTTCACGTAAAAGACCCTATCATGAAAAACAGGGGTATGTTTGATGAACTGTCTATGGTGTTGTGACCCTTGGAGATAGATGGTCCTTTTGTATACTCCACATGGGATTTGGAGAATATTGGACTACATCCAAGTTGGATCAAACCCTAATTCAATCGGGCCTTAGGAACTAAAATGTTTATAAGTCACAGAACGGGTGTCTGAGTGATGTGTCGTTTGTCATATTAGAACCCTTCAGATTTGGTAGTACATTGGGATAATTATTTATGGTGCTTCTTGGTGTTTGAGATATGACTGATGGTTTAAGGATCATTTCTCCCATTATCAAGCGTACTTTTAGAGGGAATCCAGTGGGTGGCAGTGAGGCCGAGGTTGGTGACAGATCATACTGATGTTATTACCGAGTGATCATGTGTGGATCAATCCATACAGATATTATGTGGGTCAGATCTTGTGTCGGTCAATGTTTAATGATCCTCTGTGGGTCAACTCATACTGATACTTTGTGGGTTAGATCCTGTGTGGTTCAGCGCTCAACGATCTTCTGTGGGTCAACTCATACCAATCCTATGTGGGTTTGATCCTTTGTGGGTCGTTATAGGGGTTAGTACCTATCTAATTCAGGTAGTTCGGATCCTCTGTTGGTAATTGCGGGGGTTAGTACCTATTGACTATGGGGGGTCATATCCTATGTGGTTCATTTCTAGGGTTAGTACATATCGATCATGTGTTGATAGACTGCATATAATCAGTTTCAGTGCCTCTCAACAAAATTGGATGATCTAGCTTCATGGAAAATAATATATACATATATTCTTTACTTATATATCTGGTGTTATTTGGGTCTTTTACATTCGTAGTGTTTGTTGTGTGGTACTTTTACATTGGCATTGCTACCATCATTGTGTAATATGTGTGGTACTTTTACCAAAGAGGTGTTACCTTCATTGTATTACCTTTGTGATACATTTACCATCGCATTGTTAACATTGAGGTAATCTTACCACATGTATGAGACGAGTATATCATGAAAAACTAGGTATTTTTATGGGCATATACCAATGTATATTTGTTTATTGTTCTGTGATCTGTGGTTGAAGACTTGCTTTGTGGTTTTTACATTGCTGAACTCTAGGAGACCCGCATGGGTCTCGAGGTCCCAACTGAGTATCGTTATATACTCACCAAGGAATGGGCTATGACCACACCTTTTTCTGTCATGTGTAGATGACATACTGCGTTGATCTAGGATGTGGGAGCCAGGACTGGATGGTGCACGGAGGTGGAACATTGACGTGATGTGTTGTAGTGACTGTTGATCGTGAATTATACCTCCCCTTCAGGTAGGATCCTTGGAGGACAATCCATGAGATGTTTTTATCTTTTCATTTGTACTTGTACTTATCTGTTGTGCTTTTATTCCAGGCCCATTACATTCAGTAGACTATTAACTACATCAGTTTACTTTGTGTTTTTTTTCTTTTTGTATTCTCTCTTTGTGTGTTTGTACATGCTTAAAAGAAATTCCTTTTTGTTATAAGGATATGTCTTTTCGGTGCTAGTCGTCAGCCCATGGCCTATGGATGGTGGGCTTGGTGTAGTCATGACATGGGCCCCGAGGGATGGGTCGTGTCAAAGTGGTATCAGAGGAGTATATTTGACCAATGAAATATAACTATTATACTTTCTATGTGATAATCGTTTTAGGTTATTTGATTGTGGTTTTCAGATTGGGGAATCCAGTCTTGGTATGAAGGCTGACGTATCCATACACCAGGACCCAGAATTCTGATTTCCATCTAAGTTCCAAAAAACACTGATTGTGTGTATTTTAAAATGTTTGTCTTATGTTTTCAATAATTCATCTCACCAAGTATAACTTATTGACCGTGGTGCACCGATTTTTATTTTATATATGTCACCCCATAGACAGCCATCCATGATTTTCAAGAGAGTACATGATGATAGCCTACCGAGTGATGAGGCCTTTGTGCAGGGCCCTCATACCATGTTATAACCTTTGGGGGTTTACCAGTAGCACCACCACCTGTTGGGAATCAGATTATAGCAGCCCCAGTAGTTGAGGGTGCTAGACGAATGGGAACATTGCACAATTTTCAGCGGAAGAGAGCTCCAACGTTCTGAGGTGAGACAGATCTTCAGGCCGCTGAGGACAGGTTAGATGCTGTGGAAACAGTTTTTCAATTAGTGGGGACTCCAACTTCTCTGATGGTTATCCTAGCTTATAGTTTTTTCCACGGACCAGCTAGGAGATGGTGGATTCTGACACTCTAGTTATATGATGAGGCGGCCCTCACCTGGGCATATATAGAGGCCCATTTTAGGGCATATTTTGTCCTAGAAACACTATGCTTAGTGCGTATACAAAAGAAACTTCACTTACATTAGTGTAGGATGACCATGGCCCAGTACGTAGAATGGTTCACTTATTTCTCACGCTACATCACCGACATGGTAAAAGACCTTTTCTTAATGGCCCAAACCATTGTGTAGGGTCTTCAAAGGGAGCTCATTGAATAGATTACATCTATCACATTACTATGTATGATGGGGTTCTAGAGCGAGTTCTTTTGGTGAAGATATTCCTCGCTTGTTAGGCACCACCAACGAGAGACACCAGCAGATGTCATGTAGAAGAGTCATACATAGTGGGATGTAGATGGATGATGTATGGGCTCAGGTGGTCCAGAACATATGGTGGATTACCTAGGGATACGAGGTCAATAGTTAGGGGATCCTAGGATAGAGGAGGATGGTTGAGGATCAGGCAATGCTACTCATGTGGTGGGATGGGTCATGTGGCTCGCAACTCTCCGACCTACTGTACGGACGACCAGATGATAGTCGAGTGACTACCGAGTTAGAGTAATTGGTTTGAGAAAGGAGGTCTTCATGGCGGCAGACATGGCAGAGGAGATTGACATGAAACTAGTAGTGGACGGTGATTCGAGGATCTGGTGACACCCCCTCCTGGTGGCCCACCGAAACCACAAGGAGTAGGAGGACATAGAAGTCCATATCTCCAGGAAGCTGAGGCCTATGACCATAACACTCCAGCGATTATTAGTGGTACGATGTGTATATATTTTACCCAAGATGCAGTACTTATAGACACTGGCGCATATCACTCTTTTATTGACACAACCCTCATTCGGAGCTCAGAGATTCTGATAGATACATTGGCTTGATCCTTATGGATAGAGACTCCTACGGGATAATATTCTAGGTTTACACGTTGTTTCCGGTAGTGTGAGCTTACTTTAGAAGGAAAGAGAATCAGGTTGGATTGTCAAGTAGCGACATTGAGGCCTTACGACATTGTCTTGGGAATGGATTTTCTATCCACAGTCAATGCTCAGATTGACTATATTAGGCGTAAGGTTTGGTGTTTCCACGAGAATGGGACAAGGTTTTACTTTACCGGTGAGAAGGGATCCTTTGAATCATATGATGGAATTACCTAGTGGAGGTTGAATCTGATCACACATCAGTTGTCTAGCCTTACCCACAGAGCGGTTGATGTTGACAATCCAAGCTATCCTGTATTGGTGGATCAGTATGACGATGAACTTCATGTTGATGTTATGGGACTACCTCCATGTTGAGAGGTATATTTTTACAACTACTTGTACCCATAGATGGAAGTGATATCTACAGCATCACATCGGAGGGCTCCCTAGGAGCTTCGTGAGTTACAGGTATAGCTAGAGGACTTGCAGGGAAAGGGGCCATAAGGCCAAGTGTTTCTCCATGGGCAGCATAGACCTTGATCACCAAGATGTCATATGGGTGGTTGAGGCTCTATGTAGATTATTGGTACCAAAACTAAGTGGCCGTGAAGAACAAGTATGTACTTTGGTGGATTGGGGATCTCTATGGTCAGTTGAATGGAGCTTGATGGTTTTCAATGATAGACCTCAGATTATGCTATCATCATCTCAGGGTACGAAATGAGGATGTACAGATGACAACCATAAAATGTTGGTATGGCCACTATGAGTTCTTGGTTATGCCTTTCTGCATGACCAACGCCAATGTAGTGTTCATTGGACTCATGAACATGATCTTGTCTCCATTCCTCGATTGCTTTGTGGTGGTCTTCATTGATGAAATCATGATGTACTTAGGAATGGAGGAGGAGCATGCCTATCATCTGTAGATAGTTCTGGATAGACTCTGAGTGCACACGCTTAATGGTAATATCCCGAAGTTCCAATTCTAGATATGAAATTTCCACTTTTTGGGACATGTTATAATGGAGGCTTGAGTTACAGTGGATCTAGTAATGATATAGTTTGTGCTAGCTTGGGATCCACCTAAGAGTGTGGCCAAGGTGCAATGTTTTCTGGGGTTGGATGTGTAGTACAAGAGATTCATACATGACTTTTCCAGAGTTGTGACACCCTTTTTAGAGTTGAAGAAGAATGGACAACCCTTCTTGTGGATGGAGAGATTCATGTTGAGTTTTCATGAGCTGACACAGAGACTGACGAGTGCCCCCATCTAGTGGCTACTAGAAGATGGTGTTGGGTAATTCTTCTAATGTGATGCATCAGGGACCGAATATGGATGTTTTTTGATATGGGGGTGAATGTTGATCATGTATGGTTCTCTAAAACTGAAGAGTATGAGGAAAAGTATGCCACCCATGAATTAGAGTTATAAGTTGTGGTCTTATCCATGAATATGTGGTGAGATTACTTGATGGGAGAACATTTTACAACCTACTCTAATCAAAAGAGTATCTAGTATATCTTCTCACATAAGGACATGAGCCTGAGACATCAATGATGGATAATATTCTTCCAGGACTATGAATTTCAGAGAGTCTATACTCCTGTGAAGGGAAACATCATAGAGGAGACACTCAATAAGAGGATTGATCTATAGATGCAGAGTGAGATGACAGATCAGCTACCCACGTTGCAGATATCCTTTGTGAATAGATATGGAGCAGCTTACCTCTAGTCTATGACTTTACTCCCCCTCTTTTTCAGCGAGTTATGGAGGCACAACTTGGTGGCATTGACTCCATGGAACGATGTGCTAAGATATCCATAGGACAAGAACCTGATGGATTTTTTGAAGGTGCCGAGCACATCATCTTCTTTAGAGGAATCACCATGGTATCGATGGCACTACAATAGGAGGTGTTTAGGGAGTTCCATACATACCCTCTGGCGGTACAACCAGGTTTGGGGAAGATGTACTAGGACCTCCGGAATTATCACTGATTCCCCTGGATAATGAAATCAGTGGCCGAGATTGTTTCACGATGCCTTAAATGTCATCAAATGAGTATCAGGTTCTCGCAGGCCTAGCGTAGCCACTAGAGGTGTCGATGTTAAAGAAGGATGGTATCTACATAGACTTTGTGATAGGGCTTCCACATACATCATAGGGACATGATTTCATCTAGGTGATTATTGACTATATCACTATGTCGGATCACTTCCGACCCATCTGAGAGCAGGGATTAGAAGAGGGATTGTGATGCCTCTATGTACCAGAGATTGTACGACATCATGGGGATCGATCGAAGATCATCCCCGACCGTGACACACGTTTTACATTCTGGTTTTGTAAGGGACTACATGAGGTGTTCGGTAAAAATCTATGTCTGAAAACTACCTATCATCCATAGAGGGATGGTCAGATGGAGCAGACCATTCAAACAATGGAGGACATGCTACGTGCTTGCATCCTAGATTTGGGTCGTAGTTGGGAGGATCACTTTCCCTTGGTGGAGTTCGCATTCAACAACTGTTATCACTCCACTATAAATATGGCATCATTCGAGGCCTTATATGATAGACCGTGCAGATCACCTCTATCCTAGACAATACCAGGGGAGTCGGCACATATGTGTCCAGATTTGGTTCAAGCTACCACTGACAAGGTGCAGATCATCCAGGAGAGGATGAAGACTGTACCGAGTAGACATAAGTCTTATGCTGATAATAGACGGAGGCCCTTGTAGTTCTATTAGGGAAACAAAATATTCCTATGGGTCTCACCTCGATGAGGATTACGGAGATTGGTATGAGGTAAAAAACTATCACGGACGTTTATTGATCTTTTTCTGATACTTTGGAGGATTGGAGAGGTATCTTACCGCTTGGAACTACGACTACTGTTGGAGAGGGTGCACGATGTCTTCCACATATCCTAGCTGAGGAGATACGTGCATGACTCTTCTCATGTCATCAAACATGGAGATCTGGACATTGATGATGGGTCGACATTTACAGAGGTTCCAGTGGAGATTGAGGATCGATAAGAGTGTGACCTTGGTGGGACGTCGATTCCCCAGGTGCGCGTTCACTGGCAGCATGAGAACCTCATGGAGATCACATGGGAGCGACATTCTCAGATTAATTCTTAGTACCACCATTTGTTTACATTGTCTATATTGTGGCCTTTGAGAATGAAAAACACCATGGTGGGGAGAATGTAAAGACCCGAATTTACCATGTAAATATTTATAATTATATGGAATTATTACGAGTCTGTAAAAATTTGCACTGCATGATTCTGAGCCCCATTGTTCCTAGAGTGATTTTCTAATCTTTTTTAAGGTACATTTACTAAACATGCAGGATGTGTTTTTTATCTTTTGAACCGGTACTAGGATTAAAAACATGAGGGCATCGTTGACTTCGCGGTGTTGGGATTCTCTGAAGGGAGGCCTCACTTCATCCATAGTATGATTGCAGAAAAAGATAGATTTTGGGATTTTTAAAAGAATAAAAAATTCTGTTTATTATCTTATTTCTTTCTTTCTATTTCTCTAATGGAAAAGTATTAGTGGAGGGACCAATGATGTGTCATGACATTAAATGTCTTGACTCCTCAAATCCATTGTAACAACGCTGATAGAATTAAGAAGGTTCCTATTTAATGAACCCCCATTAATTCAACGGGTGTTACATAAGCTAGCCACTCTAAAATTTACCTGGAAAATGAAGAGAGTTAAACGTACGACTTCACCAAGAGAAGAAGATATGATAACGTCCTGCGACACCAATCACATGGAGGACGAAGCCGGTTCCAGCAAGTGGGGACGAGCGCCATGGAACGATGAACACCGAGTCTTTTTTATGCGTGAAGGCTCTCAATCAATCCTTATGTAAGGACTTATTTTGTAATAATTTCAAGTGCTTTTGGAACCTTATTCCACCATCATGTTTTCATGCTAACATGGATGGCGAGGGCCAAAAGAACATGGCCTGAACCCTCCTCAACCTTATTTTCCCTTGACTTACTCATGGTTGACATCTGGTACGGTGGCACTGGATGGAGAAAAATGAGGCGGCATTCCATCGCATGCCATAGAGGGAGGCCGCAACACTCTTACGTGACAACTAGTGGAGGGGATGACACCAGCTGGCCGTAGATATGGGGCACTGCATCGTTGCACGTCGCCGGTGGGGAAGGCCTCGATCGAAGTCATGGTAGGTGAATACAGCAGTGGATTGACCCAGAGGCGGAAGGCGGAGGTGGAGCGGGGAACCGTCATATGTCGCTGGAGGATCCTGCAGCTCGATGTCATAGAAGTGGAGGGACCCGTCATTCACCATGTCTTGTGAAGACAGGCTAACACCTTATGGAGCCACCGTATCAAAAGACGAATGACCGCTCGACCATTCAGTAAAACTGGGGGGACTCCCCCCCCTGTGTCGACAAGTGTGGGCCCCTCTCCATGTGGTCGCACCTCCGTCGGCCTGGATGTGTGCGCCCATGGAGTCGTGCCTATGCGGTCCAGGCTGTGTGAACCCCACGTGTTGTTTCATTATAGGTTGGGAAATTCCACCTCAGTGGTGCGGTCCGCACATGTTGTGGCCCTACTCAGTAGGGTCAGACCAAAACCAAGTTGGGTAAGCCCAGATCACATCAGACCGGACCCGGGCCCTTCCAGGACAGTTCCACCTAAAGTACTATAAGATGAAATTCGGGTGTCCATTTGACAATAAGTTTGCGGCACTATGACCCTTGGAGAGAGACAGTCCATTTGGAATACCCCACTTGTGTTTTGGACAAATTTGGAGTATGGACAGGTTTGATTGAACCCCAATCCCACCAGGCTATCTGAAATAAAACTACTGTAAGTCACATACTAGGCGTCTAATTGATGTGTCGTCTGTCGTGTTCGAACCATAATGACATGGCAGTTATTTGAGATACTTCTTCGCGTTGCTTCGTTCTAGTTGAGGTGTGATCAATGGAATATGTAGAAGTTCTCCCATAATCAAGCATACTTTCAGCCGAAATCCAATGGCTTGAAGTGAGGCGGAGGTTGGAGATAGATCATAGGGAGGTTAATACCGAGGGATCCTATATGGGTCAGTGCATACCGATCCTGTGTGGGTAAGATCCTGTTTGGGTCAGTGCTCAGCAATCCAATGTGGTTAAGTGCATATCGATCCTATGAGGGTCAGATCATGTGTAGGTCATCACGGGGGTTAGTACCTATCGACTCCGAGCGGGTCGTATCCTTTGTGGTTCATTGTGTGGGTTAGTAACTATCGACTCTTGGTGGGTCAGATCCTCTGTGGTTCATTTCTAGGGTTAGTACAAATCAATCATGTGTGGTTCAGACTTCTTATAATTTGTAGTAGTGCCTCCTGACAGAATAAGATGATCTAGCTTCTCAACTAATCATTTTTACTTTTGTGCCTTACTTATATACATGGTGTGAGTTTATTCTTTTACCTTCGTGGTGTTATCTTCGTTGAGATAGTTGTGTGGTACATTTACCTTCGTGGTGTTAAATTCTTGGTGTTAGCTATGTGGTACTTTTACCTTCGTGCTATTACATTCATGGTGTTACTATTCTGGTACTTTTACCATCATGGTGTTTTCTTTTTTGTTAATCTTCCATCATGTAGGATATGAGTGTATCTTGATAAATTAGGTATATGTGTCGGCATAAACCTTAGTAGATTTTTTGAATGCCCCATGATTTTTGGTTGTGGTATTGATTTGTGGTTTTATCTTTGTGGAACTCTAGGAGACCTTCGGGGGTCTCGAGGTCCCTACTGAGTATTGTTATACTCACCCCTGCACGGGCTACACCCACAACTTGTTGTGTCTTGTGGAGATGACAGACATTGTTGATCGAGGCTGAGGGAGCTTGGACTAGATGGTGCTCAAAGGTGGACCGTTTAAATGATGTGCTACAGGGACTACTAATCGTGATTTGTACCTACCCATTAGGTAGGAACCTCATTGGACGATCCAAGAGCCATATTTCTCTTTTCCATATTTACTTGTATGTTATAGTTTGTCTTGTATTCTGGCCCTTTTACATTCCCTAAACTTTTTACTACAGCATTTTACATTGAAATTTCTTCTTGTTGTGTTCTCGATTAGTGTGTATATATAGGTTTAAAGGCAATTACTTTTCCTTATAAGGATACACCTTTTTAGAGAAAGTCGCCAGCCCCTGGCCTATGGAATGCACTCTTGGGGTAGTCATAGAATGGGCCTCAGGGGATGGTTTGTGGTATTATAATTTTTTATAATATGCATTATATAAAATTTATATTAAATGTTTTCAAAAGTGATCTTAATTTTTGTTTATGACTATATAAAAATATTTTTTTCATTACATTTTTTAACGAATTTAAAAGTTCTTATCACGTTAATAATTATATTATTATGAATGATGCCATAGAATTCAGGCTACCCTTTAATGTTCTTCTAAGTTCACCCGCTTATATTTTTTACCATTTACTAATGGATCCATGAATATTACTATGTTTGAATTATCATGATATAATGGTAAATAATATATTTTAATGTAATCGATATATTCATTATATATTTTAAATGTCTTATAATTTTTATTAATATATTTATTTCCCAATGACATTTATACAATATTATATTGTGTAATATAATAATTTTACAATGTAAATTATAATGAAATTACAACCACCATTATGCTACTATAGCCACTATTTCTAAGATATTGCTAATGGATAACAATTATTGTATGAATATGTTATCATTTATCAATTCTTTGGTTTTATTTAGTATTTTACACGGGTGAACCTATTTGTTACTCACATTTCTGTTAAAAGTATTATTTATAATAAAATGATTATTTATAGTTAATATGATACTATTGACGGTGGTATAAATATTATATCCTAACATTTTTAAGTGTATATACAAAATTGATTTAATAGAATTATGTTATATAAATAAATCATTAACAAAACATTACCATATTTTAGAAATATCTCAATAATTTTTCTGAATAATACAAAATCAGTATTAATTTATTAGAAATGTGTTATTTTTAAAAAATGAATTCTATTTGATGGAATTAATACCATGTTCACCTATAATGATTTAATATATTTCATGTATTGTCGTGTTAAATATACAAATGTTTTAGTTGATAAATTTATTAATTTATTAGGATATTTGACAAATATTATTATAAATATCAAAGAATGTCTTAATTATATTTTTAATATAAAAGTATTTGAACCATTTAGATGGAAATATGAAATATAATACTCTTTTTTATTATGGAAATACAGTCCAAATATTATCAGAGAATGTTAATATGATTTTAGAAAGGATTTTTCGATAAGATTTATTCAATGAGATAAATTTATAATTGATATATATATATATATTGTATTGTGGGATATGATTTATTTAATCCTATCTTATCATACTTTGATTCTATATATTATTAAATAAATAAAATTATAATCTATGAAAAACCATAAAAATTTAGAGTCATTGGAGACCGGATACACAATATTATTATTTTATTACCGATCAAAAACGTCCACCATAGAGATCTTCCGACATAGTACTAATCATCAAAATCACTATAAAACACACAATTCATATCAAAGAGATAATATACATAAGAAAACGATTTCCTAAGATTCTAATTAAAGGTTAAAAAGAGATATATTAATCACACATGAGGATAATGATATAAAAAATTATTGTATATTTGAAAATTAAACCCCGTATAACGTATATCATAATTATGAGTGATTTAATAAATTTGTGTTGTTCATAAGACATATAAAAAATAGGAACCCGAATCATAAGAAAATAACATTGGCATATAAATGGATATGTGGAAAATAAATAATCATTTAAAATCATTTCATTTGTTGTTAATTCCATTTTCCAGGAAAATATTATTAGAACTGTTTCACTCTAGAAAACATCATATTAGTAATGGTTCACACCCATAACTATCATAATGGAAATGTACCCTGAAGAACCAATTTCACTCCCCATTCCCTTCATGTATATCTCATTACATATAAAACATTACCAAATAAATTCAATTGATATATAGGTTTCACCCATTACATATAGAAAACCATTCATATATTTTACAAAATAATAAAAATAATTCATCATATCAATACCCATAAAAAGAAAAGGGTTTCATAAAAATTTCATCATAACATTACTCATGGAAAAGTAACAGAATTTATAATAATCATTCCACAATAAGAATAAAACATTCAGATAAAGATTAGTAATGTTATCCTTGGATAATACACTATTAAAAAATAAGTAATAAAAAATATTATTGTCTTAGATGGATAATTATGTTGAAAGATCACTTCTAATATTTCATTAATAAAACAACCATTCAATTTTTGAAATATTTTTTTTCAAACATCATAGATATAAATGAAACAATACTCTATAGAATAAACTCGTAAGCCTCAATGTATTTCCTCAAACATTGTGTATGTATGTAGCCATTTAATTTTTTGTTAAAACTTATAAAAATTTGGTTAATATAATGATTAATGAATTTACAAGGAGTATTAGGGGTGTCTTGGGGCATTCATGACATTATTGAAATGGGAATTTTTCATTCATATTCATGATTATTAGTTTTTGCATATTTAGAGGTTACCATTGACCCAAAAAAGGATAGTGATGTGGTGGGGTGAATGGTTAAGTAAACCATGCTACGGGGGAGTTCAAACTGTGGGAATATTGCCTGATCCATTCTGCATAGTATGTGAATGGTTATTTAAGTAGTGGTGGATACCCAGGTAAATGTGAGACATAGACACCTCTTACAAAAATTCTAGCATGCGTAATTCACATGGTATGTAAAATCATGTGGCCAAAGCATGGACCCCATTCAAATGGGTAATCTTAACTTTCCTCCAATTATATTTTATGGTTTCACACCAGATATTTATACACATTTATCCTCTATCAACCCTAGTGATTAACTATTAATAAATAAACATCCCAAAGGCCAATACCATGTTATTAGAAGTAGTTTGGAGTGTTTTATGGTGCATATTTATGCTTCTATAAATTATAACTCTTCTCTTTTCTCTTTTTTACGATTAGGGATTGTATATTTTTCTTGTTCTTCTGAAGCTCTAAAACCCTCCATTTATAATAGATCATAGGATGGGGATACATTGAGTTATTGAATATGTATCATGATCTATGGTTACATGATTTTTCATTTATGGATTCAATGTAGGTGGCCTATAATTTATATCTCATTATCTAGATTTTGATTTTGGCTTTTTCAACTGTGTTATTGGTTCCTTTTAATTATGAATTTGATTCCTTAAGTGAGTTTTGGTAAATTTATTGGCTAATACATTAATTAATGAACTCATTACCCCATGGGGACACATTTAAGATGATTTAACTAGATTAGGGTTACCCATTTGTTTCCAAATATTCCCAAAAATAGAAAATTATAATGCAAACCATATATTTGACTTGTTTTGAATTATATCCCATGGTCAATAGGTTGAAAAGATTGATCGAATAATCGAGGAACAATAATTATAAATATGTCTCGTTATTCACATGTCATAAGTGGCTATTTCATTAAATGTAAATGGGTTAAATATTATATGGATTATTTATTGTAGTTGGTTGACTATCTAAGTCATGTGAACGATAAATGGGTAAATTTGGCTTTGACATGTAAGCAATAAATTTTAAATATGTTAATGCATGTGAACTAGTGAATGTGTTAAATGGGTTACAAATGTAGAAAAATTGAAGATTAAAAAAATCTTATGTTAGGTGAAAAGGCAGTTGGGTTAAATGGGATTTGAAATGTAAATGGTAAATGTGATCATCAGTTAGAGATTGCTGTTGGTTTAAATGTTGAATGAATATAGAATGTGGATGTTGTTTAATAGGTTATAGTAGAATTAAAATGAAATTAAAAATAATAGATTTTAATTGATAATAAGTCATAACATTGTGTTAGGCATAATATTAATCGTTTAATGAGAAATTTATTTAAAATGTTAAATATTTCATCAGGTTATGAAATGGGAATGATTTATGCATTAAAAAATTTATGAATTATGATTATTTTATTTTGATGAATATGTTAGGTAAAATGGAATGACCTAAAAATGATAAATGAATCTTGTTCACATGGAATTATATTTGTGGGGTCTTGGACTTGGGGATCTACACCCATGGGTAGGGTTTAACATAGGCTCTATTACCCACCACATAATGAATGATTTATGGTGTTGGAATGGGGCTCTATGACCCAAAATGAAAAAATTGATAAGAATTTTTGGATCAAGGATCCATGGTTAGTGTGATGCATTTTTTTATGTAATATTTAACCCAAATAATATAGGGAACATGAATTCTTTTATTATTAATATTATTTATAATGCTAAGGCTATTATGTAAATGATGTAATTTACTAACCCATGGAAAAAGTGATGAAAATTTAATAAGTTATTAAAATGGTTACTGTTAATAAATTTAAATAATGTAACATGATTTGTTTTTTACCATATCATTCATGTAGTACTCACATAAATTATATGTCTATTGTGGATATTTTTTATACACCATTGGTTATGGGATATTGAGTGGTAGTCAAAACCTGCTCGGGCCATCATTGGGTACCCGAGAAGAGTTCATTGTTACAGGACAAGACAAGGGAAAATGGCATATTATTGAGAGTTGAGTTTGGATATTAATGTTCTTAGATGAGAATACATTCTTGGAGCTTGGACAATATTTTTTAACTCAGTTTTTGGACATTATTTGTTTCATCACATTTGGCACTGATATCATGATTTGTCATATTAATTGTTTGGTTTCTGTTTGTAAACTTTTTGGGAAATGGTTTTTAATTCATGGTTCTAGTTTATTGTTTATTATTTATGCAATTTTGTATGTTTTCTATTGTGGAATACTCTAGTAAAGAGGGTATAGTCTCTACACATGATCCATTAAACCCTTGCTATTAGTCTTCGACAACGGGTGTTTGGGGAGGTGTGCTTGATGTCATTTGGTGATGCAGATGACGACACCAGTTAGTAGATTCTAGATCTTGGACATTACATTTCGGTATTGGAGGAGGTCATGTTTATATCTTACTTTTTGGTAATGGTAAATAATACAATAGGGTGTTTTAGGTCATGGAAATGAGCCCTTTATTGAGTGTAGATAACCCATTTATAGGGGGAACCCAAGTACCCATTGCAGGATTGTTTTTAATGGTGTGTAATTATGGTCGAATGATTTTTTACCACTGGTTATTTTATATATTCTTTGATGTGACTCAATTATGATACTTTTTATCTCCAAAATGGAATGATATTGATGATTTTGGAATCATAATTGGCACGTAGGGATATTGGAGGCATGCATTATGGTATGGACACATGCAATTGGTGTGTGGGACATGAAGGGTAGAATACATTTTTCTTACATCTAGATTTTAAATGAAATATTTTTCAAACAATTATGATGCAAATTGGTAAATAGGAAGAATATTAATGAATGGTTGAATAATTGTTACTAAATGAATGGTCTTAAATGAGTTAAAATGTTTGATGCTATAATTTGTAAAAAGGGAAATGTTCGTAAGAGAGAATAATATACATTGTGAATTTGGAAATGGATAAAATGATAAATCTAATAGAAATATTTTATTGTTTTTTAGTTGGTTTTTCCACATTAAATATGAAATATAGTCGGGATGGTTGAGGTTAGTGTTCTAGGTTATGGGTTGTTGGTGGGATAGTGATTTCAAAAAGGGATGTTTATGGGAATTGGAGAGACTTATTTTGATTAAACTGTGAATTCTTGATGTTATGTGTTATAAAACAAGAGTTTTTAATTGTAGATAAATTCAACCAGGATGTAATGTTCAAGTTGTGTGACATGAGAGTATCACCAATAATTCTCCACCACTAGTATAGTGAGAGACATCATTGGTCCTGGGTGACTAAAGAGATGATAATATTCATGATATTAATTATAAAGTAATGTTGATGATTGTATATGACCTAGGGATGGTCTTTCTAAACATGTATGATCTCACATGATATTTTCATTTGTAACACCCTATGATGTTTTCTACAGTATGTATACATGATGGATGATTATTAACTAGGTTAGAACATGATGTTACACTAGAAGTTGGTAGCCCATGTTTTGTGAAATGACCTTGTTTATAGGTGGTTTGGTTAGTAAGAATGCTTTAGTTTAGAGACATTGGTGAGTCTAATGTGTTGAGTTGAAGGGTGTTCCTTCATGTACCATTTCACAATATATGAAATTGATATTGATAGGTATCATAAGGTATCAAAAATGTTGTAACAATTATACAGTGTGACTAGGCATGTTTATTTTGATTTTGGATTGGATGTCCTGGTTCACGATTTTATTTTTTGTGGTTATAATATTATTGTATTATAACCTTGGGTAAATACCTTTTTTTCACTAAATGTAGTGTTCTTAAATGGGGATTGAAAACTATTCGTGAATTTTTATTTTTTATAAGTTTGAGGTATATTTCCTAGATAGAGTTGTAAGTGACATGTTACCCCTAAACCTAGTATGGGATGTTGGTATCGTTTGACCATATAGGGACATCCTAGATAGTAGTTATCCATTTTTTAAGTTCTCTTGTTTTTTGTGAGGTCAATGTGGATGTTTGGAATTTATAAATTTACACATCTTTCATCGAGGGCTATGTGGTAAGGTCAATGGATTTGGGAGAATTAACTTGAGTTGTGACAATGGGGTTAAATTATTGTTAAAATTGAGGGTGACCATGAAGGAGGTAAGCCTAGTGTTGGAGGAGGCATATAATTTAATGCGTGGGTGGGTGATTGAATAAGGGAATCGATGCATGGTTGGTGTCATGGAATCATGAAGACTATGATAAACCTATGAAGTTCACATTTTGATTCCCGAGAAGGACTTCACAGGCCATGGATGTTTACGGTGATTGAGCCAAGATCTACCTTCCGGCTCAGGGAGCTCATAGAAAGAATCTGACAGGAAAACTAGGTAATCATTAATGGACCTAGATATTGGGGCTCAGTGATATACATTAATTATATTTCCGGCATGGAATTGAGAAGGTGGGTCTAGGTGTCCTTTGAATGTCAGTTGGGGATACGTAAACATGGATATGTGATGTAGTGGTTAGGAAAAAGTGAACTCAGGTGTCTCCAGTATGAGACAACCAAGGGATGATCGAATTGGAAGGGAAATGGAAGGAAGGAGGTGGGATTACAACCACCATCAGTTGATGATTTTAAATGATAAGGGTGTTTCAAATGTAAATTGGGTTTTATGGGAGAACTGATTTATTCATACTTGATGTGTGAGACATGAAAGTGTTTGAGTTAGGAATATTAATGGGTGTCATGAATCATGATGAATTTTTGGAAGGTATTGGATTCCATGAAGGTAATGTTTACAGAATATTGTAGAATTAATGTATATGCTGCATCAAATTAGGATGATATGACTTAAGTGATGAGGAACCACTATAAGATGTTAGAAGTAACATTACAATAATGGAAAATGGGTGTTTTGAGATATGTCCTCAAGAATTGTATGATTTTTTGAAAATACAGTACGTACATGTTTATCCGTACTTCACATCCAGATTTATGTTTTATAGAATGTTTATTAATAAAAATAATGAAAAATGGGGAGAGGCATAGTAGTTATTTTTCATCAATTGATGGTAGATGAATGTTAATTTCATGTAGTTTTGATAACAATGTCGGAAGCCAATGTGGGGTAAATTCGTTATTGGTTTCTGGGAATGATGTGATGGAAATCACATCAACTACACTATGAATGTTGAGTTGAGGTTTTTGTAGCATTTTCCAATTGTGATGGTATAATCCACTAGAATATGGTGGTGGAGAAATTATATATATTATGGGGAGTACCAAATCATGAAGGGTTTAGTTGACAATACGACTAGTGTTTTAGGAATAATGGACTTGATTAAGTGGAAGTCTAGTTGTTAGGCATTGAAAATAATTGTTTATCACTTCTCTTGACTATTTGAGTACATTGAGTCTTGGGGATGTGTTTTAGAAGATTATTTATGGAAACAGAATGGCACGATACAAATTTTGGACAAATATTGTTCGAGAAATTTTGTTGAAAAAGCTGTGTGTATATTTGGGGGGTGTCGGTTTTGTGTCACTATTGAAGTAGTGAAAAAATGGAATGAATTGTGCCATGTGATTTGGGAAATCAGTTTCAAATATGATTGGCATGATGGGGTTCTTATTTTCTCTTCCACGATTGTGTGATGTTGTGTGTGATGCTTTTATGTGTTTAAATATAAGCATAATATTCTGTGGTGTGTCTAGGTAGTTATGGTGGATGATGTTTGGTATAATGTTGATGTGTCGTTTGAGAACTTCTTGTTCAGGTTGTGGGTTGTAGTGAGTATGTATTATAGAGAATTCTCATTCATTTGTTCATGTTTTATGGTAGCATATTAATGTTCATGAAATCAATAAAGAGAGGGAGATAGATGTATGTTCCTAGTGGATTTTGTTTTTTTTCAGAAGCTCAGTGGTACTTAGAAGCATAACTCAAGGATGAAATATTATAATGTGTTGATGTTGTAAGATCCTGGTAATTGTTGAGTTATGTACCTATTAATTTTTTTAAACAGATTAAATATTGTTAAAGGAATGTTTACTAAATAAATGAGTAGGATCATATGTTTCTAGGGGGTTTAGGACATGAATGAAAGGTGAACTTTACTATCCTATTACAATTACATGATTGGACCATGGTTAAAGGTAACTTTGTGCCGAAACTATGTTTTCCAAGAGGTGGGGTGCCGAGTTATGTAAACCTGCAATGGTGGGGGCCAGATTCTATGAACATGGAGACAAAAATTTTATGTGTTTACTGATTGGATTGTTTAACAATGAATTCTACCAATGTATCCCTATGACATAACCCCTATTGGAAATATCCTGGTGCATAGTTGGTGCACAGGTAGGGAAATCATGCGGCCAAATTGTGCTCCCAATTAAGAAAAGGTATTGTTACATTTCCCCTGTGGTATTTTTAGTATTCTCACATGATTTCTCCCCTCATTACAAATATATTAACCTTGGTAAAAATATAAATTCATCGAATAATTCATATTCTTGGAATTCCTTCAATTATAACCCCTTTGGAGATTAATTGGGTATAGATCAATGCTCTTGGAGTGTCTAACACTTCAATATTATCTCTTTTCTAGATTAGTCCTTGTAGTTATTTATTCATATTCAACATCCCTAAAACCTCTTTATCAATAGGATATTATGTTGAGGCTTCAATGGGTGACTGAATCATCATATATTGTTAATGTTATGTGGGTTTTCATCTACATATTCGAGGTATGAATTCTGCAAGATATATAACATTGTCTTTATGATGATTTGTAAATTTGTGATTTTGTTATTGGTTCCCTCTTCTGCATTTTAATCCTTTATTGAGATTTGATATAGTGATTTTCTATATAATTAGTTGAACACGTCATGATTCACATGGTATTCATTAAGGATTATTAGACTCATTAATTTCAACAAATGGAGTACACCAATCTTCCCTAAAGTGGAAAATTTCAATGTTAGTCATAATGTTCATTTTTTTTGAATAAGATACAATGGTAAATATGTTTTCATGTTAGCTTTAATAATAAATATGAACTAATAAAAATGTATTATAGTTTTTATCATGCCATAAAGGGTTTTTTTGTTAAATTTTAATGGGTTAAATGTGTTATGGATTATGAATAGTAACAGGATTATTGTCTATGGAATGTGAATATGAAATGGATAAATTGGATCAAGGTATGTTAACATGAATGTGTAAAGGATTTAAGGCATTAAATTTGTGAATGTGTTAAATTGTTTAGTGAATGAGAAATATTTAATATATAGATGGGGTAAGTTATGGTAAAGGTAGTATGGATAATTGTGTATTCAATGTAAATGTTAAATGATTAAATGGGTTAGATATTTATGATGTCTTACTTGTTTAATCCCTATGAAATGTGAATTATGTTCAATTAATTAACATGAAATTAGATTAAAATTTATTTTAACAGAGTTTGATCAATAATATGGCTTAAGGGTGTTTTTTTCATAATTTTAATGGGTAATTGAGAATTGAATTATAAATGTTAAATATTATAATTAGGCTATGGAATCTGAATGATTTATGAATTTAATTTTTTTTAATGGTGAATATTTTTCATTATTTTTGAATATATCATATAAAATGGAATGTGTGAAAAATTGATAAATAATAATGTGCACATGCATTAATAGTATTCATATATTTTACAACAGGATATAGATTAATAGGTCAGGTTAGACTTATTCTCCAAACCCCAACCATTAATTCATTTAGTATGGAAGGAAAATAAGGCTTTATGTCGATTATTATTGAATTTTATGAGACATCCGAGACTGAGGTTCCATGTTAGGTTTGATGTACTTATTTATAAAATATTTATCCCAACAAGGATATGGAATGTAACTTATTCCCTTATGAATTGTAATTGACTAGCTTATTCCATTATGAACTTGATTCTAATACCTAACTAATGGAACAAGTGATGAAAATTGTATAAAAGATTAAATTGGTCAATGTAAATATGGATAACTAATAGAACCATAGTTTTTTACATTGTAATTCATTTGTTACATTCATGTACTATCTTTATGGACAATATATTTTTTATTCGCTATTGGTGGTGGCCTACTAGGTTGTACTCACACTCTGCACAAGCTTCTATTGGGTACCCATGAAGAATTCAAGTTTGCAGGTTAGGATAAGGGAAAATTTAATATGCATGGGAGTTTATTTTATCATGGGATGTTATTATATGAGGATCCAAACATGGATTCATGAAACATTTATGTAACTAACCCATGTGTATTTATTTTTTTCCTTTTCCTTTGGCATTATTATTGTGACATTGAATATTTATTTCTTTTTTAGGGTTTGTACCCCGTTTGAAAAATGGTTAGTAATTCATGGTCGTAGTTTGTTGTTTATTTTTTCATTTATTTCATATTTTATCTATTGTGGTGTTGTAAAATCCCCCATATCCTCATTGCCTTGAGAATATGGGAAGATTTTATTTGGCCTTATGTAACAACCATAAGGCACCAAAGGCTAGAAATAAATTCCGAAGGGATTCAATACATGTGGGGGACAATTTTCCATTTAAGAACAAACCATGTATCCAAAAAAAGAATAGACCTCTAAATTATGAATGATATCAGTTAATGTTAGACCAAACATTAATTAGAGAAAATAAAACATTCATCCATGTACCAATGTTGATGACTACACTAGAAAAGTAAATATTGGGAGAAAACTAATAAATCACCAAGAAAAACACAAGACTCAAACTTCAAATTTTCTATTATAAAACATCACCAAACATTCCATGTATCACAATATAGTGCTAAAATGTGTGTTATAATAGATTTTTCTATGTACTGATATATCACATATGCAAAAGTACCAATATGGAAAATCATGGGTGAGTACTAAAACATAGTACAAGTTCACCTAATGACTTCCCTTATCATGCCACTATTATTTAAGTGTAGGAAACATTTATAAAAAAATAATGATATAATATAATTTAGAAACAATTCATAACTAAATATAAACATGTTCTAAAACAATTTATAACCAAATATAATCATGTTTAATCCTAATCAATTTTATAGGAAAAGTGATTTTCATGAAAATAACCAAACAATGCCTTATAATAATTTCACAAGTTTACATTAGCATAATAATTCCATTTCACATATCCATAAGACCAACAATGAATGTATTATTATGATGGCTCCATAATCATGAGTGGACACTCTTCAATCTACAATGTTATCACAGTGTAATTACATCCCATTTTCCATTATGCATTTGGAATGAAGCACAAGGTGGTATTTCAACCATACCCCTAAAATAAAATATGAACACACACCCCATGTATGACCAAAACCATATCAATACCATCATTTGATGACCATTTTAAAAAAATCATTTTTATTGACACCCTTTTCATACAATCCATTTTAAATATCTAGAAATCCCATATTTTAAAACATCTATTTAAAAATAATGAAAACTAAATAAATTTGCACGATAAATCACCATAATCACATAATTTAATAGAATACCATAAATAATCACTAAAATATATTTATAACATGATTTGATCAAATATTTCATAATTAATTACAACCAATTAAATAAATTTGAAAATAATTCAATCAATTATATCATGGGGAGTTTAGAGTGAATCCACCTACCATAAGAGTTTTCTCCATAATGATAAGCGGTATGAAAAACATCACAATCCAAGGACAAATATCCATGAACGTACTTTGGGTGCCTTTTACTATTATAAAATAACGCAAATGTAAGAATATTTAAAAATCATAACCATAGATACATAGTTAGAGGACATATATCTAATAATAATTGAGTAATGGAAAAAGTAAATATAAGAGAATACATCATGAACATTGAAGAAGAAATCCTTTCCACAAGAATAGGGCTTCACACACACAAGGACGGCTCCGGATCACATTAAATTATTTTAAGAGGGGTTCTCCAACCATTGACACACCAAAATACCAATTTTGGGAAGTACAGGAGGAAACATGAGGGGTTAGAGGGTAAATATTTTGAGATCTATCTTTTAAGGATCTAACATTGGCCATGCACATGGTTTAGTCACACAGATTTTCAAACCATGCTGTAACATTACTCATGCTTCTATCTAAAGAAAAAACTCAAATGGTTGGCTTTCATGGATTTTATGCAATGCACTAACTATTCAAAATCTCTATATCCAACATTTTCACTACATTAATTGGTTTATCCAAGGTTTCAAAAATGTTGGGAAAACTTTTTGCAATCCATGCACCTCACCATGATCCCATATCTCATTGTGCATAGTATCATAAATGTGATCCACTATTTCCAAAAATCTATAAACCACATTTGAACCTATATAAATGCCTCAAAAACTCTATGATTGTTCCCCAAAATCATCCAAATATATCTCTTATACTATATGCACTGAAATATCATAGAGAAAAGGTTGCATAAAAAAAACCTAGGTTGCTACAATCTCTCCACCATTGGTCATTACATCCCACGATAGTAGAAAACCATCGTTTCCCTATAAGAGATATAGCTTTTCATCTTCTACTTCCATCTCGCATTACCATGCCCTATCCTAAATTTAACAATGTTTCTAAAAAACCCTAACTAGGATTATTCTTTTTCTACAAGATAAATTCTCTTACATATCAATAATTTGCACCATGATATATAATAACGAAGCATCCCACTCTAGGTCAACGTGATCCCATTTTACCACATTTTATTCATCATGCTATTTTTTTTCAATTGAGATATGTGGAACATATTGTTCACCACATTGAACCGTGGTGGAAATACCAACTATTAATGAACCTCACCAACCATTTCCATTATGTAAAATTTGATAATGTATCATTAGATAACATTATATGCATCCTAAAATGTTAATGTCCATCACATGGAACAATCCATAAGAAAACATGGATACTCACCATGAATTAACACATCCATCAATCACAATCCATATACAGTTTATGAATATTCTGCACTATCCCCATTCACACCCTAATCAACTAAATCTTATCAGTTTTTTCCAGGATACGGATCATCTGAACTAGTGAAGTATCATCTATTTCCACTCATAAAATTGGAGAACGATAAGGAATTTCGTACGAAGAATCAAATTTATCCACATGTGTTGAGGCATGATACATTTTTTTATATGATAACTCTACTAAGGGTATGCTCTCACCCTATGATCAACATAATTCCTTTATACAATCCATCAACATGCCTTCAAACAATTTTACTATCCTTTGATATTGTTCATCTGTTTGAGGATGATATTCCGTACTCATATTCAAATGATTCCCAAGAGATTTATTTAATGATTTCATGATATGATATGTGAACCTCATGTCTCTATTGGATACAACTAAAACTAGTACACCATGAATCCTTACCACTTCTGGGATATTGATCCCAGACAGATCCTTTAACGTAAGAGTTTATCAAATAGAGATAAAATTGGCCAACTTCATATGATGGTCCACTCTAACCCATATCACATCATGTTTTCGAATTGTTATTGGGATACCTATAAAAAATTACATCATTATCTAGCCCAATTTAGTTATAGGGATTTTTATATAATGAAACATACCTTATGGTCAATGATACACTACTTTATCTTACTATGATGTTAAACACAGTGAAGCAAACTCATCCATCTTTCATTTCATTTTAACCCACCAAATCAAAACCATCAAAGAATTATACATCTTTTACATATCCTATTGATAAAACTATCTCAAATAGTTGTAAGAATGAATATGTCTCTCTCAAAAACCCATAAGAACCACCACCCGATTATTGATGTATAATATTGAATTCTCATCCAGCAGCTATTCCTTATTGGTCTCCCACCATTGAGTTTTGAACTCATATACACACATTGTTCATCAAATATCTATGATTATTTGACAATCTTCAAAAAATTAGAAACTATGGAAAATGCATAAAAAACCCACAACATCACCTTCAACATTAGATTTCACATGCATATCACATAAGACCGACATCAACTACCACTCATATGAATCTACTTTTGAAAACTGAGCTTATAACTGTTTTCTTAATGCATATTCCACCGTATTTCATTTACCCAGTTTAAACATTAATTATAATTATCAAAACTATAGATACTCCTACCATCGCCATATCATCATTTTAAATTACTATTGGGAGAATATATGTTTTAGGCTCTTATGATCCATGAACATGGTAAATTTATAACCAATGAGATAATGACGTTGAGTTATCAAGTCATGGAAAAAATGAACCTAACATTAAATCATCTGGTAGGAAATTCATATCATGAACCCTTAACATCCTTGAGCCATAATCCACCACATTATCTCTATGAATGAGAACTCCCCCCAACCACATCTTGAACCATCACAATACACATCCTACCCCTGTCTTGATTCTAAAAAAATCAAGAGTGCTTATGATGTAAAACATACATTTAGCTCTTGAATATATTTCTAGAACTCCTCAATTCACTGGAATGGATGATTAATATTTTTCAAATAGGTCATTAGAATTTTTTTTATGATAAGTCATGATCAAATCATTGTTAATATCCATCTAGAACATAGACTTTCTATATCCAAAAGACAATCATTAGTGATTTATAAGAGATAACAACATATATCGTATCTGGATCCACTAAATCACCTATTTTTGAAATTTCAATGCCCAAAAAACGTGAATCTTGTTTCTAAAAAACAAAATTCAATAATTTTTAATAGAAACGAGGGCCTCTTCAGATTTCTAACACTGTCTCTATGTGTTCTGCTTGCTTGCCCCATTTCATTGAATACACCAATATTTCATCCACAAATAGCACTGAAAAAATATATATACCACTGAAATATCTAATTCATCGATTCCATAAATACCACAAGTGAATTATTATTTATGAAAGGAATTACCACATATTCATGATGTACATATATACTTCTAAAAGTAGTTTTCCAATATCCTTTTTTAGAAAATCACCATTTATGGTATCTTAATCGCATGTCAAATTTAGAGAACCATTAAGATCTCATTAATTGATTGAATATATCATCAATGATTGGAAATGTATATGAATTTATTATCATAACATTGATCAGATTATAATACTTCAAACAAAGCCTTAGATTTACATTATACTTATTCATGAACATGATTGGTTCTACCAACAAAGAGATGCTCATCTTACTGATACACTATCATTATAGATCTTCCAACTGTACCACTAGTTCCCTTAATCTTGTTTTCTCCATTCAACAAGAAAAATGTGAGATATTACTAGTCCCCATAAAAAGATCAATTGTAAACTCATCTTTTCCTACTAACGATAACCATGATAATTTCATGTAAAATTCCTCTAGAAATTTATCCATCAATTCTATAAAATTTTCATCGTAGATCACATAAATCAATATAATAGAAAAAGACTTCAGGTGGTAAGAGAAAATTTCCCTTGCTAGTCCCAAAAAACTGGTTTCACCAATCATTACGACGTTGTCTCATTTAAATAGATGTTATATGCCATCACAAGTCATGAAAATAGCTATTATACTATATTTGTCAATGTGATCCTTGATCATTGTCAACCAATACATACCTATGATTATATCATAGAAAGCCATGTCCTACACAATGAAATCCCATTTTAGCTCATCTCCATCAATATTTATTGAATATTCTCTATATAGGAAGGCTCAAAATTCACATTGACCAATTAGTTTTTGATGTTTAAAAACATATGGAATCATGTCATGTCTTGAACTGATCAAATAAAGATCATGATAAGTAATGATGTTATGAAGTTGACCAATATCAAACAACACTTTCATAGTGGTAGAATTTAAATGAGTCGTACCTCTCAAGTTAGATGGTCTTTCTTGAGAAACGAAAATTACTTTCTTAACTCCATATAATTGCTTCATTGTTGCACTCTACTCTTCATTTATTTTCTAATATTTACCTTTTTAAGGAGTCATGGTTTTCCTAGAATAATAATAGAATACTATGTTCTTCTACTGAGATTGAATATGCTACCCTCTGCCCAATGATGTATATGATGCCTATGACAATGGGAAATGTCTCGTGGACATGACCATATGGAACTGTGATAATAAAACATAAGATGTCCTATCCTTTTGCAATTATAGAATGATGTTGTGGGTTTTATACACTCCAGATTTATGTGGTTGAAGGAACCAAATTGGAAGTATCTCTCTTTTTTTGGGTCTCAGAGGAATATTTAATGATCCATGTGTATGAATCTAATTCCTACTCCCACCCTCTAAGTAGGTTTCCCTCTTCTAGTAAATCCCAATATTAGACTTCATACCATTTCTTGTGGGAATTAATATAATTTTTCATCCTAGAGCTCTTAAGATTTCCCTTTCAACCACCGTCACTCAATTCACTATCTCTTAATAGTCATTAATACATCGATCCACATTCATTGAGAAAAATTCCTACCTCATCCCCGATGGAATGATAGGTGCCTACAAGGATGTAGTAGCCACATTATCTGGTGCAAGGTGTACTAAATTCCTGATTTCAGCCACATACTTAGTGACAGAGATATTTACCTAATTCATGATAATGGATTCTATCATTATATAGAATATGAAAGAGTGATAATAGAATTTTTGTTAAACAACTCATCAAAATCCTCCAAACTATGTACATGATCCACGTTAGACTACACCACTATATACCACCACACGCATGCAAGATCCTCGAGCATATGTGTTCTTATAATGATCATTATCTCTGTAGAAGTTCCAATTAAATTAATGATATGAATCATCAAGTTCTTAAACACCTCTACATTTTCTTTCATAGAATCACCCCATTTGTTTGGTGGGTTCAGTTTCTAAAACTAGATAGATTGATCAACATTTTATGGTACATCCCTCGTATTCTCTATGTCCACAGCTTGAATTTGTTTTACTATACTACGAATCAGCGGTTGGTTCACCTGTGGCTCAGGTTTAACAATATTCTTTGTAGCTTATTCTTGGTGTCTTCTATGATGACTACCAGGTGGAATTCACTAACCAAAAAACAAACTCCAAAAATCTCACTCTTTTGAAACTAAAGGCTTAGTTTTAAACATTCTAACACATCAACTATCACACATTTATTTTTAAAATTGTATTTTTCCAAATTTATGCATCTTTGAAAATTTTCAAATTTCAATTAAAAATTAAACTATTTTCCAAATTCCATAATATTTTTATTTTTAAAAAAATAACATCAAAATAATTTCGACAATTTTCCAAAAGTAACACATTGCACCAGATCA